>JAUIMM010000255.1:17560000-18285000 GCA_031769625.1 Taudactylus pleione | reverse complement strand
GTGTGTGTGTGTGTGTGTGTGTGACACTCACAGTCCACTTTTGGTGCACTGCTGAAAGCTTTTGGTCTCAGGTTGTCTGTCTTCCTGTATACCTCTCATTTTGGTCCGGTATATAGCACTCTATATCCTACCAATACTTCTGAGGGGGCTGGTCAGTTGATTCCTAGTCCATTTACATTTAGCATTTGATTATATTTATGCATTGTATGTGACTGTGATGCTAGCTGCTGTATTTATACTGCCTTTTTGTTTTCAAAACTGTCAGATATATCTCACTGTTTCTCATCCCTCTGAAGGTGTGTGGGGTTTTTCATTTAAAGTCACATTGCAATGTCTAAAGGTAGAGTATAAATGCAATGTGTAAAAGTTATAAAGGAGAGAAGGATGAGCTTCCTGTGCTAAAATCATGTAAATCCTGTTTTGCAGGCCTGTCTGATCTGGATTTTGTGCAAGATGGGTTGTGCAGTGTCTGTTGAAAACAGCCACCTTTTCTATCTTGTACACCTGCACAGGAACCACCCTGGGTTGCCTCTTGGCCTCAGGTGTTGTCGCAGTTGGACAGGGCCGCAGTGTTGCTTGCTCCTGCCACAATATTGCCTCCTGCTATGGGGTACCCACAGCATTTGCGTCCTATGTATATGTCCCTGTTGGTTTGATTCTTCTGCTCACTCTAGTCAGAGTATGCTGCTGTCTATAGCTCCTCAGCAAGTGGTGCAGGCAAATAGACCAGTGGCAATAAAGCTGATGCATAAGAGAGGTTCTCTTCAGACATTGTCTCAGGATTCTCACTCAACCTCCTCATCGCACTCAGAGTTTGAGGTCTTGCTCAGTGGAAGAAGCCCATCAATCCTTTGTGGTTGTTCCCTCTCTGGTGAGCGCTGTTATATCTGTCCTCAGTATAGAGGAGGTTCTGCCAAAATCTAAGACTCCGGTCTTAGGCATCAGAAGGTGGCTAAAGAGTATTTTCCTCAGTCTGAGCAACTGACAAATCTCATATCTGAAGCATGGTGTACTCCAAATAAGCATTTTCATGTTACAAGGAATTTAACTTCTCGATACCCATTTGCACTTGGGGGAACTTCCCATTTGTTACACTCACCATCAGTAGATGCTCATGTAACTAGATTGATCAAGAGTTCTACATTACCCATTCCTGTAGTATCCTCATTAAAATAGGTTATAAATAGAGAACTTGATAACTATTTAAAATCAGTGTTTTCATTATCTGGAGCTATTACCAGACCAGCTTTGGCTGTAGCCTGGGTAGCCAAAACTATGGAAGAATGGACGAAGGCTCTGGAGGATAGCATGTCGAATGCTACCAGAGAGCAACTGTCTCCTCTCTGGCAGATGCAAGAAGCAGCTATGTATATGGGGGAGGCGTTCATTGATGCACGTATCTTGGCTTCTAGGGTATCTGCAATTTCAGTTGCAGCTCGAACTCCTCTTTGGCTAAAAACCTGGAAGGCGGATACAGGGTCCAAGAAGGACCTGGAGTCTTTGCCTTTTGTTGGGAAGTGTTACAGCGTGTATATAAAAATCAACATATAGTATAATAATCACAAAATATAGAATATAAATTCCTTAAATAGCTAAAACCAAAATATATAAATGAAATGTGATTATCCCAGAACTAGTCTGGCCAGATGGTTTAACATACCCATAGATGGGAAGAGACTTGCAATACAAGCTAATTAGCAGTTTACATATAGCCAAAGTTCACAGATAGCTAGCCTCACACAGGTAAGCTTAGAACAATAGCCCAAGTTTAAAGTGAACAGTAGTTCCAGTTGACCAATAGGATATTCCCTTTCTGACCAAACCTCACAGGTAAGGGAGAGCAGGATAGCATTCACACAAACACTCTACAGAGACACAGGAAGGACCTCTCACAGTTGCTTGCAAGGACACACTTGGAGAAACACATTCTGGCAAGGACACACCAGGGAGACAGACCCCCCCCCCCCCCCCCCCAGAAGGCCAGATTGCAGCTTCATTCCCCTGGCGATATCCACTCATAATGGCTAAGTAAACTGTACAGTGGTTAGCCTATATGATATCAATAACTAGTTATAGCTTATATGGATAGTTTGTAGTGAGTTATGTAGTAATCAATATGGTGATTAACAGCAAGGTTATCAAGCTGTAATGCTTTGAATATGCCTTGAATGGTTAGTGGATTTGTAGCAAGTTTGTCTCAATCTGTAGTAGACAATATGTAAAAGTTTGTAGTTTGGTAAGGGAATTCATAAGTCCTGTGTTACCATACAGTGGATGATATGGTATAGTCTTTGTCTATTCACATGTGTTTAATGGAGACTGTAGCTCGTTCATACGATCCACCATGTGCTTTAACAATAGCATTGTCTGAGAGAGATAGGTTTAGTGTGTGTTGTATTCTTGTGATCTGACTGTAACATTGTGTAGTTAAGATTAAGATGGAAATTTGGGTAAAATATTGCAATCTGTAGATATATAATTGTTTGATATCAGCTGGTGATGAAGGAACCCGTAATTCGGTAGTAAATTACATTGTAATAAGTTTAGTAGTTTATACTTTGTGAAACATTATATAATGGAATCAGGTTGAATTCAGCTAGTGGTTGTGGTTCCATGGGAGTTGCGGATTGCTAGCCATATTGTGATAGTATTGTGAAGTTATGTACTATCATAGTTTGGGATTTTATAGTTCAAATAGATTTGGTATAAGTAATAATTACCGTGTGAAAGATTAGTCTGCAGTTTGTTAAAGATGGCTACCTCCATGTGGTGTGAACAAAGGAAATTCCATGTGCTCCATGTTTCCCCATTGAATCATGTGCTTGATTCAATGGAAGTTGTGAATTACTAGTCTTGTGATCATAGTTATAACTCTACCCAGTTTTGGTGTTGTATAGTTATGTGATTTACAGAAGTTACAACATTATGTGAGTTTTGTGACATTCAAAATGGAGTTTGTGATCAGAGACCATGCGGTTTGAACAATAGGACAAGGGCTCCAACAACCCCCACACACAATCTCACAGCAGCCTCTCTCTCTCTTTAAAGGGTATATAATTCTGGTTAAACACTTTGCGAAGTTCATATATTTGTTACTTATAACCTGATGTTAATTATTATATGAAAAATAGAATATTTGCTTCAGATATGAGATTAAACAAGCTAGCAATGGCCTGCGTGCACAAAAAGGAAAGAAGGAAAAACACCCCTCATCAGGAAGGTACACCAGAGCTAGATGACATAGTGTCTTCACTGGCAACATCTAAATCTGCGGGGTTGCCATCTACGACTACCCCTAAGTATAGGCAATCGTCAGCTCAGTCCTTTCACCCACAGAGTAGGGCAAAGGGACAGTCTTCCGCTAGACTGGATTATTCCCAAAAGAAACCGCAGACCTGGAAAATCCTGGTCAACCAGACGTCCTGCTTCCAAGCCAGATGATAAACCCACTGCATGATGGGGCAGGCCTCCCCCTGCGGGGGGTCTCAGGGTGGGAGGCCGACTTCTACAGTTTTCTCATGCCTGGCAGGCGACTATGGATGCCTGGGTTCGAGAGGTGGTCTCATGGTTACGCCATCACGTTCCTGAGGCATCCTCAGAGGTTTGTTGGTATAACCCTTCCAGTAGACCTGGTCAGATCTTTGGCCTTCTGGGAAGCTATTTGGGCCCTATTGAGGTCGGGAGTCATAATCACCGTTCCTGTGATGCAACAGGGAAGGGGGTTATTATTCAAATTTGTTTTTGATTCAAAAAAACAAATGGGTCACATTGCCCTATCCTGAATCTGAAGTGTCTCAACAGATTTCATCCATGTGTCCAAATTCCGTATGGAAACCCTGTGGTCAATTATGCTGGCAATGGAGCTTGGAGATTTCATGGTCTCCCTGGACATACAGGATGCTTATCTGCATGTTCCTATTGCATGATCACACCAAGGATTCTGAGAATGGCGGTAGATCAGCAACATTACCAATTTTAGGCTCTACCCTTTGGGCTGGCCACAGCCCCTCGGGTACTTACCAAGATAATGGCAGTCATGACTGCTATTCTCAGACGACTAGGAGTCGGGATACTGCCATATTTGGATGACGACCTGATATTAGCACAATCTCAGGAGATGTTACAATGTCATCTGCAGATGACCACTGTCTGCTTACAAGAGCATGGCTGGATAATCAATTGGAAATAGTCTTTGCTTTCTCCAACTCTTCTACCAGAAGACAAGATTGCAGCCCTACAATCTCGGATGCACAGTCTACTTTGCAAGCAGGAAGTATCAGTTCACTTGGCAATGCAGGTGCTGGGCTCCATGGTGTCCACATTCAACATGGTGGCTTATGCCCAGTTCCACTCCAGGTCCCTGCAGCAATGGATTCTGTCTCGTTGGGATGGTCAGTATCATCGGACAAAGTCTCAGATGATCCGCATCTCGCCAGAGGTTCGTCTCTCCCTCGCCTGGTGGCTGCAGATGACCCCTCTAAACAAGGGTTGCCTGTTATGGGTACTCCTCACCACGGATGCAAGTCTGCGAGGATGGGGAGCAGTGACAGGTCTTCACACCTTTCAGACAAGGTGGATTGATCAAGAAAGTCACCTACAGATAAATGTTTTGGAGCTTCGTTCAGTGCACAGAGCGCTCATTCTGGCGCAGGACCTACTTCAGGGCAGGCCTGTCTAGATTCAGTCCAACACCGCGACTGCAGTGGCCTATATAAATCATCAAGGAGGTGCACGAAGTCCGGCAGCCATGAGGGAAGTGACGAGCATTCTGCTGTGGGCAGAATGCCATCTTCCAGCAATCTCGGCAATATTCATCTCAGGAGTCCTTAACTGGGAAGCCGACTTCCTAGGTCGTCAGGACATACACGCTGGAGAATGGGCTCTTCATCCGGACGTCTTTCAACTCCTGGTGGACAACGTAGCCCTCATGGCGTCACGCTACAACCACAAGGTCCCCAGGTACAGGTCCATAAGAAGTGACTCCTCGGCTGCCTTGTGGTGGTGAGATAGGACTTTGGGTAGGCATACCGGTTTCCTCCAATTTTCCTCCTCCCAAGGGTCATCAGAAAGTTCAAGCAGGAGGGCAGCAGGATAATACTATAGCTCCTGCCTGGCCCAGGAGACATTGGTTCATCGATCTGACATGTCTATCCATAGACAGTCCACTTTCACTGCCTCTACAACCGGATTTACTAGAGCAGGCTCCCTGCCTATATCCGGATTTACCTCGGCTGGCTTTGACGGTATGGCTCTTGAGTCTTCCGTCTTAAAGGCCAAATATTTCTCTCTTTCTGTGATCCAGACGATGGCAAGGAAGCCTGCTTCAGCCCGCATCTTATCACAGGGTTTGGCATTCATTTTTTCTTTGGTGTTCCCATAGAAAATGACCCTACAGTTTTCAGGGTCTCGCGAGTGATTGCTTTTCTTCAGGTGGCATTAGACTTGGGTCTTCACCTGTCTACCCTGAGAGTTCAGGTTTCTGCATTGTCAATATGGTTCTCGTGCAGAATTGTTCCCTTGCCGGATGTTAGAACATTTTTGCAGGGGGGTTCTCTGTTTGCAAACTCCATTTGTCCCGCCGGTGGCACCGTGGGCTTTATCTTTGGTTCTCAGGGCACTGCAAGCTTCTCCTTTTGAGCCCTTGGATGAGGCGGATCATAGATGGTTGACAGTGAAGACACCTTTTTTCAACTTGCAGAGTTTCTGATTTGGCAGCACTGTCATGGCGCTCCGCATATTTGATTTTTCATCAAAATAGAGCTGTTCTTCGTACTGGAGCGGATTACCTTCCAAAGGTGGTATCCAGTTTTCATATTAATGAAGAAATTGTAGTCCCGGACTTTGTCTTCAGACCTTTCTAAGGGTGAAGCTTCCGTGGATGTGGTTCGTGCCCTATGTATCCACGTGGATTGTACCAGCTTCTTCAGGAAATCAGATGCACTCTTTGTGTTTTATATGGGTTTCACAAACAAGGCTGGCCAGCTAACAAACAGACTTTGGCTTGCTGGTTGCATATAACTATTTATCAGGTCTATACACCTGGAAGGCTGATGTCCCTGTCCCAAACAAGGTGACAGCGCATTCTACTCTGTCTGTGGGACCATTGCGGGCGGTTAGACATGGCGCCTCGGCTGAACAGCTGTGCAAGGCGGCCTTGGTCTTCCGTCGATACCTTTTAGAAAATCTTATACATTTGATACTTTTGCCTCCTTGGATGCTTCCTTTTGGGTGGCGGATTCTGCTCTCTGCTCAGGAGCATCCCCACCCTTAAGGGAACTGCTTTAGGACGTCCCCAAGGTAGATCCTGTGTACCCTACGGACCCTGAAGAAGAAAATTTAGAGTTATGGTATAACATACTTCAGTTAACTCTTTTTCTTCGAGGTCCATAGGGTGCCCACCCTGATGCACCTGGCCTCAGTTTGTGATCTTTTCTTTGCTTTTTTGTATCACTGATTCCCTCTTCGTATTTGAGTGTTTCTTGGATACAGAATGGGCTCTTCATCCGGACGTCTTTCAACTCCTGATGGACAAGTGGGGACTATCAAACGTAGTCCTCATGGCGTCACGCTATTTTCTTCCTTCTCCACTTTCCGTTTCTTGCCATTAGGCTTGTTTACAAACTGAATGCCTGTGGCTGGGAGCGGGGTATATAGGTAGGAGAACATGCTGGGAGCTTCAAATCTGTAAGCTGTTTGATGCAATGGATCACTCCAACTACATACCTGCAAGGTAGATCCTATGGACCTCAAATGAAGAGTTAACTGATATGTTATACAATAACTAAATTTTCATGCTAGTTACAGAGTTGGGAATAGAGTAAGAAATGGCAAGTAACTGTATCTGGACAAACCATGTTGCAATACAAGGGCTGCAAATCCATACTATTTTTTTTTTTTTTTTTTTTTTGCCCCACCTGCAGTGCAGCATGGTTATACCAAGATGCAGTTACTTGCTATATCTTACTCTATTCCTAACTCTGAATCAGGCCCTGTCTTTACAATAATCATAGCCATAATGATGCCCCCTTTTTAAAACAAATTGAATTACTGTTCTGTATTAAGAGTCTTTTAATTAAAGTAGAGTCCTTATGGCTATTGAGATGTTATGGTTGGCAGTTAACAGAAGTAAATTCGAACAAACAGAGTCCCCATATTTGATATTTTAGGTTGTCTATTTTTCAAAATGCTATTTCTTGTCGGGCTTGTAAATATTATAACTACACATTTTACTTGTTTTCAAATGCATAAAAAAGAAAAATACATAGTTATGGTAGACTTGCCTAGATAATGCCTTTTCTTTGAGGTCCATAGGGTCCACAGGGATACCATGGGGATATTATGGTTGGAAAACCAGGCACCAAACAGTTAAAGCTTTGGCTGCCAGAATGCCCCGGGTCCTCCTCCATATATACCCCGACCCTAGCCATAGGACTTCAGGGTTTGTTGTTTTGTTGTGGCAGATTTAAGACGCACTGTTGTAACGGGACTGCTCAGGCAGTCCTAAACTTTTTATTTTAAACACTCTTCTCCATATATACCCCGCCCCTAGCCATAGGACTTCAGTTTAGTTAACAAGCCTAAAGGCAGAAGAAAGAATGAAAGGAGAAGGAAGAATAATCATACACCAGAAACACTTACAGAAGATGAGGGAGCCATGTGCATCAGGGTCGGTGCCCTGTGGACCCTATGGACCTTGAAGAAAAAGTTTTATCTTGGTAAGTCTTACATAACTCAAATTTTCTTCTTCGGGGGTCCATAGGGATCCACAGGGATACAATGGGTATGTTCTAAAGCAGTTCCCCCCCCCCCCCCTATGGTGGGGGATGCTCCTGAGCAGAAAGGAGAACTCGTTGCCCAAAGGAAGCATCCTGGGAGGCAAAAGTATCAAAGGCATAAAACCTAAGAAAAGTGTGGACAGAAGACCACGTGGCAGCCTTGCACAATTGTTCAGCAGAGGTACCACGACTGCCCATGATGGCCCTACAGACTGAGTAGAATGTGCTGTCACCATACTTGGGACAGGAAGATCAGCCTGCATGTACACCTGAGAGTCATGCGTAGCCATCTCGCCAGAATCTGCTTATTAGCTGGCCATGTGAAAACCATATACAAAAAGAGAATCTGATTTCTAACAGAGTTTGTACGCTCCACATAAATACAGAGATCACGAACTACATCTAGAGAGGCTTCACCTACAGAAAGGGCTGGAGCCTGAAAAGCTGGAACAACAATTTCTTCATTTACATGAAAACGAGACACTACCTTAGAAAGGTAATCCTCCATTGTACTAAGAACAGCTTTATCCTGGTGAAAAATAAAACATGGGGAGCGACAAGAGAGTGCTGCCAAATCCGAGACTCTGAGCAGAAGAGCTAGCAAGAAGAAAAAGTGTCTTTGCTGTCAACCACTTCAAATCTACAGAGTCTAAAGGTTCAAATGGGGAAGCTTGTAACCCCTTAAGAACCAAAGACTCATCCCACGGTGCTACTGGTGCAACAAAAGGAGGCTGAACACTTAGAATTTTTTTTCAAGGGGTTCTAACATCTGGTAATGAAGCAATCTCCTTCTGGAGCCAGACTGACAGTGCACAAACCTGCACTCTCAAAGTGGCCAGGCGGAGACCATTGTCTAACCCTGCCTGCAGAAAAACCAGTATCCTGGAAATCCTGAACACCTTAGGACCCTATTCCTTATTATAACACCATTGACCAAAAGAATGCCAAACTCTGTAATAGCATCACTTAAATTACAGAACTGGAAAATCCGTTCACTTTTAAGATGGAAGATTCAAGAGCCACACCATCAAAGCCAGACAGGGCAAGTCTGGATGTCGGCAGGGACCCTGCGTTAGCAGATCCTGCCACAGAGGAAGAGGATAAGGACTGTCTACCGACATTCTGTATGTCGGTGAACCAATGACATCTGGGCCAAGCCAGAGCCACCAGTATTACTGTTCCGCCTTCCTGCTTGAATTTCCTGAGACCTCTTGGGAGCAGGGAAATTGAAGGAAAGAGATACGCCAACTTGAAGTCTCATCTTACTGCCAGTGCATCTATGAAGGCTGCTGATGGTTCTCTATACCTGGCCCCATAACTGGGAACCTTGTTGTGGTGTGATGCCATGAGATCCATCTCCAGTAGACCCCATTTGTTTACCAGGAGCTGAAATACTCTCCGGCGTGTATGCCCTGGCGACTTAGGAAGCCTGCTTCGCAAATGAGTTCCCGGAATGAATATTGCAGAGATGGCCGGAAGATGATGTTCTGCCTAAATGAGATCCTTTGTCACCTTCATGGCCGCATAACTTCTTGTGCCTCCCAGATGATTGAGGTAGGCCACTGCAGTCGCGTTGTCGGACTGGATCTGGACAGGCCTGCCCTGGAGCAGGTCCTGTGCCCTGACAAGTGCTTTTTATACTGCTCGCAGTTCCAGAATGTTTATTGAAAGACAACTTTCTTGATTTTGTCCATCTCCCCTGGAAGGTGTGATGACCTTTCACTGCCCTCCATCCGCATAAACTGGCGTCCGGGGTGAGAAACACCCAATTTGGAATCCAAAACGGGTGCCTTTTGTTTAGATGCTTCATTTTTAGCCACCACAGGAGCGAGTGACTAACTCTGGGGTGAGAGAGATCACCTGGGACCGTATTAAATGATGCTGTCCGTTCCACCTGGAGAGAATCAACCTTTACAGAGTCCTAGAATGGAACTGAGCATACCCCACCATGTCAAACGTAGATACCATTGATCCCAGCACTTGCATTGCTGACAGAATGGATACTCTTCGCTTGCGTAGCAGCATGTATATCTGCTTTGAAAAGGCCACAATCTTGTCGTCTGGCAGAAACGCCCTTTGTGCCTGACAATCTAGAAATGCTCCCAGGTGTACCATCTGCTGTGTAGGAGAAAGTGATGATTTCTTTCAACTGATGATCCAGCCATGCCTTTGTAGGCAGGCTAGGGTCAGTTGAAGATAGTGTTGCAAAACCACCGGAGTCCATGCCAATATCAGAAGGTCTAGATATGGCAGTATTCTGACTCCCTGGCGCCTGAGCTAAACCGTCATGACTGACCTTATTTTGGTAAATACCTGGGGAGCCATAGAAAGGCCAAAGGGTAGAGCCTGAAATTGGTAATGTTGCTGATGGATACCAAACCGTAAAAATTGCTGGTGGGATGGGATAATTGGAATATGCAGATATGCATCCTGAATATCCAGCGAAACCATGTAATCTCCCGGCTCCACCGAAGTTGCCATGCAGAATTTGGGAACATGGAAAAACCTGGGTAGCGTTTTTAGATTCCGTGTAGGGTGATATGCCTCATTTGGCATCTGGACCAGAGATTGATTTGAGTAATAACCCATTCCTTGTTGGGACACAGGAACTGGGACTATTACCCCAGCCTGTACAGGGAGTGATTGGGTTACTGAAAAGCCAAGCCCTTGTCCACATCTGATGGAGGCTTTGTGGCCAAAAAAACTTTTGGTGGGGATGTCTCCTGAAAGTGAGGGCATACCCTGAAGGACTACTTCTCAGTCCCAGGCATCTGTAGTTGTTTGATGCCAATAAACCACAAACTGAAAAAGTCAGCCCCCTACCCTGGGATCCCCAAGGTGGAGGCCTGCTCCATCAGGCTGAGGGCTTGTTGTCCGGTTTAGAAGCTGAACGTCTTGCCTGGCCAGACCTCTTAGTTTCTCGCTTTGACTTATGAAAATTAGTTGGCCTAGAGGAAATCTTTCCTTTTAGCTATTCCCTGAGGACAGAAGCACTGAAAAGAAACTTGCCTAGCTCTACTATTTGATGTAGGTGGCAGACCTGCTGACTTTGAAGCCGCCAGAGTAGTAATTATATTATCCAACTCTGCTCCAAAGAGTACATTTCCATGAAAAGGTTAAGGCCCCCTTACACTGTGCAATATAGCAGCTGATCCGACGGATTGGTACAATTTCGCTGCTATATTGTACTGTGTGTGGGCATGATATCGGACAGAGCGCGCTCCCGTGGGGTCGTACATCGCACCTCCCAGAACTTTCTGCGGGTGCATTTGATCTCGGGATGTGATGTATAATCTCATGCAACGCTATGCGGGTGGGGGGGTGCTGGCATATCGGGTGGTCGGCCACCCGATCGCACAGTGTGTGGGGACAGCCCGATATGTCATCCATCTGATCCCCTATCGCGTTGCAAGGTGTATATTGCTCTGTGTATGGGGGTCTTAAGACTTCCAGTGCCCTCTTTGATCCTGTATCAGATTTCCAAGATCTTAACCAAAGGGCCCTGTGTGCTACTATGGATGCTGCTGATGCCTTAGAAGCTAAAATTCCAGCATCCACTGTAGCTCCTCCCAGATAGGAAGCCGCTTCCTGTATGTGGGAGATATTCATCATCTGTTCTCTGGTAGGATTTGGTAGAGAGTTTTTCAATGCCTCAATCCATTCTTCAACAGCTTTGGCTACCCAGGCTCCAGCTATAGCTGGACGGGTAACAGCTCCAGATGATGAAAATATTGCCTTAAGACAGGCTTCAATCTTTTTATCTGTGCAATCCCTCAGAGAAGATGCTGATGGAATAGGCAATGTAGCATTTCTAATTAAATGCTTTACATGAGCATCCACAGTAAGAGGTACCTCCTCACTAAGCTCAGTGAGCTGTTCAGACACCAGAAACTCTGTTTTGACCACCTTTTGGTTGTGAATAAACATTGGAGTCGTCTTATTATATGCTGGTTCATCATCCTGAATATCTAGGACTGATTTAACCGCCCTCACCAAAGAAGTAACGTCCACAGAAGATGGAAGATCCTACTCCCCAGAAGTAGATTCTGGAGAGTAATCCTGTGCATCATCAGATTCCTCTGATGATGCGTCTGAATCCATATGTTGGGCAGACTGAGATAGACAACTTGCGTTATAGGGGCTTTAGTCACTACTGGTCTGTTAACATTAGATGGTGCCACACTCTTACTAGAATGGCATCCTTTATGGAGAAGGTGTAAACATGTGGACACCCCATCCACGGAGGCATCGTCGGAGTAGCCAAACGATCCACCACCTGCATCATAACTTGGGACAAAGAGTCAACCCAAGATGGCTCTTGTCCAACAACCAGTAAACTGGACTGGTGAGGTGGCTCTTTAGAACAGACAACACACAAACCCTCCTTTATGTCCTGTGAGGACACATACATGATAGGTACATGATTTACATTAAACCAGCACAGGTGGCTCCCCCTCCTGTTTCCCTTTATTTTTTTGACATATTCAAAGTAAAGGCAAAACCGCAAAGTTATGTGACTGCCTTCACAAAATCTCAATGAATGTGAAGTATTTGAAATAAGTGATAGTTATCACACAGGTCCAGGGGGGCCCCACACACCCTGCACCTCAAATTTTATGCTGAAAACAAACAGGTACAATCTGACTTTTTATTGTTTTGGAAAGATGGATTAATGCCAAGAACCACTATTTATTTCTTGGGTGTGTTTAGTAGAAAAAATATACACGTTTTCTTTTAGTTCGTTTTCTTGAAATGCCAGTGAATAAGCACTTTTTGTCATTTTGCGTCATTGATTTTACCATGCGAGGAGAAATAAGCAAACCAATGATCTTCTCGGGAAATTCTGAGTCTTAAAAGTCAAGTTATAATTTGTATGAGTGTGGTATAAGAAATTACGGATATTTATGTTAGACTGTAGTTAACCCAAAAGGTTCCAAAATAGGCTTCACAGTGGAGGGTTTAGTTTTTGTTTTTTTTTACAATTTTTAAACCACCCTTTCAAAAGAACAAAAAAAAAAAAACACACCACACCCATGCTTGACCAATCAAAATGAGCTAATTCTTAACTTTATATTCTTTTCAACCATACAATAGTAAACTGAAATGTTAGACCAATCTATTATGGATTGCTGGCCACTAACTAATTTTATTCATGGATCTTTGGCAATTGTCTCAAGATTTCAACGTGTCTCCAAAAGAGCAATTACAGTATATTTTATTTTTTTTCTCGTACCACAGTGGCTTGCTGTCTGTGTATGGACTCTTTGTACACAAAACACAAAACAGGCTCTATTGAGCTCTGATGAGAGGCTATTTGGTCAGTGTGCCCAAAAGCAAGATCCCTGACAATTTTTGACTCTAGGGCTTGGTGGCTGAATCTGGCAGTGTATGAAATCTGTAGAAGAGATGATGTCTGGGAACGCCCCAGCTTGTTGTTCCATACTAGTATGTACTGTGTTAGTTTGTAACCAGTGTCCAGATAGCTTTAGGGTCAAGCAGCATTCAGAAGTGTTAGTGTGGTGAGGCAGTAATGCTAACAACTATGAGGTCATGAGATAAAGTTCTGCATCTGTTTGATATGTCACATGACTACCTACCTAATTAAAAAAATGTTGCATTCAAGATTGCAGCCATACTGGTGACATACCTTTTCCTGATCCCATATCATATATATGTAGACCAGAGATTCCCAAATGCGGTCCTCAAGACTCCCCAACAGTTTCAGGTTTTAGACCTATCCATGGTTGAGCACTGGTGGTTAAATCAAATTGAGCACAGGTGACAATTAGGACCTCAGTCAACCATGGATATCTGTAAAACCTGAACTGTTGGGGAGCCTTGAGGATGTAGACACTTGATTAATATTTCCTTTTTCTAAGGGTGATTCCACACTTATGGACCACTCTGTACTGTATATTGAATAGATCACCGCATAATACATGACCAAAACATACAAAAGTAAACAATACATATGTATTCATTTTACTCCTCTACTTGGGCAGGAACTGACATGAATGATTAAATAGTCTCTGGAAATCGAAGCCTATTAATAGTGAAGGTTGTGCATCTCTGTACACTTACAGTTAATCCCTATAAATATCAACTGTCCTTTTCTCTGGTCTCCAGTACATGCTGCCACTCCTTTTTACTAAAGCACCACCAAACTTTAGCGTTTTAGTTTTTGGAGAGTTTAGAAATATGGTTGTCCAATTGTATAATTTTTTTTTTTAAATCCATGTGTCACGACCAGCCGGCCGATTCTCCAGATACCTCAATCTGAGAATCGCCACCAGTGACTTATGGTTACCTCCGCACGTGCGGTTACTCTAACACGGTTCTGCCACCACCAACGAAGTTAACGGGAGTCGTTAGGTTCTCCCCTTAAATCTCAATATGCACACTCACATATAGGTACGTAGCTTTGACCTCACAGGCTCGTGAATTCGACAAGAACACAGAGAATACACTGGATTAAGAATGTTTAATCCGAAAAATATTTCCAAGGTTATTGATTACAGAAAAAGGTAGTACAAATATGGACAATACAAATATATCACAAATAGGTTTCAGAAAGTAAAAGGAATTAAAAATGAAAAAGAACCCAGAGTCTTTACATCTAGACTCAGTCGTGAAGGAGACACAGGAGCATTGGATTCTGGCCAGTCGTCAGGACTCTCCTTGGGCACAAGAACACTTATCACTGAGGGAGATGCATAGTTATACCTTCACAGCTGCACTAGCCCCCACCTTTGGGGTTTTCACTCTTTCATTGCTGTACACTGGGCATTAAGAAATCGGCCACACCCTTCCATATTGTCTATAGGAAGTAGGGGGTCTTGAAACAGTGTGAAGGGGTCTTTAGAAACCAATAAGCAGGTAACATACCCTACATTCCTGTCATCTCCCTCCTAAAGGATTTTATATCCCATGACCTGGCTTCACCAGGTCTGACCATCTGCATTAAGGATGTATCTCTCCCCAAACTTCATGGCCTGTAGAGATGAGAGATGGTTATCTAGAGGCCTGGTTCCAGGAAGACAAATCTCCTCCAAGCTTTGTATTCCTACAGGTTAAATACAGGGCACTGCCTAGAATCCATGTTGATACACACATGTTATGTAAATATATATATTTACATAACATCATTCCTGGCGATTATTCTTCAGATAAACGCCACACCATGCAAACATTACTGATGTTCCTGTGTCACACAAGTACTATTGTTTTAAAATAGAATTTCAAGTTATGGTGAAATTATCCTGGGGGGTGAGTTACGTCGATCTGGTAAAATTAAAATACTTCAGTGTATTGGTAAACATTAAAAGAATGTCCATTCAACTTTGAATATATTTAACGACCCATGGGGTTGCCTGGTAAATTTATGCACCAAAGATGTACTTGGAATAAAGTTACGTAAAAGCAGGTTTAGTAAAGAATAACAGTACCTAAAGTATACATGTACTAAAAGGTGTAGATGCATTCTTCAAATGCTGCATGCATTCAAACTTATGGTATGGAGCTTGCACATTGAGTTATGCTGTAACAGTATAAATTATTTGAAAAGATCACTCCCTAATCCCTTCAAGTACCAATGTCTACTTCTAATAAATACCAGGTTTACAAAGGATCAGTCGTCAAGTAATCTTCTAATCCCTATAAAACCGATAATTAAAAATGTGCAAACGTGCTTTGGTTGAGTGAATAAGATGCTAAATGCAGTAAAACAAGTTGTTTCCTTTTAATATAATCCAGTGACGGCCAGAATGCTTTCTTGTAACATGCTGGTTGTGCTGCAAGGTTCATAAAATAAAGTTACAAATGCACCATTTCCCCAAGTGTTTCATGTATACTTGATAGGATGACAAATGAAAGACTGTATCATTAAGCACTATTACAGTACCTATGTTGCTGTCAATATTCACATGTATTAATTGTGGCTATATGCAGCTCTTTTGCCTCTGTGGAATATTTTAGGTACAGTCACCTTTATTCTCTTGTGTTTACAGATACATGAAAAGGGGCAGGCTAGATGGGCCAAGTGGTTCTTATATGTCATCAAATTCTATGTTTCCTTTT
This sequence comes from Taudactylus pleione, assembly GCA_031769625.1. NCBI lineage: Eukaryota > Metazoa > Chordata > Amphibia > Anura > Myobatrachidae > Taudactylus > Taudactylus pleione. The sequence continues at coordinate 18,269,149 of JAUIMM010000255.1, read as the reverse complement.
GAAACGGTTCTAGCAATAAAACCACTGTATTATGTCTGCTAAAGGGGATACATTCAGTATCCCAGCACAGGGGATGCCAGCGCCGACATCCTGCAGGTAAGTAGCAGGTTTGGGGGCAGGGTTATGTTTGGGAGCATTATAGGGTTAGACACTAGGGGGGAGGGTTAGATTTAGAGTGTGGGGACGGGGAGGTTAGGATCAGGTATCAGGGATGGAGGGTTAGGGTAGGGAGAGTGGGAGGGTTAGGAAACCTACTAACAGGTGTCTGTATCCTAACCCTGTTGGGATGCTGGCGTCAGGATTTTGACCGCCGGGATCCCGAGCACCGGCATTTCCTACCCATCCCTGCTAATGATTCTTCTTAAAGCAGTGGTTCACAGACTCTGTCCTCAAAGCAACCTAACAGTCCAGATTCTAAGTTATCTCCTGCTTAAGCACAGGTGACGTAATTAGTACAATACCTCAGTCAATTTCATTATAACATCTGTGCACAAGTATGGATATCCTTAATCTGGCCTGTTAGGGTGCCTTGAGGACAGAGGCCATGATTCAGAGCCGGACGCTCTGAATCAGGGCCATCCCTGCTCCTTTTTGGAGCGGCCTCCTGGCCGCTCGCATAGCTGTGGGTGACCACCCACAGCTATAGCGAGCTGCCAAAATGATGGTCGCGATGGTCAAGACCATCGGGCTTGCGATGAGACCCTGCGGTAGGGTCTCGCTGCCGCAAGCCCTGGAGTGCATCACTAGTGATGTCAGTGGGGCCGGCCCCAGACGGTAGGCGTTCCCATGGGAACACCTCCGTCTGGGCAGCCACGCCCCCGGCACCCACCAAAGGGGGCATGCTGTCAATCACCATCGACAGCATGCCCCCTTTGGTGCGAGACCCATAATGACGGCTTGGCGTAGTTATTCGGGTCTCGCGCATGCGGGTCTGAATCAGGCCCAGAGTTTGGGAAACACTGCCTTAAAGGCATATGAGTATAAAGATATTCTGTATCAAATGCTCATGTATAGAATACAGTACATTGATTTATATTCCAACAATCTTGTATACTATTAAACCAACTGTGGAGAGATGATCGGTCTAATTCATACATGTGATCAGAAAGCTGTGGTCAGAAAGCTGAGATCCTGGGCATTAAGACATATATTTATTATTGCTCTACCTCTAGCACATGACACCAATGGCCTACTAGATCATGTCATCGGGAACTCCAGATAATAGAAAGAGCTTTTAAAACTAGAGACCAAAATTATCTTTTTTGATGGACAGCAGTATGTATCCAAAAGGTCTCAATGAGAACAATAGTTACTTACCTTTTTTGTGAAGATTACTTATCTAGGAAATAGTACTTTAAATGTATGATAACCAACATCATATTCTCTTTAAGACATTGCTTTCTATACATATCCCATCATGCGATTGGGAGGGCCTCAATAATCTAAATAATTTACCAGTTTTGTGGTCTTGATCTAGTTTTTTGCGTTGGAATTATAATAGAGGATTGGAAATTTATGCCTGTACAACTTGAGACTCCGCATTTGGTGTATGATAACAGTATATTCAGGAATATTAATGGGATGTAAATATGTCAATTAAAAAAAGTATTCTGTTTTTTCTTTTTAATCAATTTTTTGTATTTTGCATTGTAATTATAATCCATGGATTGGAAATCTATACCTATACAATTTGAGGCTCAGCATTTGGTGTATGATAACAGTATATTCAGGACTGTTAATAGGATGTAAATATAAAGTCAATGAAAAAAAAAAGTATACTTTTAGTAATTTTTTTTTCAATAATCCCATATATAAAAAGTTATAACCTGAGAATTTAAGAAATAGAAATCCCTATCACTAATAGTTATGTACATTATTAATAACAAACTCCTATTTTCCATTATTTATTAATATTATAAATCACTATATTTGTTTTTATTATAAATCTTCACACATTTGTTCACTTATTTGTCATTTCACTTATTGTTACAATCTTATAAACAAGAATATTTTTTGTATGAGTTACTCTAATTTATTAAATGCATATTTGTATTCATTATGATTATTTGTGTCTTCATAAAACATATATTTCACTTGAATTTCACACAGTCAGGTCCATAAATATTGGGACATTGACAGAATTTTCATATTTTGTCCTCTATTCACCACCACAATGGCTTTGAAATGAAACAAACAAGATGCGCTTTAACTGCAGACTTTCAGATTTAATTTGAGGGTAATTACATCCAAATCAGGTGAACGGTGTGGGAATTACAACGGTTTCTATATGTGCCTCCCACTTTTTAAGGGGCCAAAAGTAATGGGACAAACTAAACAATCCTAAATCTAACTTTCACTTTTTAATACTTTGTTGCAAATCCTTTGCAGGCAAATACAGCCTGAAGTCTGGAATGCATAGACACCACCAGACGCTGGGTTTCATCCCTGGTGATGCTCTGCCAGGCCTCTACTGCAAATGTCTTCAGTTCCTGCTTGTTCTTGGGGCATTTTCCCTTCAGTTTTGTCTTCATCAAGTGAAATGCATGCTCAATCGGATTCAGGTCAGGGGATTGACTTGGCCATTGCATAATATTCCACTTTTTAGCCTTAAAAAACTCTTTGGTTGCTTTTGCAGTATGCTTCGGGTCATTGTCCATCTGCACTGTGAAGCGCTGTCCAATGAGTTCTGAAGCATTTGACTGAATATGAGCATATAATATTGCCCGAAACACTTCAGAATTCATTCTGCTGCTTTTGTCAGCAGTCACATCATCAATAAATACAAGGGAACCAGTTCCATTGGCAGCCATACATGCCCACGCCATGACACTACCACATGCTTCACTGATGAGGTGGTATGTTTTGGATCATGAGCAGTTCCTTTCCTTCTCTTCTCTTCCCATCACTCTGGTACAAGTTGATCTTTGTCTCATCTGTCAATAAGATGTTGTTCCAGAACTGTAATGGCTTTTTTAGATGTTTTTTGGCAAACTCTAATCTGGTCTTCCTGTTTTTGTGGCTCACCAATGGTTTGCATCTTGTGGTGAAACCTCTATATTCACTCTTGTGAAGTCTTCTCTTGATTGTTGACTTTGACACATATACATCTACCTCCTGGAGAGTGTTCTAGATTTGGCCAACTGTTGTGAAGGGGTTTTTCTTCACCAGGGAAATAATTATTTTGTCATCCACCACAGTTGTTTTCCGTGGTCTTCCGAGTCTTTTGGTGTTGCTGAGCTCTCCGGTGCATTCTTTCTTTTTAAGAATGTTCCAAACAGTTGATTTGGCCAAGCCTAATGTTTTTGCTATCTCTCTGATGGGTTTGTTTTGATTTTTCAGCCTAATGATGGCTTGCTTCACTGATAGTGACAGCTCTTTGGATCTAATATTGAGAGTCGACAGCAACTGATTCCAAATGCAAATGTCACACCTAGAATCAACTCCAGACCTTTTACCTGCTTAATTGATAATGAAATAATGAGGGAATAGCACACACCTGTCCATGAAATAGCTTTTGAGTTGATAGTCCCATTACTTTTGGCCCCTTAAAAAGTGGGAGGCACATATTGAAACTGTTGTAATTCCTACACCGTTCACCTGATTTGGATGTAATTACCCTCAAATTAAATCTGAAAGTCTGCAGTTAAAGCACATCTTGTTTGTTTCATTTCAAAACCATTGTGGTGGTGAATAGAGGCCAAAATCTGAAAATTCTGTCAATGTCCCAATATTTATGGACCTGACTGTACTTGATCACATCTTTATCACCTTGTTAGCACTAGAGTTGGCTTTCATATTTATTATTTTTTTTTTTTACTTTTTCACTTACGCATATTTTATCATAATATATATGATTTTATGAAATTATGATTTTATTTATCTGAGGTATATGAGTATAAAGATATTCTGTATCAAATCACAATTGCTCATGTATAGAATACATTTATTTATATTCCAACAATCTTGTATACTATTAAACCAACTGGTCCAATTCATACATGTGATCAGGAAGCTGTGATTCTGGGCATTTGGACATATTATGGCTCTACCTCTAGCACATAATACCAATTAAATACCATTGGCCTACTAGGATCATGTGATCGGGAACTCCAGACAATAGATCCCCATTTACACACTGACTGCATTCCGATTGGATGATGACATCACGTGACCAGCAAAATATCCCGTGATTGGTCTGGGATTATCCTTAATTTCTTTTCAGTGGATACAATCTGTTTAACCTTGAAAAAACTTATCTGTGAAACGTGCGTCGGCTGTTCACACTGTACATGTGTGTTTGAATGAAAAAAGCAATGTGTGTGTGTTTAAAAGAGTTTTACATGTGGAAAAAGAAAGAGACCTGAACTCCAAATAATGTTAGATGTCGCATATGTGGATCAGCATGCTCAATCATTGTAGCTAACTGATAGATGTGTGTTGTTCTACATCTTAGTGAAATTTTCACTTATGCTGCATACAATTTAACCAACTATTAAATACAAGTGTATCTCTCAATAGGAGAAATTCTGTGAGTGTGCATCTCCAAGCGCCACTGAAGTCAGCCAATCTAACAACAACTCTAACCAATGTGAGTTGGGGTGAGCCCACTATTCTTATCCATTAAGAAATTTACAGATATGCTTATATAAAAGAAACTACAAATGTATTATTATTTTATATGCATGTGACGACGAATCATTTTCGTCCGAGGAACAAAATGAGGGAGACTACAGGTGCAGATAAGTATCCATAATATTTCTCCTCGTATCACCTTCTTTGTGGAACCAAGAACAGCGCTAATACCCCTCACTTATCTATTTTTAATTTGAGTTAACCAGCTGTGCTCAACCATGGATATCTCTAAAATCTGAACTGTTGGGGAGCCTTGAAGACCGCGTTTGGGAACCTCTGGGCTATGTGTAAAAGGGGTATATCAGTGCATGGTTTCCATTTTTCCTAGTTGGTGCACAGGTGTATTCATGACTGGCTGACACATTTTAAAAGATCCACAGGTGGAGCTAATACTCACTTTTCACTTGTGATTCTGTGATGAGACCTGGAAAACATGCACTGTTGCTCCCTGAGGAATGAGTTTGGAAAACACTGTCTTACACCACTTTCAGGCAGAAAATGGCAAAAAAAAAAGCTTTTACCCTCCATTTTGCATGCCAGATTTTTTGCCATTTTCTGTTTGATACCCCTTTCACACAGGAAAATGAAAATTCTGGGTAATTTGCTAAACAACCCAGGATTTTTCCCTGTGTGAAAGGGTCATCCTGGGTCTATGACCCTGCAAAAAACCGGGGTTGGAGACCCAGGAATTTAGTCCCGGGATGACCTTTTCACACAGGGAAAAATCCCAGGTTGTTTAGCAAATTACTGGGTAAAATTGAATTACTCGGGATTTTCATTTTCAGTGTGAAAGGGGTATAAGAGCATGTTAGTGCTGCCATTGGATGCATTTTTGCAATGCATTTTGGGAGATGTATTGAATGTCACATTCTTTGCACATTTGTACAGTGTAAAATAGACCATTTTCTACTCTCACTGCTCTGCTCACAAAAAATCCCTACATCTGTATGCAGATCTGACACTTGCACCTCTAATGCTTGGAATGTTGGAGGGAGAGGGCAGTCAGTACAGTAAGGGAATGTCCGAGTCATAGATGCAGAAATGATAGTGCTGATGGCGATTTGACTGCTGAAGCTGATAGTGATTTATATATTGATCATGCCTACAGTACAGTGCAGTGGTTCCAAACCTATTTGAGTAATGGCGCCCTATCGTATCAGCATTGTTTTCATGGCACCCCTAAGCCAAAAGTTTGTTGTTGAGAAATTCGGAAAAATGTAGTAGACTACTAAAGTGAAGTAAATTGTGCTGACCTGTCATCCTTAGGGTCAGTTATGTGGTGGTGGACAGGTTTGTGCTTCTGTTTGTCCACATATTTACATTACATTGACCATAAATAATTTGATTTGGTGCTGGACCACCAACCTGAGGCACCCCTGCAATTGTCCCAAGGCACCCCAGGGTGCAACGGCGCACAGTTTGGGAACCACTGCTCTAGTGTATGATTTTGTGGGTGTATCTAGAATTCATTATTTTTGGTATTTCATTTATACATGCTCTTTTATATATGTACATCTGGCAAACCTGACCCATATGTTACTGGTTCAGAGCTGAAAGCATTTTGAGGCTTGGCATATGCATGTATATATGCTACTGTATTTTTACATGCAGCTTTTTAGAGCTGCTTGTTGGACACACAGAAGTCTAACCCTGCCTGTGCCCCTCATGTTTTGATAAACCTAAACACTACCCGTTCTCTCTTAAAAATGTATTTTGAAAATATAAGGTTGGGAATCACAGGTACTTCTACATTAAGTTATTACTGGGGTCACAATATTAGATTTTTTCCCAATATTTATTATTACAATTGCTTAGTGCAAATACTGAGTTTATAAATAAATGAATTAAAAATATATTAGGCAGACATATTATGCAGCGCTGTGAATTCAGGGGATCATAATACAAACAAATTTTACATTAATATGAAGCAACCTAAAGATGGTGTAAGTCAGCCTGTGGCTCTCCAGATGTTGTTATATTGACCTATTTGCTCAATTGCAACTGTAAATGGTGTAGCAATCCGCTTGATATGATACGGGTGGCTGCACATTTGTGCTAGTGTCACGTTTTTTTATTGTGTATAATTTAGTCTGCATGTTTATAGTTGTTTGAAATTACTATATGTTTGTACACGTTTCTTTCCCACTAGAGGGAGCAAGAGCCCTGACAGTGTAACTGTGATCATTGAAGAACGCTAGTAGAGCCAAAGTATAGGTTCAAATCTGCTTATGCTTCATACTATTTGTTAGTAATACGTAAAGTTAGCCCTGGCTTACTTTAGCAATATTATTACCTTGTCCATACCAAAAGCCCTTAACCACTTAATTGGCTAATATGATTAAAAAATATATTTTGGGGAAATTTTTGAAAAAATAAGATTATGTAAATAATTGCTAATTAAATCCGATTGAGTATAATTTTATTAACAAATATGCAAATTTGTTAATACAATTATACAGAATATGGGTTAAATAACTATTTACATAATCTGATCATTAAAAGAAAAATCAACAGTTTTAGGGACATTTTTGGGAAAGTTTTATACAGATAAAGAAAAAAAAACATTTTATTGTGTGTATGAGTGTAAGTATATACTTTGTGTATGTACTGTACTGTGCAAAAGTTTTAGGCAAGTGTGAAAGGTAACCGAAGGTGGTGAAATCTGCAAAGGATAAAGAACAGGTATATTATTATCACTAATCCATCATTTTTGAAGTTATCAAGCCGTACACGGCATTCCTATAAGCAACACTACATTTATTGTAAAGTTTAGGAGGCTTACCTAAGCAAGCCTCTAGGGAACATAGGTTCCTAGAGGCCCCTCACTGTATAAAAAGGGAGTTAAATCTACTTGTGAGTAATAAAATACCTTTTGGCCTTTGGATGATATTGGCAAGCGCCCATTCCTTTTTGATAATATATATATATATATATATATATATATATATATATATATATATATATACAGCAGGTAAAATAAGTATTGAACACAGTAAATATATTTGTAATGGGGCTATTGTAATGACACTTTCAACAAATGTCAGCAACAACACATACAAATCCACACATGCAAAGAAATCAAACCATAGATGTCCATAAATTAAGTTATGTGAAATGACACAGGGAAAAAGTATTGAACACACGTACTGAAATTTGTTTAATACTTCGTACAAAAGCTTGGTAATGACAGCTTCCTGTATGGAGAAACTAGTCGCAAGCATTGCTCAGGTGTGATTTTGGCTCATTCTTCCACACAAACAGTCTTCAAATCTTGAAGGTTCCGTGGGCCTCTTGTATGAACTCTGATCTTTAGTTCTTTCCATAGATTTTCAATTGGATTCAAGTCGGGTGATTGGCTGGGCCATTCTAGCAGCTTTATTTTCTTTCTCTGAAACCAATTGAGAATGTCCTTTGCTGTGTGTTTGGCATCAATGTCTTGCTGAAATTTCGACCCTCTTTTCATCTTCAGCATCCTGGTAGATGACAGCAGACTTTTATCAAGAATGTCTTGGTACATTTTTCCATTCATCCTTCCTTTAATGAAATGAAGTATGCCAGTACCGTATGCTGAAAAACAGCCCCACACCATGATGTTCCCACCTCCAAACTTCACTGTTGGTATGGTGTTTTTGGGGTGATGTGCAGTGCCATTTCTCCTCCAAACATGGTGTGTATTATATTATGGCATCCAAACAGTTCAATTTTGGTCTCATCTGACCAGACTATAGTCTCCCAGTATTTCACAGGCTTGTCCAAATGTTGTGCAGCAAACTTTAACGAGCTTCAACATGCTTTTCCTTCAGCAATGGAGTCTTGCTTGGTGAGCGTGCATAAAGGCCATGGCGGTTGAGTGCATTACTTATTGGTTTCTTCGAAACAATTGTACCTGCTAATTCCAGGTCTTTCTGAAGCTCTCCATGAGTGGTCTTTGGCTCTTTGACAACTCTTCTGATAATTCTTTTCACTCCTCTGTCAGAAATCTTGCAAGGAGCACCTAGTCGTTGCCGGTTTATGGTGAAATTATGTTCTTCCACTTCCGGATTATGGCCCCAACAGTGCTCACTGGAACATGCAGAAGTTTTAGAAATCCTTCTGTAACCAATGCCATCAGTATGTTTTGCAATAATAAGGTTTGCGAAGGTCTTGAGAGAGCTCTTTGCTTTTACCCATCATGAGATGTTTCTTGTGTGACACCTTGGTAATGAGACACCTTTTTATAGGCCATCAGTTGGGAATGAACCAGCTTATATTAATTTTGACTGACAAGGGGCAGGATTGCTTTCTAATTACTGATAGATTTCAGCTGGTGTCTTGGCTTTCCATGCCTTTTTGCACCTCTTTCTTCATGTGTTCAATACTTTTTCTCTGTGTCATTTCACATTATTACACATAACCTAATTTATGGACATCTATGGTTTGATTCCTTTGCATGTGTGGATTGCATGGGTTGTTGCTGACATTTGTTGAAAATTTCATTACAAATATATATACTGAGAAAAATGTTGATGTGTTAAATACTTATCTTACCTACTGTGTGTATACGTATGTATGTGTGTGTGTGTGTGTGTGTGTATGTGTATATGTGTATATATATATATAAATAATACCCATACATATACACACACAGTCAGGTGCATGAATATTGGGACATTGACCACCACAATGGCTTTGAAATGAAACAAACAAGATGTGCTTTAACTGCAGACTTTCAGATTTAATTTGAGGGTAATTACATCCAAATCAGGTGAACGGTGTAGGATTTACAACGCTTTCTATATGTACCTCCCACTTTTTAAGGGGCCAAAAGTAATGGGACAAACTAAACAATCCTAAATCTAACTTTCACTTTGCAGGCAATTACAGCCTGAAGTCTGGAACGCATAGAGCATCACCAGGAATGAAACCCAGCGTCTGGTGATGTCTGCCAGGCCTCTACTGCAAATGTCTTCAGTTCCTGCTTGTTCTTGGGGCATTTTCCCATCAGTTTTGTGTTCATCAAGTGAAATGCATGCTCAATCAGATTCAAGTCAGGGGATTGACTTGGCCATTGCATAACATTCCACTTTTTAGCCTTAAAAAACTTTTTGGTTGCTTTTGCAGTATGCTTCGGGTCATTGTCCATCTGCACTGTGAAGCACCATCCAATGAGTTCTGAAGCATTTGACTGAATATGAGCATATAATATTGCCCAAAACACTTCAGAATTCATTCTGCTGCTTTTGTCAGCAGTCACATCATCAATAAATACAAGGGAACCGGTTCCATTATGTATGACAGTGTAGGACCTGCAGAGAAGTGGGGTCCCGTGATGTGGGCTGCAGGCTTAAATGCATTGATCAATCCATGAACCAAAATCCCATTATTTATTTATATATTATTGTGAGTGATTTAACAATGGTGAGTGCTGAGTTTTCTGTTTTTGATTTGAGCATTGTGGCCACAAGCCACTTGCACCCTGTGCGTGGGAATGGCGAGTGCAGGTCTGCACCCTAAATCTGGGAGTGGCGAGTGCAGTGGATTTCTGACTTTGTGTGTGTATGTATGTATGTGTATGTATGTTATATATATATATATATATATATATATATATATATATATATAATGTGTGTATATATATATATATATATATTATACACCATGTGATTATATATGTATATACACACACACACACACGTGGGTCAATAAGTAAGGTAACAAGACCAACGTGTAATGTTCTCTATTTCATTGTAATTTCCCATCTGGCCACATCAGTTGCAAGACGGCGGAACTGGCAGAAAATGGTCAAACATTGAGGTGCGTAGTGTGATTAGATTTCTAAAGTGCACATCATCACCTGAAAATCATCACCATCTTGTCAAGTTGTACAGTGATAACGTCATGTCACTGAAACAGGTTTGGTGCATTGCCTTTGATAACGGCAAGACCGATGTTCAATATGAGTGGCAATCCGGCTGGCCAAGCATGTCCTCCACAGATGACAACTTGTGCCGCTTCGAAGGTCTGAGTTGCTGACAAACTGAACATCTCATGGGTACTGTGCACAGCATCGTTCATGAGCAACAGGGAAAAGTGTTTACGCTGGTTACCGAAGCAACTCACAGAAGTTCACAAAATCAATAGGATGGGATTGTCTCTCATGCACTTGATGTGGTACCATAAGGAAGGGAGTGCAGTTCCTGCTCCGTATTGTTACCGGCAATGAAACGTGTCCATGACATGAAACTCGCATCATCCCCACCTTAAAAGAAATTCAAAACAAATCCGTCAGCAAAAAAGGTAATGGTGAAGGTGTTCAGTTTCCTCACCAAGTAGGATACTGTGAATTCTGCCTAATATTGTGACACATTGAGATGGTTGCGGAGAGCATTCATCGAAAACTACCCGGGTTGCTGCAAGCAGACGTCTTATTGCAGCATGATAATGCCAGGCTACACTCAACCGCATGTGTGAGTTGTTATGGCGCTACATTTGCGAGGTACTAGACCAGTCTCCCTACAGCCCTGACCTGGTGCTGAGTGATTTCCATCTTTTTGGACCTTTGAAGAATCACCCTGGATGGAACGTGATTTGCAACCGATGGTGAAGTTCAGCAAGCCAGCATGTCCTGGCTCCAGGAGCTTGACACTGCTTTCTTCTATGCAGGGATAGATACCTTGGTGTACTGTTGAAACACATGACAAGTATGGGGCCTTTGTGGAAAAGTAATCTGAATCAAGGTCATACTATTCCGTATATGTATGAGTTGAATATATTTATGAAATGAGAGGTCTTGTTACCTTATTTAGTGAACCACCCGTGTGTGTGTGTGTGTGTGTGTGTGTCATTCATTTGTATGTATGTTCGTGATAAACTCAAGAACTACTGAACCAATTTTGATGGGGTTTTCACTGAAATGTTCCTGGAGATCCTCAGAGTAACATAGGCTATACCAATATACAAATCCTTTCTCCTCATCAGGAAGTCATTACAGAGATAATTTACTGAACTTTTTTTTATACACACACACACATACATACATAAATACATCAAACTTTTTTTTTTTTAACCATATAAAACATAATTATACTATAGAGATAGGATGAAAGTTTTTCTACTTATGAGTTAGTATTATTATTTATATGTGGCAGCAATGGCTAAGCAATGTTTAGCATTTTACGTAATCCATATTTGTCTGACACAGTCTTGCTGATGGGTGATGCAGTGGTCATGCGTTTAGTGTTTAGAGAAGTGAAAATCAACTTTCTTAACGTAAATGATTTCTGTGAAAGGTTGTTTGCATATCCTAGACAGGGAAGGTCTCTGGGAAGGTCTCTATTGTTACAGTAAATCAGTAGGTAACAATATTAGAATATTAAAGATATAGATATCACACAGGACATCAAATGTTCTATTTTGTCCTGTTTTAGTGGCAGAACTTCTTGCACTTTGGTTATGTGATCTTTGTTGACCTTTCTTAGTACAATGGTTGGAGGAGAAGGTGCTGGTGATGAGTCATAATGGCTGGTTCAGAGTTGCATGCGGATATTGCCATTTTTCGCACTGTGCATACGTCCAAGCTGAACAAAAGCTACCTTGAGCAACTTTGTACACATCTCAGCTGCATCTCCTCTTGCTGCTGATTCAGTATAACAGTGTGTGGGCGGTATTGTAATCTATTCAGAGTTGGAGGTCTGTCTGATTTCAGGTGTATCTCTGCACCAAAAATAGGGCTGGTGCAAATGTGCGCTGATAGTGATGACTGAATGCCATCAGTGGCTTAACTATCGATGGTACCCTTGATGGTTAACTTCAGCAGTACAGACAGTGTAATGGTTAGCATTACTACCTCACAGCACTGAGGTCATGGGTTCAATTCCCACTATGGCCCTAACTGTGCTTGCGTGGGTTTCCTCCCACACTCAAAATATACTGGTAGGTTAATTGGCCCCCAACAAAATATTAACCCTAGTGTGTATGTGTGTGCTTGTACATGTGGTAGGGAACATAGATTGTAAGCTCCACCGAGGCAGGGACTGATGTGAATGGACAAATATTCTCTTTAAAGCACTGCAGAATATGTGTGCACTATATAAATAACTGATAATAATAATAGTATGAAACCATCGATGGGGGAACCATTCATTATTTCCGATGGTCATCCTTGTTCTATTACTCACGTGGCAGCAGGCCAACCCACCACGGCTTCCAGCTTCTTCGCCTGGTGGGCGGCCAAACCCACCAGGGCTTTTGGCATCTTCACCTGGGGGGTGGCAGCCTGTAAGCTCTTTTTCATGGATGCCACCCTCCCCAGCGCTTCACTAGTGGGCGGCAGCCTTTAAGGTCTGTTGCATGGTCAACACCCACTAGGACTTCGGCCATCTTCTTTCAGGTGCTGTTCACTGCTCCTTCCCCACTGGCAGACTGCTAGCCGCTGCCTCACGTTGGCTTCTATAAGCCAGCCCTGGGGGGCGGGTGATGACGCGGCAAGCCGTGATTGGCTTGTGGCGGTTATCTTGGTTATTAAAAAGGGCTCTGTGGTGCCATTTTTGAAATGGGTCATGCTGCCAAATTATGCTCTAATGGCTAACACGGACTGGATTCTCCAGGATCAAGGCCTGCAGCTACAATCTCCGCAGAATCTCACCGCCGACACTGCCAATGTCTGCTACCGCCATTGCCAGTGCCAACTACTGCCACCGCTGCCTCCACCAGTGGTGCCTGCTACCGCCGCTGTCTGCTACCATCACTGCCACCACCACTAACTAAATCCTATGCCGCCCATGCCTGCAACCTTGTGTGCCTGCTCATATAGTAGTCTGTTCATCACAAGTTTGAAAGACTTGTGATGAGCAGGCTACTATATTGTGAAAGTGTATAAAGTAAGTCATTATTAATGTATCAGTGTGTGGAGTGGAATTGGGGAGGGAGTAGGTCATTATGATTTTATACTATTTTGTTGTCCAGGCTTACAGGCAGTAAGCTGCACATAAAAGAGAGCTAATAGAGGCATGCCTCTGAGTATGGGGGCTTGCCTTGAGCACTGATGGACACCTTGGATGTATCATGTGACCAGGAAGTTCACTGCAGTGTTTAGAGATTGGAACTCAGCAGCAGCAAGAGAAGACACAGTGATGCAGATAGGAGAATCAATGGACACTGAAGCTTAGTATAATGAGGGGAGAGTTATAGAGAGTAGGTGGTGAGACAGGCTCCCAGCACTCACACCCATCTTCATGTGTGCCTCCCCAGCCATTGACCTCACCACACTTCACTGTTTAGCACACCCCACAGTTCTGGAGCAGTGACATGTTGTAAGTAATCCCCCCTGACATGGAACCTCTTGGGATAAAGGAGATGTTAGCCCAGGAAAATAAACCTTCTGCAGGGTATTTATTTGTCTTAAAATCATGTGTTATCAGCTGTGTAGTATATAACATATGAGTGATAAAGAATAATTTGTTCTGTGTCTTCCATCTAGAAAGTTGTTTAAATAGGACTTATTTTCTAACATTCCTTTTAACTAATGATAGATAAATAGCTTCAAGCAGACCACATAGGCTTGTGGTGTGGGTGCAATGACGTGAGGAATATGTAGAAATAGGTATTAACACGCTTGGCTACACTGTTGTGCTCTATGTGTTTCACAGAGACATTAAAAATAAAATGTGCGTACTTTCCATGACCTGTGGATATAGTGATATTACACCATACAGGCAAGGAATCAGCCTGGCACAGTGTCACACATCAGGGGGTGTCTCCCCTCTGGCTCCTGGCTAGGGGTGGATGGGAAGGTGTATCCCCTCAACTCCCAGCTGGGGGTGGGAAAGTGCTCTCCTCCACACGTGCCAATGACTCTATACTCTGCTCATTAAGAAATTAGCTGTCAGACTGGATGTACTCTGCCCTTAGCTCACATTGACAGCAATAGTCAGACCAGAGACTGTCCTCCCAGCTGATAGAAACATGCTAGCACAGTAAGTTATATCATTCAGATCCCTTTATTCAGCATTAGCGCTTCATACTGTACCATATGTTGACAGTTACGAGGGAGTTTAGTGATGGATTATGATTTGCTGAAAATATCCTATTGTTACAGTGTTTTAGTTGGAAGCTGCAGCTGTTTGAATTGCAGCTTTTCTTGTTCTTCTCTACATCTGTATTAGTTTTATTGTGCTAATAATGTTTTTCTTCTTGTATGTATTCCCATTTAAAATAAGTGTATGTCATTGTTTGACTTTTGGTGACAGATCTTTTGAATTATTTTTTTCCCATAACAAAACTACAAATTGATTTAATATATACTTTAGCTTATACTTTCTACTGTATATTGGATCTACACCCTTCATCTTCATATAGAACTGCCTACAGGCTTATGTACAGTATATATCTAGATAGGGTTTAATAATTTTTTTAATCTGTATAATTTCTGTATATTTTTAGGAAACACTTTATATATTCTCTGTAAAGCGCTGCGGAATATGTGTGCGCTATATAAATAACTGGTAATAAATAAATATATTGCCATTTTTTATGCCTCTTGAGTCTTGTTATGTTTGCTGTGTTTTATAACATTTTCTTAGCAGTGTATGGATTTCTAGAAATATCCATAATTTTCCTGAAAAATATCAAGTCTAAAGTGAGCAAAACTGATGGTTCCAGTAGTAGTCTTTAAAATGCATTATAATTAAATAACATTTTTAGTATTCATCCGCCTCTCACTGTATTGTATTGTCTAGGTTAGGGATTTTTAACTCCAATTCTTTAGTACTGGTCATGTTTTCAGAATATCTGTCTGTGGGATAATTACTGACCCAGCAAAATAGATGAACTCATCTGTGTATGATTAAAGAAATCCACAAAACATGACCTGTTTGGGGGTACTTAAATATTGGAGCTGAACACCTTATGTCCAGGAGGACAACTGTTCTCATCATATTTGCTAACATTGGTTATAAATGTTTCGTTGTACATTATATAATAAATAGTACTTTATACTGCCTAGAAATTTTAAGAATAAATAGTGGCATATTTATCATAAAATGCAGAAAAAGAAGTTTCTGCATAATGTTGTGTTCCTATTTAGTAATAGCCTGATGCAGGAGATTTCACAGACATCTCCTGCAAAAGGCTCATTAGTTCTGCAGATCGTAGTCCCCATTATTACTGGTGGCGTAAACTGCTTTATGCCTATGGATGTAACTCGCAGGGGCAGCGGTTATCCTTACCACTGTCACTGCGAGTTATAGTTCGTATGTAGCTGCAGAGCTGCCACAAGAAATTGTGGGACCCGGGACTGACAAAATAGCTGGGCCCCCCTCCCCATGTTCCTGCAACTCCAGCCCTGCAGTGTCTCTCCAACCCCCTTCTGTCTTTCCAGCCAGCACCCCTTCTGTCTCCCCAGCCAGCCAATCTTCTCTTTCTCATATATTTTATGATTTTGTTTTCCAAGCCTACCCCATCACATATATTTATTGCACGTGTGCCTTCCCCACACACTCCTTAAAATATATATGTAATATATTTATTTAGATTTTTTCCCCCCAAGACCAACTCCACCCTTTCCCTTATACAGTATGTGTGACTCCATCGCGGCACGCCGGCACCTCACCTTGTCTCCTAGCGCAGCAGTGGCCAAGCAGCCAGGGAGTGGAGTCGGCCAGGGGCCCTTCCAGTAACAAAATTGTACCGGCATGGGAGGCACTGCATTGCCGCAATTATTAATACACAGACCCCATAGTAACAATTGCATTTTATAAACTGAACTAGGAAACTTTTAAGTTACTGTACAGATGTTTTTTTGTAAAATATGTATATATTAATGAATAAAGGGCAGAGCTTAACATTATTATTATCCTTTATATGGTGCCACAAGTGTTCCGCATCGCCTTACATAGTACATAAATAAAGTTCACAAGAAACCAGTGAGTTATAGTACTACATGCAGCACAAGATTTATATACATTGCTGCATTGGCAGCATAACACTCAAATAAGCAACAGGGTGTAAGTGTTAGGTGCCCTAGAGGGGAGTAAGAAGTAGATGAAAGTATAAGTAAGGAGAAGCACAGGAGGGTTGAGGGCCCTGCTCATTAGAGCTTACATTCTAATCTTGAGATTGTCTTCTGCATTTGGTATACAGTGTAATTGAAAGAAAGACTACTGTCAGTTATTAGACTTTAGAGGAAGATTTCATGTGAATATAATTTCATATTTGTAAAAATAAGTGTGTTTATGCTACACTTATTTATGTGAATGGGTAGCTTCTGGCTTCTTTTAGTTGCTCCATAGTCCTAATATATGATCTATGTCTGGCCTTCGGTCCTGCCTGAGCCTGTGAGCATTTGGGAACTTGAGTAGCACTTTCCCCCCAGTAAATGTGATGTTAGGGGATTGTTGAATGAAGAGGGAATGAGCTTATGGTAAGTATAACAACTTTTTTTAAAGGATATTCACTAACAACACTTCAAAAATGTAGATCTGTGATCTGTTGTTAAAAAAAGTAGGTTTCTCAATTGTATTTTGGGATATTCTCTGAGAATTTATTAGAATTAATTGATCAATTACAGTAAATCTGGGTTGGAACTTTTTTCCAACTATCAGTGCCTTTTTGCATATTAATCAAAAACAGACTAAAATTGGGCATTATAATAATTTATATTAACCATGCGAAAGGGATAATGGGCACTTTTAACGCTATGTGCAATTTTTCTTCTCTAAATCAAGAATGTCAAGTACTGCAATTATACTTTTACACGGATGCAAGTTAAACCCACGTTTTATATTGCATTTCATTGTCAGATGGTATATGTGCATGAAATTTATAAAATATATATTTATATATTCTTGTGAAAGGGCTCCTATATGTTTTAGAGAAGCTGGAACAGAGTAATGTTCTGCAAAATGTTAGAAATTCTGATCAGCATTAATTAAAAAGCTCCAACACATAGTGCAGTTCTGTGCATTGAAGGGAGCATGGTAAAGATAAAGAAGGCCCTGCCTAATATACATCATTAATGATGTGCAAGTTACACTAATATAGAATCTATATTAGTAATAGAGATTGCACAAATTATGAGGTTTTGGATGGTAGATGTTTTAAATCAATAGACTTTATATGAAAGCCATGCTACTTACAGCCACTAAGAATGGTTAGTTGGACAAGCTTATTTCCCAATGCAGTGCTGATACCGTGTTTCCCCGATAATAAGACCCTGTCTTATTTTTTGTGTGTTCAAAAAAACACCATAAGGCTTATTTTCGGGGTAGGTCTTATTTTAATTAACATCGATAGCAGTGCCCCTTATGCAGGCCCCCTTGTAGAAGTGACCCTTATGCAGCCCCCCCTTGCAGGCCCCCTTGTAGATGTGCCCCTTATGCAGGCCCCTTTGTAGCAGTGTCCCTTATGCAGGCCCTCCCCTTGCAGGCCCCCTTGTAGCAATATCCCTTATGCAGCCCCCCCCTTGCAGGCCCCCTTGTAGCAGTGTCCCTTATGCAGGCCGCCCCCTGTAGCACCACCCACCAGTACAGTACTTACCTGCCGTCCGGGATGTCCCTCTCACTTCCATGCTGACTGGATCTAACATGATCCAGCAGGCGCGGCCGCACAGGATCCTCAGCGCGCGGGTGACGTCATGACGTCACCCGTGCACTGCATTACTGGGAACGCTGGGCTCTGAAGCATTCCCAGCTCAAAATGGGATTTTGGTAGGTCTTATTTTCGGGGTAGGGCTTAATTTAGACCGGGTTACAAAAGTAAGGGTAGGGCTTATTTTCGGAGTAGGTCTTATTATCAGGAAAACACGGTAGGTAATATAGGTGTTAGACAGCAGAGGTAGCTGTGAGAGTATTTAACTACAATATTTAAATACATTTTGGTATCTCAAATACATCAAATCAAAGTCAGCAAAGAAACTTCAGTACTCTAATTTTAACCTCCACATTCACCATTGGCTTAAAAAGGAAGGTGCTACTCCAAGTACTATTCCAACATAGTTAGTGTATCATAATAAATATATAGATGTTATAATTATCCACCATATGTTAGCTCCTTTGGACTGCTGCCTTTAAACACATGCAAAATTATGGTTCTGGTACATCTTTATAGATCACTAAATATATTTACCCTATAATGGTCTTATTAATACTGCTGAATTCCTATTTAGGGCAAATTAATGTATATGGTGGGTTACCAGTAATGTAAACATTGGTGCA
This sequence comes from Taudactylus pleione, assembly GCA_031769625.1. Taxonomy (NCBI): domain Eukaryota; kingdom Metazoa; phylum Chordata; class Amphibia; order Anura; family Myobatrachidae; genus Taudactylus; species Taudactylus pleione. The sequence continues at coordinate 18,250,328 of JAUIMM010000255.1, read as the reverse complement.
TGGAAAAGGTTACAATTATATTGCTTACATCTTAATGCCAGCTGCAGGAGCATAGCAATTTTAGACCAAATAAGCCTCATGTCACTTTGCTGATTTCATTTTATTCATTTCTGTTTCAGGATTGTGAATTGTAATTTGTTACTACAATATTGTAATTTGTCTCTATATGAAATTTGCAAATATATGATTAAGCGCCGGGCCAGCGTCAATGCTCCTCTATACCAGCGTTCCTAACATTAAGGGGTTCACGTCCGAGGCGCAGAGCAGCCCAAAAGAACCCAGCCAAGGACCACTCCCAGGGAATCACACGAAAAATGGAAAAAAGGTGATATTGATTATCTTCACACATCTATACTTTACACTTCACTAAGTGTTAATCTAATAAGAAAGAATTAAAATTACATAAAAAACAAACAAATGGAAAGGTGATAAAAAAATATCTATGTGAATTAAGTGGTGATGCCCTGAAAAAAACTATACACTTCACTATCACCTTTTTTCCATTTTTCGTGTGATGCCCTGGGTGTGGTTCTTGGCTGGATTCTTTTGGGCTGCTCTGCGCCTCGGACGTGAACCTCTTAATGTTAGGGACGCCGATATAGAGGAGCCTTGACGCTGGCCCGGCGCTTAATCATATATTTGCAAATGTATGCAACCAATACCTCTGAATTTCTATTATCATGTAGGATTCAAGTATTTTTGCTAATATTGCTGCAGTGTGCTGGAGGGAATCTTCTTTTTTCTGTAGTTCAGTATAAACCCCGCCCTTTACAAGCAGCTGAGCAATATCATTAAGCTGATGTGAGCGACCACCATACTTTCTATTTACAAAGTGACTGATATTCTGAGAATAACATCATAGCATAGAATATTTTATTGTTATAATTACGGTAAGTGTAACATAATTGGGCAGGCAATATAACCCCCTTATTTTTAGAATGCACCATACAAGGTATTATTATTAATGCTATATTGTGTAGCAGGATATCAGTGCATTCCTGGGAGAAATCATTTTAGAGCAAACAAGTAGTAATTCTTATGTACCACTGTTTCCCTCCATAGGCTATCACTTCAGATGACCATCACTTACTAAGAGCGATTGATCTATCAATTCCTGGAGCCATATTAAAATAGTCAAGTGGCCCAAGCACAGGATAAACTCATGGTAATCAAGTGAGCGACTATGGCTCTACTAACTGATTACAGCTTTTCTCAGTTGGAATTACAAATTAAACATAATTATAAGTGTAAACAAATTGTATATATGAACTAGGTTTCATATAGAGAAAGAGTTAATATTTTGATTGATGTGTCTACTGTATTTGACATTTGACCACTTTAAGGTTGCTTACACTCAGGCCTTGCTGGTGATTAAACCGCAAATACAACAGGTGCACACCCCAGTAAATATAAATAAAATAGAAAGAAAAGGGGACACAAATACAATTCTGTGATTTCTTCTAATTAAATAAGGGAAGCACCTCATATGAACAACTTGTTTATAAATTTGTTACTCCATGCATTGAAATCTGAAGTCCCAGAAGTGTTTTCAGTATCAATATTACTTCTGTTTAATATTTATGTTCCCTAACAGACCTCAATTGGTAACATGTATTAGTCAGCATCAACCTGTAAGTAAATGATTATACATTACCATTCAAGGAACCCCCCCAAATGTCTCAGAACTTTATTACTGGTAATCATAGAGCATTACATGAGAAGGCCGAGTACCCTGTGTTCAAAATGTCTACTTCCTTTTTTCTTTCAGCAAACAATATGAATAAGTATACTAGTTAAACATTGCTGGTGGCTGGCATTGTGTTTAACTTTTAGAATAACACAATTACATGTAACTGACACTTGTTGGATGGCTGGGATTAGTAGTGACATGCAAACACATTCAGTGCCCTTAGCCTGACAATAATTTTTTTTTAAAAAGAATGATTGCTAAGGGGTAGATTTGTTAAAACCTCTAAAAATAGAAAAGTGCTAGTGTTGCTTATAGCAACCAATCAGCTGTCATTTTCTATAACATACTAGAATATTATAGCTGGCATCTAACTGGTGGCTAAGGTATGGTCAATAATTTCACTTTCCGTGTGTGTGTGTGTGTGTGTGTGTGTGTGTGTGTGTGTGTGTGTGTGTGTGTGTGTGTGTGTGTATGTATATATGTGTATATAGCGCAGCAGCAAGATATCGGCACTCAGCGGACTTCACACAAAACTAACAATTTCAAAGATAATGGATCTTTAAAGTTGTCCTTTTTGTGTGAAGCCCGGTGTGTGCCGCTATCTTGCTGCTGCTGCTATTGATGATTTTCCCATCTGGCACCTCGGCTTATACTTACTGGATGGGAGTGCCGACTCTATGGGTGTTTGTGAGATATATATATATATATATATATATCACACACACACACTAGGCCGCAATACTTACTGTTCACTGATAGTTGGGGCGGATAACTAGTTGTTGTTTTTTTTTTTTTTTTTTAAATGTTTCTGGTTTCATCCTCACATTTTATAGTTCCATCTGCAGGTGGTAATACAACCTTTTTTTTGTTGTTTTTGCAATACTGTATATGATGATTAATTTTGAAAAATGAAATACAAAATAGTCCTAAAGCAGTACAATAAAATGTGAGGTAAAGACCACACAAGACATAAGATGATCATAAAAATACGTACAAAATGCGTAAACAGTATCCATAAGACATTGTTATTCAAACAAAATATAAAAGAACAGACATAAACCTGACAAAAACAAAGGTAATCGTAATAAAATAAAAAAATAGAAAGGGGGGAGAGGGTAGGAAGGAGTAGGGTGTGGAGCCCCAAAATATGAATAGAGAGGATATCTGAGAAGGGTCAGTTTTCCGCAGGGGTGACTAGAAAAGCTCAGCAGAGGAGGGAACAAACAGAACCCGAGCTCCATTTTCTTACTTTATACGTACTGTATATCTGTTTTTGGTGTGGATGGTATGAAAGGATGCTCATGCTGACCATCAAGAAAAAATAGTGATATAAGATTTATTGTGCAGGGTAAAATATATCAATGAAATTCAAAGCATGAACAGGGTGGTGTAATTGATGTGGTCCCGAATTTTACAAAATACTGTGTTTATTTTTGTTTTTTTAATGTGTGCTTAAGGGTTTCTAAAATTGAGAGCCATTCTATACTTTCAGTCGCATGCCTTTATTACTATCCAGATACATTTTATGCAGGTTAGTGCACTTATAAGCTCAGAAATAACAATCGCACAAAAGTGTCAAGTAATAAAGTCATTCCCGATGTTCCGTAACTCTCATGATTGATGTGAGTTATTTACGAGACTGGAACCAGCAGTATTTTAATAGAAAAAATAAACAAAGTTTAAATTATTGCAAAGGGCAGTGTGAGAATAGTGTTATGCAGAATTTATTAGTAGCCTCTTTACTTCTTATATCCGTTCCACCCACATCTGCATTACTGCAAAAGTAGATGTGCATTGATTTTATTGGTGGCGATTAAAAAACAGAATTCCCAGCATCACCTTGTCAGTATGCAGAAATGAATTGCCCTAATCTTTAGTACTGTAGGTCTTCAAACTATATACTGTACAAAGGTGATATTACATGGTATAAATTGTAGTAAAGCATTTATCAAGAGATTCTTCTTTAATAAAGTACTTTTCCAGTACTTACATCAGCTTGGTTGTTTGTCATCTTATTTATTTAAGGGAAGCAGAAACTACTGAAAAAGGAAATTATTTTGTATGTTTCAGAATCATATGGGTATTACTTCCAATCAATTACCTGCAAATCATTTAACAAGACCCCTCTATAAATACTCTCTTATGAAGCATTAAACTGTTACATTGGTCAAATAAAGTAATTGATGTTCAATAAACTAAAATTTCCATTTGTTAATAAATCCAGCACTGGTAGCTGCAATAGTAAATTAAGCTAGAAGATCTTTGTATAGCATGGAAGGGCTCATGTCAGAGAGTCTGTACCTGTTGTATCCAGAGTGCTAATTTAAATTATTATAATACTGTATTATTGCGTCATGTGTTACTATAAGAAATTGTGTATAGTCAATTTCTAGGCAATAATTCCTACTTAATATTATTTTTATTATTAATAATAGTAATGTGTGTATGTGTGTGTATATATGTATGTATATATATATATATATATATATATTTATATATATATATATATTAGAGAAGTAGAACTGTATTTCAGCGCCCACTGTGCTTATGTATAATATATAGCAAATCTAATAATGAGGCAGTTCTCTAAAGTGCAACATCTAGTATTGAGGTAGTTAATTAAAGTGCAAAATTATATAATACACAGACACTATGACATCTAAAAATAGTGTTTATAAGAAATAATAATGGATGTATACCAATAAAAGTGCACCGCGCAAAGGAAATAGTGTCTTGAAATGGATAATGACCTTAATTTAGTGCAAAATTACAATGATTGCAAATAAATATATAAATTAGCATTTCATACGACGAGGGAATACATATATATATATATATATATATATATATATATATTTTATCCCAATTCTCCAGATTCGGCACCCCTGCTGTTGCTGCTGAGTACCTGGGTGCCTCAGTAAATGTAATACACAGTTCCCATAGGCAGTACAATCTGGTACAAACCCACTTGGCACTCCAGGATTTGTCACGAAAGATTTAATGTTGTAATATTCAATCAACGTTTCTGGGATACGCAGAGCCCTGTCCCAGGATAATATCAGTATAACTGATATTATCCTGAGGATAGGGCTCTGCGTAGCCCAGAAACGTTGATTGAATATTACAACATTAAATCTTTTATGACAAATCCTGGAGTGCAAAGTGGGTTTGTACCAGAGTGTACTACCTATGGGAACTCTGTGTGTGTGTGTGTGTGTGTGTGTGTGTGTGTGTGTGTGTATATATATATATACACACACACATATATATCAAGTTTTAATAAGACAAAATCTACACACATAAGATGAAGTGCATCTAAAAGCACCAATGCATATAACAAAAGTTAAGCTGGGTACACACTGACAGATACATTGGCCGATCAATTGATGGGCCAATGTATCTGCTGCCCGTTGGGCAGTGTGTACCAGCAATATGTAGGTGAACGTCCTCGTTTACTGACATATCGCATCGGCTGTGCTGCACAGCCGATGGACAGATATGTCTGCAGACATATCTGTCCATCAGCAGGTGTGTACAGGCGGTCTGCAGACCGCCCGTACACATACACAGTGGCAGTCTCGGGGAGGGGAGCGGGACACGCCCCCGCCCACCAGTACACGCCCCCTGGTCGCCGGGACCCACAGCAAAACACAGATGATGGCCGTTCAGTGGGTATGAACGACCATCTGCAGATATATCTGTCAGGTGTGTGCCCACCTTTAGTCCTATTAGAATATGCAAAGTACATATAAGCACATAAGTTTTTTTTTTTTTACTATCATCTTATCTGAGTAAAAACTGGTAAGTTCATGAAAGGTAGCTTTAGAAAAGCCTCCAACGCTTTTCGTCTGGTTCACAGACTTCTTCAAGGGAGACTATCATTGTAAACATTTGGGATATATAAAATAAACTGTATATGCTTTCAATTAGAACATAGAAAGTATAGCAATAATACACCAGTTAATAAAACAAAATAACCCAATTTAAGCAAATATGTTGCAAATGATTGACTTCACAAATGTTTATTTAGATGCAGAAAACTGTTCCTAAATAAAATAGAATACAATGAACGATTAAGAAAGTAAATTTAACTTTTATTGAATTTGATTTTATAATGGCCGGCCTTAAAGACAGCAAAATTTGTAATTGAAAATTAAAGATAACAGTAAGTAACACTCTCTCTTCAACTTAGACAGTTATTTTCCTATGGTTTTTAACCCTAACCACAGCTGGGAGGTAATGTCTATATATATCTAAATTCTAAGAACACAATGACCCTCAAAACTTTTACATCCTTTTGTTACTATTGTGGTTTTTTTTATAACTTTCATGTAAAAGACACAGTTTGTTACCACAACACAATTTTAACATCAGAAAAACAAATATAAATATATTATTAAATAATAATAACATGTAGTAAATAAAATGTGTATATTATTTGGTTAGTTACAGTGTTGCTATGGTAAAAATATGATAGTCTGTGTGGGTAGAATGAATGTGGGTGTAAGTGTAAATTAAGCTGGTATTGTCCGAAGCAGACAAAGAGAAAAGGTGCAGGATGAGAGGATAGGGAACAGAACTTTTATCAATAATATTAGAGGAATTAAGAACTTAACATAGAAACTGCATCTGTGTCTAGTGAACACTGTAACTGTCCTTAAAATAATAATGGCTACCTTCAGTATGTGATCTATTTTACCATAACACAATTAATTACAGTATATTCAATTTTAGGGGTGCTCTGCTACTAATTATCAAAAAAGAAAGATCTTCATTAGGTCTATAAAGTGTGCAGAGGTATTTAACAGGTTAAAACCTCAATTCATTAACTCCATAACAAAACTATGTAATGTATGCTCATGCTGCAGCTTATTTCACAGATTACATTACAATGTAGTAAAGTTGTAAGTAAAGTAATGTAGTAATTACTTGTTATACCTGTATTTTCCAGCACTTACATCTTGCAATAGCACTTTCTAAACAAAATAATCAGATTTTCTTTTTCCTAAGTCCTTGATATTATCTGATGTCTGTTGCACAGTTGTTCCACTGGCTGTTCTTTTATCTTATCAGAAGTAGGTATTATTTTGAAAGAATGGTTCTCCCATCACCTACACAAAGCTGAACATTGTACCATCTTTGTGATGTACATACAGCATACACTGTGAAAATGTGTGACTCATTTTCCATCTTATAGATAGGGAGATTTTTGTATTAGTAATATGCATAATAATAATGTTTAAGTTCTGATTTCATCCTTCAATTGTATAAACAAAAACACAGCAAAAAAACACAGTTGGAAACCTAAAAGTGACTTTAAAAGTATTATTATTATTTATGAAATCAGAAATCTTGTATACTCTTTAGATGGAACTCAGGTGTGTACTATAGGCAGTGATACTGATTGTCTAGCCATAAGAAGGCTAAACTATGGCCATGGTATACAACAATACTCAAAGAAGCTGTATCATGTAAACTATGCTTATTTGGAGTCAAAAGGCCTAATGTGTGCCAAGTATAAATTCCCCACTCTTGTACACTACCAGCCTGAGCTTTTGGAGGAAGGAAGGACTGATCCATGGATTCATGTTGTTTATGCCAAATTCTAACCCTACCATCTGCTTATTGCAGCAGAAATCAACATTCGTCAGACCAAGTGACATTTCTACAGTCTTCTTCTGTCCAGTTTTTGATGAGCCTGAGCACACTGTAGCCTCAGTTTCCTGTGCATAGCTGGAAACCAGTGTTGTCTTTACTGCTGTTGGCTGTTCAGTTCAGAGTTCAGCGTGCTGTGCATTCAGAGATGTTCTTCTGTTTGGTACCTTTCCTGTCAGCTGGAACCAGTCTAACCATTCTCCACTGACATATCTCATTAACAAGGCATTTTTACCCAGAGAACTGATGCTCAATAGATGTTTTTTTGTCTTATGTGCCAGTCTCTATTATTAACTCGAGAGACTATTAAATATCAAAATAACAGGAGACCGCAGCTTCTGAGAGATTCAAAACATCCCATTTGACACCAGCATTCATTCCACAGAAAAAGTCACTTAGATCCCATTTATTCTCCATTCTGATGTTTAATCTGAGCAATAACTGAACCTCTTGATCATCTGATCACCTATGCATGCTGTTATGCATTGAATTGCTGCCACATGATTGGCTAATTACATATTTGCATTAACAAGCACGTGTACGATTGTACACAAATTGGTATCTGTATAATTCAGGGCTTCTTCGAAATTAAAGGAATGTTTACATTAGGGACAGTTAAGCTCTTTTCAGAGGGGGTTTATCAAAGTGGCTGGCTATGTTAACATTACATATTTCACATTTAGTAGCTGCACTTGTATACACAATAATACTAAAGAAATATACTCTTCCTAATAAATCAAACATTTTTTTTCTTCCCTGTTAATGTATAATTAATAATAGAAAGGACCAGGATTGCATGGTCCCACTCACTCCATCCATTTCTACACCTTAGTAGTCAGTATCGCCCCTCCACTTTAAAATACTTAATATAAATAATATATACATAAATATGAGATAACTTGACTGCTCCTATCCACATATGGTGATTACACAATGAGGAAATGCCTACAATGATCACATTGGTTGACGCAATTAATGATGTATATTGTTTTTTAAGTTACCAAAATACAAGCACTAAATGTTATTCTTATTTTATAATGCTAGTTGGTCATGATAAGCCAGTCTTACTTGTCGCCAAATCAAGATCTTATTTGAAGCATGAATCGTTCTACGTAGACATTATGAAGCTAAAAATGATAAGAAAAATTTTACTTAAATATCCCTTGCATTTGTGAAATAATGCAGCAAATGTACAATAGATATGCAATACATTGTTTTATACTTTTCATGTATGTCATTGCTGGGATATTAAAGTGTGTTACTACAGTATTACACAAAGACAGACCAGCCACTGCCAGCCCAGCTTTCATGTGTTACTGCTGCTGTGTGTTTAGGCATGTGGTACATAATCGTATTATAGCAATTGCCAAATAATTATTAAGGTTAATTCCTCTAAATAGTAGAGAGATCTAACTGCTATTTTAATAACTTGGCTCTGGTTTCTGGCAGATTTTTCTTACTGAAGGATTTTCACCACTGAACCATCAGGAAAAATGGGGAGCTTACCCAGCAAAAGAGGATATTCAGCAATTCAGACATCTATGGTCAACACTCAAGTACATCATGCTGGTATGAGATTTCTTGTTATTATCATTTCAGAAATATCCAAGTTTTGTTAGAAAAAAAACCCACAGGATATTTTTGTAATTAGCTACACTACTAGAAAAGCATTGCTATTGGCTTCTTAGTATGTTTACAGTCACACGTGTATGCATACCTCCCACCAATAGAGGTGTCGGTAGTGGGACAGGAGACCGTGGGCACTGCACATTAGGTGCGTGGCCACTACACACAGAAGGCATGGCAATGTCACACTGAGGGCTAGTCATGACACACAGAAGGCATGGCAATGTCACACTGAGGGCTAGTCATGACACACAGAAGGCATGGCAATGTCACACTGAGGGCTAGTCATGACACACAGAAGGCATGGCAATGTCACACTGAGGGCTAGTCATGACACACAAGGCATGGCCACATCTATTGTACATTGGGTGTGGCCAGCCCCCAGGTTTTTTTTTTAAAATAATAATCCAATTTCTGTGCCACAGACTGTGGGGAAATCTGCCTCCACACTGTGTGCCAGTGCATCACTTCCAAATCCCCCTTTAGTAAGAATGCTTGCTAACTGATCATATATCCAGAAGCACAACACACCTATTACTGCAAACACCTGCTGAAAGGTTTAGCTGGATCAAGAATAGTAGACTGCAATATAGTTTTACTTACATAGCAATAATCTATTTTCTAGGGAAGAGGTGTCCGTAGGAAATAAAAATCACACAAGTTGCTGTTGACGGATAAAAAAAAGTATTTATTTTTGGAGCACAAATACAACAAATATGTTTGTAGAAAAATAGGTGAAGCATTTGATGAACAGTAGATCTTGTCACAGTGAAGCATGGATGTGGATTTACTATGCTGTGGGGCTGTGTGGCAGCTAGTAACACAGGATATACTGTATTGTCAATGTGTAGTTGAAGCCACCCAGACAATAGGTTGGATATATATTAGCAAAACAATCCAAAACATAGCTCAAAATGATTGGCTCTTATCGTACTCAGATATACCCATTTCTAAATATAAAAATCTTTACTGGAACATCTGAATAATGCAGCCAGAGTGGTAATCCCAGTCTGTTGGTGTTCTTCTTTCCCTCTCTCACCCTGGGAATGGTTCCAACACATAGATTTCTTTATGTCAATGGACAAAATTTTTTATTCGACCCCCGAAAAGCATTCTGATTATGTGACACTATGGTTTGGTTGGATGGACTTTAAATCTTCTTCCTCCTACAGGGATTTGATACCCCAAAACTAAGTATAAGTGACTGTTTTCATGGTATATAATATGTAGCTGTGGTTATACACGGTATTTGCCAACTAGATCTTGAATGGCCACATACTTTTATTTTTATGATATATTGGATATCTTTGTTCTGCTCTATTTTATTTCTTATGCCTCCCCCTCCCTCCTTTTTTCCCTTGTGTATCCCTGTGGTTTGTCTAGTTTTATGTTTTTATGTATTTGATTGTATTATTTTTTTGCAGTTTTATGGATATATACAAACTGGAAGTCACACTGGTGTCTTTTTGTGTATCTTGTTTATTATATTGAATGACAGTTTGTTCAGTATTTCTTTTTCTCTGTTCTGCTATTATATATGTTTATTGAAAAATCTAAGATAAAATTTGAAAATAAAGAATTTGTACAAAAATAAATAAATTACTTGCAGGAGTGAGGCAATTATGGTTTGGTTCAGTCTTCACAGTCCCCAGACTTGAATTTTAGTGGGGAGACTGGAAGATTGCAGTGCATGCATACAGACCTAATAGTATTATGGAGTTACTGTAGTTCTGTCTATGTCTAAAGCAAGAATAGAAAAACATTTTCTTTAACTCCTTATTGTTGCAAAACATTGTAACTTTTTAACAGCACTAATGGCAAAACTGGTCAATCAGGGCACCTGCAAGGGCACTGAGGAGGAGCCTGCATAATTTGCTAAAAAATAAAAATAAATTAAAAATGTATTGTTAGCCCCCTACTCATCCTCCAGTCATATAGCTGATAAATTATTGAACTATATCTATAGTTGTTCAATTATTGGCTGCCAGAGATTATTACATGGCAGGAAAAAGTGCTGCCAGCAGGTGGAAGGGAGAAAAATGTCACGGATTGGACACCAGTATAAGCTCTGCATGTTACACTTGTCAACAGGCTGGGTGAGAATATTAGACTAGACACCATCTATATTTGAGCAGCAAATAATGCTTGACACATATGAGTATGCATATTAAACTGGGCACCACATAGTATTCTGTATTTTATATAGGCTTGGCACCAGATATTGCTCTTTAAAACATAAAGGTTTGGCATCATGTAGTGCTCTCCATATTTCACTTGGTAGCTGTCACAGTTTGGCCGAACCCGGCTCCCACTTACTGGGTCCAGCAGCGGTGGGGTCCTGGTCAGCGCACGGCAGCGGGCAAGGAGTCCCAAACCCGCTGCTCGTGGCCCAGCTCCTGGCGTGTGCTCTCTCTCCCCAGCAGCTGTAGTGCAGACGGCCACGGCTTTCCTAGACCATACTCCAGCATTTCCAGTGATGCTCGTTTCTGACCCAATTCCGTCTCCTCCCTGGTACTGCACTTGGTATTCCGGTTTCGTCCTTTGCTTTCCTGCCTGCAGGACCTAATTTATGTCTGCTCCCTGGTATTGTCTTGTCCATTTCCTGTCTGAGGGCCGCGACCTGCGTGTCGGATGCAGCGAAGTCCAAACCTACTTGTGCGGGTCCCTGGTGAATACCGCCGGCACGTTAGACTCCGCACCTTAGTACTAGGTCTCGCCAATCCTGAAGTACAGGCTAGCATCCACTATCTGTCTGTAAGATGTGACATTAGCAGATATAGGTCTGCCATTTAACTCTATCGGCAAAGAAAATTTGCCTTTCAGATATGCCTGACCATTTGTTGGCCCCTAGCATTTCAAACTAACTCTTAATTTTGCTAGCTATTTATTCATCCAAAGCTGAACCAACCAGATGGGTGCAGACATTGTAAGTAAACTCTGGTTCAATGAATATGTAACAAGACAAGTACTGCATGGCCTGTGGTTTGCAGCAAAAGCTGCAGTTTTTTTAGTCATTGCAGTAATATTCTTCCTCTTCAACTTCATTGGTGGATGGGGTAGTGGGTTAAAAAATAAAATGTGGATCTGTGCAATGGGAGGGTTGTACAGTGGGATTTGTGTATTATGTCTTGCAGTTGTGCTTTATGATATGGCTGACAAGTAAGTAAATTAAGTTGCACATGTGTCAATTAGGGAGAGACCAGGCTACTCATTTAATACATGTCTGAAGAAATCTCCTTTACTCAACTAAATAGCTTAGAAACAACATATGAATTTGCAATATAAATAACTGTTAATAAATAATAAATAACATCTGTTTTCTTTCCACCAGAAGGTAACAGAAAACTTAAATGTTTACAATATTCGTAATTGAGGGAGGAGGACAGAACTATTATAGAACACAATTGTGTGGAATGCCCAGCAAGTCTTACATTTTAGAAATGTTTATATAATATTGTACTTGTTGTAGTCTATATTGTATACTCCACTTTTCTGTTGATCTCTGTTTTCTGTAAGCTTGTTACGTTTTATTACCAAATAGTTTTGTTACCAAAGTTTTGCTCTATGTTCAGAACATGCAGTGTAATATTTTTAAAACATGTAGAGCAAAGATCTTTAGTTTCATAATTTTCTATGTTTTTGTCAACAGTGGACAAGTGCGTATTTGTGGCTCTGTACAATTTTCCAGTCGGTGGTCAAGTTGATTTAAGTGTTCGAGTCGGAGAGCAGCTCAACATCCTCTCTGAGTGAGTGACCTCAAACAGCTAGTTTTTTTACTTAAAGTTCTACATGATGAAATTAATAATACTTTAACACCTCAGCTCACCACTGCCTAAATTAAAAAACAACAACATATCTTGCAATCAACATACCTTGTAATGCTTGTTTTTCTTTTTATCCAAGTATTTTTGGTAATGATAATGCAAACTTATGTGCAATCTACAGGGCAAGTTATGTCCACATGAAACCATATTGAAAATCCCTGGTTTTAAAAATAATGGGTAGCATAGCAGTCATCCTAACTCGTTCCTTCAGGCTGGTAGTTTTCTGTTGCCAAATTTAGAAATGATTTGTTCTCTGAGTTAGCTTGGACTCAATTAATTAATTAAAAATATATATTTGATATAGTTTAATTAATTGAGCTCAGGTTAACACAAGAAGATGTCAGTGATAAGTTTGGGAGCAGATAAATATATCCTACATGGAATAGATAAGGTTGGGCTTCTACCATATACGCAGGGTTCCTCTCACACAATCCAATAACATACTGATAGGTTAATTGGCTCATGACAAAAATATGTGTGTGTGTGCGTGTGTGTATATATATATATATATATATATATATATTATACATTATACATTATACAGAGGGTCTGGCACTCCTAAAACCTTCAGTAACTTTCCAGGGTGCCCTCACAAAAAGAAAAAATCATAAGAGCATACAGAGGTGCGGCACTCCCGATAAATAATGCAAATGACACAGCCGTGTATAGTCCATATACACGGCTGTGTCATCTGCATTATTTATCGGGAGTGCCGCCCCTCTGTATGCTCATATATACATATATATATCCAGGGCCGGTTCTAGACATTGTGGAGCTCAGGGTGAAAGTTAACATTTGCGCCCCCCCCCAAAAAAAATAAAATAAATCTTTTTGTAGATGACGTTCCTCTGCACGCGCTGAAAGCACACGCGCTTCCGGAAAGGGGGCGTGTCCTTGCGGAACACCCCCAATTCATCAAACTGTGGGGCGTGCCCAGCACTTATGAAGGTGCTGGGCTTCCCCCAAGCTCTCCCCTCATGGCGAATAATTGCCATGTGCAGTAATGCGCCTTACACAGTAATGCCCTTTATAAATACATTATGCCACATGCAGTAATGCCCTTTATAAACAAATTATGCCACACGCAGTAATGCCCTGTATAACACATTATGCCACACATAGTAATGGCCTTTATAACACATTATGCCACACGCAGTAATGCCCTGTATAACACATTATGCCACACACAGTAATGCCCTGTATAACACATTATGCCACACACAGTAATGCCCTGTATAGCACATTATGCCACACACAGTAATGCCCTGTATAGCACATTATGCCACACACAGTAATGCCCTGTATAGCACATTATGCCACACACAGTAATGCCCTGTATAACACATTATGCCACATGCAGTAATGCCCTGTATAGCACATTATGCCACATGCAGTAATTCTCTTTATAATACAGTATCCCCAATTCAAATTACGCCACACATTAGTCCCTTATTCATGTTATGACACACAGTGGTGCCCCTTTTACACAATGCCCAAATTAGTGCCCCTTATACACAAGGCCCACAGTACTGAGTAGTAGTGCCCCTAATACAATGCCCACAGTAGTAGTGCCCCCTATAGTAGTGCCCACATTAGTAGTGCCCCAGTAATAATGCCCCCTATAGTAGTGTCCACAGTAGGAATTCCCAATATAGTAGTGCCCAAAGTTGGAATACCCCCATTAGTTCCCCCTATAGTAGTACCCCAGTAGGAATGCCCCCTTATAGACATGTCCCCAGTAGTAATGCCCCCTTATAGACATGCCCCAGTAGTAATGCCCCTTATAGACATGCCCCCAGTAGTAATGCCCCTTATAGACATGTCCCCAGTAGTAATGCCCCCCTATAGACATGTCCCCAGTAGTAATGCCCCTTATAGACATGCCCCCAGTAGTAATGCCCACATATAGACATCCCCCCAGTAGTAATGTCCCCTTATAGACATGCCCCCTGTAGTAATGCCCCTTATAGACATGTCCCCAGTAGTAATGCCCCCTTATAGACATGCCCCAGTAGTAATGCCCCTTATAGACATGCCCCCAGTAGTAATGCCCCTTATAGACATGCTCCCAGTAGTAATGCCCCCCTATAGACATGTCCCCAGTAGTAATGCCCCCCTATAGACATGTCCCCAGTAGTAATGCCCCTTATAGACATGCCCCCAGTAGTAATGCCCCCTTATAGACATCCCCCCAGTAGTAATGCCCCCTTATAGACATCCCCCCAGTAGTAATGCCCCCTTATAGACATGCCACCCTGTAGTAATGCCCCTTATAGACATGCCCCCAGTAGTAATGCCCCCGTATAGACATGTCCCCAATAGTAATGCCCCTTATAGACATGCCCCCAGTAATAATGCCCCCTTATAGACATGCCCCCAGTAGTAATGCCCCCTTATAGACATGCCCCTAGTAGTAATGCCCCATGCCTCCCTTCTGAAAAATAAAAAATACAAACATAATACTTACCTTAGGCCCCGCTCCTGCGTCCGCTCCCATCTGGTCCGACCACGGCTCCACCACGAATCTATGGGAGAGACGTCATGACATCCCTCCCATAGTGCTCTCTGCTGGAGCCGGAGCTCTGGAGTGAGCTCTGGCTCCACGGAATCTATGGGAGAGACGTCATGACGTCCCTCCCATAGTGCTCTATACGGGAGCCGGAGCTCTGGAGTGAGCTTCGGCTGCCTTTGCAGGGAGGGAGCCGGGTGCCCGGGGGGGACCGGCGCTGTTTTTTTTTTATTATTATGGGATTTATTTTTTTTTACCTTCTGGGGACTCAGTGGCGCCCTCTAGGGGCCGACGCCCCGGGCGACTGCCCTGTTAGCCCACCCCTAGAACCACCACTGTATATATCCAATATGCCCGGCACTCCAAACTTAAGTAATGCTCCGGTGCCCTCCAGGGTCAAAGCAGCCCAGTGCACAGAAATCCACAAACGGAGGCACTCACAAGACTGAATAACTGAATAAAATGGTCCTTTAATCCTACGTTTCGGGATCAAATCCCGTCGTCAGTGACATACAGCAACATACAGGTGACGGGATTTCATCCCGAAACGTAGGATTAAAGGACCATTTTATTCAGCGTTGTGAGTGCCTCCGTTTGTGGATTTCTGTGTGTGTGTATATGTATATATATATATATAACCTATCCGAGCCTGCACATCCCTAATATATATATATATATATATATATATAATGTATTTTTATTTTTTTAGACTGCAAGCCCCAGTTGTGTTGGCAAGGGCTGGTGAATGATTACATAGAATAGCAACTGGGCAAACCCAAGATAGCTGCCTCATGCCTTTCTACATGTAAATTGCTTTTAGCCATATAAAAAGAGGCGCACTTAATAATTAAATACCATAGAATTGTATTATTATTATCATTATTATTATTGTTATTTGTTTTCTTGCAGTAAATTTAAAGTGTTGAAAAATTGTATATTTTCCAGGGACGGGGACTGGTGGAAAGTAATGTCTGTCACTTCTGGACGGGAATGTTACATGCCTAGAAATTATATTGCCAGAGTGTACAACAGGTATATTTATAAGAAAGTAAGATGGTAATATAACTTACTGTATGTAGTAAACATGTCCCACAACTACATTCAAAGAAGATAGCTAAACACTTTGGACTTGATTCAGAGCCCCTCGCTAGATGCGATCGCTCGCTCCCAGCGTATGCAAATCCAGCGCGCGCCCAGCAAGGCAGGCGATCGCTCGGCAAGGCATTAGCACACCCACTAGATGCCCCCCAGCCATTCATAAGACGCCCACTTGCGCACGTCATCTCCAGGAAGAGCATGAAAATATTGGTACATCGAGCACCATCAGATGTGCTCGCAGTGCTTGAGGTTGACTATACCTGGCCGCAAGCACTGCGATTACTTCAGTGTATAATGCAACCAGGTGACGTGTACTATGACGCTGCCTGTTAATTATGCACGCCCCTGAAACGGCGTTTAAACACTCAGGCACGCCTGCGTCCACAACTCCACTCCCCCGTTACTACTGCCCTACCCCTGTTACCACCCACAAAAGGCCTCTCCTGTCACTCACTCCACTGGGCTGTCTTTGCAGGGCAAGCGAGCGCATCCCGGATGGTCGCTCATACTAGTTTGCGCACGCGCACTGCGAACTATGCGCACATTTGCTAACATTGCCAGCAACGAGCGATTACTTGCTAGTGAGCAGGTCTGAATCATGACCTTTGTTTGAAGAAATCTGCAGACATGCTTGTCTGATGAAACTACAAAAAAGTATTATACAGTAGCTTGCAAAAGTATTCAACACCCTAAAAAAGCAAATTTTGTCTATATTACATATGTCACTTGCACAGGATGTTCCAGGCATCATTTATTTTGTGAATCAGTATGCGCTGAAAGAGAATTTTCAAACTTGTAATTCATTGTTTTCTGCAGGTTTTTTTTTTTTTTAACAAAGACCTAAAATACTGTTAGTTTTCAAACCCTGCAGATTAGTACATGGTAGAACCACATCTTGCTACCATAAGGGCTTTAAGTCTATTGCAGTACGTTTTTTTTTTGTACCAGGTTTGCACATTGTTGGGGTGTGATTTGTGTCCAATTCTTCCTTGTAGATTTGTTCCAGGTTGCTCAGGTTGTTTGGATGACGCTTGTGGACTGCAATTTTCAAACAATGCCACAGATACTCAATTGGTTTTATATCTGGACTTTGACTTTGCCATTGTAGATAATTCACCTTTTTTTGTTCAGCAACTAAGTGTTACTTAGGCCTTGTGCATGGGATCAGGGGCAGAACTATGGGAGACAATGGAGGCACCTGCCGCCGGGCTCCAGCTCTGAAGGGCCACCTCCTACATTGCCCACAATATATTCACCCAACCTAGGGCTGTAATTATGTACCCGTAGTGTACCGTCATGGCCGCCCAATACATGGCACCTCTTCCCGGGCACCTGAGAAGCCACCATACACTAGTGGAGAGCTCAGTGTCAGACCATCAGCTGCTGCCTCCATCTAACTGTCCCTGTTCATTGGTGTCGCTGCTTCTCAGCAGCTTCTTATGTCAATGTGACACGTCCAACTGCCCCCGGTCGTGTGGGATGAATTTACGCCACTGCATGGGATCATTGTCCTGTTGAATTGTGAACTTTCTCCCAGGTTTTAGTTTTCTAGCAGATTGGAGCAGGTTGTCTTGCAGCATTTTACACCATCCATCAGTCTCTCTACATTTTGCACCATCCATAAGTCCTTCAATATTAACAAGATGCCTACAGCCATTATGCTGCCATTTGTATACTTCACTGTTGGGGCATTTGTAATATAGACAAATCTGTTGACTTTTTTGGGGTTTAAATACTTTGGCAAGTTACTGTATGTAAATTAGTTTGATAAGTGGAAGACACCATATTTAAATATATTTGCTAATGACTGTTTTATTTGATTACAGTGCTGTATGATTAATGAGACAAAGGATGCAATTGTATGTGAAAATTAGTGTAAAACTTAGTATTTTATATATTAGAATGTGTTAAACTAAAAGTAATTTATACTAGACAAATCATGGTACTAGATTGGTTACTATGGATTACAGCATCCACTTATATTCATGCATTGTCTTTCACCAATGTCTTCCATTTTAATGTGGCATAATATTGAGTGTATACAAGAGTCATGCCAGGCACTGTTTTACCTTGGCAATGCAGACCAATTACATAATGACATTTTAATAACATTACCCAAACTGTTACTCTTAAATACTCGCAAAGGACTGAAGACTGCTCTGTTCCTTCAATTGTTCTAAAAATTCTACTTATAACTCTACATCACACATTTTGTTTGGCAACGTTATACAATATACAACAAACATACTTTTACCAAGTGACAAATAAGGAACAGAATAATTCCTAACCACAAGTTCCTGATTATTTCAGGTGGCTATATAAAGGTATAAACCGGGAGAAAGCAGAAGAGTTGCTTTTAGTGAACTGCAACCAAACTGGTTCCTTCCTGATCCGTGAAAGTGAAACTAGAAGAGGTACAGTATGGTTCATATTTCATAATATCTGTCTTTCCCTCAGGAAAATTCCAACTTACTATACAAATACTAGAAAACTAAACTGTGTCTTGGCAAATAAACATCAGGGCACTTCTTATTGCCAGTGATTTTTTGTACAGCAGAAATTCAGGCAAGTAATTATGCACCCTTACTAATGCAAATATGCCAGGTGTCAGAAAGCAGGCCTATTCTCCGTAGTGTTGATGCTAGTGGTATGGGACCAAAAGAAGCATCTTATAAAGATTGTGTCCTGTGTAAACCATGAATGGCGAGACAGAGAGAGTAGGATGCAAAGCACCTAGGCTAACACTTCCCTTTGCGGACTAGGTGGACAGTCATATGCACTGCTGGAGTTGAAGGTATGAGCCAGGTCATATGACAGGCCAGAGTTTTAAAACTCATTGCGTATGATAAAACTCATGATAAATGGGCCCCATTGTCAGGGGCACCGAGAGGAGGGGGGCAGGTACTAATTGCCCGGGCTTGCTGGAGGGGCCCAGTGGGGGCCCGGGTCCGATGCCGCCCCCCTCCTCCCTGTCAGCTGAGCAGTCCTGCAACAATGTTTTTTCTCTGAAGGGGGCATGGCCACACCTCCCATGGTTAGACCACGCCCCCTTCACCCAGCCTGGCCCAGCTCTTGGCAGCCCTGCCCATTGTTAGCTATTATGTGCTGTGAGAACCTGGGTAACTGTTACATTCTGGTTGTGGTATATAAGTGGACATCGTTACTTGAAGTGTGAACATCACTGTAGATCATTTGTAAGCTGCATACACACGTAAAGATTTTCTGTCCAACCATCCAACTAGTTGATTGGTTAGAATGAAAATCTGGTACCGTATGGGAGAAAATGATGACTAGCAATTTGCTCCTAAATGCCAGAAAACAGATGAAAATGGTTGTCAGACAAGTTTGTTAAATGTTTGATCTAAACAATTTGTTCAAACAACAGTTTTTGTCCATGTTCCAGTGTTTAGGAGCAAATTGCTGATTGTCATTTGCTTTCATACATTACCAGATTTTCATTCCAACCAATCAACTAGTTGGATGGTTGGACAGAAAATCTTTACGTGTATGCAGCTGTAGATCTGTTACAGCATTTTAGTGATATTTAATTGTTTTTTCTATTATTTTAATACTGTAAGTGACCAGCTCCCAACTAGCATCTTCATTTTACATCTATGGGTTTACATAGTCACCTCTCAAACACATACAAATCTAGCGAATATTTACACCATTCTTGCCTATGCAGGGATGTTGCTTGTGGTGCTAAGTGGTACCCAACACACAACAGAGGCAACCTTGCTCAGGGCTGAATGTATATTCATGTGAATGCTGAAAATTCACCGGACTTCACCTCCCAGACTACATACTGTAGCTGGCATTCGTCTGAACTACAGTATAATGGATATTCAGTCAATTGTATGCATTTGAAATAACTCTGTGAAGTGGCCTGAATGTTAAATTTCTGACAGAATCACTTATGTTTGTGATCAGTCCTCAGGAAATCATCACACCTGTCAAACAGTATGTGGTGTGAGTAGTGGAAATGATGCACTGAAGACATTAGTAACAGGAAACCATAGTGTTCTTACCCAGGTGCAATGCATTGTTATTGCAACAATTTGTTTCTGTATTCTGGTCCTCTAGGGTATTTAATGGATATCATTAAATGAAAGTGGGTTTAACTATTAGTGATAGGTGTGTGTGTGTGTGTGTGTGTGTGTGTGTGTGTGTGTGTGTGTGTGTGTGTGTGTGTGTGTGTGTGTGTGTGTGTGTGTGTGTGTGTGTGTGTGTGTGTGTGTGTGTGTGTGTGTGTGTGTGTGTGTGTGTGTTGTTTTTTTGACGGTTACATTTGCTGCCTGTGACTAATTACTTTTAGACTGCCTGAAATAATTTTATTGAAAATATGGCAGCCCCCATCAATCATGTGTCCATTGTAACACTTTATATACAGATCTGAGGGGGGAAACAACATGTACTCAATAAACTATGTCCACAGTATTTTTCCATTTATTTGAGATCCTTTCAATATTACTATAAAGGTCATTTTCATGTATGCTTTAGTTCTCTTATCAGTTTATCTACTAACACTGCTATACCAAACAGACAGACAATGGGAAGTGACATTTTTTTTTACAGTGATTGTTAAATTGGCCTAAAGGCCTTTGTTTAACGGACACCTATCAAGAAACTGAAAATTTAATATAAAGGGTATGACAGTGGCTGTATTTGAGGGTAGTCGTGAATTATTACCATATGCTTATGAGAGATTCCAAGCAACTAATGCAAGAATCTGTGTGTCTGCAAGCGGGAAGCCGGGCTGGCCACTGATTGTATGCCTACTGAAACTGGGCTGGCCACTGATTGTACGCTTACTGCCGCAGGGCTGGCCACTGATTGTACGTTTACTGCCGCCGGGCTGGCCACTGATTGTATGCTTGCTGCCGCCGGGATGGCCACTGATTGTACGCCTACTGCCGCAACCATCATCATGCAAGAGATCCGTCAGAAGCCAGCTTCCCTTCTCCATTAGTATGACTCAGCATTGCACGGAACTCAAGCTACATGCCCATGACATTCCCACAAGTCAGACCAGTTTCATGCGATCATTTTGTCGCCCCCAGTTCCACCCTGAAATGCCCTATTTCACGGAAAGACAGATCTGGAGACGTTCTCCCCGACTCAGAATAGGACGGACATACGCAAAATGCATAAATTTGCGTATGCTCTGTAAGCGGAACCTATTTACACATAGATCAGTGCGAGTCAGAATCAGCCCCAATATCTGTTACACTTTAAAGCAATTTCAGCATTGCCATGATATAAAGAGGCTGCAGGCCGCTTCTTTTATACAGATCACAATAATACTGTGTAACGTCTAACATCTGTAATAATTCACAGTAGAGTAGATTAGCCCATATAATATACAAGTTGTACTTGTGAAAACTGAAGTGATGGCGCAGAAATCACTCTTTATTATTAACATTTCATATATATATATATATATATATATATATATATATATATAAACATTACTTGAATATTACAAATTTTTGTTGTTCTAAATTTTTCACATCCAGTGCACTCCACATTGTCTGCTGTCCTATCACATTATTCTTGGCATTATTATTTATTACCAGTTATTTGTATAGCGCACACATATTCCGCAGCGCTTTACAGAGAATATTTGCCCATTCACATCAGTCCCTGCCCCAGTGGAGCTTACAATCTAAATCTAGTGTTAAATTTTGTTGGGACCCAATTAACCTACCTGTATATATTTGGAGTGTGGGAGGAAACCGGAGCACCCGGAGGAAACCCACGCAGGCACAGGGAGAGTATACAAACTCTGCACAGGGCCGTAGTGGGAAACGAATCCACGACCTCGGTGATGCTAACCATTACAACGTCTAAGGGACACTGACAATAGAGGGTGTACAGTGTAGCAGCAGCTGCACTCATGCTTTCTTGCCTCAATGTCCCGATGCTGCTTGATCCTATCTAACCTTTTCCCTAAATCTAAGCCTATATAATGACAACCAAAGACATCCCTTTGGTGAGGTTATTCAACGTGTTTCAGTTACAAATGGGCCATCTCTGACATATAAAGGAAATGATATGTTGATATTGTACCAGTGACCACTAGACTTCCATGGGTGTGCTACTCTGTTAACCTAATTTTAAACTGATAGAGTTACAGTATATAATTATTATTATAATTCCTTTGCTGATTGACATATAGACCATGAACAAATAGATCAGTGGTCCATAATATCGCCGTGTCTGCTGTAACAACAGAGAGTATGTACATGGTCTATGGTATACCTATTTATATGGTATATGATTATTACAGGATGTTACAGTTTGTCACTGAGGAGAACAAATCAAGCTACGCGGGAGTCTATCAAGCATTATTGTATCAATCACTTAGATAATGGATGGTTTTACATTTCACCTCGTCTGACCTTTCCCACACTCCAGGATATGGTGGACTACTACTCTGGTAAGTTTGCAATTTATAACAGAGAAGCCTATACACAAAATGTCTGGACATAGGAGGATTCCAGACTATCTTCTAAACCAGGGATGGGGAACCTCAGGCCTGGGGCCATATAAAGCCCCCGGAATCATTTGGTGTGGCCCTCTGAGCTTTTTCCTGCTAGCCTCATCTGGATAGCAGGGTGCCTATAATGGCACCCTGCAGCAAGAATCTATGCAGCAGTGCCACCTGGAGCATCCTTAGGACGCTTCAGACGGTCACACTGTTGCCCTTACAGCTCCCCGGAGCATTCTCAGAATGCTCAAGGTATTGCTGTAATCACCGGTGATTGTGGCCCCATCCCCATGTAACATCACACGGAGGGGGGCCCGCGAATAATGTTATATATATCAAAATGGCCCTTGGCAGAAAAAAGGTTCCCCATCCCTGTTCTAAACAAATGTGTGTTTTGTTATACAATTGCTGTGTGTTTGTTGTTATTATCTTTGTGCCTGTCACATGTATGCTATGCATTCATCCTTTGAGGACATTATAAAATAAATGAAAAAATACAGCACCCCCTATACGCAAATGTAAAATAAAGCAGATACTCAGGGGCATATCCAATTGCAGTTTTCCCTGCAAAAATGTATGCAGGTATCGTGAACATTTTCTATTATGGCAGGTATGCATGCTTCCGATACCCGCAGTATCCAATAGAAAAAAAATCGGACACAAATTTTTTTGGAGCAAAATCTTGCAGGAAAAAAAAGGGGAACAATCTAATAAAAACAAAGAAAAATATATTTTTTCAAAAAAATGCATTAAATGGCTGATTTGTGCATTTTTTTTTTTAAAAAGTGTTTTATAACAAGTGATTTAATATGAAAAATTAGGCAAATAAAAAAAAAAGATGATAAAGCAATTACTTTTCTTTTAAATAAATACATTTTGGGTGCAAAAATTAACGAAAAATAGTAATTTGGGATAATTTGAATCCATTATTGGTTTTAACTACCAATAATGACATGTAATTATTGTGCCAATTAGGCTAATAGAAAACTTCCAATTGCCTAATTAGTCATTAAGGGGGATGTCAAAGGGGTTCTGAAGGGGTCTCTGAATTTTTTTGGCTTAATATAGTTATTTTACAATTTTTTCGATATGCTCTGGGGCTGCGAGAAAATAGCAGTGATATCTCCTATAGAAATTACTGCAACTGATTTTCTACCTGCCAAATGAATAAGAAAAACCTTGTGATTGTGGAAAAACCCTGCACCGTGGGGATTCTAAAGATTTTGCCTGCACTTGGATATGCCCCTTAGGGGCAGATGTGTCAAGGACATTTTCTTGAAACTATTGCAAAAATGGCACTTTATGCATGATTTTCATGTCCATTAATTTTTCATTATATGCATTAAAACATTTACGCCTTAATTACTGTATAAACATTTCTAAACTTAAAAATTTTGACAAATATCGCAGTTGTTGTTGAAAGTGAAATCTTTTTGAATGTAATCAAAAAGGATGAGTTGTGGTCATGGTGTGTCCACACAACTCTTATATACCGCCAATGTGCTGGGGTGCAGACCAAAATATGGTGTAGAAAAATCCACAACCAACATACATAGTTAAAAAAATAGGGGTGCACTCACCAGTCTATTAACTTCAAAGACTGGTGAGTGCACTATATATATATATATATATATATATATATATACACACAGTCAGGTGCATAAATATTGGGACATTCACAGAATTTTCATATTTTGGCCTCTATTCACCACCACAATGGCTTTGAAGCTTTGAAATATGAAGCAAACAAGATGTGCTTTAACTGCAGACTTTCAGATTTCATTTGAGGGTAATTACATCCAAATCAGGTGAACGGTGTAGGAATTACAACGGTTTCTCTATGTGCCTCCCACTTTCTAAGGGGCCAAAAGTAATGGGACTATCAACTCAAAAGCTATTTCATGGACAGGTGTGGGCTATTCCCTCATTATTCCATTATCAATTAAGCAGGTAAAAGGTCTGGAGTTGATTCTAGGTGTGACATTTGCATTTGGAATCAGTTGCTGTCGACTCTAAATATGAGATCCAAAGAGCTGTCACTATCAGTGAAGCAAGCCATCATTAGGCTGAAAAATCAAAACAAACCCATCAGAGAGATAGCAAAAACATTAGGTGTGGCCAAATCAACTGTTTGGAACATTCTTAAAAAGAAAGAACGCACCGGAGAGCTCAGCAACACCAAAAGACCCGGAAGACCACGGAAAACAACTGTGGTGGATGACAGAAGAATTATTTCCCTGGTGAAGAAAAACCCCTTCACAATAGTTGGCCAAATCAAGAACTCTCCAGGAGGTAGGTGTATATGTGTCAAAGTCAACAATCAAGAGAAGATTTCAAAAGAGTGAATATAGAGGGTTCACCACAAGATGTAAATCATTGGTAAGTCACAAAAACAGGAAGACCAGATTAGAGTTTGCCAAACAACATCTAAACAAAGCCATTACAGTTCTGGAACAACATCCTATGGACAGATGAGACAAAGATCAACTTGTACCAGAGTGATGGGAAGAGAAGAGTATGGAGTAGGAAAGGAACTGCTCATGATCAAAAACATACCACTTCATCAGTGAAGCATGGTGGTGGTAGTGTCATGGCGTGGGCATGTATGGCTGCCAATGGAACTGGTTCCCTTGTATTTATTGATGTGACTGCTGACAAAAGCAGCAGAATGAATTCTGAAGTGTTTTGGGCAATATTATATGCTCATATTCAGTCAAATGCTTCAGAATTCATTGGACGGCGCTTCACAGTGCAGATGGACAATGACCCGAAGCATACTGCAAAAGCAACCAAAGAGTTTTTTAACGTTAAAAAGTGGAATGTTATACAATGGCCAAGTCAATCCCCTGACCTGAATCCGATTGAGCATGCATTTCACTTGATGAAGACAAAACTGAAGGGAAAATGCCCCAAGAACAAGCAGGAACTGAAGACATTTGCAGTAGAGGCCTGGCAGAGCATCACCAGGGATGAAACCCAGCGTCTGGTGATGTCTATGTGTTCCAGACTTCAGGCTGTAATTGCCTGCAAAGGATTTGCAACAAAGTATTAAAAAGTGAAAGTTAGCTTTAGGATTGTTTAGTTTGTCCCATTACTTTTGGCCCCTTAAAAAGTGGGAGGCACATATAGAAACCGTAATTCCTACACCGTTCACCTGATTTGGATGTAATTACCCTCAAATTAAATCTGAAAGTCTGCAGTTAAAGCACATCTTGTTTGTTTCATTTCAAAGCCATTGTGGTGGTGAATAGAGGCCAAAACATGAAAATTCTGTCAATGTCCCAATATTTATGCACCTGACTGTGTATATGTATGTATGTATGTATGTATGTGTATGTGTATATATATATATATATATATATATATATAATATTATACACAAAAAAAAGGAACCAGCGCATCCAAGGTAGTCAAATATAGAAAAAGATTTATATCCACATATAGTGCATAAATTGATTTTCAGTGCATCCAATTGACAGTGCATATTCCAGAGAAGGCATATAATGACCGGGTCTAAATGACATGCATCAAACCAGAGGGTACTTATCCATGGTAGCATGAACCCGGATCCATCTGAAACAGTGATGCTCACAGTGCATACCAGTCGAAAGCCATAAACATTGTGTATGCGGCTTCCAATTGGTCTGGGCCATGGGTATCAGAACAGGGGGAGGGGGGCAGCTTTATATTAATAGGCTGCACAGCTACTGCACCGCATGGAGTAGGAGGTGTAATGTGCGGTCTTTAATATAAAAGACTGCACATTACACCACCTCCTCCATGCGGTGCAGTAGCTGTGCAGCCTATTACTATAAAGCACAGCCCCTGACCATCCGCGGCTGCCACTATACAGTCCCTGCTTGCCCAGCGGCCCAGTTAAGAGAGATGGGGAAGAGGAGGGGGGGCGCAGGGGTGTTGGAACAATTTTATGTTGCCCCCTGGTTTGGGCAGTAGTGCACTTCCCATTTCTCCTCCAGCTTTGGCATCCAGTCTCACATGTCTGTGGACACATGTTCATTCTTTTGTTTATTTACAAATCTTGTGCCTCCAATTTAGCAAAGTGCAAAGGTTCCTGGCTCTCCAAATCATTGCCAATTGTTCATCAAATGTACTGAATATGCTTAATCCCCTAGTCATTTACATATATATATATTTTGCTTTTATATGTTCTCTTCTTAAAGAAATCTCAGATGGAATTTGCTGCGTCTTAAAGGAGCCATGTATTGTACAAGGATTCACCCCTCCTGTAGTCCCAAATTCTGAGCCAGTCATTGTCAGGCGGCCAACACTCAACTGGAAAGATCTTGATAGGTAAGCGGTGTTGTTTAAAATTATGCATCACAAATACTGTATTCACAAAGCTGGAATGACCATGTTATCTTGTTTTTTTTGTCTAATACAATCCACCCTGTATTTTTGATATTATTATGAAAATTCCAAATGGCTGTCTCTTCACACTCCAGATTCAGTTGTATATTACTGCAGTGACTTTGAGAACATTACATCATTCTGTAGTTTGTGTCCTAACATTTAGAAGCTACAATTACATATTGCAGATTTATGCAGGGCCATAGGGAGGGGTGTGCGATCAGTGCCGTCACCCAGGGAGCAGGGCCTGAGGATGGCACTGTCTCTGCCCTATGGCCCCTGCATTTGGCTAGCAGGTTGCCTCGAACAGCACTCTACGGTCAGTAGAACTGCTGCAATGTGTAGAACTGCCCGGAGCATATGGGCAGCTCTACATTTTTTCCTGACGGTGGCCCCATTTCCTCCCGTGGCGTTATGTCCTCGGGGTGTGGCCGGCACAGGACAGCTGTGTGACTTGCTTTTGTATCTTTTACAGCCAATACTTTTACTGCAGACTATGGACAAATGTACAATTAGCCAGAAATAACTATTTATTTTTATTCCCCAGCTCTGCACTATTTAATGAAGATGACAACTTGAATGAAGATTGTCCTGTCAGCTTGGGTCTGAGAGAGGCAGTCAGTTCTTATATGTATATGACAGAAGACATGGACTCAAAGTCCACACTGGAGAGAAAGCGTCTATGGAAAACATGAGGAAGATTTGTTACCAAAAGACAAAAAAAAACCACTTCAACTAGTCACTTCTTTGCTTGGGAAATGGCACTTAGAATTTTCAAAATAAGGTTTCAAGCACCAACAGACTTTAATGCAGCATTCAGTACCTGTTCAGCAAGACATTGCGGGCTAATATTTCCTGATATGGGCTGCCAAAGACTGTTCTATATTTATTGCAGCTGTGCTGCTTTGCGTGTTATTTGCTCAGTTTTAAGTAGTATTTTGAAGAAAATGACCTATTGTTTATCTCGTTTTTGGTGAAGAATTTATAAACTGTTCTGTCTACCGTAGTAATCTTGTAATTAAAATACCAGTAAAACTCTAGTTTGTCTTTATTTTTTATTAAATCTACATTTTTAAATTTACTTAACTGGCCCTCCTCTTCTGGATGTGTGAAGTATTCTTGTCCAAATATTCAGAATGATGAATTGAGATTTTCTAGACATCTTAAAAAGAAACGTGTGATTGTTTATTCTTTAAATACATGCCAATAAAGTAGAATGGACCTTTCCATCAACCTAAGACAAAGGTGGATTTGCAGCAATTGGTTTCCAATTTTATACATCATTTGTTCACATCTATGACTATCCTATTGACCACATAATTTCAAAGGGGTAACAAATATGGGAACATGCTAATTAAGCAAGTTTGAAATAATGCAAGGGGACATTTGTAACTTTGCAAACGTACACATTTTCCATATGGAGTTGTATGACATGGATCAATATAGTCAAGGGAAAAGCTGCAGAAGCCATATAACCATAAACAAGTCAATCAATAACATCTTTATAGTGTTGCAAACAATTACAAGTTCATCTTTTCAATAATACAATACTGTATCCACTTATTTGCCACCAATTTCAAATCATTTTCATAACTCCCATGTACATACCTCTTAGAACATCAAGCACTGTAGTCTGTCTGTCTGTAGTCTGTCAAGCACTGTAGATTTATGTACTACAATTACCATTATAGTTTCTTTAATATTGTGTTTTATTATTTTTGCAGTGGAAAAGTTTTTGCATGATAGAAGGACTGATCCAAAATTGGGAGCAAAGCAAAAATAAAAAAAAATACTTTACTCCTGGGCAAAGCATGGAGTACAAATACATTTATGGTTATTTACATGCATTGCACAATAAATATTTCCTGCTTTTGAATCTAGACCAAAAATAACAGCTTTATTTTTACACTGCAATTTAGAGTTGAGCTAGGATATGCCGCCCCCCTTGCAACAACGTTTTATTAAGGTGCACGTTTGCTCTGGGTTTTTTTTGTCCTTTGCTTTGCTCCCAACTATAATTTAGACCCAGAACGACCAAATTACACATTTGCATGGCCCCTTAGCACTGTGTTTGTAGAGATACATTTTGCTAAATTTATAGTCTAAGAAAAGAGCTGGAGTAAATTTATTTTGCTGTGTGGTTAGATTTGGAAGGGACTGAGAAGACCGTTCATGCTAAATTTTGTAGCCAGTGCAAAATAAATTGAAGTCAAAAAATGTTTTACACAATATTCACCAAGACTGATCTGCAGCACAAATTATAATGTGTGTTTAACTATTAAAGTTAACACTCAGTCACCCAATTGTCTTATTTGCAAAATGTAGTTTCTATACACATATAATTTTTTAAACAGAAAATGTCAAAAACATTTTTTAAATGTTGATTTACCATCACCACCACTTTTTACAGAAGACTACAGGCTTACTGTACTGTTCTTATAAGAAATAAACACTTTCTATGGTGAAATCATCTTTCTCTAGCAGCAGTAACTGTCTCAGTGGCACTTAAGGCCGGTACACACTAGTCGATGTCTAGTGTGTGTGACCTTGTTAGCGACAGGACCCGGTGGGGAAGCCAGCATCGTTAACGACATAGCGAGTACACACTGGCCGATGTGGATGATACGCTGGTCGTATGTTCTTTTGCACCTATACAGCACGTTTGTTCATTCTTCTCTTTCCCCGCCCAGCGAGCATCGTCGGCACAGTCAGGCTTCCCAGGTTACTGTTACCAGGGAGCCTCCATTGCCGTGACGTCATCGCTGCGCGTCCCGGTGGTCGGATGTCTGTTTGCACACTATTCGCGGGCTTCTTCACCTACTTAAGGTAAGCACACTTCATTGTTTGTAATGTATACCTTGACAAAGGGGCTTTACGTTTTTATGTTTACGAATATATATTCTTTTCTAACCACTGCAATTCGCAATTCCCGGAGTGCCGCTGTTTTCTTTACTATATATATATATATATATATATATATATATAGAGCTAGGCAAATTAAGATTGTATACTTTGAAAAAGGTACAGTATGTTTGATCTTATATGTCAATATGTCTGACTTGCCATACCAAATAGAGTACACTGTAAAGCGGGCTTCTTCACCTACTTAAGGTAAGCACACTTCATTGTTTGTAATGTATACCTTGACAAAGGGGCGTTACGGCCCCTGAAACGTTGGATGTTTACGAATATACTTTTCTAACCACTGCAATTCCCGGAGTGCCGCTGTTTTCTTTACTATATAACACTTCTACACGGAGGGCACACGTTTTTTATTTGGAGGAGTGCCGGGCTATTGGTCTAGTAGTAGTAGTATGTGTGTGTGTGTATATATATGTATATATATATATATATATATATATATACACAGTATATATGCATCAATTTTTATTCGGCACTCCTGCTGTCTATAATGTAGATAATATGCCATGGTGCCTTCCGTAAAAAAAAATGTAGCAATGGATATCGGCGGCACTCAGTGGACTTGCAATCAGCAACAAAAAGGAACTGTTCACCACAACAGATTCAATCAACATTTCAGAATTAAATTTTTCCTCAGGATATCCTGATGAAACGTTGATTGAATTTGTTGTGGTGAACAGTTTCTTTTTGTTGCTGATTGCAAGTCCGCTGAGTGCCACCGATATCCATTGCTATATATATATATATATATATATATATATATATATATATATGTCTTCCATATAGAGGGGCAAGGTAGTCCTGAAGTAAATAGTTATTTACAACTAAGACCTGCAGTGCAACAAGGGGGGGGGGGGGGGCATGACAATGGCTTTCTTTTTATCACAAGCAGGAACTGCTACTACTACTAGTGGCTGACGTACACAAACAACATCATCAACATTCTTATTAGCGTCAGATAGCACACAAAATTCCCCCTCATCCTCCTGTTGCACTACCGCACTAGCATCCTCAATTTCTATTGTGTCACCATCTTTACTTGTGCTGCTCATCCCAAATTTGCAGAGGCTATGGAAATGCTGGAAGGAGACTTCTCTATGACTACAGTTTCAGAAATGTCAGACTGATGCATAGCACTCGTGGAGACCCTTAGATTCTCCTCAGGGATTTGTAACATTTCTGAACAAAGCCTTTGTGTTTTTTTCTGCACTGATTTGCATGTTTTACATTTGACATCTCTTCTAGACTCTGAGTGAGAAGGTGTTGCATCATCACGTGTGGTTACAGAAGAAGGTGCCTGACTGACAGCAGTTCTAGAACCACCACTTGCAAATAAAGGCCAAGATTTGAGCTCTTCCTTGCCACTGCGTGTGGTGTGTGGCATGTTGGCAATTTGTTTTTCATCAGGAAACTTTCCCTTTATTATTAGAGGTGAAGTTTTTTTCTTTAACATTGTGAATTATTGTGTTGAATTCAGGTGCTCTGTTTTAAACCCTCTATGCCCTTGAGCACCAGCTTTAGTAGATGTTGAAGGGCTAGTATCATTATGACTGGCAGCAGCTGCAGTGCTAGTGCTTGGTTGCTGCTCCTGCTCTTCTATCGACTTAATGTGTTCCATATCAAATCACAGTGCTGATATTAATGCTGTACCTACTGAGTATTATTGTAACACCATGCCGCTGCCTGGCCCTGAACACACACAATTTTTAAGAAAAAAACAAATTCTGGTTTTTTTTTTTTTTTTTTTAAACAAATGACAACTACACACTGAGACTCATACAGGGCTTATATTAGTAATGTGGTAGCATGGCACCTGCTGAGCATTATTGTAACATAATTCCACTGCCTGGCCCTGAACACACACAAGCTTTTTTCTTTTTTTGTTTACTTATTTTTATTTTTTTTTAGATTTTTTTTTACAGTAATGGTGGCACACTGGCACATGATGGAACCTAAACAAATCCCTAAAAGACAAATGCGGGGTAAAAAATGAGTTACAGAAATTAGAGAATGGCTTTGGGGGGGAGCCTTTAATTATGGGACACGTTCAATATCCCGACAATGGGGATTCCAGCGGTCAGAATGCCGACACTGGAATCCCGACACTTATCAGAATACTGCCACCTGCATCCCGAATACCAGAATCCTGAAGGTAGATAGCGGGGTTGTGGGGTGGGTTAGGAGTTAGGGTTATGCACCAAGGGGGGAAGGTTAGGTTTAGGCACCGGGTAGGGAGGGTTAGGTTTAGGCACTATCAGGGGAGGTTAGATTTAAGCACCAGAGAGAGAGGGTTAGGGTAGTTTAAGCACCAGAGAGAGAGTGTTAGGGTAGGGTTAGGTGTTAGGTATACTTACCTTGAGCCGTCGGCATGGTAACCTAGTCGGGATGCCGGCGTCAGGATTCTGATCGCTGTCCCGAACACTGGCATCCCATACCCAATCCTTTAATTACCTTTGCAGGAAAAGTTGTGATATAGTGTAATTGCATAGTACAGAAAGCTAATGACTTATTTTTCCAAGATTGTTAGAAAACTTTATAGTTTACCAAGGCAAATGAGCAGAAGCAGAAATTGTTTCTTAAGCAGGGCAATGCTTTATGCAATCTATTTATTCTCTGTGCCACTGCGAAGTATAATATACAAGGGAAAGGTCAGTGTAGTACAGACCGAGAGAGACTGCACTGGAATTGGATGTGTTTCTCGGGTTGAGCTACTTTTACTTTGTTTACTGTGTCTGACATAAAGAAAATGGTCTTTGAGTCTTTTTCATTAAGGGCCTGATTCAGCAAGGATCGCTATTGTGATTAGGCATGCAATCGGCCGATTGTTGTGTTCTGCGCATGCGTATGCATCGCAGTGAGCAACATAGCCATTGTGGACTGCGATCACAGTGACTACGCAGACCCATTATAGAGTGATTGACAGGAAGTGCCATTTGTTGGTGGTGACGGGGAGCGGTCGGGAAAATGCAGGCGTGCTAGTGTGTTTGAACGCCGCACATGGACATGCATAAATTATCCACTGTGATGCCCTACGCAGCGTCAGGCCTGATAGCATGCGATGAAGTTAGCAATTTCTGAGTAAGGTCAGGGACTGTGCATGTGTGCGTGAGGCTGCGATGGTGCTTTATTGTACCGTTGTTTTCGCAGTCTTGCTAAACATTACGGATGTGTGTAAGGTGAAGTGGGCGTTCTTATTTAGTGCAGTGGCGGCATTGCGATCACAATGAATTAACATAATATCGCAGTTGAAATGCATGCGTATTCGCTATTGCAATCGCAATTGCGTTCCGTAGTGAATCAGGCCCTAAGTTTTTTCATTAATCCTTGCCTCTTCATCCAGCATCCACTGTGACATGGCGCCTGAATCACTACTTACATAGAATCCAAAACACGTAAGGTAACTTATCAGTAAAAAAAACTGTAATAGTCATACAAAAACATATCAAGTATTAAAAGTAGTTACTTTTCAGCAACAATATAATTCAAGTACTTTGTTTTGGTTGTTGAATATAGCTTTACAATGTTCCAATCAGTTAGAAAACAGTCACTCAAAAGAATATTAAATATATATGATATGTGGTACCGTATCAATTGGATTAAAATCCTATAGAAATATCATAGGCATGACACACTGATATAATGTTCCTGCATGAATCCAGCCACACAAGGTAAGATAAATCCTTAGACAGCTTGTATATTATATTGGTAAGCAGCTGTAATAATCAGAAGCGTGCAGACCTTTTTATATTTAAGGCACCTGATGAACCACGTCTTCTTTTAAATGGATGGGAGCTCTATATGCTGCAGTTTTAATGGGCTACTCGAGGCTGTCTTGGTGTCAGTCTGGCAGTCACAGCCGGCAGCCAGCGTTCCCAGCACCAGGTTGTAAAGCTACATTCAACAACCAAAACAGAGTACTTGAATTCTATTGTTGCTGAAAAGTAACTGCTTTTGATACTCTGTTTTTGTATGACTATTACAGGTTTTTTTTTATAGATAAGTTTCCATTTTTATTGTTCACAGCTAAAGTACCCGGTGTTGCCCGGGTTTAAATCTTCAAAATATTAAGTTTTATTATGTGATGTCATTAAAAATCCATCCAGTGAAAGGCCCAGAACAGTCTCCCTGGGTCAAAGTTCTGCCCGGCGCACTCAGCCATGAGGTCCAACCGGGACCACAACCACTTCATTAGGCATCCCAGACTAATTGCCACCCCTCTGTGAAGTTTTCTTCCAAATATATCCAGTGGAAGGCCCAGAACAGGCTCCCCAAGTCAAAGTTCTGCCCAGTGTACACCATCGGGAGGTCCGTCTGGGACCTCAACCCCCTAGTATGTCTTCTTGGATCCAATGTTACCACTCTGTGAAATTTTCGTCCAAATTATCTGATGTCGTCCAAATCCATCCAGTGGAAGGCCCATAACAGGCTCCCAGGTTCTGCCCGACGCACTGTGCCATGAGGTCCGACCGTGACCCCAACCACTCCATTAGGTATCCCAGACCAATTGCCATCCCTCTGAAGTTTTCATCCAAATCCATCCAGTGGAAGGCCCAGAACAGGCTCCCCAGGTCAAAGTTCTGGCCAGTGTCCCTCGGTCAAAGTTCTGCCCAGCATATACCAATGGTAAATCTGACCAGAACCTCAACACCCTAGTATGTCTTCTGGTATCCAATGTCACAACTCTGTGAAATTTTTGTCCAAATTTATCCAGTGGAAGGCTCAGAACAGGCTCTCTGGGTCAAAGTTCTGCCCAGAGTACACCAACGGGAGGTCCGACTGGGACCATAACACCTTAAAACCTGGCCAGGATCCAACTGTACCACTTTGCATTGGTTTCATCCCAACTGGTGCAGGGGTGTCCAAATGCATAACCGGACAGACAAACAAATAAGCAAACAAATAGAGCAATGCATTTTATATATAAGATGTCTATATTATGTCTTCTAGTGGGCAACATAACTTGAAAGTGGGGACTCCCCGCTTTCAAATATGGGTGCCTACTCAGTTGCAGCTGCCAATATGTGGGGTAATAAGGCATATATTCCTTTTATGAATAATATCTCTTTTACACCAAAGTGCCGGGTCTGATCCAGGAGTTGGAACACAGGCCCTGATTCACAGCCGGACGCTCTGACAGAGCGCTCGCTCTGAATCAGGGCCGTCCCTTCTCCTTTTTGGAGCAGCCTCCTGGCCGCTCGCATAGCTGTGGGTGACCACCCACAGCTATAGCGAGCGGCCAAAATGATGGTCAAGACCATCGCGACCATCAAGCTTGCGATGAGACCCTGCGGTAGGGTCTCGCTGCCGCAAGCCCTGGAGTGCTTTTGGCTCTATCAGAGCCAAAAGCACTCCCACTGACATCACTAGTGATGTCAGTGGGGCCGGCCCCAGACGGTAGGCATTCCCAAGGGAACGCCTCCGTCTGGGCAGCCACGCCCCTGGCACGCCCACCAAAGGGGGCATGCTGTCAATCACCATCAACAGCATGCCCCCTTTGGTGCGAGATCAATAATGATGGTTTGGCCGTTGTTATTTGGGTCTCGCGCATGCGCACGACGGAGCTGCCTCTGTCGTGCGCATGCGCACTTTGGCAACATCAACCCGCTTGCGAGCGCTCAGCGCTCGTGAGCGGGTCTGAATCAGGCCCACTGTTCCAATCCGGATCAGACCCGGCACAGAACCCTTTCATATTGTGGCGTTGACCCAGGATATTCCCGAGTCTGCGCCGCTCACACCGGATCCGGGTCTGCAGTGACCCGACTCTTCCGACATTGCAGTGGACGCTTGGAGATTATGTAATCTCTGATCGTCACTGAAGCCGGCCAATCAGGTGGCAAGTGGCATGTTCTGGGTCATCATGACCTGGATTGCGCCGTTTACACTGCAGGGTGGCACATGAACGACCCGTGGCCAACCCTGAAAAATTCCCGAGTTGGATACCTGGACCCAGGTGGATCTATTTACACTGACAAAAATCCTGGGTTGATGCGCATCAACCTGGGATTTTTATGTTGGTGTAAAAAGGGTATTAGACTAATTTCTACCACAGTGTGGCTGCATCACTATATGTATCTATGTTCGTCTCATCAGCCATTTGTATGCCCAGATTTTGTGTAGTGACTTACAGATGTGTCCTGCTACATCTTTGCAGATCGCGCTACAAACGTGCGCATGTGTGGCACGATATGCTGTGTA
This sequence comes from Taudactylus pleione, assembly GCA_031769625.1. NCBI lineage: Eukaryota > Metazoa > Chordata > Amphibia > Anura > Myobatrachidae > Taudactylus > Taudactylus pleione. The sequence goes on along the minus strand of JAUIMM010000255.1, from coordinate 18,213,951 downwards.
CGCAGCAAAGATATACCAGGACACATCTGTACTACCAGTCTCTGTTAATAAACTTAGTTCATTTATTATTATCTCCAGATATAGACACCTTTAATTACACTTCTGTTACATTTATTTCTGAACTGTTTTTTTTTTTTTTTTTCCCATTTATTTGTTACTTATTTACACCAATTAAACATAAAATTGTATAAAATTACTTTAAATTATTAAGTTATCTAAATAAAAAGGAATAATTCATATTACATTCCGTTCCAGTACTGTGAGATTTGTATTATCATAGCCTTATGTGGACCGTTGTGAAAATACTTTATTTTTGCTTCAAAAAACTTCATTTTTTTCCCCAAAAGAACTGTCATAGAAGTAACTATGGGCCTGATTCAGACCCACTCGCGAGCGGCTGTCCGCTCGCAAGTGGGTCGATGTTATGCACTGAGCATGCGCACGACAGAGGGAGCTCCGTCGTGCGCATGCGCCAGACGCGACGAGCGAAGGAAAGTCCTTCGCTTGTTGTGTCTGATCAAAGGGGGCGTGCTGTCGATGGTGATTGACAGCACGCCCCCTTTGGTGGGCGTGCCGGGGGCGTGCCTCCCTGACGGGGGCGTTCCCACGGGATAGTTGGTGGGAGGTTAGGTTACGTTCCTGAGATGTCTTATCTATATGAAACTGAACTGATGATTATCTTCCACCCTTTATCTATACATTCCTGTGTATGCAGTGAGTAGGTGGGCAGCACTAACAACAGTCTGTGGTAATGTGCATAGAATACAGCTGGGGAGATTTGCCACTTCTGTACAATAATAAGAATGATACAAAAAAAAGCCACTGTCGTTAACATTATATGCTAAGCATGATGAGTTGCTTCTGACTTTTATGTTAACCTATGTGGTGCATCTGGTCATACCAGTTACTATGTTACTATATAACAGTCAAAACAAGCCTGTTGGTTTGAATAATATAGGGGCAACAATGACCCTGTTTTATCTACTCTAAAAATGAGAAATACTGTAATGATTCTAGTGACACGCACTCCATCTAGTAATTAATTGGTTGGGGTGTATATGTTTGTTCATAATAAAACCAGCGTTAAAAGCAGTTGTATATGGTTTTATACACTTGTCCCTGAAGACGGAGGTGTCCCCGAAACACGTTGGCAAATAAAGGACTACAGATGTTTTAAACTATAAAGTCTGCCGAGTGCCGCAGATAATCTTCATCGGTATATATCCTGACGAAAGAACTCTACAATATAGTTCTGAAATGTTAATCAAATGATCTACGGGTCTGTGTTATTATTACAAGTCGTCGTGAGTGCCGCCTACCGCACAATATATATACTACAGTTATGGTGTCTGTGTAATTCTTTTCACTGTAAGTCCTGTGAGTGCCAGATGGGTGGAATATGTGAGGTCTTTGGATGCGGAGGGCACCTGGGCCAGTAATTGTATTGTGGAGTGCCAGCTGAAGCGAATTTATATATATAATATATATATATACATATATATATATTATAGTGTGTGTAGTCAGTAATACTAATATATATATATATATATATATATATATATATATATATATAGCTGACTCTATATGTATAATCAGTAATAGTTATATATATATATATGTCAGACACTTAACATATCTCATCTGCAGAATGTCCAGGAGACTCGCAAATTTGCATAAGGACTTCTGTTACAGTATATGGTATGGATTACTAATAACAGTGGTACTCTCCATTATTAGTGTATTTGTTATTCACTTTATTTTTTTACATGTCTTTTTGTGTTTTATAAAAAATTATAGATATATGATAATTTTTATATATTGTTATGTAATAGATACTATTTCATTATAGGTGTCATCCTCAATGGTTCATCTTTAGTCTCCTGGATCTGTCCACTTTACTTGTGAAGTGGGTGGATCCAGAAGTCTAAAACAGAACCATCATGGGGCTTGATAACATGATTTACGGTGATCACGTTCCCAGTGCCTACTTTTGATAATTGTGACATTGAGCACTGGGGGTTGTCGCTGCAACCATGCATTCATCATCTCCCACCGAGAGATCCTCCTCCGTTATCTCCTAGATGGACATCTTGAAATATCGGTGAGTAAGCTGTAGATAGTTAGAAAGTGGAAGGAGCAAGGGGTCTAATTACTAAGCCTTGGATGGAGATAAAGTTAACAGAGATAAGGTACCAGCCATCAGCTCCTAACTGCCATGTCACAGGCTGTGTTTGAAAAATGACAGGAGCTGAATGGCTGGCACATTATCTCCGTTGACTTTATCTCCATCCAAGGCTTAGTAAATAGGTCCCAAGGTCCCCTATAACACAGAGTAATAGTGTGAAACTCCTGTCATAGAGATCCAAAACAACTGCAGTGTCACACTTCTCTCAGAATGAAATTAAATTCTTTAATCCAACTAGTTTTATCTGACAACATTCCGGGATTTGTGCCTGCTCCCTTTATGTGCAAAAGGGTATGAGTATCTTGATGATTAGTACAAAACGTTTAGAAGCTCAGAAATGATGACAATAATAATAATTAATATGACACCATTGTAATATAAGCCAGTGAAAACCTCTTGATTATAGAATGTTCATGTGCAATATAAAATAGTATTCCAAATATATTAAATTAACTATTCAACTGCTGTTAATTGTGTTACTGGTCTAGTGTTTTATTCCTTTTACTAGCAGCTACAGCACATCCTGTATTTTTGTGACTTAGAATCTAGTTGAAGTACATAAGTACGCTTAATATTTATATCTAAAGAATGTCTATTGCTAAGTTTTCACTATAACACATTTCTCAAAACCGTGATCTGTGAGTCAACTATTTTCCTGAAAACTGGGTCTGCCCATACATCATATTTCCACCCTATGATATGAACTTTGTTGTGATCATCAGTAGTAGGTTACTTTCCTTTTACATGAAAAACAAGACATAAATGGTGCTTTGTAGGAGGACATGGCTTAAGTTCTAAGATGGTTTTCTAACATATAGGTGAGTCATTGAAGATAGCTGCTTATAACATGATATTCTACATCACAGCTGAAATGTCATTTTAAACATAGTAAGCAAAGGGGATTCCTCGGTACTGAATGAGGATTAGTTTAATACCAAAGCAGGGTTGTGTACGCATAGGTTTAGCAATTACCCAAAGCCTGCTGCTATGCTCTGAATTCCACTGTGTGCTCACTACAGCTAGAGAAAAGCTAACAATTGGGGATACAAATTAGGAATTCTAGTCCAAAGCGATATCATATCAGGAAGCTATAGAAGACCAATAGCAGCACGATGATCAGATATAAAATGTGAAGTGCTGAAAAAATATCAACTATAGACAGGTGAGGTGGGCTTGTTGGGCCCAGTACAAATGAAAGCAGGAAGGGCTTACCATCGTCCTCATATCCCGCCCTTCTCCCAAACCAACTTGCCGACCTCATGGACACAGGCATAGAGTAAAGCTGTGGTGCCCACAGAAAGTACATGCTATGATGACCCGCCACACAGTAAGGAAGGGGATGTAGTCTTCAAGCCGATGGTCTAAATGCCGACTTCCGGCTTCCAGACTCTCTAATCCTGGCGTGGTAATAATGACAGGTGTTGAAAACTCGATGCCTGTCATTAACCATGCGTTGGAAGACCGACGCCCGGCATACCGAATGAAGGTAAGCCGGGCGCAGACAGCCGCTGGGGGGGAAGGTTAGGTTTAGGGCTCCCTGGGGGGACTTAGGGTTAGGCACCCCCCCGGGAGGGTTAGGTTAGGCTAGGGGAAGGGAGGGTTGGGGTTAGGCACCCCCAGGGGGAGGTTAGGTTTAGGCACCCCCCAGGGGACTTAGGTTTAGGCAGTGGGGAAGGGGGGGTTAGGGTTAGGTTTAGGCACTTAGAGGGGGGATTAGTGTTAGCCACTTGGGGGGGAGATTAGGGTTAGGCACCCCTAAAGGAGGGTTAGGGTTAGGGGGTAGAATTAGGTTAGCGATACTTACCTTAGGGACGATCAAGATCTTCACCCTTGCCGGCCTGCCACTGTCGGGATTTGAACCGCTGGCCATACACCCTAATGAAGTGCACCTCAGATTAATAATGGGACTGTAGTGAGGCCAGACCAGACCTGAGACACGAGCCTAGAGAAATAGAGGGTTGCTAGGTCCTGGTAATAGAAAACCCTGGGTTTCAAGCTCAGTGCACCAGGTCATTACAAAAATGTTGAATATATTTAGTACTGCCATTGCATTTATTACATGACAGTTTCAAAATCACTTCTAAAACTGTGCAAAGACAAAAAAACTTTTGAAAAACTAATTTAGGGCCTTGGAATTTCTTTTAAACAGCTGCTGGTCCTCACAGTTCAGTGCTACAATCTCTGCGCTTCGCAGCGTTCAGTGACAATACACACTTCTTTCCTTAGCAATGTCTCTTCTTGTTTTTACCAAACATTCCATAGTGTCATCCACAGTGTCTATTGCTTTCTTCCCACACTTTCATAGTCTCTCACAATCCACAGTGTATGCAGAATTTCTCTGGAGATCCTTCTTAGAATGGGAGAGTGTTACTGTGCATTCTCCAATATGGCTCCTCCAGGGAAGATGCTTCATTCTCTTACCAAGATAGCCATCGGAGATACTACTGCGCATGCACGGCCCCATCTTGACTCTGTGTGTGCAGACTGACATATTAGGAGACAGATGTCACCCTCTTAGCTCCAAGAGACCTGCTGCTTTTACCTGCGATACTGCTAATCAGGGCTGTTTCTAGGGGCAGGCGACCCGTGCAATCGCACGGGGCGCGCCGCCTCCGACCTCTGCAGCAGAAACAGAATATTAACTGCCGGCCGCCCGCTGAGATTCAGTTACCAGCGGGCGCCCGGCAGAGCAGAGCAGCCGGAGAGACGGAGGCTCCGGCTTCCGGCTTCCGGCTCCCCCAGTGTGCACTATGGGAGGACGTCATGACGTCTTTCCCATAGTGCAGAGGAGCAGCCGAGCGGAGCGGGGCTGAAGGTAAGTGTTACTGTTTTGTTTTTGTTTTTATGTGCAGGCAGCCTGGGGACATTACTCTGGGGGCACTTCTGCGGGGGGAGACACCACTACTGAAGGCACCCGGGCACTACTACTGGGGACATTACTCAGGGGGCACTTCTACTGGGGGCATTGCTTAGGAGGTACCACTACTGGGGGCATTACTCAGGGGCACTACTACTTGGGGCTTTACTACTTTGGGCACTAGTACAAAGGGAGCATTACTATTGGGGGGACTAATACAGGGGCATTAATACTGGGGACACTATTACAGGGGCCATTACTATTTCGGGCAATTCAACTGGGGACACTACTACTAGGGCACTACAGCAGGGACCATTACTATTGGGGGCATTACTGATGGGGGCATGACTACAGGGGGCACTACTAATGGTGGCATGGCATAGGGGGCACCACTCCTGGGGGCACTACTACTGGGTGCACTGTATAAAGGGCATCACTACTGTGGGCTCTGCATAAGTTGCACTACCACTGTGGGCACTGCATAAGGGGCATAAATACAGGGGACACTGCATATGGGGACAACTACAGGGGGCACTGCATAATGGGCACTTTTGCCTGAGAGCCAGTGGGGGGGGAGCCTAAGACCTGTCGGGATGGAATGGCAAGGGAGGGGGCTGGAATGAAGTGTGTATTATGTGAATCTTGTTTTTTCAATGTGGTTTATGTGGTTCTGGATTTAATAATAATAATAATAATAATAATAATAATAATAATAATAATAATGTATTTGAAGTGGATTTGGTTTTAAAACGTAGTTTATGTGCCTCTGGATTTTCCAATATATTTTATGTGGAAGTGGTTTGTTGCAGTGTATTTTATGTGGATCTGGCTTTTATTTTCAATGTGCTGGGTTCGCTCCCAACGCGACTAAAAACGAGTGTGATGCAAGGTCATACTTCTGCAAATGTCACACCAACGGCATGCACACAGAAATGCAGCGTGGGCTTGTGACAGCTAGGCCACACCCCATTTTTTGTTTAACTACATATATTTTTCAGCACTTTGCCCCTGACAGGTTAGCCAACCCAGTACTCAGTAGTCACAGTGGCTGTCATTCTGTGGTCTTTGAAGATCACACTCCCTTACTGTGATACCACACCCCCTTACGATGAGGCCACGCCCACTCCACAATATTACTGCTTCGAGGGGGGGCGCGTTTTGACTGCTCGCACTGGGAGCCTCAAACCCTAGAAACTGCCCTGCTGCTAATCCATACCTAATATTCAACATTAAACATTATAAACATCATAACAGGGCATAAATATGGTCTCCTACCGGAAGGCATATTGTAACAGACGTCCACAATAAGGGAGGAAAACTACAGATCCTCCTCCCATGTAATCACCAGGACAAGAGCTGTTGCAAATTTATACAGAAATCCAGTGAAGTTCTCATTCAAGCAAATGCCCAAGTGTTAAAAGTAAAACTGGGTCCATAGAGTCTTCCTCAGAGTTATGTGGACTTCAAAATAGCACTGGTTTAAATGATCTGAAGGCCAGATAATTACGGTATCGGAGTTCCGGTGCTGACCCGAAGTGACGCTTGAAACCGAAAGTACATGTCATTCCTCTAGTCCGGCCTGTGGTGTGTATCCGGAAGTTGTTGTGCGTTCTTTTGAGAGCGTGCCCCATGTGTTTTAGTTGGTGCCAGACCGGAAGTGATGCATTTCCTACTGGAACAAATGGGTGAAGTGCTAGGCTTGCTAGTTTTTTGTACCTTTTTGATCTCGCATTGTCAATCCCACTACAATACTATTCGCCATTACTTTGCATGTACCATATGCACAGTAAAGGAAGCCTTTTATATCTATCAGGCCCTATTGCCCTTTCCTTCAAACAGGAAAGAGACATTTTTGAAAGTGGTTATTATTATGAATGACTATAAGCCTGTAAACTGTAGAGCAAGTAGAGTGAGTATCTCAGCGTTGTACATTTAAAATATAAAGTTCTTCTTTCAGAGTTAAAATGCCACATCAAACTACCTCCAATAGAGATCGCTATCATTGTAAAATGAGTGCAACATGCTTTCACCCCTCATTCACAAACCTGATTCATACAGACTGCCTTTGAGGAAAATTTACAAAATGTTGTATAAATAAATTCCTGTGTACATTATTTTATATCTCTTATCGGTGTCTGGTTGTATATGACAGGGGAGTTGGGGAAGAAGAAACAAATTATTGTTTTAAACCTAGAGAACAACTTTTTTTTAATAAATGAAGTGTGTAAATATCTCGCCAAAGACCATGGGGCTCAGTCTGAGTGGGGGGTTTGCTGTGTACTGTGCATGCCCACAGGAAGCTGTATGCCTATAAGCATGTACAGATCTGACACTTGTGCCTCCTTATGCTTGGAGAGGCAGATTTGGGGAGGGGAGTGACATAAAAACGCATAATTGCAGACTGAGGCAGGCCTTCGTGGTGATGCATATACATCTATATATGCTTATAGCTTGCAGGTGTCCAAGGCTGGTTCAGACACACACTGATAATGATGATGATTAGCTGCTTCTGACTGGCTGATTGAGGATTCATCTCTGAAACTGATACGTGTATCATCCATTGGTTGTACATATATTATTTTGTGGGGATATTTTTAATAACATTTTGGGCTCCATTTATCAACGAAGCATAACCCCTTTAGCGCTCGCTTTCTGGATTTAACAAACAGCGGTATTCTAAGATTACCGTTGTTTGTCACAGCATCATTCTCGCTATCTTTAGATGGCGAGAGCGATGCGGTCCCCATTGCCGGCGATGGGGATCCGGCTCTACCTTGCCGGCTTCAGCGAAGCCTTCCAGGTACTGCTGGGTCCCTGTGTCAGGCGCATGCGCAGACGGACGGTAGTGCATGCGCATTACACAAGACCCCTGTCGCTGCCAGTAGCCCAGCAGAGGACCTCACAGACAAGGAGGACTTCGCTGGACCTCGCTGGAGGGGTAACTGTTGGTAAATACCAGTGGATTTTTCTTTGTATCACAGTGATACTAAACAAAAAATTCTGCTGGTGTTTACCTTCGTTGATAAATGGGGGCCTTAATTTGTACTTTAATTCGTACCGAAGAAGGAAGATTATACCTGCTGTCTAATAGACTGGCTGACAGATTTTTATTGAAGATTTTAACATAGACCTCGCAGGGGTATATACTAAGCCTTGGAGAGAGATAACGTGGAGAGAGATAAAGTACCAACCAATAAGCTCCTAACTGTCATTTTTCAAACACAGCCTATAAAATGACAGTTAGAAGCTGATTGGTTGGTACTTTATCTCTCTCCACTTTATCTATATCCAAGGCTTAGTACACCTCCCCACAGTGTTTCACGTATTAATTACGTCGATATTGCTGGTAAGAGATGATCTTATAAGACATATTAAACAAGAAAAAAGAAAAATGTTCCCCCCCGAACGCTGCAAAGGACCAACACTGAGACTTGAATACTGCATGATAACAGAAATATAGAGATCTCAATTTGGATATATTTACAAAGATATGTTTAAGTTTCCAGGCTGTGTCAAGGCTTCTAAGTTCTTTTATTAACCAAGAGTTATTATACGAAGCTGGATCATAATTGATTTTTCAGTTATAAAAGTATTATGATCTGGGACTAGCCTTATGTTCTGTTTACATATTTACAATACACATGGCTGTATTTATTAACATTATTTTTACTAAAATAAAGTGAAAATGGGTGTTTTCACACCCTTTTCACATTATTTTAGTATCGGACTACATACAAATTACCGCCGGACGCAAGGGATGCCAGGCGCCGGTCTCCTGGTGTCGGTAAAATGAGCGGCGTTTACATCTAGACGCCGGCCATTTCACCCTCGTCGGGATATGACTGTCGGGAAGCCGGCTGTCAGTATAATGTCAGCCGGCTTCCCGATTGCATACCTTAGTAACACCTACAGTTACTAAAGGGCAATTGGAGTAGAATTCGTAAAATTCTACTCCAACCCCTAAGTATCACTTATTTTTAGTAAGCAGATCGCATTTCTCATAATTGTAATGGGAAATGTGATCTGGCCAAAGTTACTAAAAATAAATTGTGAAAAAATACCGGGGGAAGCCCTGTGATAATAACGCCACCTGGAGGTGGCGTTATCCGGGGACTCCCCCGGTTACCGGACTCCCGCTCCGCTCTGACGGGGAGAGCAGAGACCGGAGCCGGCCCCAGTGATCAGCTGATTCACTGTAAAAAAAAAAAAAACTTACCTGTCTCCAGGGACCGGTGATCGGGGCTCCGGTGATGTCCTCTCTCCGGTCAGCTGATCTCCCATGCTGCACTGCGGCCCGGTCGTCACCTGACAGGGTCCCTGTGCAGTATGGGATGTCAGCTGATTGGAGGACATGGAAGACATCACCGGAGCCCGGATCATGCAGGTAAGTGTAATTAAGGGAGAGGGGGGGTTGCGGGGGGTCCGCGATCGTGGGGCGGTGGGGCTTAGCACCAAGGGGGTCGCACTTGCGCGGGGCACTTGTCACGGTATTTTTTGGAGAAAATACCGTGACTAGTGTGTTGAGGGGATTCGCAGGGACAGAGCTTTATCGCAAGCTCTTTCCCTGTAAGGGATTTGTAATAAATCCCTGTGATATTGCCTGAATTCGCAATGCGAATTCACTCAGTAATATCACACTACAATCTGCATTACCAATGCAGATTGTAGTAAATAGAGCCCATAATAGTTAATATCCAGGGCTTTTAGTAATTGTACCTTTGAAAAATATCATGATTGCATGTGTTACTCATCCCGGTCATCATTGTTACAGGCTCCAGAAATGCAGTATTTGGAGATATGGTACCTCTAGGAAGGGGTTAAAGATAGCTATCTGAAATAAAATGTCAGTTACACTTCCCCATGCTGGACCAGATATGAAGCAATAACTGCGAAACCATATTGAGTGGGTGGATAAGGCTAGCACGTTTTATTTTAAGAACATTTTGATCAACTCTGTATGAGGCTAATAGTTCAGAATTTGAAAGTGGAAACTTTACACCTCATAGTGTATAAAGGCTTAAAGGATTAGTAAACTAATTTGAAATATTTCTGCATGACGAAGATCAGAGCATTTAATGGAGAAACATAATCTCTTTACCCAAATACTTGTGTTCCAGCTATGGTTTTTAAAAGACAAAAGCATCATAAAGTACTTGTTATGAGCTATAGGGTTGGAGAGGGCACATTTTTAGCGGCTGAGGGATGTTCGGCCATTTCCACTTTGTAAAAGTTCATGAGTCTTGCAGCAGAGATTTACTGGTTTTGTCATGTAGTTATAATGGTAACTGTGTCTCAATGTTCTACGTGCACTCATAGAAATATAATAAAACATTTAAAACACATATTTTTCACAAATAATAACGTTAGTCACTTTATTCTGTCAGTCACATGATTAATGTCAGCAAAAACAGAGAGCACAGAAAAGTTTATGTAATAGGGGTGGTGGTTAAGTAGTAAAAAGAGTATGCCAATAATTAAGGAGTGGTTTATCTCAAACATTATATCATTATCAGTGTTTTTGTTCCCTTGGCATCCACAATGAAATTAATGAATGCCACTCACCTTCCTGATTGGCTGATTATAGGTAAGAGGGGTGTATGTAGTTATTTAACTGTGGAAACGATCCCATCTGTGCCACTAAGAGGCCCAATTTAGAAGAGTCCAGTCATGAATGGAGCACCCGCTTGAAAAAAAACACACTTACCTGGAAGTTGCTTTTGGAGTGTCCATAGGAGAAAGGCCTCTGGCCGCTGGAGTTCACCTGAAAGAGGTTGCCGGGTCTTGTCCGCAAGAAGGCGACATCACTGGAGTCTGATATGGTAATTTTGAGAGGCTCTTTAGTCTTGGTTAATTTCAGTCTGTAAGATTAAAAATTCAACCAATGGCAGGCCACACAGGGAGCCTATCAGGGCTCTATGCAAGCAGACCAACCAAAGATAGCCATGGCAAATCAATCATGGCTCGCTGCTTCATCCCATCACGTCACCTTATATTAGCCAAAGAATTGCTAAACAGGAGAAGAGGTGCCGCTTGCCAGAAGAAATTAAAGTGGCACTGAAGAGAAGACAGCAGGATTAAGAAAAGAAGACACCATTGGTCAGAAGAGTCCAGAATACGTTGTGTCAAGTTGAAGTGATGCTGAAGTCCTGGGCAGGCGGAGGGCACTTGCAAGAGCTAACATTTGCTCTCTGCTGCCAGATCAAGACCAGCGAGAGTCAAGATGACAAGAGAAAACAGCAAGGTTCCCAGCAGCAGCCACAGGCATACACCTTTTTTTGGGGGGTACCACTGTGCCCCTAATGAGCCCCTAGATGCTTGCACCCAGCCAGCAACTTCGCTAGATTTCCTGAGCACCTTAGTCTGGTTGTGGAAATATGGGGGACAAAATGAGAAGGGGTTCTCCGTATTATCCACAACCAGCACTTGGCTCTAACTAGCAGGGGTGTAATGCCACAACCAGCGGACGCGCTTCACGGGGTTCCCCGGCTAAGGAATTTAGCACCCCATACTAGTCAGCCCAGGCTCCCCCAATACAGGGGTCCACTCTCTCCAGGGTACCCCAGGCCGGGGCCGGTGGATGCGGGGTTGATTGTGTAAAATACGATAATAAACTAATATTGTCTTTACAGGAGGACTAGAGGTCCCAGCAAGCCTCCCCTGCAGGTACTTGTAGAACCACAGGTTCCAGCCAGGGGCGCCGAGAGGGGGGGTGTACTAATTACCCGGGCCCGCGCTTGTTGGAGTGGCCCAGCAGGGGCCCAGGACCAACGCCTCCTCCATCCCTCCTTCTTACCTTTCAGCAGCAGTCCAGCACATGCTGCAGTCTCCTCTGCCTGAGGGAGGGAGCGATCACACTGATAACGCCTCCCCCCTGGATTTGCACTAGGCTGAGGGACTCACAGCGCCCCCCTTTGTGGCGCTACAATTTTTTTTTACATGTCTTAAGTTGTATATTGGTATTATTTTATATTTATTTTTTACACAATCTACCCCGCATCCACCGGCCAGTGATGCAGGGGATAGCCCTGGCCTGGTGTACCCTGGAGATTAGGGACCCCTTTATTGGGGGGTCCTCAGCTCCCAAGGATTCCCAGCCTGGGCTGACTAGTGAAGGGTGCTGAATGCCTTGGTGTGTCCCTTGACTGCGGCATTACACCCCCACTTTTTAGAGCCAGGTGATGATTGTGGATAATATGGGGAACGCCTACTGATTTTGTCCCTCGCTTTGCAGAGTCTAGCGCTGGTTGATGAAAATACAGGGGAACCCTACATATTTTCCCAACCAGGACCAGCTCACACAGCCTGTGCTATTGTGCTTTTTTTTTTTTTTTTGGGGGGGGGGGTGCTCACCTCATTTTTGTGGGGATTTTAACACTTTAAATCCCTTTTTACACACAGAAGCCTTAACAGATCTCACTAATCGTTGATAGCTTTTGCTGAACTCACAACTTGTAATGAAACTCACATTACAAGTTGCAAGTTTTCTGCCAGAAAAACTTGCATGGACTCGCATCTCTGATATACTCGCATCCTCCAACTCACACCTTATTACATAGTGTGACTTTAAGTACAGACTTGGTCAAACTCGCTGTGAATTGATGCAAGTCCATAGTCGCACTAAAACTCAGACTCTATTACTTTTCGCACCAAGGGGTAAATTTACTAAAGTGAGAGTTTTTAGAAGTGATGTTGCCCATAGCAACTAATCAGGTTATACTTAACATTTAACTAGCACATTCTCCACTTCTAAAAACTCTCACTTTCATCCTTGCAATTTCATCCTTGCAATTATGGTAATGCAGCAGGAGGCGTCATGCCTCTTGCATGCACTACTTATCCGAGCTGCGTCCAAGGACGCAGCATTGGACAATCTGCAATAACATTGACCGACTAAGTGACCAGTGGGGAGATCCTGGCCTCTCTCCCCACCCCAATGGTGGCGAAACACTGAATAAAGCCCTGTGTATTTATTGTAACCTCTGGCAGCAAACACACATCTCAATGGACTGATGCTCACACCCACTGATCAATATTATCTGAAGCTGCTCTACTCATTTGCCGGTTCCCAAGGCTGTACTGACATTTAGTCACTGGCCTGGTCCTCCCTGGATAGCTGCACGGGGCGATGGGAGTTTCATTGACAAGTGTGGCTGTAAATGACATACCTCCAATGGCTTTGGCAGCAGTAAGGTGTGGAGCACAGGAGTGCCCCCGATCATGGCTGTAGAAAGCCAGCCCAGGCCCAGTTGAAGAGGGCATGGTCTACTTATGGGAGGAGCGCAGTGGAGGGGGGGGGGCACTGTGGGCACCCCTGCCTGGCCAAAATCCATGGATGGGCATGATCAGTGTGATTGCCCCCCCCCCCCCCCCCCACCACAGACAGAGGAGACTATGCAGTCTCCCACTGCAGCCCAGCACACAGCAACCTGTGCTGGGCTGCTGACAGGTAGGAGGGAGGGAGGAGCAGCTTTGGACCGGGGCCTGAGCCCGGACAACTAGTACCCGCACCCCCCCTCTATGCGCCCCTGCCCACGGTTTACTCGCCGCCTTTTGGCTTCGTTTGTGTCCAAGTACCGGCTCAGTGACCTGCTGGATCCTTTCTGTGGGTTGCTTCACAATCAGAATGGCAAGCATAGCCTACAGCTGCCACTTTGTATATTGTGTAACCCTCCCTTAGACTATATCTTGGTAGGATATACCTGTAAATTGTTACCTGTCAAGGCCACCAATATGGGGAGACTGCCAGGACTGGAGTCTCGGGCCCAGACACTTGGACGGAGAGGGGGGCCCACCTGCTTCTACTGCCCGGTGCTCGCTGCTATCCCCTTGAATGAAAAGTGACAGGGGAGGCTCCTACTGCCGCCCGCTACTACTCTGCACAATAAAGTGAGACGGGGCCCTCTCCTACACTCGCATGCCTCCTACGATTTTTCTGATCCGCCTCCTTCCATCCTCCTGCTCCGCCTCCTATTATCCTCCTGCTCCCCCTCTTATCCCTCGTCCACTCCGACTATGAGGGAAGATGGTGATCATAACTGACAGGGAGAGAATGGTGGGGAACATTTGAGGAACTACTACCATAGCAGCCTCCTGAGACTGCTGTGGTGACCAGCGGTGAGATGGTCTTGGCTATGCTGGTCCCTCTGCTCTGGAGGTCTTTGTTCTAGTCTTCTGCAGTAAGGCAAAGGCAGCACATGCACAGTGAAACCCCATTTTTCACATATGTGCCAAAACTCCCCACCCCACTCACACACACATTCCTATATGCTGTTCTGATGCTTGTGATGGGGTTAGAAACTCTATGCAGGACACTAGTGACTCCTACAGATGCCATCAGCAGTATTCTGCACATACTGTACAGTCCACATTATGAAACAGTAACAGATTTGTGATCCGGCTAGCATGACATCATTACGTCACGTCGCGCCATGCCCTGAAAGAGAGAGGAGCTGCTGCGTTTGAGGATGGGGCAGTCAGAGGTAACAACAGGTAAGTGATTTGCGTGTCATGCGCATGCGGGATGTGGCTAGGGCTGGAGAGTCAAGACGAGGCAAAGCAGGGCTGGAGAGACAGAAGGGGACTGGCTGCTGTGTAGGAATAATGGGGTGGGGGCTGTCTGTTTCGTCAGTCCCGGCCCCAATAGGGTAGGTGGGGACCACCTCAATAAAGGGGTGCCTCCTCTCGTGAGCACCCCAGGCCTAGACTGAAGCCCAGTCCTCTTCCCTGCACTCCAGTCTGGTGGGTGCAGGGGTAATAGTGGGAATAGTAGATGTCTACTATTATTTTTTACAGTGGGACTACAGGTGCCAGCATGCCAGCCCTTTAGCACGTGTGGAACTACAAGTCTCAGCAGGCCGCCAGCACACAAAATAGTAATATAATGACAGTACACACACACACTGTAGATAGTAAAATATTATTACATACTAAACACACTCACACATACTTACCTTCTCCCCTGTGATCGATCCCTTTGTCCAGGGGTGAATGAAGAGCCCCGTGCTTCAGCCTAGGCCTGGGGTACTCAGGAGAGGGGGCCCCGCCGGAGATCCGCAGCCTGGACTGACTAGCTTGGGGGTGTTAATGCTTTGGCCGAGGTGACCCAGTGAAAGGGTCTACTGGCTGTGGAATTACACCCCGGCTGGTTTGAGGCCCTGATTCAGAGCCGGACGCATAGCTGTTGGTGACCACCGACAGCTATTGCGAGCGGCCAGGATGATGGTCGCGATGGTCAAGACTATCGCGACCATTGGGCTTGCGACGAGACCCTTGTGGGTAGGGTCTCATGGCCGCAAGCCCCAGAGTGCTTCTGGCTCTAATAGAGCCAGAAGCTCTCTCACTGACATCACTGGTGATGTCAGTGGGGCCGCCCACAAACAGCAGGCGTTCGCTTGGGAACGCCTCCGTTTGTGAAGCCACCCCCTGCCACGCCTACAAAACAGGGCGAGCTGTTGATCCACACCGACAGCCGCCCCTTTTGTAGAGAGCCACGGAGCGAGTGCTTTTTGCGCTCGTTCCAGGGCTCACGCACGCGCAGTGCACACACCGCACATGTGCATTGGGCCACCATCGACCCGCTTGCGAGCGGGTCTGAATCAGGCCCTGAGTCCGGCGCTGGTTTTACAATATGGAGACCCCCACTCCATTTTCCCCCCATATTTTTAAAACCAGGACTGGCTCACAGAAGCAGTGCTGGTTCATAAAATACGGGGGAACCCTACATGTTTTGTCCGCCATATTTTTAGAACCTGAACTGGCTTCTGAGTCCGGGACTGGCCATGCTTTGGGGGAACCCCACGTCTTTTTTTTGTTTAAATAACCCTTTCTTAGATTTAATACACACAAACAGCCTGCACGTATCTCCAGGGGCTTAGGGAGCCGGTTCCAGCGGAGCGCAAACTACAAGCGCTGAAGTTGCCAAAGGGCACCCTGAAGTCGGACTCCGGAAGCAGCTGTCAAATAGCTGACATCCTGACGGGTCCGTATTCAGCCTGCCAGGTGCTATGGATACAGAGCAGCAGCAGCTCCTGTCCTGCCTTCCTGCTGCTCTTGTGAGAGACTCTGAGCTTGTGCTGAGCCCTGACTGGTGGAGCTCAGCACATGCTCATCTGACCCCAGCAGAGGGCGGGGCTACAGCAGCATGTCAACGGGGATCTATCCTGTAACATGGAATAAGAAGCTGCGGGGTCCACATAAAGGTGAGAGAGGTACCCCAGTTATGTCTGTCTGGTTATGTCTATGACTCTCCCTGCCTGTATGTGTGTGTATATATGCATGTATGTATGTGTGACCCTGCCTGTACTGTATGTGTATATATATGTATGTATGTATGTGAAACTCTGCCTGTACGTGTGTATATGTATATATGCATGTATGACCCTGCCTGTATGTATGCGTGACCCTGCTTGTATTTATGTATGTACTGTATGTATGTTTGACCCTGCCTGTATGTATATATATATATATATATATGTGTGTGTATATAGCGGTTATATTATATAGCTGCTGTGTGTATGTGTATGTATGTATGTATATACAGTGCTGGCCAAAATTGCGGCCATCTTTTTCAAATTTTAATGTTTTTCAACTTTGAATGCTTATAAAAACTGTTTCACTTCACGCAGTGCAATGATTCATATATCAAATGAAAGGAAATTTAATGCTGAATTCAACACAATAAACAGAGGTCAAAAATTTGCATTACAAGGGAAGTTATGCTACTTTCAGTCAGACAAAGAAGCACAGATGCGTTCGATTCAAGAAGCGGATTGTAGTAACAGCTACTACCAGCCAATCGGAATCGTAATTCTGGGGACCAATCAGCTGTTGCAGGTGCAAGGCCATGTTCAAAGGTGGGAAAAGTCAGTTTGGCTGTTTCATTTTGCAGAATAAAGTTGGTTACTGAAGTGCAATTACGGTTGGATGTTTGTGTGTATTGTTTAGTGCTATTGACAGTGTAAAAAATAAATACAACAATGTCGTCCAGGCAAAGTGGTGACTGGTCAGCCAGGCAGAAATCCAGGATTGTGGTGTTACGTGAAAATGGTCTTTTTCGTATACAGCAATTGCAAGAGAAGTTGATCGGAATGTGACAACATCAGGAGTCCGAAAGTTCTGTTTACGCTATCAGGAAACACAATCTATACAAAACAAAGAAGGAAAAGGCCGGAAAAAGTGCACAACAGCTGTTGAAGATAGGAGAATAAAACGAATTTGCGTCAGGGACAGATGGAAGTCATCTGCGGCCTTTAGCAGTGAACTGAGTGCAACTGGTGTTAAACTTTCAATCGTCAGAGGGGTGCCTTGTGTAACACCATGCGATAAAGCACCTTCTTAATAAATTATATGAAATAAAGACTCGGAGACATGAGATTTGGCAGAATAATTAGTTGATAAGTTATTAAAATTATCTAATGAGTATTAAATTAATCTAAACTGATTGGAGATATGGTGGCAAAGAAAGGACGGCAACATACAGCTTACTCCAGCCATGCAGCACACAGACATGCATACCAATCGGACACCGCCTAAGGTGCAGCGCAACCGGTAACTTAAACAACTGTCAACAAAAGGTATCCACTCAACCTCAACTCTAACATGACTACCCACCCGGAAGGTTGATGACGCTATCCCCGGCAGGGTGATCCAGCGACTAAACGAGTCAAAGAGGGTGAGCGCAGCCAAATACTATAAAACTACAAACTGAAAGCTATTTGCACCCTAAGCGACGACCTGCTGTTCTTTCCCACCACAAAAATATCCAAGTCAGACAATCCCACTGAATCCACATAGGGAGGGAGGGTGGGAAGACAGGAACAAAAGAGGCTTTGTCTCAGCCCATACACCTAGTTAAAACACACATACCTATCCTATAGGGCAACTAAGTCACATGGTGTTACCCAAGCCAGCCCCCAGACTCGAAGTTTAACCCATGACGATCTTATTCAATCACTCTGTTTGTCTTTTGTCAGTGCAAGAACGGTACGGAGAAGACTAACGGAGGTTGGCCTAAAAGGTAGGTGATGATGCTATCCACGGCAGGGTGATCCAGCGACTAAACGAGTCAAAGAGGGTGGGCGCACCCAAATACTATAAAACTACAAACTGAAAGCTATTTGCACCCTAAGCGACGACCTGCCGTTCTTTCCCGCCTATGCGAAGGTCTGGTTACAGAACCAACGCACCGCCACCATACCTTAACTAAAACACTGAAGAAATAACCTGGAACAGATCCTCAACAAAAATCTAAACCCCCTCCTCAGTCAAATGAACGCCATCTCTCCTATCCAGATATGCATGCCGGAAACGTATCCTCTCATGCACAACAACATCACCACCAGAGGCCAACACCTGCTTTATGACTGCTGCATTCATCTTCTCTCTGGCTTCATCAATCGCCCTACCATTCTGTACACCACGCCAGACCAGCCAAGGCAAAATACATGACCATACAATCTTGCAAGAAGTCCATGCTTACGCAATCCTAGCAACGTCGTCAGCCATGGATCTCCTCAATTCCTACCCAGTCGTCTTACCAAGATCATTTCCAGCTAAGTGAATCAGTAAAACCTCGGGAGTCCCAAAACGCCTTGCAGAATCTAAAAGTTTAGGACACAAGGCCTGCCACAGCATCCCTCTCACACCAATCCACCACACACAATCAGAGCAAGGGAAGGAAAGAGCACCACAAGCATTCATGAACTTAGCAGCCCAGAAAACATAGGAGTGGCCAACAATCCATATTTTGAGAGAGTCAATTTTAACACCTGAAGGGGGAGAAAAAGAATGCAAAATTAAATGAATTTGCAATTATAATTAAGTAGCGGAGGATCTGCCAAAAAGAAAAAATTTGTGTAACCAGCTGCCAGGCTGAAATTTAGACAAGCTTCAGTGCCAATTTGAAGCAAACATAAAGACACATGAGGGTAAAAGGGGGGGTGGGGAAGAGGGGAGGGGGAAGGAGGGGGAAAGCAGGGAAACACGGATAACTCGGCTGGAGGAAAAAACAAAAAACCTGCTGAGGGACATACTAATTGTAATTAGTGATGTCAATAAGCCGAATTAGGTCCGTCAGTTCAGGCAAAAAGAAAAGGTCCAATGCCTCCAGACTTCCGCTGCCACAGCGGCAAGTAGCTAATCCCCGATTCGGGTAGACAGGACAAACAAGACACACAAGAACATACATTGAAGGTAAACAAACAAATAACATAACAAACGAATAAACATAACATTATTAAATGCGCAATGCAATCATTGCAGAGGCCGAATGTAGTGCTTATAACTGGAGGATTTCCAACGGCCTAAAGCCTTAATCTCGGATACAGAAAATCCTGCTGAAGCAGCGGAAGTTGCTGCCCCGATACGAAACAAGTGCGTACTGAAATTCTGGGGGGAGAGGCCGACATGAGAGACACAGTGCTTCAAAACCCAACCAAACTGGTATTTGTTTAATGGCGAACCATCCTCATGCAGAAGCCAAGAGCCCGCAGTAGCAGGCCTGACCTGAAGATAACACTTGGCCAGGGCAATGGGGCAAATACGCAAGTCCTCAGAAGGGACAAGCGAAATCCAACGTCCCCTACCCAGCTGATCAGTTTTGGAGCGCCTAAGCCTACAAAGCAATGACCTCTCCCCTACCAGAACGTCCACCCAAAGGAGCGCAGAATTGGTTCGCTTGGAGGCCACCACCAACTCCGAAATCTGGAAAGCCCCATGAAAGGCCATAGAAAAAGCTAGTTTGAACAACCGAATCTGCCACGTCCGCTATGACCGCGAGGAGTAATGGGAGGAGGGAAATATCAATAGGACGTCTCTTGTCGGGCGCAACCGGAACCAAGCAAGCCCAACCTTTCAAGGCCTTCTGAATCAGAAAGCTCTTTGTCAGGTCTGGAAGGCTTTTTAACTTAAAGAAAAATGAAATACCGGCCAAATAACGCGAAACCACAGCTCTGGATCTACCAAAGACATAGGGATGCCACATAAAAGAAAGCATCAACTGATGCCTGCTCTTACCTCCATGTCTGTGGCGACGGGAATACTCTTCCCACTCTTCCCAAGCTTGGCGGTAAACTGTCAGAGTACCCGGAGCAAGAGACTGGTGCGCTAAGCCCTCCATGCCAGCTTGATGACCTGCCAAACATAAGAGGGGCAAAGCCCACCAGTAGCATCAGCCCCAGGGGCCAAAGATTGAAACCTAGGCCACTGAAACCAAGATAACGCGTCGGCAATTTCATTCTCTGCCCCAGGAATATGCCGCACCCTAAATGAAATATTGCAGCGCAAGCAAGTTAAGACTAATTGCGCCAAAACTCGCAACACTAGCAGTGATTTAGCACGCTGCTGATTAATCGCATGCACAACACCAAGGTTATCACACCTGAGCACTATGCTGCGATCACGCAAACGCTCACCCCACACTTCCAATGCAACCATGATTGGAAAGAGTTCGAGGAGCAACAGGTCCTGTGTGAGACCCAAACGCACCCATTCCTCAGGCCAAGGAGCCGAACACCAGGACCCGGCAAGGTAGCAACCAAAACCAGCTGAACCCGCTGCTTCGGTGAAAAGCTGCAGCTGAAAGCTGTCGACAGTTGGAGCCATCCGAATCACCACACCATTAAATTTAACAAGAAAAGATGTCCAAACGGACAGATCCCTCTTGATTTCAGAGGACAGGCGAATCATATGGTGCGGCCTGGACGCCCCAGCCGTAAACCGCTCCAGCTTTCGACAGAAAATTCTGCCCATCGGGAAAACCCTACAGGCAAAATTCAACAGACCTAAGATCGATTGTGCCTGCCGCAAAGAAATTCTGTTTGTAGCCAAACATGTAGCAATCGCATCGCGCAATTTTGCCACCTTGTCCTGAGGAAGCCTGCAAACCCCTGCCAGAGTGTCAATCTCGAAACCCAAAAAAGATAGGCAAGCGAGAGGACCTTCAGTCTTCTCATCGGCAACTGGCACCCCGAAATGAAAAGACAGAGCTCGCAAAGAAAACAAAAGAAACGCACAACGGTCTGAATCGGCAGAGCCCACGTACAGAAAATCATTGAGATAGTGAGTTATCCGTGACCCCCGCAAGAAGTCTCCACGCACCAATGAAGAAAGGTGCTAAATCTTTCTAAAAAGGCACAGGAAACAGAGCATCCCATAGGCAAGCACTTGTCTATAAAATATCTGCCGCCAATGCATAACCCCATGTACCTGAAGGAGTCAGGATGCAAGGGAAGTAGACGAAAAGCTGATTCCACATCTATCTTAGCCATGAGAGCGCTGGGGCCATACGACCTAACCATCTCCAAGGCCTCGTCAAATAACTGAAAACCCACCGAACAGAGAGGGTCATTCAGACCCGCTCGCGAGCGCAGGACGCTCGCAAGCGTATCGATGGTGCCAAATTGCGCATGCACACGACGGAGGGAGCTCCGTTGTGCGCATGCGCGAGACCCGAATAACGACGGCCAAGCCGTAATTATGGGTCTCGCACCAAAGGGGGCGTGCTGTCGATTGTTGATTGACAGCACACCCCCTTTGGTGGGCGTCCGGGGGGCGTGGCTGCCAGACGTAGGCATTCCCATGGGAACGCCTACTGTCTGAGTCCGGCCCCACTGACATCAGTAGTGATGTCAGTGGGAGTGATTTTGGCTCTGATAGAGCCAAAATCACTCCAGGGCTTGCGGTCACTGAGACCCTACCGCAGGGTCTCGTCACAAGCCCGATGGTCGCGATGGTCTTGACCATTGCGACCACCTTTTGGCCGCTCGCATATGCTGTGGGTGGTCACCCACAGCTATGCGAGCGGCCGGGAGGCCGCTCCATTTTCAGGTAGGAGGGCACTGATTAAGAGCGAGCGCTCTGGTCAGAGCATCCGGCTCTGAATCAGGTCCAGAACTCCGGAGGTATAGCATCATTCACCGATGACCCTGATGGGTATGACAGATGCTGAATGAGCCTCAATTTGCCAGGAGACTTCTTGGGGACAACTCCCACTGGAGAAAGAATCAAATCCTACAGTGGAAGTTGTTCATATGGGCTTGCCATTCGCCCTAGGCTTACCTCCTTCTGAATTTTTTCCTTTAGTACATCAGGTAATGCATGCGCTGACCGCAGATTCTTCGGGGGGCCAACCCTAAACTCACCTCTAAAGGGTAACTTAAATCCAAATGTGAAACCGGAATACAAAAAACGTGCGTCTTCAAGGTTTGGATACCAACCCAACCATTTGGCCATAGCCTCCAAACGCACTGGGGATGATGCCTTACTTAGCCCCGGTATTCCCGGGTGGCTTGGAAGACTGCTGTCCAGCCGGTCGGGAGCAATTGGACACGGGATGGGCTCCGCTGCAACGCAAACAGAGATGACGAAGACGACACCGCTGCCCCTGAGTACAAGTGGCATTGTTAAAAGCAAAGCATTTGCCTTTATTCTGAGTCTGAGCAGAAAAACAACCCAGTGGACGCCGAATAGGGGGAGTTTCGACTGGAAGAAGCGGCGGCTGATTGACTTCCAGCCACACCTCCACGTCCTTACCATCAAACTCAATCACAGGCCTGCCATCCTGCTTCCGACGAAACTCTTCATCGTAAGCCCGCCAGGCAAACCCCCGGGAACTGCACTGCATGCCATTAATCTGCAGGATGAGTCATTAAATAGCATGATGCAAACAGGCAGAAACCCACGATCCAATTACTAAAGGACTTAAAAGAGTCCAGGCCGCACCCTCCCTTACTCTTGGTCGCCTTAAAGTCCTTTTTTGTTTTGTCCGTGAGCACAAAAATGTCCACATACAAACCTTTAGTAATCTTGCGCTTACAGCATGGACGTAAGCCACGCAAGACTGCCATATTATCGCAGCGGACATCTAGTGACCATTTAGAACATTTGCGAGAGGCATCGTGTGAGCGCAGGCGCTTGCACTTAGATGACCTAACATGCCGGTTGGCCTCGCGTTTAGCATATTTAGCAGCTCGCTTGTGCGCCCTGGCAGAGCAGCAGCCGTCTGACACCAGCGATGAAGAGGAACAACAGCTGCTACTATCATCATCATCCACGCAAGAAGACCCACCTGATGTATCCGGCTGCTCACCACATGAAGAACCTGCCAAATTTGCTTCCCCGTCTACAGCTGCCTCCTTGTGACTGTCGCTGGCATCGCCGTCTGAAAAAGAAGGTAACACAGCATCTGGCACCATAGCCGCCGATGCATTCAAAGGTGCGGAAGAAAGCGTAGCTGAACTGCCTGACACTTGTGGAGGGACCGCACTTGGGATACCTTGCGCTACTAAGGAGCCAAATGCGCGCACTGCTGTAAAAAATTGCTCGGGTATGTTCGCTGGCAACTGCGAGGTAGGAACCGCGGGGAGCGCACCAGCTGAAGACCCAGGGCCAGGTAGTTGTGGGATAGCAGCTAGAACAGGGGCAAATAAAGCTGCCATGGATGACATAAAGTTTAGAACCCCCGCAGCATCACCAGCCCCCTGTGACCCTAAACCCTGAGTAGGCCCTTGAACCTGACTATTCAGCACAGAACTGCTGGCAGAGCCCACCTGCAGCAAGTTCTGATGCTGATCATCAAAATGGCGGCTAAGCCCCTCTCCCCAAGCAGGCTCAGGGAGCTGAGCAGAGCCTCCATCTGTACTCTGGGCCTGTGCGCCTCTGCGCCTCATGTATGCCCTAGAGGTACAAGCCGGGGCTCGAGACCTGACTGGTCTCGAACCCGCGGCCTCCCCTGCCCTGCCCTGCCCGCGGGTGTTCCACCCGGGATCCCCGCGGGGGCATGTGCCTGAGCGCGTCCGCGGCTCACAGCACTGCCGCGAGCTGGGACATGCGGGCAGGCAGGTGCAGCAGTCGCTGACCCACCTGCCGCAGAGAGCCAGCAGCCGCTGGAGCAGTCACATCGCGTGACCCCCCAGCATCAGACGCCGCGGCGGGCATGGGCGCCCGCGCTCCACGGCCTCCCTGGCTTAGTGAAATGCCAGGAGAGGCAGCTGTAGCAGGAGGGGACTTGCCTTGAAGGTAACGGCGTAGGGGGTTGCTTGATCGGCGCGGGCGGGACATGGCAGGGGAAAATAACTAGCGATGGCCCAGAGGAGAGGGAAAGAAAATAAAAGGGGGGGGAGATAGAAACTGGGGCAGAGAAAACAGTGAGGGAGAATAGAAAGAGATGGCACAAGATGAGAGGGAAATGAAAGAAAAGGGGTGATATAAGAACTGGAGCAGAAGAAACAGGAGAATGGAAGTTGAAAAAGAAATAGAAAATGAGAAAAGAAGAAAAAAATATGCAATAATCAATACACTGTATAGCACTTACTGCCCAGCACTTATCTCTGTCAGAAGACAGGAACAAAAGAGGCTTTGTCTCAGCCCACACACCTAGTTAAAACACACATACCTATCCTATAGGGCAACTAAGTCACATGGTGTTACCCAAGCCAGCCCGCAGACTCGAAGTTTAACCCACAACGATCTTATTCAATCACTCTGTTTGTCTTTTGTCAGTGCAAGAACGATACGGAGAAGACTAACGGAGGTTGGCCTAAAAGGTAGGATTGCCCGAAAAAAGCCATTGCCGAATAAAAAGCTGCGGCAGCAACGAATACAGTGGGCAAAAGAACACATTGCATGGACAGAAGGTCAGTGGAAACAAGTGATATGGAGTGACGAAACTAAGATATCGATATTTGGTAGTGATGGGAGAAAATATGTGAGACGTCGCATCGGGGAAGAGGTACATCCAGATTGCATTCAAGCGACAACAAAGAATCCTACAAATGTTATGATCTGGGCATGTATGACAGCAGATACTGTAGGCCGCCTTTATGTCATAGCTGGCACACTGAACAGCAGAAAGTACAGTACATGACACCATCCTACAACCAAAACTTTTACCTTCTATCAGGGATCTTTTTCCAGATAATGCCCCATTTTTTTCCCATCAGGATTCAGCTCCCTGCCGCACTGCATGAATATGCAAACAGTGGTTCACGGAGAATGACATACAGGTGCTGGGATGGCCAGGAAACAGCCCAGACCTGAACCCCATAGAACATTTGTGGTTCCGTTTGAAAAAACTGGTACATCTGAGGTGTCCATCCAATAAAAGACAATTAATTGAGGCTATAATTGTCTTATGGCACCACATAATAAAGAAGGAAGAGATCCAAACATTGGTTGGCTCAATGCCACATCGCTGTGCTGCTGTCTTGAAAAATAAAGGATACCCAACGAAATACTGATAGGACAGTAACATCATAAGTACACAGGGATTTTCACCCTAAGTGTTGTTTTCACTGCATAACTTCCCTTGTAATGCAAATATTTAACCTCTGTTTATTGTGTTGAATTCAGCATTACATTTCCTTTCATTTAATATATGAATCATTGCACTGCGTGAAGTGTAACATTTTTTATAAGCATTCGAAGTTGAAAAACATTCAAATTTCAAAAAGTGTCCGCAATTTTGGCCACCACTGTGTATATATATATATATATATATATATATATAGGCAGGGGAGGGGGTTGGCTGGAGTGACAGGGGGCTAGTGAGACATTTGGAGATAGAGCCCTCTCAGTAAATGTACCGACGTCATCAGTTACTATCCACGTGGACATTGATCGGGAATAGTAACCTGCCCATGCCCGAAGCATGGCAACAAGGCAAGCCCGCAAGGGTTCAAGTTTCTAAAGTAACATCGCTGTAAGGGCACCGCACTTCCACCAACACTCCATGTCACGTCCAGGTACATTAACTGAAGGGGATCAATGGCTAGTGTGACATGGGGCTGTTGTATGATGATGACATTGTTTACATTACAGAAACAGGCATCTTCCGGACCATGTGATTTCCTACATGAAGAGCAGACTATGGGAGACAATGGAGGCGCCTGCCTCCAGGCACCAGCACTGAAGGGGCACCTCCTCCATTGCCTACAATATAATCACCCGACTTAGGGCTGTAACTATGTACCTGGATTGTACCATCACAGCTGCCCAATACACTGCACCTCTTCCTGGCACCTGAGAAACCACCATACAGTACACTAGTGGAGAGCTCCGTGTCAGACCATCAGCTGCCATCTCCGTCTATCTATAGCCTGTCCCTACTGATTGGTGTCATTGCTCCTCAGCAGCTTCTTATGTCAGTGTGACACGTCCGGTGCCCTCCTCACCAACAACTCTCTGCTTCACTCCTCCCTGGTGGCAGCCCTAGCCTCAGACCCGTGCAGCAGTCCCGGCGCACCCCTTCACCAACAACTCCCCATCTCAGATTTTACCGCAAGAGTCCGGAGTGGCTGGCCTGAGCATAAATGCATAACCTTACCTATATGGTGGTTTCTCTGCCATAGGCAGGGCCGGCCCGAGCCTAACATTCTTGGTAAGCGAAGATACATTTTTGCGCCCCCTGGCTGAATTTGCACACGCTGAAGGTGCGTGCACCCGACAAAGGAAATGGGTGTGGTCTCATGGGAAAAGCCATAATCACGAGCGCCAATCATGCTGGGTACAGTAGTAGTGCCCCTAATACAATGCCCACAGTAGTAGTGTCCCTAATACAATGCCCACAGTAGTAGTGTCCCTAATCCAATGCCCACAGCAGTAGTGGCCCTTGTACAATGCCCACAGCAGTGGTACCCCTTCTGCAGTGCTCCCAGTAGTGGTGCCCCTTCTGAAATGCCCCATTAGTAGTGGCCCCAGTAGTAATGCCCCCAAAAGTAATGCTCCCTGTATTAGTACCCCCAGTAGTAATGCCCCCTGTAAAAGTGCCCACAGTAGTAATCCCCCTGTAATGCTCCAATAAGTTAGCCCCCAGTAGTAGTGCCCCTGTAATAATGCCCAGTAGTAGTGCCCTTGTAAAAGTGCCCACAGTAGTAATGGAGCCAGTAGTAGTGCCCCCAATAGTAATGCCCCAGTAGTAGTGCCCCCAATAATAATGCCCCTGTAACAGTGTCCCCAGTAGCCCCTGTAACAGTAACCCCTGTAACTCTGGGTCTTTAACTGAAACGTGCTCACCCTTAATGGTAGTTGCGGTGGGCTATCAAGTAGGTCCCGTACACATAGCATGGCACCACCGCAACAAAGTTCGTAGGGAGCCCAATTCGGGGTTCAGAGCACCAAAAGGTAATCCAGGTCCAGACATAAAGTCCGCACTGGATTACCTTTTGGTGCCCTGAACCCCGAATTGGGCTCCCTACGAACTGTGTTGCAGTGGTGCCGTGCTATGTGTACGGGACCTACTTGTTTTTTAAGCTAGCCCACCGCAACCACCATTAAGGGTGAGAACTTTTCAGTTAAAGACCCAGAGGGGATATTGCACATTAGTATCCAGCATAATCTTACTTTATGTCTTTTTAAAATATTGTATGTATTTTATGGTACCTTGTAATAAATGTGTTATAAATTTGATGCATATGAGAAATTTATCCTAAATACACATTTGTTTATTTATTTTATCTTTTGCATACTATCATCGTCAGGTAATAAGCGCCAAGGATCAGACACATTTATTGTGTGTGTAAATTTACCCCAATGTGACTGTACAGTATATGTGTCTGTGCAGCCCAGTCCATCTCTGTGTGTCTCTGTGCACCCAAGTCTGTCACTGTGTGACTCTATTTGACTATATGTATGTCTCTGTGCACCCCAGTCTGTCTCTGTGTGTCTCTATGTGTATCTGTGTGTCTCTATGTGACTGTGTGTGTCTCTGTATCACTCTTTGTGACTATGGGCTCTATTTATTAACATTATTTTTACTAGAATAAAATGAAAAAGGGTGTTTTCACACCCTTTTCACATTATTTTAGTATCACCTATAGTTAATACAGGGCAATTGGAGTAGAATTCGTAAAATTGTACTCCAACCCCTAAGTATCACTTATTTTTAGTAATCATATCGCATTTCCCATAATTGTAATGGGAAATGTGATCGACTAAAGTTACTAAAAATAAATTGTATAAAAATATCGGGGAAAGCCCTGTAATAATAACGCCACCTGGAGGTGGCGTTATCCAGGGTCTCCCCCGGTTACCAGACTCCTGATCTGCTCTAACAGGGAGAGCAGAGCCGGGAGTCGGTCCCAGTAATCAGCTGTGTGGTCTAAACAGACTGCAAGCTGATTACTGTAAAAAAAAGGAAAAAAAATTGTCAACATTTTTTTTTTACTTACCTGACTCCAGGGACCGGTGATCGGGCCTCCGGTAATGTCTCCCCTCCGGTCAACTGGTCTCCCATAGTGCACGGCGGCCCGGTCATCAGGTGATCGGGTCCCAGTGCAGTATGGGAGAGCACCTGATCGGAGGCATGGAGGACATCACTGGAGGCCCGGATCATGCAGATAAGTGTAATTAAGGGAGAGGGGGGGTCGCGGGGGAGAAGGGGGTCGCAGGGGGTCCGCGATTGCGGGGGCACGGCTTAGCGCCGGGGGGGGGTAGTAGCGGCGGCCAGTCGGCGCATGCGCGGGCACTTTTTCACAGTATTTTTTGCGAAAATACCGTGACCAGTGTGCGGAGGGACAGAGCTTTCTCGCAAATCCCTGTGATATTGCCTGAACTCGCAATGCGAATTCAGTCGATAATATCACACTACGATCTGCATTCAATATGCGGATTGTAGTAAATGGAGCCCTATGTAACTGTATGTCTGTCACTATACACCTTTCTGTGTCTCTCTGTGTGACTGTGTGTGTCACTCTATGACTCTACTGTATGTGTGTCTCTGTGACTGTATTTGTCTGTAAGAGTTTATAGCGCAGATTCATTTATTTGCAATGCTGACTATTGCCATCTGCTCATAGCAAGTACAATATCACACATTTTACTGCTTGATTTCCCTGCATGTCTGTCATACAGAAATGCAGGATGGATCCAATTTGTGACCACAATAACAACAGTGCAAAACTAACCTTAAAAAAGGGTTACTTTTCCCTTACTGTTTTTGGATACATGTTAAATATATATTTATTGTGTGATGGAATTGGTCTGACAGCCTCCCACCTACTAGTAACTCTCTCTCTCTCTCTCTCTCTCTCTCTCTCTCTCACGTACTCTTCCTCTAGTGAATAGTGAAACTGTGCTTTTAATTTTAAATCATGGTGATCCTCACGTGCCCTGGCCCCCTCTTAATCAAGCTCTGGTGGCCTAGGTCATCCAGAACGATTCCATTGGCCCCGGATATGTACAGAGAAAGATTGTCACATAGTGAATTACGATAAGAGTCGGCTGGAGTTGACTTTAAGAAAAACGAATCTCTGAATACCTGGAAATTGCGCTTTCATGCAGATGCTTTCTTTTCACAGTACAATTAGTGATATTCTTAGGATTTTATCAAGCAACTCAAATATATCTCACAACTGTGCATGGACAGAGCCATAACTAGACTTTTTGGTGCCCTGTGCCTCCCCAAGTGCTGACGATCAATTGGCAGCCAATACTTTTATATTCGAAATTCAATTTATTTTCAAACATAAGCACATATACTTAAAATGATCAAATATACAAGTGTAACATATATAACACAACATAAAACTACATGTCCACTTTCAGTTTCAGAAATTCTTAAAAGCATAAATAAGGCTCCAATAAATGTAATTATGGAAAATTTGTAACTAACTAATGGTGATCTAAAAGTGATAATAGGCATGTGGTAATACTGCGTGTGCAGACACAGACAGGGGTGTCTCAGTCCTTACACATTCAGTCGCTCAGATGTACACAAGAGTAGGGCTTTATATCCTCATTTGCATAAAGTCGCAGGCGAGTGTCTGTCAATAGCTGTGGGAGCTTCTGCTGCCACCTCTGCATCAGGCCCATAATGAACCCTATTTTACAGCATATAATAAATATATACTGGGCCTTCAAATTTTTCATTCTCATATGTAACCTATAACGTATGGTCTGTGGTCAGCAGTGCAGAGGGTGCAGCTATCCTCATATTCTTCATGTAATCAAGGAGCAGGCAGCAGATGAGAATCACCTCTTACACACCTCGTTATTTTATTATTTTATGAAACATCCTATGAATAGTAATAAGTGTCTCTAATTTTTCGATAACATTGAAAAATTACATACAGTAGGTGAAATATTTGTCAAAATACTGTGGACTCTTATGAAAATGTGTAGAAAATGGATGAAGCATGGATGGAGCTATTTTTAGACAAAGTATGACCTTACACAGACTTCAAGGTGAGGTCCCTGCACATTTAATTGTGTGCACACACCAAAACCATTTTTTTTCTGCAAGGGATCACTCACTCCCAGTATACAATTTGTGTACAGACAAATGTGGAGTTTTTAAATTTTCAAAATGTTTTCTGGCCATTGTGTCCTTCTTTTCTAGCAATGGTTTGAGGAATATGGAGCCTTGGACAACTTCCCATTTCCTCCCTTTGGAATGCTATTTAACAAACCCTGCTTTAACATAACAGTTATTAAACCCCACTATGGGAATTCACTAACTTACACCACTAGGCTGTAACCTCTCATCACAAGAGGACACTCTTGTTGACATGTAGTTAAATGCAGGGGCGTCAATAGCCGCACCAGGCCCAGGGAAAGGGGGAGTGGTCTAATCACGAGAGGCATGGCCACGCCCCCTTAGGATAAAAAATGGGGGGGGAAACGACGCTGCATGCTGGGAAGGGGGGCGCTGTGAGCCCCTCAGCCCAGCACAAAGCCAGGGGGGCGGTTGCAAATATTGTGATTGCGCCCCACAGGCATAGGAGACTGCTGTGAGCAATCTCCCACTGCAACCCAGCACACAGCAGCATGTGCTGGGCTGCAGTGAGATAAGAGGGAGGGTGATGCCGGGCCCCTTTAGCAAGCCAGGGCGCAGGTAATTAGTACCTACTCCCCCACCTCTCGACGCCCCTGGTTAAATGGTCAAACCCTACAAGCTATCTCTTAACTGTGTATAACGCATCTGACTCAACAACATCACATGTCTGTGTTATTGACTGTACATGACCGATCAGTCACAATGTCTATTGTGCATGGCTTGTCATATTCTGAGTCATCAGACTTAAAGGTCAACCCACTTAGACTGCAGGTGCAAGACTTGTTTAATTGGCTCTATAACAGGGTCTACAATGTAAACTCTACATGTGCCCAACCCTGGCACTGTGTGTATTGGAGCCTCTAAGTACTGTAAGGCTGTACAGTACTTAACCCAAGAGAGATTACTATCTTATTATATTGACTGCTGTTTATCTTCTATCACCTGTATCCTGTTGTCTTCATTATATACTACTTTAGTTTGGCATAAAAGTGTGGACTAACCTCCTTGCTCACATCTGCTGTGCATCTTTCAACTTGTAGGCATCTGCCAATATCTCTGAGCCTTATGTATCACATCTATTCCTGCCTATACTCATTTGCACACTTTCTATCCTCCTCTCTCTAACTGTATGACTGTTACATGATTAGTATGATTTGCACATGCTCTGATTGTATGTTATACTGTACATGCTTATTTGCTTGATGCACAACTGACTGGTATGTACATACCTATGTTTTTTATTATATTTAATTATTTCCTTGCCTGTCCGGCACTGTGGAATTTGTGTCACTTTATACATAAACTTTGAAGAGTAAGACAGAGGAAGTACAAGCAGCCTCTAAACTGGCTCTAGAACATTTCACTAAAGAGGATGGGCTTCACAACCCAGGCTTCTAGGGGAAATAGTGTTTTACCAAATTCTTAAAAACAAGGAAAGATATCAAGTGTCACATTAAAGTAATCTTTTTCTAAGTCTCCTAGGCCGCTGATTGACTTTATATATATATATATATATATATATATTATATATATATATATATATATATATATATATATATATAAGAATGTAGAGATAGGCGGCACTGAAAGACTTTCATTGCAAAACAGTTAATTTATTCCGACGTTTCAGGGCATATACAGCCCTTTTTTCAAGGATACATATATTATATATACAGTCAGGTCCATAAATATTGGGACATTGACAGAATTTTCAGATTTTGGCCTCTATTCACCACCACAATGGCTTTGAAATGAAACAAACAAGATGTGATTTAACTGCAGACTTTCAGATTTAATTTGAGGGTAATTACATCCAAATCAGGTGAACGGTGTAGGAATTACAACGGTTTCTATATGTGCCTCCCACTTTTTAAGGGGCCAAAAGTAATGGGACAAACTAAACAATCCTAAATCTAACTTTCGCTTTTTAATACTTTTTTGCAAATCCTTTGCAGGCAATTACAGCCTGAAGTCTGGAACGCATAGACATCACCAGACGCTGGGTTTCATCCCTGGTGATGCTCTGCCAGGCCTCTACTGCAAATGTCTTCAGTTCCTGCTTGTTCTTGGGGCATTTTCCCTTCAGTTTTGTCTTCATCAAGTGAAATGCATGCTCAATCGGATTTAGGTCAGGGGATTGACTTGGCCATTGCATAACATTCCACTTTTTAGCCTTAAAAAACTCTTTGGTTGCTTTTGCAGTATGCTTCGGGTCATTGTCCATCTGCACTGTGAAGAGCTGTCCAATGAGTTCTGAAGCATTTGACTGAATATGAGCATATAATATTGCCCGAAACACTTCAGAATTCATTCTGCTGCTTTTGTCAGCAGTCACATCATCAATAAATACAAGGGAACCAGTTCATGCCCACGCCATGACACTACCACCACCATGCTTCACTGATGATGTGGTATGTTTTGGATCATGAGCAGTTCCTTTCCTTCTCTTCTCTTCCCATCACTCTGGTACAAGTTGATCTTTGTCTCATCTGTCAATAGGATGTTGTTCCAGAACTGTAATGGCTTTTTTAGATGTTGTTTGGCAAACTGTAATCTGGTCTGCCTGTTTTTGTGGCTCACCAATGGTTTGCATCTTGTGGTGAACCCTCTATATTCACTCTTGTGAAGCCTTCTCTTGATTGTTGACTTTGACACATATACATCTACCTCCTGGAGAGTGTTCTTGATTTGGCCAACTGTTATGAAGGGGTTTTTCTTCACCAGGGAAATAATTCTTTTGTCATCCACCACAGTTGTTTTCCGTGATCTTCCGGGTCTTTTGGTGTTGCTGAGCTCTCTGGTGCGTTCTTTCTTTTTAAGAATGTTCCAAACAGTTGATTTGGCCACACCTAATGTTTTTGCTATCTCTCTGATGAGTTTGTTTTGATTTTTCAGCCTAATGATGGCTTGCTTCACTGATAGTGACAGCTCTTTGGATCTCATATTGAGAGTTGACAGCAACTGATTCCAAATGCAAATGTCACACCTAGAATCAACTCCAGACCTTTTACCTGCTTAATTGATAATGAAATAATGAGAGAATAGCCCATACCTGTCCATGAAATAGCTTTTGAGTTGATAGTCCCATTACTTTTGGCCCCTTAAAAAGTGGGAGGCACATATTGAAACTGTTGTAATTCCTACACCGTTCACCCGATTTGGATGTAATTACCCTCAAATTAAATCTGAAAGTCTGCAGTTAAAGCACATCTTGTTTGTTTCATTTCAAAACCATTGTGGTGGTGAATAGAGGCCAAAATCTGAAAATTCTGTCAATGTCCCAATATTTATGGACCTGACTGTATATATATATATATATATATATATATATATATAAAACTACTATGTAAGTTACAGCCCCAAACACATGCCAGTAATCTATATTCTGAGAAAGTGTTGCAACTTTGTGATGTGGTATAGAGGACTAGTTAGTGTGCTGACCACATTTCCAAAACACTGCAGTCCCTCTCCTTTCAAGCAGAATGAAACTAAGGGGTTTCATTTACAAACCATCGGGTTGCAAAGCCCAACACTGGTGATTGTGTTTATGCCCAATATTTTAAGGGGCTATTGCAGGGGTTCCCAACCATGGTCCTCAAGGCACACTAACAGTCCAAGTTTGAGGATGTGCCTTAAGGACCGAGGTTGGGAATCACTGGGCTATTGCTTTGTAAATAAGCCCCTAAATGTTACTTATTCATACCTCCCATCAGCTAAGTGGGCAAAGGTATGGCCATGCTGTACTGGGGCTTGGACACACCCCAGATGGGCTTTAATTTAGAAAAAAACAATATTTTATGCTGCATGCTGTGGGGGCAAAAAGTAGAAAAGAAAACTGTGCTGTCACTTCTCACTTCAGTGTCTCTCAGAGAATTGTGGAAATATCCAATTATATCAGTTGTATAAAGCAGAAATATAACACAATCACTGAGTTATAAATATAGGATTTAGTACACCTCTGCATAGAACTGCTGCTGTTTAAATTCAGGAAGTCACCTGAAGCAACAGAAGGTACCATAAAAGCAGAAACCAACAGCGCAAAAATGTGCAGTAGGTGATATTAACACTGTAGGAGACAATATATGTATAAAAGAATATAAACATTTATTTACACATTTCATCTAAAAACACCTAGTATCTTCGTGCTAAAACAAAGTCATTGTACATAAAAGAATTTAGGACCAGGCTGTTGGCTGTCGGTAAAAAAGTCACTGTAAATACAGTAAGAGTTCCTGACCAGCAAAAAGGTGGATGATATAAATTACTGTGTCTACTGATGATGGTCCAAACAAACAGGCAGGTGGATTACCCAGGAATAGAGACATGGGGCCCGATTCAGACCCGGGCTCTAAGCCGCGGATGCATATTATATGGGCGATTGTCACCCGTCTGCGCATGCGTATGCATCACAGTGCGCATGCGCGAACCAGTCACTGCGATCGGGAGTCGTGCGCTCGTTGTAAACAGACTGAGCGCTACTTTTAGTGACAGCTCATGCTGTTTGTGGATGGGAACAGGGGAAGGTGCTTGTGAACGGGGGAGTTGTGCTGCGAACGCAGGCGTGTCTGGGTGTCAAAACGGAGTTTTGCTAAATTAGCATGGAAGCGTCATTGTACATGTCACTTGGTTGTATTTCAGCCTACAGTAATCGCAGTGCTTGCGGTGGAGTAGGGTCTGCCTCAAGCGCTGCGTGCAGCTCCGATGGCTCTCGATGGTTCTGATTAATCATACACTTCCTGGAGATGACGTGTGTTGAGAAAGAAAAGTGGGCGTTTTTATACCGGCGTGCGCTCGCTCTGCCGTCGCTCTCTAAAACATAGAGGGCGTCCTTCCACCAGACAGTGTGATGCGGAATTTGCATACCCAGCCCCTTTTTGGCAGTGAGAGAACACAGCTTAGCATCTGTGTCTGAATCGGCGCCTTAGTCCTGCAACTCTTATTCCCTCTAAGGGCAATTCCTATATTCTACCTTGGAGAAGGACTCCAGTGAGACTGGACAGTTGATTAATCCAAAGTTATAGTATGCCAGCGCAGCATGCGTGACGTCATGATATTGCATAGCTGGATCAGAGAGGAGCTGGGCTGGAGCCTACAGGGAACAGAAACAGTAGGCAGCAAGTAAGTGTTGGCTGGGCTGGAGAGACACAGATCAGGCGGTGGTTGGGGGAGATGAAATGGCAGAGGAGGAATGAGGCAGATAGACAGAGAGGGGGGGATGAGGCAGAAATACACAGGGGCAGGGGTGGGCTGAGAGACAAAGGAGCTGGGGTGAGGCTGAGAGACATAGGGGCTGGGGTGAGGCTGAGAGACATAGGGGCTGGGGTGAGGCTGAGAGACACAGGGTGGGGAATGAAGCTGAGAGATACAGGGAAGGGTATGAGACAGAGAAACACAGGGGAGCGGATGAGGCAGAGAGACACAGTGGAGCGGATAATGCTGAGAGACACGCCCTCATTTTGAAGAACAGTCCTGGTCATCACCTCCCCCAAGTGAGCGATCATGCAGGATCCATTTTACACATGTGCAGAATGGGTTCTGCTACACCTGCGCAGACTGAGAACTATTGGATTTATATGTAAACCATTGGGTTTGCGTACAAATCAAAATCAGGCCCTGAGTGCCGTTAAAGCTTGTTTTTTTAATCAAGGATTACAATTTTTTCTTTTTTTCTTATTGCATTACAGAATCATTGTGCGCGAGCCCCGGAGCGAGCGCAAAAAGCGCTCGCTTCGGGACTCACTACAAAAGGGGCGGCTTTCGACAGCTCGACCCCTTT
This sequence comes from Taudactylus pleione, assembly GCA_031769625.1. Classification (NCBI taxonomy): domain Eukaryota; kingdom Metazoa; phylum Chordata; class Amphibia; order Anura; family Myobatrachidae; genus Taudactylus; species Taudactylus pleione. The sequence continues at coordinate 18,177,866 of JAUIMM010000255.1, read as the reverse complement.
TGTATGCGTGGCCGGGGGTGGCTTCACAAACGAAGGCGTTCCCAAGCGAACGCCTGCCATTTGTGGGCAGCCTCACTGACATCACCAGTGGTGTCAGTGAGAGAGCTTCCGGCTCTGTTAGAGCCGAAAGCTCTCTGGGGCTTGCGGCCACAAGACCCTACCACAAGGGTCTTGTCGCAAGCCCGATGGTCGCGATGGTCTTGACCATCGCGACCATCATCATGGCCGCTCGCATAAGCTGTGGGTGGTAACCCACAACTATGCGAGCTGCCAAGAGGTCACAACTTAAAAACCAAGCGCCCGCCCTGATTCAGAGCGAGCGCTCGCTTTTTGCGAGAGCCTCTGAATCAGGCCCACAGTGTATATTTGTACCGGAAGTGTCATCCACTCGACCTAATTGTGCGTAACAGTTCATAATTCATAGGATCACAATCAGCTCTTAGTGAGAAGGTCTTCGTCTGATTATTCCCAGTCACCTCCCAACTTCCTGGTTCATTGGAGTTGGTGATGTTTAAACATTAAAGTGATTTATCTACTTGGTACTGGTGGAGTTTAAAATGGGGTGGTTTGGTATTAAGAAATTTTCCATCTAGTGCATGTCCTCTTGGTGATTCTATAATTTCAGAGACATTTAATGGGAATGGCACTAATCCTACATTATGCTGTCCTTAGGGTACGTGAGAACACACCCAACAATCAGTTTGGTTTAAAATTTTGCCCACCATGGTGTGATAGTCCTCTAAAGGATACCCACCCCAATACTGATTATACTTGGGTTGACACTGTTGGATGCATCTCTCATCAATTACGGACCCACAGAACTCACACATACAATAATCCTCAGACGATAGACCCTCACACTGTCTCCGAGTATCCAAAATAGCAGATCTCTTAACAATTACTGTACTAAGATTGGTCAAACACTCCCCTGATTGGTATAGCACTCCTCCTCTTGACTCCACTCCATCAATACTGCCATTAGCTCCCATCTCCTCTATCGGTCTCCGTCACAGAAACAAGAAATCCCCGAACAAACCAGGATGATGGAAACTCTGGAAGAGAATACAAAAATGAACACAGCAGACCAGTCCATTCCTGTAGCAAGGACCTGCAAATTTCTTTAGTTCAGATATCTCACTGCAACCTTTTAACACTCCCGGAACAAGCTCGCGATTGACAGGTCCACGTTATAAGCCTCGTCTCCGCCTTGTTTCTCCACCGGTTGGTTGACCTTCTTGCAGTGAGTGGAATGGACCCAGGTATCTCTCTCGGCCACCTTCAAAGATGTGGTACTCGTCAGCAACACCTGATACGGACCTTCCCAACGATCAGTCAAACAACCTGAACGCAAGAAATTTCTGGTCATAACATATTCTTCAGGTTCAACATCATGACAGTTTGTTTCAGGCATATCATGTGACAACAATTTCAGTTTCTGCTTTTGCTGTTTTAACTGTTTACTCATTGTTATAAGATACCTTACAGTTACCTCGTTGTTACCTTTCAAATCTTCCTGCAGACTTATAATCAAATGAGGTTGTCTACCAAACAGTATTTCAAAGGGGGTCTAGGAGTGGTCCTTATGCTATGTAGGACCAACGGTAATGCTTCTGGCCGTCCTAGTCCAGTCTCTGCCATGATTTTTTTTTAATAGTACCATTCATCCTCTCCACCTTGGCACTGGCTTGCGGTCGGTAGAGGGTATGAAGTCGACTATTAATACCCATCAGTTTACACATATTTTGAAAAACATCACCTGTGAAATGAGTACCCCTATCACTCTCGATAATTTTAGCGATACCGTATCTGCACACAAACTCCTGAACAATTTACTTGGCAGTAAACGCAGCAGCATTAGTGGCAGCTGGATATGCCTCAACCCAATTGGAAAACACATCAGTGCACACTAATACATACTTGAGATTCCTGCTGGGTGGTAATTGTATGAAATCAATTTGTATTACCTGGAAAGGTCCGAAAGTCGGAGGAATGTGGGATGGTTTGGTAGGGATCATTTTCCCAATGTTTTTCCTCAAGCAGGTCAGACAGGACATCGCTCTCTTTTCCGCTTGAGAAGAAAAACCCGGTGCGCACCAGTATGCTCTCACCAATTTGCACATACCTTGCTTTCCCAAATTAGTCAGACCTTGCGCTGCTTCAGCCAGGCTTGGGTAGTATGCCTTGGGAGCCACTGGCTTACCTTGTCCGTCTCTCCAGAGTCCAGAGGACTCTTGCCCACATCCCTTGGACCTCCAGACTGACTTTTCCTGGATAGAACACAAATTTTGCATCTCAATTAATTTCAGCATATCAATTGTTTGAAAGTCATGATTTGTTCAGTTGCTACATTCATTTTTAACCCAGCTTTAAATTTTTTCTGAAGCCATAAGGCACCAAAATAGTGTAGTACCCCGAAGGCATACCTAGAGTCAGTGTAGATATCAGCAGATTTACCTTCTGCTAATTCACACGCTCTCTTTAGTACCACCAGTTCCGCCACTTGGGCAGAGTGTGGTGTCCTAAAGGTTCGGCTTCTATAACATCCTCGTAATTTACCACAGCATAACCTGTACATAACTTTCCAGTGTCAGTTTGTCTATGGCAACTCCCATCCATGAAAAATGTCACATTTACATTTTCTAAAGGTGTATCCCGTATGTCAGGTCTTGCAGTAAAGGTTTGATTCAGATATTCCATACAATCATGTGCATCAATATACCTGCAGAACTCACCTGTTGCCAGCGGCTCACCGCTCTCCACCCTTTGTGCATCATGTTGCACATATGGTAGATATGTAGCTGGATTTAACATACTGCACCTTTTGATGGTGATGTTTGCAGGTGCTATTAAGGCTAGTTCCCATTTTGTGAACCTAACTGAGGAGACATGTCTGGTTAGGGCAGAGTTTAGCAAAGCAGATACAGCATGGGGAGTATAGACAATCATATCATGGCCTAGTACAACATCCTCACTCTTACTGACCAATAGAGCAGTTGCTGCTACACTTCTTAAACACTTTCGGAGTGATCTTGCCACAGTGTCCAATTGTGCACTGTAGTATGCTACGGGCCTACTGGCATCACCATGGTTTTGTGTAAGGACACCTGCTGCACGACCATCGGCTTCTGTACAATACAAATCAAAAGGTTTTTCATAATCAGGTATACCCAATGCAGGTGCTCTTGTCAGACTATCCTTAAGATTAAGGAAAGCCTGCTTTGATTCCTCTGTGTGCATGACACGATCGGGCTTTGAGGAAGAGACTAAGGACCTCATTCAGAGTCGGTCGTAGTGGCCGCACGGTCGTACGCATACAATGTTTTTCTTTCTGCGCCTGCGCCTGGCTAGCTGTGCGCATGTGCGTACGAGCTCTACCGATGAAAAATACTGTCGGTCGTAGGTCTTCCGACACTGATGTGGATTGCTAATTTTTATTGACAGGAAAGACCGTTTGTGGGAGTATAGGGGGGTGGTGGTCTGCAAACGGAGGCATTCTTCAGCATTTCCAGGCCTTTTAGGGGAGTGCATAAATTATCTGCTTCGTACGACCAAGAATTGCAGATGCATGACAACGTCACTCTACGAACAGGATGATCGTCCAGGCTAAGGTAGACAAGAAGCTTCCGTAAGCCACAACAGTACAATCGTTAATCCGATGTTACCTGCGATGTTTCTAATTGGAACCACACAAACCAAGCAGCTAACATTGCTGCATTGTAACTATTAACACTGCTAATTACCTTGTAACTGATTTCACTTGCGTGTGCATTAGGGAATTTGTTACCAATGTTTATTTGTGCTTTTTAAACATTTTTTAGGTAAAACAGTTTTTAAAACATCTAGCATTGTGTTTTGCGTAGCAGCATTTTCAGAAACCCTACTTTTTAAACCTTGTATACATTGATATAGTTAAAGATAGACATTTTTTCTAATAAAATTTTTTTTTTTTTTTGCAATTCGCCTTTCAGCACAATTGAAATAACAATTGTTACGGCAACATTTGCATATAATTCAAATAATAAAAAACAAATTAAAAAAACAAATTTTTAAACGAAAAAAAAAAGAGCTTGAGACATTGGTGACAAGAAATATGGGGACTGGACAACAGGTGAGGGAGGAGATATCCTGGGCTACTTTCGTCATTTGGGCCGGCTCAGAGGAAGAGGAAAGCTACGGACAGCCGACTGGCATGTAACACGCCGACTGGCCTGGCCAGAGGTAGATGGGATTTCCTCTGGCCTAGGCATAGGGCTCTCCATACTTGCGGGGGTAGCTGTTGGGCTGCCAGAGGTGGTGGTCCTGGGAGGAAGGGAGTCTCGCTCCATCATGGCAGGTGGGTTTGCCTGCTCCTGGGTATTGGCCAAACAATCTAGGGCACCAGCAATGGTCTCCAGGGCCACCGCCACCCTCCCCAGAGTGGTCTCCATCCTCATAAGAACACATCTGTTCTCCTGAGTTTGGGAGACCAACCTGGTGAGGAGAGGCACTGCTCGGTCTGATGGTTGCCCTGGAGTAGACTCCACAGGGTCCCCAGATGGAGTACTTGGATCCTCCCCTACAGAGTCTCCATCTGTGCTGGACCCAGACCTGACCTCAGGAGCAGGCGCTACCTCCTCTGAGTCTGGAAAAAAAAGATACAAAAAAAATATTATTTTGCATTTAAAAAAAAACGCATACACGTTTTAGCGTTATACTTTTTTGAGTCTTCAAAATATTTACATTCTTGCACATGTGGAGCGTTGAAGTCGGCCATGTCAGTGTCCATAGTGGACACACCAACTATCTCCTCTTCCGTCACACATCCCTGAGCCAACGTCTCCAACCTTGTCAAGGCCAGCTCCTCAGGGATGGGACCACCACCTGTCCCCGCAGCATGGTCCACCCTACTCCGTAGCTTCCTCTTCAGTTGGTACTTGAAATCAGTCCAGCTGTCAATGTTATTTTGCATTTTTTAAGGGTTAGTTTTTGAAAATAAGATCTCGCTTTTGACTTCAGTACACTCACAATATCATTTTCTTACCGTTTTTTAACGACTTTCTGGGTTCTGTGGGTTGTCCCCACAGCATTAACAGCCCTGGATATCTCCTCCCAAATCCTGTCTTTGGCTCCAGCCCCCATATTTCTTGGGGCATGGACAAGGTTCTCCATTGTCATGGTCACCAATGTCTCAAGCTCGATCCGTGAAAACGGAGGGTTTCTTGGCCTTGGCCTGCTTGGGCCCGCCTCCTCCTCCTCTAGTGGTGGAATTGGATTCCCAGCACCTACAACATTTTTAAAATTAGATAAAATATCAAAAGTTTAGTTTTGGAAAAATGAACTGTTCTTGTGTTGTTTTAAAAATGTGATTCGCACTTACCTGCCTCAGTTGGCCTCTGCTCACCATGCTCCTCGCTTGTCATTTTTCAAACCTGTGAGAGAGCATGAAGAATACTGCTTGTGCAGACTTTTTTATAGATGTGAGCGCATCCCTGGATTGGTTACCCGTGCGTCCTTATTTGCCTAAATACAATGCACACCTTTCCTGCATTCCGTAATCACTGCGTGGGTTGGGCTAGATGTGAGCGCATCCCTGGATTGGTTACCCGTGCATCCTTATTTGCCTAAATACAATGCACACCTTTCCTGCATTCCGTAATCACTGCATGGGTTGGGCTAGATGTGAGCGCATCCCTGGATTGGTTACCCGTGCATCCTTATTTAACTAAATACAATGCACACCTTTCCTGCATACCGTAATCACTGCATGGGTTGGGCTAGATGTGAGCGCATCCCTGGATTGGTTACCCGTGCATCCTTATTTGCCTAAGTACAAATGCACACCTTTCCTGAATGATTCGATAATCGTTTTTTTTTTACTTTATTTAAGGCCAAGCCAAATGTTCCCTTACTTGTGGGTTGTAGTTGGAGTGATTTGTGGTGCAGGAAGGGATTGTTAGTGGTTACATTGTTTGGCGTTGTTTGAGAGGTGCTTGTGTGTGTTGTTTGAGAGTTGCTTGTGTGTGTTTTTGGAGTGTTGCTTGTGTGTGTTTTTGGAGTGTTGCTTGTGTGTGTTGTTTGAGTGGTGCTTGTGTGTGTTTTTGGAGTGTTACTTGTGTGTGTTTTTGGAGTGTTGCTTGTGTGTGTTGTTTGAGAGGTGCTTGTGTGTGTTGTTTGAGTGGTGCTTGCGTGTGTTTTTGGAGTGTTGCTTGTGTGTGTTGTTTGAGTGGTGCTTGTGTGTGTTGTTTGAGTGGTGCTTGTGTGTGTTTTTGGAGTGTTGCTTATGTGTGTTTTTGGAGTGTTGCTTGTGTGTGTTGTTTGAGTGTTTTTTTGTTTTTTTTTTAATTTTGGTGTGTTGTTATTTATTTATTTTTTTGGGTGTTGGTATTTTTTTTTTTAATTTTGTGTTTTGTTTTTTTTTGTTTTGGCTGTTGTTTTTTTTTAGTTTCTTTTGGGTGGTGGTTTTATTTAGTATTTTTGTTTGGTGGTATTTTTTTTGTTTTTGTTTTTGGGTGGTGGTTTTATTTAGTATTTTTGTTTGGTGGTATTTTTTTTTACTTTTTGGTTTTGGGTGGTGGTTTTATTTAGTATTTTTGTTTGTTGGTAGTTTTTTTATTTTTGGTTTTGGGTGGTGGTTTTATTTAGTATTTTTGTTTGTTGGTCGTTTATTTTTTTATTTTGTTTTGGGTGGTGGTTTATTTTTCCAAAATTTAATAATGTTTTTTATAAAAATTTTGGAAATGAAAATAATTACATTAGCCAAAATGTATATTGATCAATGTAAAAGTTAAGGTTTGTTTTAACAATAATAGTAGTAATAGTGGTTTTTAATCAAACTTAAAAAAAAATATTTTTCTTCCCTTAAAAAAACAACCGTACAACAAATACACCTGTATGGATTTCAGAAGATGGCACTGCCCGACCCTGTAAGAATATGCACCATTATTATAAAGCTAAGTATTTTGGAACAAATAATCAACATACATTCTCTAAAACTCTTTTTTTTTAAATACATTAACTTTACAGAGCGATGTTGGATAGCTAATAGTGGCCATGTTGCCCCCCACCAACCTTCCTCAGCCTCCTCCTGGGCGTAGGCATATGAGGCGTGCAAGGGCCAAGATATATAGAACACGTGTCACCCTTTTTGGAATGCCTGATGATGTGGTTGTAACCACTTATCGCTTGCCTCCAAATATTATCCTAGACACTCTTTCAATAATAAAGAATGATCTAGAAAGTCAGATTCACATTCCTACAGCAATCTCACCTTGGCTTCTTGGTAAGTAAAAATCCAGTATGTAGCTATAGTAATAGTGTAAACATGTTTTCCTGGTCAATTTATGTATCTTTTGGTGTCCCATTTCCGTCAGGTGACAGTGGATATCCTTGCACGCCCTGGCTGCTGACCCCTTATTTGACTCCCACACCAGGGCACAAACTCGATATGATGCCGTGTTTACTGCCACCAGGCAGGTGGTGGAGCACTGTATCGGCCTTTTAAAGGGCCAGTTCCGGTGTCTCCATCATTCTGGTGGTGCACTCATGTACTCGCCGGATATGGTTTCTCGCATTGTGGTCCTGTGGGATTTTACACAACATTGTAATAAGGAGTTGAGTACTCATGCAGCCAGAGGATGCCTTGCCAGAGGATGGCCCCCCGGAGGAAGGTGTTGTGATGCTGTTGAGGGGGGGCAGATACGATTATGTTGTTTCACATTTTTTTAGGTAAGAATATTTACCTGTTTTTTACCTGTTTTTATTTTGTAACACTTAGTGCAAATGTATTTTAATGTGTACCTTTTTTTTTCCTTTTCCTACAAACAAAATCACAACACTTTACAAAACTGCAAAACTAATGGAACCCATTGGCAATTCCCTGTATGTTTTTGGACAACTAACAAATTTAGCCTGGATATACCCCAATATGTTTAGTTATTTTACCTTTTCTTTTATTAATTTGTATGTTTTCCATTCAAAAATCTGTATGTTTTTTACTATTGTTGTTTATGTCTGACTAAGCCAGATGTTTTCTTTGGCAAAACCCTGAGGACATTCGTTATGTGTGATTCTGTGATGAAATTCTTTTTACAAGTAAAAGCCTGTTGGCAACATGTTTGTTATTTAATAAATTTTTTACATTAAATACAAATGTTTTGTGATTTTTTTTTAGGAAATACATTTTGAGGTGGATAATATATGCCAAACCCTAAAAATAAAAGTAAACAACATTACTGCAAATGTTCAGTAAGCCTGCAATAAATGACCACTTGTGGTTCTCAGCTCCTCCCTCATTTGCCCCAGGATGTGGGTTAGATCTGTGGACAGAAAAAAAAATTTTTGTTTAAAAACTTAATAAAAATTACCAACATTTGAACATTACACATTATTCAATGTACCAAAAAGTGGGTAAACACAATGATGTTAGGGTGTGTTTGAAATTTGCATCCACACAACATTATTTATAGGATTATACTTTTATGTTGTTAAAACAATTGGAAACCCTAACTATGTGGCATAAGCCTTAAACCCCTATGATGATGTTAAAAATAATGGGAGGTGTATTCTTAAGTCATGATGGCCATATCCTTAAAACACAATGCACGTATTCACTTCTAGAATGTTCTTGAAAATCCAAAAATACAATGTGTTTGTTTGCTATGGCAAACATCACTTTTCCTAATGAAGTTACATCTTAGTACATTTTAAACACAGTGTACACAACATTAATAAGGGTAGTATGGTTCCTAGCACCTTGCCAAATTGTGTGACATGTTTTTTAACATTCTAAAATCTGAATCCAAATGTAACCATTTTTTAATTGAAATAAAAAACATTTTTAAAAGCCCAAAAAACCTACATTTTTGTGGTCCCCCCCACAAAAAAAAAACCAGCCACAAAACATAAGGTAGAAATTTGGAAAAACAGCATTACTGTGCAATGATTCTGACACCCATACTGAAATTACCCCCCCAAAAAAAAAAAAACTAAAAAAAATTCAAAAACATGGATAAAAAAAAAAAACATTAGAAAACGCATACAATCAGAGTGGGGTGGCAAAACACCAGATGTCGATGTGGCCGGAGTTGTTGCAGGAGATGGGGAGTACATTGGAGTTGGGGGAATGGTGGAAGGGGAAATAGAGGTGCAAATATCCAAGGGAGGGGATATTTGGGATGAGTGGGCAGGGGAGGGAGGAATACTCGGGGAGGATTGGAAGAGGGAGGGAGGGTTACTTGGGGAGTATGGTGGTGGGGAGGGAGGGCTGGGTTGAGCAGATGGGGAATGTGAGGGTGAGTGCTGCAGGTTGGCACCTGCATTTCCGTAATTTCTGCGTGCCCTTTTCTGTCTCCGCTGTGTTTCTAAAATTTTAAGTTTAAAAAAAAAAATAAAGATTAGTTTTCAATGTCAGCTACACAATACAAGTACACTTTACACAATCAGGACAATAGGGACAACATACAGGAAGGTTTTTTAACATTGACTAAAATAATTGGAAAAGGAACATACATTTTTAACAGTCCACTAATTATTACATTTATACAAACGCATACTTACGCCTGCAAATTCCTTGAAAGGACAGGCGACCGGCGGCGCAGATCTGACCAGCTCCTCTCTAATTGTGCTATATTGCGCACTTCTAAGGGCTCGCCTGACCTCCGCATAGGCCGTCCGCTTTATGCGGTTGGAAATGGGTGGCTGTGCGGACGTAATCCGCTTGTCCATTATCTGCACCAGGATCAGCAGTTCTCGACGGGTAAAGGCCGCGGCTCTCATGATGGCAATGGCCGTTTTTTCAGAAAACATGAAATATACATGGGCTTAAAAAAAGATGATTCGCTAAAATATCTACTCAGTTTCCAAAAAAACCCACTATTGGCCAATCCTTTAATCATGTGACCCGAAAAATAAGGCCACATTTGATTGGCTACGACACGCAGTGTGCAATTGCAAACATAAGAGTTCAAATGATCCTAACGCAAAATGCACATGCATTTTTAAAGTTAATACACTTATCAACAGTACATTCACAGATAATAAATCTTACTTTGTTTTTAAAATTGTGTGAAAAAAAAAAAGAGAAAACAAACACGAAATTAACAATAAAGTTTATTGACACATGATAAAAAAACTCGTTTTAAAGAACAGCAAGAGTTAATTAGATAATTGACAACAAGCTCATAACAAGCTGATCGATAGTCCATGAAAACATGACATGTGACCATCAAAACAACACATGCGGCCGCAAACATCAGAACATAATTAGCATACAGCGACTGACAGCGCCTGACTATGATTGTTTCGTTCGTATGATCAGATCAGTCGGTAGCTAGAGGAGGTGCAGTGCTAACGAATGGGCGTCACTTTGTTTACGATCGACCTGCCGTACGATCGGAATTTGCGGTCGTTGGTCGTACGACCGTGCGGCCGCTGTGACCGACTCTGAATGAGGTCCTAAGTCCTGTAATGGCAAGGCCAAAATAGAAAAACCTGGGATCCACATTCTGCAGTATACACTCATTCCCAAGAAGGTACGAATTTGCTATTGGTTCTGCGGCAGTGTCATGTTCTGTATGGCTTGGATTCTGTCGTTTGTGAGATGTCGTAACCCCTGAGTTAGGCAAAATCCCAAATATTTAACCCTGGACTGGCATGGCTGTAGTTTGTCCTTAGCAACCTTGTGTCCTATTTGCGAGAGATGAAGCAACAAAAGTTTAGTATCATTTAAACATGACATAAACGAATCAGAACATAATAATAAATCGTCCACATATTGTATTAGAACAGATCCATTGGCAGGTTGAAAAGATTGTAAACAGTTGTGTAAGTCGTGGGAGAAGATACTGGGGCTGTCTATGAAACCCTGGGGCAATCGTGTCCATGTGTATTGTACACCCCTGTATGTAAAGGCGAATAGGTACTGACAGTCAGGATGAAGAGGCACAGAGAAGAAAGCAGAACAGAGGTCTATGACAGTGAAATGGGTTGCATTGGGTGGGATCTGCATAAGAATGACAGCTGGATTTGGCACTATGGAAAATTGGCTCTCTACCACCTTATTAACCCCTCTTAGGTCTTGTACCAGCCTATAACCCCTCCCACCACTCTTCTTTACAGGAAAGATGGGACTGTTGGCTACACTAGCTATATGAACTAAAATTCCCTGCTGTAACAATCGCTCAATTATGGGATAAACCCCTAATTCTACCTCCTGTTTTAATGGGTACTGGGGAATTTTAGGAGCTTGCCTACCACTTTTTAGATTTACCATTACGGGACTTACGTTTGCCATTAATCCAGTGTCCTGTCCAATCTTGGTCCAAAGTGAATCTAGAATTTGGGATAACATTTGATCTACCGGAGATGGATTTTCACTTAAACCAGTAGAGTGATACATCATCCTTTGGGGAGTGTCCAACATATCCCTCACCTCATGCGCAATTCTCTCTGGGATATCTAGAAATACACCATCAGGGGTACAATATATGACACATCCCATCTTACATAACAAATCCCTTCCCAGTAGGTTAGTAGGAGCCGCTGCTGCCAGGAGGAAAGAATGCCTGGTATGCAATGGCCCAATAGTGACCTCTGTGGATTTTGTTAAAGGATAATGTTGCACTTTACCCGTTACACCCATTGCTGGTACCGTCTCGCTGGTTACCTTTAAGTTAGCAGGTGATTTTATCACTGACCTGGTTGCCCCTGTGTCTACAAGAAAAGGATATTTAGTACCAGTTACATCAACCATCATCACCGGTTCTTCTCTAGTACTTCCCGTTAACCTGACTATCTGTAGACTACATGTATGACCTGACCCCTAGCGTTGACTCTCACTCTCCAATACAGCATTTACGGCCACAAATGGAGCTGTTGTGGGTTTCCTGTACACTGTGTATATCCTGTATGGGGGTCCTACCTACTTCACCCTACAGTTCCTACTTACATGTCCCACTTGGTTGCAGTTAAAGCACTTTCATGAGTGGGGTGGGTGAAAGGTGTGCTGTGTGGGTGGAGCGGAAGGGAAAGATGGTGGGTGTGGGTAAGGATATTGAGAGAAATATGGTGGTTGTGGATAGTATGGGTTTTGTGGCTGTGTGTGATAAGTGGGGTAAGGTTGTGTTTGAGGTGGTGCAGGATTGGTGAGGACGTGTAGCTGTGCAGGTGCATGTGTGTCTGTTGGCTGTGATGTTATAGTCATACCTTCTAGAGCTTGAATACTAACAGCCATTAGATTCTCGCTCTGGGTCTCTCTCTTTTTAAAGATGTTCTTATCATGTTCAATAGTGAATTCTATGAGGGTGTCTACAGTGACTCCCATCCAGCCAGGTTGTGAGGTCTGAACTCGGCTCTTTAGGCTTTCTTTTAGACCATCCATAAGTACAGTGACGATCATTCCCCTGTGATGAGTGCTATCTGTAATATCTTCTAACCCAGTGTACTGGGTGATAGCCTGCAGAGCTCGGTTACAACAATCCTCTGCAGATTCACTCTCTTTTTGTTTTATGGTGAAAATTTTGCTCCAGTTAACTACTACTGGAAAATACACACCCAATTGAGTTATAATGCGGGAAATGTTACCTTGGTTAATTTCGTCTGTTAATGGAACATCTCCATCCAATACACAGTCCGCGATAAACTTTGTCACGTCGGTATTGCGTGGAAGACAAGCCCTTAACACCACTCGCCAATCTTTATTGGTTGGCTCATGAGCACTACCCAAATTTTTCAAAAATCTTTGGCATTTGGCTAATTCCTTTTTAGGATAGGGGAAATCATTCATTATGGAATTTAGCTCCGCTCTTGTCCAAGGACAATGCATTGCTACCTCCCTTGTGGGCACTACACCGATAACATCCGCATTCCCATTCGGAACAGTTATTGTTCGGATGTGATGCAGACCAGCTGCACTGCTACTTTTGACCTTGTTACCTCGCTGGAGATTTAGGACCTCATCAGAGGCGGTCGTTAGATGCAAGCGGTCGCCCTGAATCAGGGCGGCCGCTTGCATCCTGAATGGCCGCCTCCTTGTCAATCATTAAGCTGTGGGTTACCACCCACAGCTTAATGACCGACCAGGTTGATGGTCGCGATGGTGATCACCAATGCGACCATCGCCCTAATGTTGGGTCTGGGCACTCGTAAGCCCCAGGGAGCTTTCTGCTCTGATGGAGCAGGAAGCTCCCCACTGACATCACTGATGATGTCAGTGCGGCCGCCCACAAAACGGCAGGCATTCGTAAAGGAATGCCTCCATTTTGGAAAACACCCCCCCGGCCCGCCTACCAAATGGGGGCAGCTGTCGATCAACATCGACAGCCACCCCTTTGGTAGCGAGCTCCAGAGCAACAGAGTTCCTCCGTCACTCCAGGGCTTGCGCACGCGCAGTGCGGCCACTGCGCGTGTGCAGGTCTAACCATCAAGTCGGTTACGAGTGCATCAGCGCTCATGACTGTCTCTGAATGAGGTCCTTAGTCTATTACTGCTATGTATAGGGTTAACAACTTCCTATATGGGTGCAGTGGATGTAAACACTTCCTGTACTATCACTGATGAAGATAGCGGCACCACTTGTGCTTGTTGTGGTGGAGCATGTAACATGTGTACAGCATGGGAAATGGCAGACATAATAATAGGCTCATCATCCGCATCATAAACATTTTCCTTATGATTACTTAATAGAGGGTACAAGATAATTTTTATGGGTTTTTTCAACAACTGTACCTGCACCCCCATCCGCATAGGGCGGCGGTGGTATGCGTGAACCACTGGCAATACCTTCCACAATGCTACCTTGCTGCACGTGCGCGCATGCACCACAGATTAGTGCTGCGGGTGCACTCTCTGGTAACGTGCTTGCGACGCTAGTTTGCGTCACTTGCACACCTTTAAGCCACACATCCCCCTCACGCTGCCATAGTTTTAAACACTCATTATACTTTATTTATTTCATTCGAGAGCGCACCATACAGATGCTATCTCAGACATTGCTCAATACCTCCTTATCAAAGCTGCCAATTCTGGGGAATGGTCTAACACTCTTCATCGTCATTTTAAACCATACATCACAGTACCTAATTGCATAAGCACCATACTTAGTATGCATAATATGGCGTGCCGATCCAAGCGGCGCTTCCAACAGCAGCACATCATCTAACATCTCTACCATTTGCTTGGCCTCCATTCTGGGAGAACCCGAAGCTTTTCAATGGAGATTTAAACTGGTGAAAGACAGTCCAGATACTTTCACTTACCTATAGAAGAAAGTCTAGATGCCTCCACTCACCTATGGAAGAAAGTCTAGATGCCTCCACTCACCTATGGAAGAAAGTTTAGATGCCTCCACTCACCTATTCCCTTTTTGACTACCTTTCAACTGCTAGCATGTAGGTATTCCAATAACACCCACCCTTTTCAGTGATTTCGTCCACCCTCTACCCAGTTCACAATCACAATTTAGCCAAAACTGTGCGGTTCAATTACAATGCTCAGATAACCCTAACTGATCACTGAATACTGTAATCACACTGGGAGCCGAACCTACAACAAAGACAACAACTACACCTGCTTATGTGTTAGAATGGTATCTACTTCCGAGCTACTAGATCGACCCTTGCGCCTAGTCCTTAAGGGCCCTACGATACCCTTAACTAGGGAACTCTTGTCCCTACCAACAAATACTCACTGTTACACCCCCTTTTCCTGCGCAGAAAAATACACGTTTTCCCAGACTATGGCAACACTGATCAATGTATTTACAACAATGCTATCTATCAATATCACCTTGCACTCTCAACGGCTTTGTTTAAAACACATGGCAGCAATACAGGAAATACGTATACGCTATTGTGTGACTAGTTGCATACACAATAATGCGACTACTACACAACGCGTATTATGACTTTTACGCTATAGTGCAACTTGGTCGCATACACAATAAATGCAACTTCCCCTTTTTCACACACAAAAACAACTATCGATGAAGGAAAACAAACTTTTTCCTCCCTCGTCCCTGGATTTTCAATCAGCGCTCCTAAAGCCACAATAACAGGTAGCAGACTCTCAGCAACAAAGTGATAGCAGATTTCGAAGGCACAATGCGTTCTCCTGCTAGGCACCTCCACCCTTTTGCTGAGAGATCGCTACCGAGTGTTACCTAGTGACTGGTAGCGTGATTTCACACTGCGAGCCCCCAACTATCGATACCTGATTAAAACCTCTATGCAATCCTGTCTATACCTTCTAAAATCCTGTCTATAGCTTCTAAAATTGTTGATATTTAGCGTAATAAGTCGCACAGTAAATAAATGCTTTCAGACTTTGAATGTGGTTCCAAAGCACAAAAAGTTATTATTCAATATAAAAACAGATGTTTACATGCTGTGATCTAAAGACAATTAGCGCAAATAAATCATACAGACCCAAGGTACAGTTGTTATATACGCACGCGCTCTGGGCCCAGATACCGGCATCAACATTAGAAACCTCCGTCAACAGCAAAGCAAGAAGACTCTCAGCTGGGGTCAGAGAGCACACATATATACACTTTCAGGGATAGGCAACACAATAGACAAGTTTGACATGATTCCATTGGTTCTTCTTAAAGGTGTTTCTGTTAAAGGATAGTTCATAGGTCAATTCGAATGGACACAAACAGCCTCTAACAACCCTTTGTGTCCTTTTTCCCGCTGCATGCTAATCTAAGATGCTAACATTACAAAGTACATTTTAATGTTTTAACTCTCTATAGTCCATAGTTTGCAGACGCATGTTGCGATCTTCTCACCAATGATACCGGAAATCTGTGGAGACACAGTGGATCAGTACAACACCAAGCACCGTCTGCTTACTATGTACTAAACCCCAGATATCAAATAACCTTATTACACAACATTAATAATTACTGCATAAATCTTGAATATTACACTTTAATGCTAGGAAACCTTTTATGTAAGTGTGCAGTGTGTAAGTATTGGGGAATTGGGAAAAGACACTAGTTAGCGCTGTGCGACTATGTGTTTTGTGGAATACACCATGGTACATGTTTTGCAGGGATAGTCATTTTATATTTATTAATGACTGTCTGTATTTGTATGGTGAGGACCTTTAACTTCTTTCTATTGCATGGGAATCGCACAACGCTAAATAATAGCATCGCCGTATGTACTTATAATGGCGAGTTTCACTAAAATGGCGCTGGCCTGCCAGTCACAAAATGGCGTCTCGTTGCCATTCGCAAAATGGCGTCGCCCCGATCTAATTTTAAACCGATCCTGTCTCAGCCAATAATCAAGCTTCGACACCGCAGTAGCGAACAAGATCCAGCCCAACTCCAGTCGTGCAAAAAACAAAAAATCTATCAAAATGTCTTTTATATTTTTCTGTGTGTGCATGCATGTTAGGCTTAACCGCAGTAGCACACAAGAGCCAGCCAGCAACGCAAGTTGCAACCTTGTGCTGCCCGACTCCAATCATTCTCCAAAAACAAACAATAAAAGTGTCTTATATTTTTTTCTTCTGTGTGTGCTCGTGGGTTTTAGGCTTAACCGCAGTAGCGCACAAGATCCAGCCAGCAACGCAAGTTGCAACCTCGTGCTGCCCGACTCCAGTCGTTCTCCTAAAAAAAGCAATAAAAGTGTCTCATATTTTTTTCTTCTGTGTGCGTGTGGGTGTTAGGCTCAACCGCAGTAGCGCACAAGATCCAGCCAGCACCGCAAGTTGCAACCTTGTGCTGCCTGACTCCAGTCATGATCAATCGGTGCTCTGGGCCCAAGTTCTTCTGGAGCTGACAAAAAATAAAAATAATAATTCTCTTTTTTTCTAATATTTTTGTGTGTGCTCACGACTGCACGTGTGTTAATTTTGTAAACGCACCTTGGCTACACTATTGGTGATTTCTGCTTCAAGACTGCAGAAAATATGGAGGGCTGTCACATGACAGGAAAGCAAGGCCAAGAACCACATGTTGTAGCTGCCGCCAGCAGTGCAAGGCCGTGAACTTCCTCGTCCTCTATGAAGGCCCATGCCCGATGGCTTAAGTCACGCCATCGATATGGTAAAGCAAGTTTTACTGAAGTTAAGAAAAAAAAATTTAAAGGATATTTGCCTTTAGATAAACAAAAAATTGGCATTATGCCATTCACTACACGAAGTGGCAAGGAAAGGATAAGGCCTTGGCCTTTCTTTATGAAGACTGCTGCTAGCCCTTCTGCTTGTAGTAGTAGTGGTGGTGGTCCAATTAAAAATGTGAAAGTTGTTAAGACAGCTCTGGGAAAACAAACTGTGTGCCCTGAGAAATCGAAATCACAAATCCCCGAGGAGAGTGCCAGTGTGTCCGCAGTTGCCATGCGTGAGCCCGACCTAAATACTGGTGTACTGGAGGATCCCCCAAGTTCCAACATTTGTGTGCCCTCTGTAAATGTGGGGAAGGGCAGTCAACATCTTGCACACGTAGTCATTGAGGATGCTTCTCTGGAATTGCACATGGAGGAGGAGGATATTTTGGTAGTTGAAGGCGCTGAGGATGATGAGGATGTTGGTGATGAAGATGTTGGTGATGAGGATGATGATGCCGAGGATGTCCTTTGTGTAAGTAAGGCAACAGCTGTTGTCCATGGTTTGAAAAAGCCAAAGCCCATTGTTGTCATGCCGAGACAAAAGACAAAAAAATCTACTTCTCACGTGTGGAATTATTTCCATCCCGATCCGGACAACAGTTGTCAAGCCATATGGGCCCGTTGCCATGCAAGAGTGAGTAGCGAGAGGGACCTAAACCACCTAGGAACCTCCTCCTTGTTATGTCACTTGGAGCGCATTCATCAAATATCAAAGTGTACGTTGCCAAGTTCCAAAACTCAAAACATAACAAGTCCAGTGTCACCTACCTGTTTCCTCTCTGTGAGATCCAAGCACCTTTGATCTCCAACACCAACACCATCCCCATCAGTTGCTAGGCCTTCTTCTTCCAAACCATCCATCCTGGACTTCCTGTCCAAAAAGGATAAGCAGGGTCCAGAAAGAGAAGCTAGATGTCCCCAATGACATTTTTTTTCTTCTATCATAGATGTTGTGGAGAGATAAGAAGTTCAGCTGTTGGAAGTACAGGGGGCCCACCTATTTGGCTTCCCTCCAGAGAACAGAGCCCTGTTCCTCAGGAAGTGTCTATGCCTGAGCTGATAGGTAGGTAGTCTCTGTCTGTTGGTAAACACCCTTCAGGAGATGGCAACCCAGAATAACAACAACTATAATAATGTGTCCACTGATAACCAACCTGATCCCTTAACAGCAACATACCCCATATGGCCAACTCATTATAACATGACACCCAGTTTGCAGCCTCCTCTTCCTTATGACACTAATCCAGTTGCCATGGTTAATCAATCAGCCATTTGTGGTCCACCCAATTTTTGGCCTTCTACATTCTAAGTTTCTAACATTCACATACCTAAGAGAAGTGGACAGTGGGAACAATGGCAATTTGAAGGCCACTAACTAACTTTTTTAATGTCCCTGTGCAGGTTGGGAAATTCCGTTACAGAAAAGGTTTGCAAAGGATTATTTAAGTCAGTTGGCTATTTATTTTTGGAAAGCACGCTTCCTGGTCCCCTTCTGGGATGAAAAAAATCAACTCCCAGCAAGCAAGCATGGCACTCAAGAAAGAATTCCCAAGAAAGACACAACGTAATACTTAAACCTTAGGTCTGAAATGTTGCATTTGCTGCTCTGTTCCGCTTGTTCATAATATATCTCACATGGTTAAGTGGACAGTGGGAACAACGGCAGTTTGAAGGTAACTAACTATGTTTTTTTATGTCCCTCTACAGGTTGGGAAATGCCTTTATAGAAGATTTGCAAAGAATTATTTAAGTCAATTGTTTATTTATTTTTGGAAAGCACTCTTCCTTGTCCCCTTGTGAGCTGTGAGGTGGTCAAAATTGACTGGAAACGAGTGGAAATAAATGTGATTGAGGTTATTAATACTGTAGTAACAAAAAAAGGCCCATTGTATGTGATTTTAGCTGTTTTTTGGATTTTTTAAGAAAAAATCCAGATCCAAAACCAAAACACGAAAATAAAACACGTAGGTGAGGTTTTGGCAAAATCTCTAATATATATATATATATATATATATATATATATATATATATATATATATATAGTAAATTCGAATTCTTTGAATTTACTGTTTACCATTATCTTATGTACCGTGCACTTCTCCGCTGATTCATCTAAGAGTGCTACTGGGACTTGAATGCCTGTATCTATCTATATATATATATATATATAGTAAATTGGGAGGGTATAGGAGCTTCAGGCACACTTAAGGGAACCCAAGCAGGTGTAGTGTGGTATGTTGACAACCATAATGTCAACATTCAACATGTTGACATGAAAATGTTACATTAGGGTTACACTACGCAGGGGGGCTAGGCTTTGGGGGCTGGATGATAAGGTTAGGCTAAGGGGGAAGGATGATAGGGTTAGGCTGTGGGGGAAGGATGATAGGGTTAGGCTGTGGGGGGGCGAAGGATAGAGTTAGGCACTGCAGGGAGGGTTAGAAGCTAGGTTACAGTTAGATATTAGGGAAGGTTAGGATTAGGCTGTGGGGGGAGGATAGGGTTAGGCACTAGGGAAGGTTAGGATTAGGCTGTGGGGGGAGGAGGATAGGGTTAGGCACTAGGGAAGGTTAGGATTAGGCTGTGGGGGGAGAAGGAGAAGGTTAGGCACTGCAGGGAAGGCTAGGGTTATGCTGTGGAGAGAAGAGGATAGGTATAGGCATTAGGGAAGGTTAGGATTAGGCTGTGGGGGAGGAGGATAATGGTTAGGCACTAGGGAAGGTTAGGCTGTTGGGAGAGGAGGATAGGGTTAGGCACTGCAGGGAAGGTTAGGCTGTGGGGGGAGGAGGATAGGGATAGACTGTGGGGAGAGGATAGGGATAGGCACTAGGGAAGGTTAGGGTTAGGCTGCAGGGAGAGGAGGATAGGGTTAGGCTGTGGGGGGAGGAGGATAGGGTTAGGCTGTGGGATGAGGATAGGGTTAGGCTATGAGGAGGAGGATAGGGATAGGCACTAGGGAAGGTAAGATGTGTGACCGATGTTTTGGATGTTTTCATTTTTGTACATAAGTCCACTGCATAGTGATCACAGCACTGACGGGCATTGCGTGCATCTCTGAATATAGACCTTTAAGACGATTAACATCCCAGGTGTCGAAGCTGGATAATTGGCTGAGACAGAATCAGTTTAAAATTAGATTGGAACAATGCCACCTTGCGAATGGCCACAAGACACCATCTTAAAAATGTGATCTGCATGACGCCATTTTGTGAATTGCCCCCAGCGCCATTTTAGATAAACTCACACTTAAGTGCATACGGCAATGCTATTATTAGCATCATGCGATCGCATATTTCACCATACCCCATACACACATTAAATACACACAGTTGCGCTGTTAACACGATGCACATTAGCGAATGCATAATATCCTGCATGTGAATGCTGTTTATTAGCTTCATGCGTACGCATCTGCCCCAAGTTCACTAGTGTCTTTTCCCAAACCCCTCATACTTACACACTGCAAACTCACATAAAAGGTTCCATAGCTTCAAAGTGTAATATCCAAGGTTTATTCATTTCTTACTAAGGTTGTGAAATAAAGACTATTTGATATCTAAGGTTTAGTACATGATAAGCAAACCATGTTTGGTGTTGTACTGATCTACTCTGTCTCAACAGCTTTCCGGTGTCATCGGTGAGAAGATCGCAACATGCATTCTCAACTAATGGACTGTAGAGAGTTAAAACACTAAAATGTACTTTGTAATGTTAGCAGCTTAGATTTGCATGCGGCGGGAAAAAGGAGACAAAAGGCTGTCGGAGGCGGACCTGTGTCCATTTGAATCAACCTGTTAAATGTCCTGTAACAGAAGCACCGTGACTGGGAACCAATGGAATCATGCCAAACTTGCCTATTGTGTTACTTATCCCTATAAGGGTATAAATGTGCGTACTGACTCCAATCTGGAGTCTTCTTGCTGATGCTGTTGATGGAGGTTTCTTGTTGATGCCGGTAACTGGTCCCAGTGCGCGTGCGTATGTATAACTGTACCTTGGGTCTGTATGATTTCTTTGCGCTAAATTGTCTTTAGATCACAGCATGTAACCTACTGTTTTTATGTTGAATAATAACCTTTGTGTATTGGAAACACATTTCTCAAAGTCTGAAGGCATTTATTTACTTGCAAAAAAAATGGTAGTTGCTCAGATCAACTTAATTGCATAACACAGGTGCTTGTAAAGGGCGGGGTTTACACTGAACACAGAAAAAAAAGAGATTTGCCCCCCAGCACACTGCAGCAAAAACAATACTTAAATCCTACATGATAATAGCGATTCAGAGGTATTAGTTACATACATTTGCAAATATATGAATAAGCGCCAGGCCAATCGTCAAGGCTCCTCTATACTGGCGTCCCTAGCATTAAGGGGTTCACGTCCGAGAAGCAAGGCACCCCAAAAAAATTCCAACCAAGGGCCATCCCCAGGGCATCACACGAAAAAGGGAAAAGGTGATAGTGAAGTATAAAGAAAAGATGTGTAAGTATAATCAATAAGTGTTAATGAAATGAGAAAGAATTAAAATGACACAAATAATATACAAACAAATAGAGAAGTGATAAAGGTATTCTATGTGAATTAAGTGGTGATGCCATGAGAAAGGCCCAGTCAGAACCCTCCCGGGGGCCCCACTCCCAAACGCTCACCCCAAAATAATTATTGCTACATAATGGTAGCACCCACTCTGGGTCATATAATTACAATTGATGTACTGCATGATAACAGTACATATAAAAGCTGAGAGCTAACTTACCTTGGAGGTACCCCAAAAAACCTCCACATGGCACTATAAGCATCAGCACCTCCTCCTAATGCTGACTGCCTTCATGCCTCTCCAAACTTGCAAAAAAAATGGTAGTTGCTCAGATCAGCTTAATTGCATAACACAGGTGCTTGTAAAGGGCGGGGTTTACACTGAACACAGAAAAAAAAGAGATTTGCTCCCCAGCACACTGCAGCAAAAATAATACTTAAATCCTACATGATAATAGCGATTCAGAGGTATTAGTTACATACATTTGCAAATATATGAATAAGCGCCAGGCCAATCGTCAAGGCTCCTCTATACTGGCGTCCCTAGCATTAAGGGATTCACGTCCGAGAAGCAAGGCACCCCAAAAAAATTCCAACCAAGGGCCATCCCCAGGGCATCACACGGCATTTATTTACTGTATGACTGCGTACGCAAATAGCGTCAATTCAAGGAGGTATAGGCAGGCTTTAGAAGGTATAGGCAGGTGCGTATAGAGGTTTAAATCCAGTATCCTTACAGGCTAAATAGTTAGTCTAAACTTTGACTTAAAGGTATAAAAATAGCTTTAGTGTGTGTTGTATTTTTTGTATAAGGCAGTGAAAAAATATATATGTTTTATAAATATTATTACAAATTTGGAATGGATTAAAAAAAACTGCATTGAAGTTATTATATGAAGCATTTTAGAAGGAATGTCAAATTAATTGTTACAGTGTTAACCAGATTGCTATTGGTTTCTGTATGATTGATTACTTTCACCAGGTTTGTTTCTGAAGATGTTCTTTATTGAAGTAATAAGTAGCATTAAATGTCACACTATAAACTGTGCACAATGTTTATTTCATACATATTAATTGTTTATCTGATTGAAGTTGGTGAACATTTGAAATGATGACATTTACTGCAATTTTTAGCAGTAATATTTTCTGCTTGCCTTTGTTCTAGAAGATGTAACTGACTGTTCTGTAAACATGCTATTTCACAAGCCGTGACCACAGGAAGGGGATATGCTGATCTCTGGCATAAAATACTATGTAACTGTAACAGCAGACTTAAAGCCTGACAGGGATAAAAATAGTGATAAAGTGATAAAAATAGTAAATAGGGCACTTAAAATTACAACTGTTATATATGGCTCTAATAAACAGAAATACCACTCAGCTATGCATGGTGACCTAGTATCCCAGTTTATGAATGGAAACTTACTTATATAAATCATTCTTAGAAGATAGGCTTTGTAGAACAGCATTTAATACATAGATTCATTTCATATTTATTCATAGTCGCTGTGCTAAAATATATCACTACTAGACTGAATGACAGGTTCTTAATCCATAGCTGTATGAACCCAGGACACAGACTAAGGGTTATATTCATTATGTTAATTATCATGGTCCGGGCAGACCTTGATAATTAACATTCTAACTTGTGCTTAGTGCTGGAGCAGATCATCAATGCTCCAGCATGGAGACAGCTGATCTGAAAATCAGTTGTCTCACCGAGTTTTCACTGACCATTTGGGAGCCTGACTCAGCATTGCTAGTGCGCCTGCATGAACTAGGTTTCACATGGTGCACAAAGCCCCAGCATCTGACAGAAGGACCTGGACAGGGGTGGAGGGATCTGAAAAGATCCCTCTTCGTAACCCGGGACTCCTTCCCACAGGGAAGAAGCGGGTGTGTGGAAGCAGACGCCATCTGATGATGGAGAATGCTCCTATAGTCAAGCTCTGAAAATATAGTATTTTTGGAGGTTGATGAACTTAGGTCCCCATTCTAGTGTATGGGGGCAGAGGGCCACATCGGGAGACAGAGGCAAGCAGGAGATATCTGCGATACATTTATGATGAATGGCCCTGATACTTAAATTCTACAAAGGTAGGTGTACATTTTCATTTTCACCTGCTTCTGTGGAAATTAAGTGTTGATGACTAGACCCCTAAGGGTTCAGGCAGAATGTCACATGCCGCTGTAGCATCTTGTTTGACATCATTGCTCTGGGCGGCTCTCTCATGCCTGATGCTAGGAGACAAGGACGCTGGGCTGCTACTCCGTAGGTCCTCCCACCTAACTGCTCCGTCACCTCTGCCTTGCTCCGATTGGATCCTCTTCCTTTATCTCCACTGCTGGTTCTCTGTTCTGATGGCAGCTATAGCATCCTGTACATGTCTTTCGGTTCCTGTGTGTGGATTTCATCCTCATGTTGTGTTTCTGCTCCTCCTGTCCACCCTGTCTTGTTGCCGTTTCAGCCGCACTGCTGCGTCTGAGTGGACTTTGTCATTCTACCTCGGCAATCGCCACTGCTCCATAGTGTCTGGCTGTAAGCACAGCAATATTACATTACGATGGTACCAGCCACATCATAGTATCTGCCTTAACCTAGAGTGTACCTCGGCAATCGCCGCTGCTCCATAGTGTCTGGCTGTAAGCACAGCAATATTACATTACGACGGTACCAGCCACATCATAGTATCTGCCTTAACCTAGAGTGTATCCTGTCACCGGTGGCCTCAGCCGCACTGCAGCGTCTAGTGAACTTTGTACTTACCATAAACGCTCCCTCTGCTGCACAGTGGCTTCTGATTACATATTTACATCACAGAGTCTCAGCCGCATCGCAGCGTTTGTATACCAACTCCACTCCACTACAACAGTTTCAGTCGCACCACGGCTGAAAGGCCACACCTCAGCCAAGTACACATCAGCCCTCAAGGCTGCAACTCGGCCTCAAGGCCGCACCTCAGCTAAGTACACATCAGCCCTCAAGGCTGCAACCCGGCCTCAAGGCCGCACCTCAGCCAAGTACACATCAGCCATCAAGGCTGCAACTTGGAATCAAGGCCACACCCCAGCCAAGTACACTTCAGCCCTCAAGGCTGCAACTTGGCCCAAGGCCACATCTATGCCAAGTACACATCAGCCCTCAAAGCTGCCAGTCGGCCATAAGGCCACACCTCTACCCAGCACTCATCTGACCTCCTGGGACCAGGGGTTAAAGTGGGCTGGAACTGCATTCCGTCACATCTATTTGGAGATGGAACCAGTTCTACCTCCTTGGACCCACCTCAACCGGGTGCTGCAGGGAGTCTCCATTTGCCGGGAGCCACTGAGATTTTGTTATTAGCGGGTGCCCGGCTCCCTCCCCACAGTGACATCCATAGGCTGGAGCTCACTCCTGAGCTCCGGCTTCTAGCTCCCACAGTGCACTATGGGAGAGATGTCACGTCATGACATCTCTCCCATAGTTCAGAGGAGCAGCCAGGCGGACCAGACGGTAGCGGACATGGGAGCGGGGTTTAAGGTACGTATTAGAATTTTTTTGTTTAATCGGCTTCACTATAGGGGGCTTTACTACTGGGGTCATTATTCAGGGGACACTACTACTGGGGGCATTACTCAGGGTACATTACTATTGGGGACATTACTCAGGGAGCACTACTACTGGGGGCATTACTCAGGGGGCACTACTACTGGGGGCATTACTCTGGGGGCACAACTATTGGTGGCATTACTATTGGGGGTCACTACTACTGGGAGCATTATTCAGGTGGCACTACTATTGGGGACATTACTATTGGGGGCACTACTACAGGGGACATTAATAAGCACTGTATAAGGGGCACTACTGCTGAGGGCACTGCATAAGGGGCACTACCACTACTGGGGGCACTGCATAAGGGGCACTACCACTACTGGGGGCACTGCAGGGACACTACCACTACTGGGGGCACTGCATAAGGGGCACTACCACTACTCGAGGCACTGCATAAGAGGCACCACTACAGTGGACATTATGTGTAAGGGGCACTACTGCTGTGGGTATTGTATAAGGGGCACTACTACTGTGGGCATTGTGTATAAGGGGCACAAATGTGGGCATTGTGTAAAAGGGTCACTGCTGTGTGTCATACATGAATAAGGGACACTACTATGTGGTGTAATTTGAATCAAGATTGTGCTACTGTGTGGCATAATTTGAATTGGAAATACTATTGTGTGACCACGCCCCTTTCTTTGAGACCATGCCTTTTTTCGGTGCGCGCTGTCCCTTTATTGAAAAAGCACCAAGGGGGAGGTGGTGAGTTCCACCACTTCTCTAGGACCACTTTAAGCACTGCCTGGGACTAATTACTTCCTCTAGTCAGTGTGAATTTCCCCAGGGATTCTTAACACAGATAAACATCTTCATTATCGCTGCTGCCTAGCATACCACATACGAACTGTGGGTTAGCACAGAAGGGTGAAGGGAAAGGTTAAAATCTGTGGCGTGCATGTCAGTATTATCTAGAGGAGAATCCGTATAAAAGCTCTGGGCCTGATTCATTACGGATTGCTATTGCGATCATAGCTGTGATTATGCACGCAGTCAAACTGCAAAAATATGCTAATGATTGCTATCACTATGCAGTTGCAGCCTAACATAAGGACGCCCACTTTACATTACACACATCCGTAATACTTAGCATGTCTGCAAAACCATTGGTAACATCGAGAACCATCAGAGCCTCATGCACACTTGGTCTGACCTTACTCAGAAATTGCTAACTTTTTTGCACGCAGTGAAAGGCCAAGCTGCATAGGGCATTGCAGTGGCTAATTTATGCATTTATGCCCCTGTAACGCGTTTAAACACATTGGCACGCCTGTCTGTCACCAAAGACCCCCCGTCACCACCCCCAAATGGTCACTTACTGTCAATCACTGTGCGATGGGTATACGTAGTCACTACAATCGCAGTATGATTGCAGTGGAGCCTTCGCACACGCACACTGCAATGCATATGCATGCGCAGTACGCAACAATCAGCCGTCTGCGTGCATAATCGCAGTTGCGATCTGTAATGAATCAGGCCCTCTATTCAGGGTTTGGATTTTAGGTAAATCAGTTTGCAGGGGATTAATTTAAGAGGAGGGGCACAGTCATCACCTGGAATAATCCATTTAGGTGCATGATACAGTATATATAAGATTTAATAAATGGGTTCTTAATTTGGGGAGGGGGGGAGGTAAGTTCACAGGTGGTTTTCCACTATGAAGGGTAATCACTTATGCTATTACCCTGTAATTAAAGTAGCTTTATATTATTGCACATTATAGTGCTAGGCTCCGTTATAATGTAGCATATTATGGATTGTGTTGGAAAGGCAGAAAAAATGCAGGTCTGCAATTCCATCAAATGGTTTCAATGCAGAATTATGGAGATCAATGTTTCCTACAGGATAAAGCTCTTTGAAGACACTTGTGTTTGAAAGTTTAAAACTCAGCTCAGAGCTCAATAATATTATAGTACCGCTTTATAGAATTGTATTTAAACTTGTTTTCTCTTGCAAACTTATTTGAATTTTTTATTACATGTATAGAGTATATGGGAAAGATTTCTGGACTGCACAACCTGACTATATATATGATGGGAGGTGCTACCTGATGAGACTAATTGCAGGCACAGAAACAGACAAATCTCAGGTGCACAACTCCAAATTATTAATAATATATATAAATGCAATAAAATTTTGCAATCAATAGAGGTTTTTAGCATAATCATGGCCAAGGTTATGGGCCTACCCATCATATCCAGGTAACCTCTTTCGGGTAGGTCCCTAACATACTAGGGTTCAAATCCAGAGCGCAGGACCCAGCCAAGCCGCCCCAGGGCACCACCATAGTAAGAAAATTCTAGATAAGTCCTACAAGTTATATACTGTAGTGCAACGTTGGTTCATTTTTGGGGTGTGGGTCCCCCTGGATTGCGTTGGTTAATCTGTCTCAGGGCACCGCATTATAACACATTTTCCTTTATAACACATTTTAACCCTTCACTGTGTGTGTTTAATATATATGTACTTCACTTTTTTATTTTCATTCTTTATATGCAGCTGCAGCTGCTCCTAACTATCTCTTTACACTGCACTTTTCTTATGGTGGTGCCCTGGGGAGGCTTGGCTGGGCCAGTTTTGGGGGGTCCTGGCCGCTCGCATAGCTGTTGGTAACCACCCGTAGCTATGGCGAGCGGACAGGTTGATGGTCGCGATGGTCAAAACCATCATGACCATCGGGCTTTGCGACGCGACCCTTGTGGTAGGGTCTCGTGGCTGCAAGCCCCAGAGAGCTCTGGCTCTAATAGAGCCAGAAGCTCTCCCACTGACATCACTGGTGAAGTCAGTGGGGCCGCCCACAAGCGTTCGCTTGGGAATGACTACGTTTGTGAAGCCACCCCCTGGGCCACGCCTACCAAATGGGGCGAGCTGTCAATCACCATCGACAGCTCGCCCCCCTTGGTGCGAGACCCGGAGCAACGGAGCACCCATCGCTAGCCGGTCTCGCGCATGCGCACGATGGAGCCGGCTCCGTCGTGAGCATGCCCAGTGGGCAAACATCGACCAGGTTGCGAGTGCTCAGTGCTTGCGACCGTGTCTGAATCAGGCCCACAGTTACTTGCTCTATCTTATTCTATTCCCAACGCTGGATCAGGCCCTGAGTATGATTACATCTTAACTGTGTGGCACCCAGCTGGCCCGAGCTCAGGGAGATTGCTAGACTCTTCATGGAGTCAGGGAGATCAAAATTATTTCAGGGAGTCTCCCTGACATTCGGTGAGAGTTAAGGTGCGTACACACGTTACGATATCTATGAACGATATGAATGATAACGATATCGTTCAACGATATATCATTCATATCGTTCATTTTTATGCAGTGAACGACCAACGATGCGCATTCTCGCATGAACGGTAACGATATCTATGATCGTCCATACATGCAGCCCAACTTGCACGATATTGTCAACTTTGCCTGTTCAGAGATGTGGCAGGATGACTTCACTGAAAGATATCTTTCAAGTCTTTGGTGGTACAGATTGTACTGTGTGTATGCAGTTTTTACAAGTATGGAAAGAAGTTGAGAGATACAACTACTGCTGGCAAATTAAAATTTTAATGAGGCTAGCCCTTCCCATATATGATGAACAGAGGCATATTTAGGCAAAGATTTCTATAAATGGTCCAAAAACCTTACAATGCTCCAACTAAGTCAATCCTAGACATTAAGGATGGGATGTATTAAGTCTAAACATGTGGTAAAACCAGGATAACAATACATGTGGATTCCAAAATGTATTAAAAAGGTCTACAGGGGATCTTGGAGATGTCCCACGGCACAGCAGTCGCTGTAGGATTCTATGGGGCTGCAATGTGCCTGTAAGCAGCAAGCTACAAAACGTGTAACTTTATTCCTGAAAGGCAACTATAAATGACATTGCCTATAGAAACCTATGAGCTTCTACTCCTATTCGGATCCCACTCCGTATCCCGCTGCATGTGCAAGCTGATGGCTGCGAATGTGCATTAGGACTCTTGGGTCACAAGCCCGGATTTCTTTTTATCGCTGGGAAAGGTTTATATCAGAAGAGATGCCCCAGCAGTCGTGTATCTACATACTGGATATATGAAATGCAGGTGAATAGGGGCATTTACACCAGCCCGATCCATGGTGCAAGATATCTGTCTAAAATCAGACAGGTCTCTGCATATGCTCACATCTGAATATCCTGCAATTCTGCCTATACACACTCTCGGAACACTTTGCCTAAGTGTAAACGCCCAGGTACCGTCTAACTACACCCACTCAGTTGTGGCTGATGCATTAGGACTCTGAATTGCCCATAGTTGCTCAAACTTGCGTGTGCTTGGCTACAGAGAATGTGCAGTGCTAAACATCAAAATCCACAAAACGTATTTGCTTGCACCTCTGAATCAGTCCCCTTCTGTATGCTTTACTGTCTTGAGACTACAAGCTGTATCAGTCTGATATCAATTTTATTGGTCAGCATTGCATATGTACTGTATGTTACTTCATTGCTTTCTCAGGGCCTGATTCACTATGGATTGCAACTGCAAATGCAATAGCGATTACGCACGCAGTCTCACTGCGAAAGTATGCTAATCCATTGCGACCACTATACCATCGCAGCACTACACAGGGACGCCCACCTTATCTCCTTATATCCGTAATGTTTAGCAAGACTGCAAAACTATCGGTAATATCGAGTACAATCGCAGCTTCATGCACCCTTACTCAGGAATTGCTAACCTCATCGCACGCTATAAGTATTCAATTTGTGTATGGCATTGCAGTGGCTAATTTATGCACGCCCATGCAACAGCGTTTGAACGCGCTGGCACGTCTGCGTTTCTCCCCCCATCATCACCCACAAACAGCACTTCCTATCAATTACTCTGCGATGGGTCTGTGTAGTCACTGCGATCGCAGTCCCGATCGCAGTGGCTAGTTCGCGCATGCGCACTGCGATGCATACGCAGATCACAGATTGCATATGTAATTGCAGTTGCGATCGGTAGTGAATCAGGCCCCCAGTTCCTTTGTGCTGCAGAATCTTCATAAATTAGATCCATACTATTTATCTGTCATTCAATGCTGCCACCTGGTGGACATTTACTTGATGTTTACATTTACTAAATGTTTACTGTAAGGGGCCGATACGATTTGCAAATAATCCAATCTCGTTTGCGATTTCCTTTGAATTCCTGTACACTCCCGGTCAAACGATATTGTGCGTACACATGGAACGATTGTACAGACGATCAAACGATATAGATGGGTCGTTAACGACTGCAGATTGTTAACGATATATCATTTGCTACAAATAACGTCACGATGCTGGCACAAATTAGTGGAGGGGAGTGTCCAGGAAAATTGACAACATATTGTCCACCGTCGCGTTCATCGTGCATACACACGGAATGATGTGTGCCACATTGTGAACGATAGGTCAATATCTTTCTGCAGGTTCAATTGATCAGCAACCATGATCAACGACAGTGGGAGCACACATCGTCAACGTTATAATGCCCACACACGGCACTTTTTAAACAATTTGTCGTTCCAGTCGATCGAAAACACCCAAATAATTAAAAAAATCGTACTGTGTGTGGGGGCACGGGCAAACACAGGATTTTTACAGGGGTGTTTACACACACACATGCATATATACTGCGTATATTTATGTATATATATATATATATATATATGTATATATATATATATATATATATGAGACGTACACACGTGGATTAAACTAATTGCAGATACTCTCTATTAAGCAGCCAAAAATTTGAGAACATCTCAAACTGTCATTGAATTTAGGAGCATTATAAATTTAATAGGTACACAAAGGTACATTATCAAGTGTATATGTGACAAATATATAGGACTGAGCACACATATTTTAATATGTTCTGCTATATGTAATATTGTATGTTTTGTATTTTGCTGTGTTTGTTCACCCAAGGGTGTATTTTAAGAATTATAATAAAGGTTATATTTTATTTTTTATTATAAGTATTAGTGCACTCATATAGGGATTCTTCCCTTCTCTCCTTTTTTGAAATAATGTAGAATGCCCCTGAGTAGCACCCCTTACCTGATCATTAATTTATAATAGCAATAGGAATTTAAGGGTTATTTGAGATCCATGATGTTTTGAATATCAGTCCTTGATGCGACTTTTCTTCCATTCCCCCTTATCCTTATTTGTGTATACAGTACATTATTGGTTTCCAATTTACAGAAGTTTGTTACCTTACTATAATACTCCTTTTACACCAAATTCCCTGGTCCAGCATGGGTCACTGAACACCAGTTTCAAGTCGTGTCACACATCTCCAAGTTTCGGTCAGCTGGCTGTTTCTATTATGTAAATTGGACTGCCCCATAACCTGGATCCAACCCTGCTCTCTACCCGGCTTAGATTGCTTGGTCAGTGGACCCCAGTAATTTTTCGGGGACCCATTTACACTGAGCCACAACCTGGGGTTGGCTGGCAACTTTCAGCCTGGGGGCAAACACAAGCATGTGGCCCTAGCTTTTCTACCAGCAAACTGTGATGGAAAAATGAGTGTAACGAAAATCTTGCAGGAATGTAATGTGGGTGTGGTTTATGTAATGTGGGTGTGGCTTAAGTAGAAATTTAAATATATAAAAAATTGCTATGTCAAAGACCTATAAACAAATACAAAACCTACTAGCCCCAACTAACAGAGCAAGGACTATTCTAGTGTCTATACCAGAGCTTCCCAAACTTTTTTGAATCGCAGTGCCCTAGAGTATTAGCATTGTTTTCATGGCACCCCTAAGCCAAAAGTCTGTTTTAAGAAAAACAATATGAAGAAAATTGCACTTACCTGTCATCCTCAGGTTGAGGTATGTGGTTTTGGACAGATTTGCGCATCTGTTTTTCCACATATTTACATTACATTGACCATACATAATTTGATTTGGTGCTGGACCACCAACCTGAGGCACCCCTGCAAGTGTCCAAAGTAGGGATGAGCGGGTTCGGTTCCCTGAGAACCGAACCCACCCGAACTTCGGGGATCCGGGGCGATCCGAGCCCAAGCTCGGATCTCCCTGTCTGCCCCGGATCCCTCTCCCGAGGCAAAACCTCGAGATCTGCTGTCGGATCTCGAGGTTTTGCCTCGAGCGGCCATTTTAAAAAAAATGCCTTTGCCTTTAATGGGCAAAGTGCTGATTGGCTGACAGAGCCGTCTGTCACGGCTCTCAGCCAATCAGCATTATGGTGCTCATTTGCATGTAGCACGGACTCGTGAGATCCGTGCTACATGCATCTGTGTGACTGACAGTGACACAGAGCACAGATGGGTCAGTGAGACCCGTCTGTGCTGCTGTGTATTTCAATGACACAGATGCACGCATGGCCCGGGAGATCCGTGCTACTTGCATCTGTGTCATTGACACAGAGCACTGACGGGTCCGTGAGACCCGTCTGTGCTGCTGTGGTAAAAAAACAAAAAAAACCTGTGTAAAAAAAGAAAAAAATGGCGTGCCCCCCCCCCAAAAAAGAGCAACCAGCCCCGGGCATTAGTGACCCAGTGCTGGGTGTGCTTAAATACAGGGGACAAATGACGTAGGGGTCCCCTGTACTTAAGCACAACCAGCACCGGGCTAGTCAGAACCAGCGCTGGTTGCCAAAATACGGGGGACAAACGACGTAGGGGTCCCCCGTATTCTGCGCAACCAGCTCTGGGCTCTGATCTGGTCCTGGAAATACAGGGGAAAAAAATTAGTAGGGTTCCCCTGTATGTTCCAGAACCAGCACTGGACTTTTTCTAGCGGGGGGCTGATGCCACAGCCAGGGGAGCCCTTTCACCGGGCCCCCCAGCCGCAGCATCAGCCCTGACCGCTAGTCAGCCCAGGCCGGGGATCCCTGGAGAGCTGGGGACCCCCCCAATAAAGGGGTCACCCTCTCCAGGGCACCCCAGGCCCAGGCTGATAGCCCAGGGCTATCCCCGCCACCCCTGGTGGCGGTGGGTGGCGGGTTGATTGTGTGGTGTGGTGTAAATAAAGAATATCAAACATTGTCTTTACAAGTAGAACTGCAAGTCCCAGCAAGCCTGCCCCGCATGCTGGTACTTGGAGAACCACAAGTACCAGCATGCAGGGCATTAAGGGCCCACTAGTACCTGTAGTTCACCTGTAAAAAAAATGTTTAAAAAAAACACAGGACACACACACTGTGACAGTATAAGTTTATTAAACATACATACACACACACATGTACACATAGTCACCTATGTAACCCTGTAGCATCGGTCCACTTGTCCGGTAAAGTATCCATAGGGGACCTGTGAAAAAAAACATACTCACCATCTCCTATGCGAGGTTCTGTCCTCTTCGTTCCAAAGTAGGCATCCCCAGACTTGGCAAAAAAAAAAGGTTTTGCCTCGGGAGAGGGATCCGGGGCAGACAGGGAGATCCGAGCTTGGGCTCGGATCGCCCCGGATCCCCGAAGTTCGGGTGGGTTTGGTTCTCAGGGAACCGAACCCGCTCATCCCTACTTTGGACACTTGCAGGGGTGCCTCAGGTTGGTGGTCCAGCACCAAATCAAATTATGTATGGTCAATGTAATGTAAATATGTGGAAAAACAGATGCGCAAATCTGTCCAAAACCACATACCTCAACCTGAGGATGACAGGTAAGTGCAATTTTCTTCATATTGTTTTTCTCAATAACAGACTTTTGGCTTAGGGGTGCCATGAAAACAATGCTAATACTCTAGGGCACTGCGATTCAAAAAAGTTTGGGAAGCTCTGGTATAGACACTAGAATAGTCCTTGCTCTGTTAGTTGGGGCTAGTAGGTTTTGTATTTGTCCAGTGCTGGTTCTGGAACATACAGGGGAACCCTACTAATTGTTTTCCCCTGTATTTCCAGAACCAAGACCGGATCAGAGCCCAGAGCTGGTTGCGCAGAATACGGGGGACCCCTACGTCGTTTGTCCCCCGTATTTTGGCAACCAGCGCTGGTTCTGACTAGCCTGGTGCTGGTTGTGCTTAAGTACAGGGGACCCCTACGTCGTTTGTCCCCTGTATTTAAGCACACCCAGCACTGGGTTACTAATGCCCGGGGCTGGTTGCTCTTTTTTGGGGGGGTGCACGCCATTTTTTTCTTTTTTTACACAGGTTTTTTTTTTTTACCACAGCAGCACAGACGGGTCTCATGGACCTGTCATTGCTCTGTGCCAATCACACAGATGCATGTAGCACGGATCTCCCGGGTTCGTGCTACATGCAAATGGGCACCATAACGCTGATTGGCTTCCTGTCTGCCACTGCAGTGCCACTCCTAGATGGGCCACGTGTTTGTGCCGCTTAGCATAGTCATCCAGCTACCTCGGTGCAACCTTTTGGCCTAAAAACAATATTGTGAGGTGTGAGGTGTTCAGAATAGAGTGGAAATGAGTGGAAATTAATGTTATTGGGGTTATTAATAGCGTAGGAACAAAAAAAGGCCCATTTTATGTCATTTTAGCGTTTTTTTTTATTTTTTAAGAAAAAATCCAGATCCAAAACACAAAACCCAGAACCCAAAACACGGAAGGGTGGTTTTGGCAAAACCAATCCAGATCCAAAACACGAAGAAAGATCCAGATCCAAAACCAAAACACAAAACACGAAAAGTGGCCGGTGCACACCCCTAGTCCAAAGGCACCCCAGGGTGCTATGTCACACAGTTTGGGAACCACTGGTCTATACAATAAACACATTTAAAATCATACTCCAAGGGGTTAAAGTGTCAGGTTCTAACACTCGGTGCTTCTGATCGTATTTATGCCCGAAATTTAAAAGGACAATGCTTTAACTAGCAAAGCACAGCTAGCATAACACAGCTAGTAATAGCATTGCCCTTTTAAATTTCTGGCATTAACATGATTAAAAGCTCTGGGTTTAGAAACCGACACTTAAATAAACCCCCAAATCTGACTGCCTCGCCTCTCATTAAAATTTTTATTCCATATCAAACCATTCTTTGTCTAAAATCAGACCCCAGTTCTCAAAAACCCAAACCTCAATTATTAATATTCCTACCCCAGATATGACCCCTACACCTGATTAAAATCTGTACATCAAATTTGATAATCCTCAATCTCCCTCATGAAAAATTAAACCAGTTTTGCTCCCCACCACACACACAGTCAATTCCTTCATTAAAAATAACTCATTAGATTTACCATCCAATACACACAAGCAAGCAAACAACTCCATAATTAAAATAACATAATGCCACAAATACCCTCTCATTAACAGTGACATAACCAGGGGGGGGGTCGAGCGGAGCACGTGCCCTGTGAGCTGTGTCAGACCGGGCAGGAGGCACCGCCGACCACCCGTCATCTAGGTCAATGAGGTCCTGAGTAGTGTACAAAACGACGATCGTGGTGAATGTCCTGGGGCAGCCAGCAGCAGCCAATAAGAGTCAGGCAGATTCTTATTGGCTGCTGCATCATGGCCGGGCTGGAGATGTGCCGCTGCTGCCTACTTCATTTGCTGGGCTCCCACTGAGACTTTGTTACCAGCGGGCGCCCGGGAACTCCATCCCTGCAGCGGCAGCCAGAGGCTGGAGCTCACTCCTTAGCTCCACTTTCTGGCTTCCGTAGTGGATAAAGGGAGAGATGTCATGATGTCTCTCCCATAGTGCCGAGCCAGAGGAGCAGGTAAGTGTTGTGTGTGTGTTTGTATCTTTTATGATTAAGGGGCATTACTACTGGGGGCACTACTGGGGGCACTGCATAAGGGGCTTACTGGGGGCACTGCATAATGGGCACTACTGGGGCACTGCATAATGGGCACTACTATTGGGGACACTGCATAAGGGGCACTACTACAGGGGGCATTGAATAAGGGGCACTACCACTGGGGCCATTGCATAAGAGGCACTACTACTGGGGCATTGCATAAAGGGCACTACTACTGGGGACATTGCATAAGGGGCATTTCTACAGGGGGCATTGCATAAGAGGCACTTCTACTAGGGGCATTGCCTAAGGGCCACTACTACTGGGGGCATTGCATAAGGGGCAGTATTTTGGGGGGCATTAAGGTGCATATGGAATGGAAAGGAACATTCCCAGAGTGACAAGAAATGGTGGCGTGTCATGTTAAAACCTCCCCATTTTTCACAGGCCATGTCCCTTGTAGCATGTGGTGCGCGCACACAGTTACCCCTGGGTTCCAAAGTTCCTAGTTACATCACTGCTCATTAAACATCTTACCCTCGACTCATCGTTTTATTAATAGTTATGGTCCAAATCTACTGGAGCTGTGTGAGGGGAGAGAGAGTAGAAAAGGGTAACCTGTGTGAGGTGGGGGGTGTCGGTGGTGCTGCAAATTTGGGGGAGGAGTTTGGAGCTGTATGAGTGGCGAAAGAGAGGGGAACAAGTGAGAGGGAGTCAGGGGTGCTGCAAATGGAGAGTGAGGGGAGAGAGAGCAGTAAAGGGTAACATGTGTTGGGTGGGAGGGTTAGGTAGTGCTGTGAATGGAGAAGAGAGTTTGGAGCTTTGTGAGGTGAGAAAGAGCAGGAGGGGAACAGGTGTGGGGGTAGTTGAAGGGGGTTAGGGATGCCATGAATAGGGGAAGTTTGGAGCTGTGTGAGGGGAGTGAGAGCAGCAAAGGGTAACCTGTGTCTGTGGGGGGAGGGGTCAGGGTGCCGCAAATGGGGGAGGAGTTTGGAGCTGTGTGAGGGGAGAGATACCAGGAGAGGAAGGAGCCTGGTGCACCGCTAGTATTAACTGTGCAGCGGGCACATGGCAAATGGAGATTGCGGTGACAGACGATTTCACCCCCAGGGCATCCTGTGCTCTGTTCAGCGGCACCGGCCCTACTAACAACCCTGAATGTAGCTTTTTATCCTTATTCTATGCTATCATTTGATATCAGCCATTTTGAAATGTATGTTTACAATTGAATATATCTGCATATTACGACACATGGTGCTTGTTGGAGATATGTGCTACTGTATAGAGCTGCAACTCTTTAGATACAACTGCATCAATGTTTCAGATTTGAGCACATAAAGAGATCTTTTTGTTCATTTGTTTTCGATATGCTTGATGCACCTAGGTTATCCAGGTATTTCCATTACAATGAATTTGAATAGCATATTGAGGATTCCATTTAGAACTTACATGAATGATTTTCCTTCTATTTATCTATGGCTGTCTTTATTTCTTTTCATGTATGTGGATTTCATGTTCTTCATTGTGTTTCAGTTCTACAATTAATTACTGTAACCTGACTGGCACGTTCTTCTGGTATGTATTTTCCTAATTACATTTGTGTGTGATATAACAAATATGGTCACGGGGCCTAGACGCCTGGCATGGGGATGGCGGAACAGTGCCCAAATAGCTGAACTGTACCGCTAAAATTGGGTATGCATATACAGCTGCAAATAGCAAGTTTTAGCTATCTGCGCATGTGCAGAAGTGAATTTACGCATTGTTCCGTATCTCCAGCCAATTTTAAGTCAGGCAGATGTTGGCCGGACCTCTCCTTGTGTGAAATAGGCATTTCTGTGCGGCAACCAGCTGGCAAGTTTACAGTCGAACGCAAGTTTCATGGGACAGGAGCAAGTGGCGATACTAATGATGATGGTCGCGGCTGAGGACGGAAAAACAGTGAGCGGTGCGGTTTCCCGCTTGAAGCCCTACAGATACCGGCAATAGTTGTGTGGATACTTGCATTAGAATAAGGTAGTAAATCAGACTTCCAGCGGCATCCCAAATTTACAGCCACTTTGTATCTGACTCAGAGTCAGGCCCACTGTGTTTAAGGATCATTAAAATCAGGTAAACTGTTGGGGACATTTTCTGAGGTTGAGCTAACTGCCAAAAAGTAAATATGATTTTACAACTGTTTCCTATGTAATGGCATAAAGTAAATTCAATAAATAGTTTGAGTACGATATCCCGGTGGTGACCATACTGAAGGTCACAATACCGGTAGCAGAATCCCGATAGTCAAAATCCCAACAAATTTTAGTGCAGATTTTAACCCTAACCCACCCCTCCCACAGCCTAACCCACCCCTCCCGCAGCCTAACCCTAACTGTACCCTTCGGCAGCCTGACCTATCCGTCCCCTTTAGCAGCCTAACCCTAACTGTCCCCTTCGGCACCCTAACCCTAAACCTAACCTTCATACTCACCTTCAGGATTTGTCAGTAATATGACTGTCGGGATTCTGCTGCCGGTATTGTGACCGTCAGGATGGTCACTGTCGGGAACCTGACTACATCCCCAATAAACTATTAAATTAAATAACTATCTCTTATGAAATGTTTAATTTGTCTATCTAAGTACTAGTAGTTTTAGCCATCGTGTGCTGGGTCACTAGCTATTGTAACCACCATATAGCCTCATTCCCTCATCTCTTCAGCCCCATCCCTGAATAACCTCTACAGCCTCACCCTCCTCCCGTATCTCTGCAGCCTCACGCGATCCGTGTCTCTCAAGCCTTATGTCCCCCTCTAATTCTTTCATCATTGTCCTTCCCCCGTCTCTCCTTCCCTCTGTCATCTGTCCCCACCCCCACCTCTCTAATCTCTGCTCCATCTCCCTCTCTTTCTCTTATCTTTCCATTATTGCACACCCACCCCCTGTCTGACATATTTGTCCCCTCCCCCTCTCTCTCTTCCAACTGCTCCCACCCTCCACTTATTTTCCTGTCCCCCTCTTAAAATCTGTCTCTCCGCGCTTTCATCTGTACCCCTGCCTACCACTCCCTGTCATCTCTCCCCCTCATCTATCCCCCCAAACCCCATCTCTCTCATTTCTCTCCTTGATGCCATCCCCATCACCGCCCGCTGTATTGATTTTAGCATTCAGTTTGTGGCAGGAAAGCTGATTTCCGTTTGATGTCGAATTGGAAGATAACTCATATTTTTATTTATTTGAACTTAATTACTACTTTTCTGTTTTTGAGCATGTATTTATTAACAACACTGTAAAGATACAGACTGTATTATGTATATGATACTTCATTAAAGTTCTGTATTATGTACAAATTTTGTTCTGTAACTTAAGTATAGTAACATTGGCAAGCCACATCTCCTGGCGTAAACCTGGTAAACATGCTATGGGATTATCCTAAAGAAAACCTGGTGCATATGCCATGGTTTTCTAGTGTAAACCTGGTACATCAACTACAGTTTTAAGCAAGCGTTAACTTTGAGCATACACTACTGTTTTCTCCTAACCTAACATTGGAGCATACACTACTGTATTCTCCTGATCTG
This sequence comes from Taudactylus pleione, assembly GCA_031769625.1. Classification (NCBI taxonomy): domain Eukaryota; kingdom Metazoa; phylum Chordata; class Amphibia; order Anura; family Myobatrachidae; genus Taudactylus; species Taudactylus pleione. The sequence continues at coordinate 18,138,414 of JAUIMM010000255.1, read as the reverse complement.
ACATTGGAGCATACACTACTGTTTTCTCCTAACCTAACATTGGAGCATACACTACTGTATTCTCCTGATCTGACATTGGAGCATACACTACTGCATTCTCCTGACCTAACATTGGAGCATACACTACTGTATTCTCCTGAGCTGACATTGGAGCATACACTACTGCTTTCTCCTGACCTAACTTTGGAGCATACACTACTGCTTTCTCCTGACCTAACTTTGGAGCATACACTACTGTATTCTCCTGACCTAACATTGGAGCATACACTACTGTATTCTCCTGATCTTAAATTGGAGCATACACTACTGTATTCTCCTGACCTAACATTGGAGAATACACTACTGTATTCTCCTGATATAACATTGGAGCATACACTACTGTACTCTCCTGATCTAACACTGGAGCATACACAACTGTTTTCTCCTGATCTAACATTGGAGCATACACTACTGCTTTCTCCTGACCTAACATTGGAGCATACACTACTGTATTCTCCTGATCTAACATTGGAGCATACACTACTGCATTCTCCTGACCTAACATTGGAGCATACATTACTGCTTTCACCTGACCTAACATTGGAGCATACACTACTGTATTCTCCTGACCTAACATTGGAGCATACACTACTGTATTCTCCTGATCTGACATTGGAGCATACACTACTGCTTTCTCCTGATCTGACATTGGAGCATAAACTACTGCTTTCTCCTGACCTAACATTGGAGCATACACTACTGTATTCTCCTGATCTGACATTGGAGCATACACTACTGCTTTCTCCTGATCTGACATTGGAGCATACACTACTGCTTTCTCCTGACCTAACTTTGGAGCATACACTACTGTATTCTCCTGACCTAACATTGGAGCATACACTACTGTATTCTCCTGATCTAAAATTGGAGCATACACTACTGTATTCTCCTGACCTAACATTGGAGAATACACTACTGTATTCTCCTGATATAACATTGGAGCATACACTACTGTACTCTCCTGATCTAACACTGGAGCATACACAACTGTTTTCTCCTGATCTAACATTGGAGCATACACTACTGCTTTCTCCTGACCTAACATTGGAGCATACACTACTGTATTCTCCTGATCTAACATTGGAGCATACACTACTGCATTCTCCTGACCTAACATTGGAGCATACATTACTGCTTTCACCTGACCTAACATTGGAGCATACACTACTGTATTCTCCTGACCTAACATTGGAGCATACACTACTGTATTCTCCTGACATAACATTGGAGCATACACTACTGCATTCTCCTGATCTAACATTGGAGCATACACTACTGCTTTCTCCTGATCTGACATTGGAGCATACACTACTGTATTCTCCTGATCTAACATTGGAGCATACACTACTGTATTCTCCAGATCTAACATTGGAGCATACACTACTGCTTTCTCCTGACCGAACATTGGAACATACACTACTGCTTTCTCCTTACCTAACATTGGAGCATACACTACTGTATTCTCCTGATCTAACATTGGAGCATACACTACTGTATTCTCCTGACCTAACATTGGAGCACACACTACTGCTTTCTCCTGATCTGACATTGGAGCATACACTACTGCTTTCTCCTGATCTGACATTGGAGCATACACTACTGTATTCTCCTGACCTAACATTGGAGCATACACTACTGTATTCTCCTGACATAACATTGGAGCATACACTACTGCATTCTCCTGATCTAACATTGGAGCATACACTACTGCTTTCTCCTGATCTGACATTGGAGCATACACTACTGTATTCTCCTGATCTAACATTGGAGCATACACTACTGTATTCTCCAGATCAAACATTGGAGCACACACTACTGCTTTCTCCTGACATAACATTGGAACATACACTACTGCTTTCTCCTTATCTAACATTGGAGCATACACTACTGTATTCTCCTGATCTAACATTGGAGCATACACTACTGTATTCTCCTGACCTAACATTGGAGCACACACTACTGCTTTCTCCTGATCTGACATTGGAGCATACACTACTGCTTTCTCCTGATCTAACAGTGGAGCATACACTACTGCTTTCTCCTGATCTGACATTGGAGCATACACTCCTGTATTCTCCTGACCTGACATTGGAGCATACACTACTGCTTTCTCCGGATCTGACATTGGAACAAACACTACTGTTTTCTCCTGACCTAACATTGGAGCATACACTACTGTATTCTCCTTATATAACATTGGAGCATACACTACTGCATTCTCCTGATATAACATTGGAGCATACACTACTGTATTCTCCTGATAGAACATTGGAGCATACACTACTGCTTTCTCCTGACCTAACATTGGAGCATTCACTACTGTATTCTCCTGATATAACATTGGAGCATACACTACTGTATTCTCCTGATCTAACATTGGAGCATACACTACTGCATTCTCCTGATCTGACATTGGAGCATACACTACTGCTTTCTCCTGATCTGACATTGGAGCATACACTACTGCTTTCTCCTGATCTAACATTGGAGCATACACTACTGCTTTTTCCTGATCTAACATTGGAGCATACACTACTGCTTTCTCCTGACCTAACATTGGAGCATACACTACTGCTTTCTCCTGACCTAACATTGGAGCATACACTACTGTATTCTCCTGATCTAACATTGGAGCATACACTTCTGTATTCTCCTGACCTCACATTGGAGCATACACTACTGCTTTCTCCTGATCTGACATTGGAGCATACACTACTGTTTTCTCCTGACCTGACATTGGAGCATACACTACTGTATTCTCCTGATCTAACATTGGAGCATACACTACTGTATTCTCCTGACCTAACATTGGAGCATACACTACTGCATTCTCCTGATCTAACATTGGAGCATACACTACTGCATTCTCCTGATCTGACATTGGAGCATACACTCCTGTATTCTCCTGATCTGACATTGGAGCATACACTACTGCTTTCTCCTGATCTGACATTGGAGCATACACTACTGTATTCTCCTGATCTAACATTGGAGCATACACTACTGCTTTCTCCTGACCTAACATTGGAGCATACACTACTGTATTCTCCTGATCTAACATTGGAGCATACACTACTGTATTCTCCTGATATAACATTGGAGCATACACTACTGCATTCTCCTGATCTGGCATTGTAGCATACACTACTGCTTTCTCCTGATCTGACATTGGAGCATACACTACTGTATTCTCCTGATCTGACATTGGAGCATACACTACTGCTTTCTCCTGACCTAACATTGGAGCATACACTACTGTATTCTCCTGATCTAACATTGGAGCATACACTACTGTATTCTCCTGATATAACATCGGAGCATACACTACTGCATTCTCCTGATCTGACATCGGAGCATACACTACTGCTTTCTCCAGATCTGACATCGGAGCATACACTACTGCTTTCTCCTCATCTAACATTGGAGCATACACTACTGCTTTCTCCTGATCTGACATTGGAGCATACACTACAGCTTTCTCCTGATCTGACATTGGAGCATACACTACTGTATTCTCCTGATCTGACATTGGAGCATACACTACTGTTTTCTCCTAACCTAACATTGGAGCATACACTACTGTATTCTCCTGAGCTAACATTGGAGCATACACTACTGCTTTCTCCTGACCTAACATTGGAGCATACACTACTGCTTTCTCCTGATCTGACATTGGAGCATACACTACTGCATTCTCCTGATCTGACATTGGAGCATACACTACTGCTTTCTCCTCACCTGACATTGGAGCATACACTACTGTTTTCTCCTGACCTAAAATTGGAGCATACACTACTGTATTCTCCTGCTATAACATTTGAGCATACACTACTGCATTCTTCTGATCTAACATTGGAGCATACACTACTGCTTACTCCTGATCTAACATTGGAGCATACACTACTGTATTCTCCTGACATAACATTGGAGCATACACTACTGTATTCTCCTGACCTAACATTGGAGCATACACTACTGCTTTCTCCTGACCTGACATTGGAGCATACACTACTGTTTTCTCCTGACCTGACATTGGAGCATACACTACTGCTTTCTCCTGACCTGACATTGGAGCATACACTACTGTATTCTCCTGATCTAACATTGGAGCATACACTACTGTATTCTCCTGATCTAACATTGGAGCATACACTACTGCATTCTCCTGATCTGACATTGTAGCATACAATACTGCTGTCTCCTGATCTGACATTGGAGCATACACTACTGTATTCTCCTGATCTAACATTGGAGCATACACTACTGCTTTCTCCTGACCTAACATTGGAGCATACACTACTGCTTTCTCCTGACCTAACATTGGAGCATACACTACTGTATTATCCTGATCTAACACTGGAGCATACACTACTGCATTCTCCTGATCTGACATTGGAGCATACACTACTGCATTCTCCTGATCTGACATTGGAGCATACACTACTGCTTTCTCCTCATCTGACAATGGAGCATACACTACAGCTTTCTCCTGATCTGACATTGGAGCATACACTACTGCTTTCTCCTGACCTGACATTGGAGCATACACTACTGTATTATCCTGACCTGACATTGGAGCATACACTACTGTATTCTCCTGATCTAACATTGGAGCATACACTACTGTTTTATCCTGACCTAACATTGGAGCATACACTACTGTATTCTCCTGACCTAACATTGGAGCATACACTACTGCTTTCTCCTGACCTAACATTGGAGCATACACTACTGCTTTCTCCTGACCTAACATTGGAGCATACACTACTGCTTTCTCCTGATCTGACATTGGAGCATACACTACTGTATTCTCCTGATCTAACATTGGAGCATACATTACTGCTTTCTCCTGACCTAACATTGGAGCATACACTACTGCATTCTCCTGACCTAACATTGGAGCATACACTACTGCATTCTCCTGACCTAACATTGGAGCATACACTACTGTATTCTCCTGATCTAACACTGGAGCATACACTACTGCATTCTCCTGATCTGACATTGGAGCATACACTACTGCTTTCTCCTGATCTGACATTGGAGCATACACTACAGCTTTCTCCTGATCTGACATTGGAGCATACACTACTGCTTTCTCCTCATCTGACATTGGAGCATACACTACTGCTTTCTCCTGACCAGACATTGGAGCATACACTACTGAATTATCCTGACCTGACATTGGAGCATACACTACTGCATTATCCTGATCTGACATTGGAGCATACACTACTGCTTTCTCCTGACCTAACATTGGAGCATACACTACTGTATTCTCCTGTTCTAACATTGGAGCATACACTACTGTTTTCTCCTGACCTAACATTGGAGCATACACTACTGTATTCTCCTGACCTAACACTGGAGCATACACTACTGCTTTCTCCTGACCTAACATTGGAGCATACACTACTGCTTTCTCCTGATCTGACATTGGAGCATACACTACTGCATTCTCCTGATCTGACATTGGAGCATACACTACTGCTTTCTCCTGACCTGACATTGGAGCATACACTACTCTTTTCTCCTGACCTGACATTGGAGCATACACTACTGTATACTCCTGATATAACATTAGAGCATACACTACTGTATTTTCCTGACATAACATTGGAGCATACACTACTGTATTCTCCTGATATAACATTGGAGCATACACAACTGCATTCTCCTGATCTGACATTGGAGCATACACTACTGCTTTCTCCTGATCTGACATTGGAGCATACACTACTGCTTTCTCCTGATCTGACATTGGAGCATACACTACTGCTTTCTCCTGACCTGACATTGGAGCATACACTACTGCTTTCTCCTGATCTGACATTGGAGCATACACTACTGCTTTCTCCTGACCTGACATTGGAGCATACACTACTGCTTTCTCCTGACCTGACATTGGAGCATACACTACTGTATTCTCCTGATCTGACATTGGAGAATACACTACTGCTTTCTCCTGATCTGACATTGAAGCATACACTATTGCTTTCTCCTGACCTATCATTGGAGCATACACTACTGCATTCTCCTGATCTAACATTGGAGCATACACTACTGCTTTCTCCTGACCTAACATTGGAGCATACACTACTGTATTCTCCTGATCTAACATTGGAGCATACACTACTGTATTCTCCTGATCTAACATTGGAGCATACACTACTGTATTCTCCTGATATAACATTGGAGCATACACTACTGCTTTCTCCTGATCTAACATTGGAGCATAAACTACTGCTTTCTCCTGAGCTAACATTGGCGCATACACTACTGCATTCTCCTGATCTAACATTGGAGCATACACTACTGCATTCTCCTGATCACACATTGGAGCATACACTACTGTATTCTCCTGATATAACATTGGAGCATACACTACTGTATTCTCCTGATCTAACATTGGTGCATACACTACGGTATTCTCCTGATCTAACATTGGAGCATACACTACTGTATTCTCCTGATCTAACATTGGAGCATACACTACTGCTTTGTCCTGGCCTAACATTGGAGCGTACACTACTATACTCTGCTGATATTACTTTGGAGCATACACTACTGTATTCTCCTGACCTTACTTTGGAGCATACACTACTGTATTCTCCTGATCTAACATTGGAGCATACACTTCTGTATTCTCCTGACCTAACATTGGAGCATACACTACTGTATTCTCCTGATATAACATTGGAGAATACACTACTGTATTCTCCTGATCTGACATTGGAGCATATACTACTGCTTCTCCTGATCTGACATTGGAGCATACACTACTGCATTCTCCTGATCTAACATTGGAGCATACACTACTGCTTTCTCTTGATCTAACATTGGAGCATACACTACTGCTTTCTCCTGACCTAACATTGTAGCATACACTACTGCATTCTCCTGATCTAACATTGGAACATACACTACTGCTTTCTCCTGATCTAACATTGGAGCATACACTACTGTATTCTCCTGACATAACATTGGAGCATACACTACTGTATTCTCCTGACCTAACATTGTAGCATACACTACTGTTTTCTCCTGACCTAAAATTGGAGCATACACTACTGCTTTCTCCTGACCTAACATTGGAGCATACACTACTGTATTCTCCTGATCTAACATTGGAGCATACACTACTGTATTCTCCTGATCTAACATTGGAGCATACACTACTGCATTCTCCTGATCTGACATTGGAGCATACGCTACTGCTTTCTCCTGATCTGACATTGGAGCATACACTACTGTATTCTCCTGACCTGACATTGGAGCATACACTACTGCTTTCTCCTGACCTGACATTGGAGCATACACTACTGTATTCTCCTGATCTAACATCAGAGCATACACTACTGTATTCTCCTGATATAACATCGGAGCATACACTACTGCTTTCTCCTGATCTGACATCGGAGCATACACTACTGCTTCTCCTCATCTAACATTGGAGCATACACTACTGCTTTCTCCTGATCTAACATTGGAGCATACACTACTGCTTTCTCCTGATCTGACATTGGAGCATACACTACTATATTCTCCTGATCTAACATTGGAGCATACACTACTGCTTTCTCCTTACCTAACATTGGAGCATACACTACTGTATTCTCCTGATCTAACATTGGAGCATACACTACTGTATTCTCCTGACCTAACATTGGAGCACACACTACTGCTTTCTCCTGATCTGACATTGGAGCATACACTACTGCTTTCTCCTGATCTGACATTGGAGCATACACTACTGTATTCTCCTGACCTAACATTGGAGCATACACTACTGTATTCTCCTGACATAACATTGGAACATACACTACTGCATTCTCCTGATCTAACATTGGAGCATACACTACTGCTTTCTCCTGATCTGACATTGGAGCATACACTACTGTATTCTCCTGATCTAACATTGGAGCATACACTACTGTATTCTCCAGATCTAACATTGGAGCATACACTACTGCTTTCTCCTGACATAACATTGGAACATACACTACTGCTTTCTCCTTACCTAACATTGGAGCATACACTACTGTATTCTCCTGATCTAACATTGGAGCATACACTACTGTATTCTCCTGACCTAACATTGGAGCACACACTAATGCTTTCTCCTGATCTGACATTGGAGCATACACTACTGCTTTCTCCTGATCTAACAGTGGAGCATACACTACTGCTTTCTCCTGATCTGACATTGGAGCATACACTCCTGTATTCTCCTGACCTGACATTGGAGCATACACTACTGCTTTCTCCTGATCTGACATTGGAACAAACACTACTGTTTTCTCCTGACCTAAAATTGGAGCATACACTACTGTATTCCTCTGATATAACATTGGAGCATACACTACTGCATTATCCTGATATAACATTGGAGCATACACTACTGTATTCTCCTGATAGAACATTGGAGCATACACTACTGCTTTCTCCTGACCTAACATTGGAGCATACACTACTGCTTTTTCCTGACCTAACTTTGGAGCATACACTACTGTATTCTCCTGACCTAACATTGGAGCATACACTACTGTATTCTCCTGATCTTAAATTGGAGCATACACTACTGTATTCTCCTGACCTAACATTGGAGAATACACTACAGTATTCTCCTGATATAACATTGGAGCATACACTACTGTACTCTCCTGATCTAACACTGGAGCATACACAACTGTTTTCTCCTGATCTAACATTGGAGCATACACTACTGCTTTCTCCTGACCTAACATTGGAGCATACACTACTGTATTCTCCTGATCTAACATTGGAGCATACACTACTGCATTCTCCTTACCTAACATTGGAGCATACATTACTGCTTTCACCTGACCTAACATTGGAGCATACACTACTGTATTCTCCTGACCTAACATTGGAGCATACACTACTGTATTCTCCTGATCTGACATTGGAGCATACACTACTGCTTTCTCCTGATCTGACATTGGAGCATAAACTACTGCTTTCTCCTGACCTAACATTGGAGCATACACTACTGTATTCTCCTGATCTGACATTGGAGCATACACTACTGCTTTCTCCTGATCTGACATTGGAGCATACACTACTGCTTTCTCCTGACCTAACTTTGGAGCATACACTACTGTATTCTCCTGACCTAACATTGGAGCATACACTACTGTATTCTCCTGATCTAAAATTGGAGCATACACTACTGTATTCTCCTGACCTAACATTGGAGAATACACTACTGTATTCTCCTGATATAACATTGGAGCATACACTACTGTACTCTCCTGATCTAACACTGGAGCATACACAACTGTTTTCTCCTGATCTAACATTGGAGCATACACTACTGCTTTCTCCTGACCTAACATTGTAGCATACACTACTGTATTCTCCTGATCTAACATTGGAGCATACACTACTGCTTTCTCCTGGCCTAACATTGGAGCGTACACTACTATACTCTGCTGATATAACTTTGGAGCGTACACTACTGTATTCTCCTGATCTAACATTGGAGCATACACTACTGCTTTCTCCTGATCTGACATTGGAGCATACACTACTGTATTCTCCTGATCTAACATTGGAGCATACACTACTGTATTCTCCAGATCTAACATTGGAGCATACACTACTGCTTTCTCCTGACATAACATTGGAACATACACTACTGCTTTCTCCTTACCTAACATTGGAGCATACACTACTGTATTCTCCTGATCTAACATTGGAGCATACACTACTGTATTCTCCTGACCTAACATTGGAGCACACACTAATGCTTTCTCCTGATCTGACATTGGAGCATACACTACTGCTTTCTCCTGATCTAACAGTGGAGCATACACTACTGCTTTCTCCTGATCTGACATTGGAGCATACACTCCTGTATTCTCCTGACCTGACATTGGAGCATACACTACTGCTTTCTCCTGATCTGACATTGGAACAAACACTACTGTTTTCTCCTGACCTAAAATTGGAGCATACACTACTGTATTCCTCTGATATAACATTGGAGCATACACTACTGCATTATCCTGATATAACATTGGAGCATACACTACTGTATTCTCCTGATAGAACATTGGAGCATACACTACTGCTTTCTCCTGACCTAACATTGGAGCATACACTACTGCTTTTTCCTGATCTAACATTGGAGCATACACTACTGCATTCTCCTGATCTGACATTGGAGCATACACTACTGCTTTCTCCTGATCTGACATTGGAGCATACACTACTGCTTTCTCCTGATCTAACATTGGAGCAAACACTACTGCTTTTTCCTGATCTAACATTGGAGCATACACTACTGCTTTCTCCTGACCTAACATTGGAGCATACACTACTGCTTTCTCCTGACCTAACATTGGAGCATACACTACTGTATTCTCCTGATCTAACATTGGAGCATACACTTCTGTATTCTCCTGACCTGACATTGGAGCATACACTACTGCTTTCTCCTGATCTGACATTGGAGCATACACTACTGTTTTCTCCTGACCTGACATTGGAGCATACACTACTGCATTCTCCTGATCTAACATTGGAGCATACACTACTGTATTCTCCTGACCTGACATTGGAGCATACACTACTGCATTCTGCTGATCTAACATTGGAGCATACACTACTGTATTCTCCTGATCTGACATTGGAGCATACACTACTGCTTTCTCCTGACCTGACATTGGAGCATACTCTACTGCATTCTCCTGATCTAACATTGGAGCATACACTACTGTATTCTCCTGACCTGACATTGGAGCATACACTACTGCATTCTCCTGACCTAAAATTGGAGCATACACTACTGTATTCTCCTGATCTGACATTGGAGCATACACTACTGTTTTCTCCTAACCTAACATTGGAGCATACACTACTGTATTCTCCTGATCTGACATTGGAGCATACACTACTGCATTCTCCTGACCTAACATTGGAGCATACACTACTGTATTCTCCTGAGCTGACATTGGAGCATACACTACTGCTTTCTCCTGATCTGACATTGGAGCATTCACTACTGCTTTCTCCTGACCTAACTTTGGAGCATACACTACTGTATTCTCCTGACCTAACATTGGAGCATACACTACTGTATTCTCCTGATCTTAAATTGGAGCATACACTACTGTATTCTCCTGACCTAACATTGGAGAATACACTACAGTATTCTCCTGATATAACATTGGAGCATACACTACTGTACTCTCCTGATCTAACACTGGAGCATACACAACTGTTTTCTCCTGATCTAACATTGGAGCATACACTACTGCTTTCTCCTGACCTAACATTGGAGCATACACTACTGTATTCTCCTGATCTAACATTGGAGCATACACTACTGCATTCTCCTTACCTAACATTGGAGCATACATTACTGCTTTCACCTGACCTAACATTGGAGCATACACTACTGTATTCTCCTGACCTAACATTGGAGCATACACTACTGTATTCTCCTGATCTGACATTGGAGCATACACTACTGCTTTCTCCTGATCTGACATTGGAGCATAAACTACTGCTTTCTCCTGACCTAACATTGGAGCATACACTACTGTATTCTCCTGATCTGACATTGGAGCATACACTACTGCTTTCTCCTGATCTGACATTGGAGCATACACTACTGCTTTCTCCTGACCTAACTTTGGAGCATACACTACTGTATTCTCCTGACCTAACATTGGAGCATACACTACTGTATTCTCCTGATCTAAAATTGGAGCATACACTACTGTATTCTCCTGACCTAACATTGGAGAATACACTACTGTATTCTCCTGATATAACATTGGAGCATACACTACTGTACTCTCCTGATCTAACACTGGAGCATACACAACTGTTTTCTCCTGATCTAACATTGGAGCATACACTACTGCTTTCTCCTGACCTAACATTGGAGCATACACTACTGTATTCTCCTGATCTAACATTGGAGCATACACTACTGCATTCTCCTGACCTAACATTGGAGCATACATTACTGCTTTCACCTGACCTAACATTGGAGCATACACTACTGTATTCTCCTGACCTAACATTGGAGCATACACTACTGTATTCTCCTGACATAACATTGGAGCATACACTACTGCATTCTCCTGATCTAACATTGGAGCATACACTACTGCTTTCTCCTGATCTGACATTGGAGCATACACTACTGTATTCTCCTGATCTAACATTGGAGCATACACTACTGTATTCTCCAGATCTAACATTGGAGCATACACTACTGCTTTCTCCTGACCGAACATTGGAACATACACTACTGCTTTCTCCTTACCTAACATTGGAGCATACACTACTGTATTCTCCTGACCTAACATTGGAGCATACACTACTGTATTCTCCTGACCTAACATTGGAGCACACACTACTGCTTTCTCCTGATCTGACATTGGAGCATACACTACTGCTTTCTCCTGATCTGACATTGGAGCATACACTACTGTATTCTCCTGACCTAACATTGGAGCGTACACTACTGTATTCTCCTGACATAACATTGGAGCATACACTACTGCATTCTCCTGATCTAACATTGGAGCATACACTACTGCTTTCTCCTGATCTGACATTGGAGCATACACTACTGTATTCTCCTGATCTAACATTGGAGCATACACTACTGTATTCTCCAGATCAAACATTGGAGCATACACTACTGCTTTCTCCTGACATAACATTGGAACATACACTACTGCTTTCTCCTTACCTAACATTGGAGCATACACTACTGTATTCTCCTGATCTAACATTGGAGCATACACTACTGTATTCTCCTGACCTAACATTGGAGCACACACTACTGCTTTCTCCTGATCTGACATTGGAGCATACACTACTGCTTTCTCCTGATCTAACAGTGGAGCATACACTACTGCTTTCTCCTGATCTGACATTGGAGCATACACTCCTGTATTCTCCTGACCTGACATTGGAGCATACACTACTGCTTTCTCCGGATCTGACATTGGAACAAACACTACTGTTTTCTCCTGACCTAACATTGGAGCATACACTACTGTATTCTCCTTATATAACATTGGAGCATACACTACTGCATTCTCCTGATATAACATTGGAGCATACACTACTGTATTCTCCTGATAGAACATTGGAGCATACACTACTGCTTTCTCCTGACCTAACATTGGAGCATTCACTACTGTATTCTCCTGATATAACATTGGAGCATACACTACTGTATTCTCCTGATCTAACATTGGAGCATACACTACTGCATTCTCCTGATCTGACATTGGAGCATACACTACTGCTTTCTCCTGATCTGACATTGGAGCATACACTACTGCTTTCTCCTGACCTAACATTGGAGCATACACTACTGCTTTTTCCTGATCTAACATTGGAGCATACACTACTGCTTTCTCCTGACCTAACATTGGAGCATACACTACTGCTTTCTCCTGACCTAACATTGGAGCATACACTACTGTATTCTCCTGATTTAACATTGGAGCATACACTTCTGTATTCTCCTGACCTCACATTGGAGCATACACTACTGCTTTCTCCTGATCTGACATTGGAGCATACACTACTGTTTTCTCCTGACCTGACATTGGAGCATACACTACTGTATTCTCCTGATCTAACATTGGAGCATACACTACTGTATTCTCCTGACCTAACATTGGAGCATACACTACTGCATTCTCCTGATCTAACATTGGAGCATACACTACTGCATTCTCCTGATCTGACATTGGAGCATACACTCCTGTATTCTCCTGATCTGACATTGGAGCATACACTACTGCTTTCTCCTGATCTGACATTGGAGCATACACTATTGTATTCTCCTGATCTAACATTGGAGCATACACTACTGCTTTCTCCTGACCTAACATTGGAGCATACACTACTGTATTCTCCTGATCTAACATTGGAGCATACACTACTGTATTCTCCTGATATAACATTGGAGCATACACTACTGCATTCTCCTGATCTGGCATTGTAGCATACACTACTGCTTTCTCCTGATCTGACATTGGAGCATACACTACTGTATTCTCCTGATCTGACATTGGAGCATACACTACTGCTTTCTCCTGACCTAACATTGGAGCATACACTACTGTATTCTCCTGATCTAACATTGGAGCATACACTACTGTATTCTCCTGATATAACATCGGAGCATACACTACTGCATTCTCCTGATCTGACATCGGAGCATACACTACTGCTTTCTCCAGATCTGACATCGGAGCATACACTACTGCTTTCTCCTCATCTAACATTGGAGCATACACTACTGCTTTCTCCTGATCTGACATTGGAGCATACACTACAGCTTTCTCCTGATCTGACATTGGAGCATACACTACTGTATTCTCCTGATCTGACATTGGAGCATACACTACTGTTTTCTCCTAACCTAACATTGGAGCATACACTACTGTATTCTCCTGAGCTAACATTGGAGCATACACTACTGCTTTCTCCTGACCTAACATTGGAGCATACACTACTGCTTTCTCCTGATCTGACATTGGAGCATACAATACTGCATTCTCCTGATCTGACATTGGAGCATACACTACTGCTTTCTCCTCACCTGACATTGGAGCATACACTACTGTTTTCTCCTGACCTAAAATTGGAGCATATACTACTGTATTCTCCTGCTATAACATTTGAGCATACACTACTGCATTCTTCTGATAGAACATTGGAGCATACACTACTGCTTTCTCCTGATCTAACATTGGAGCATACACTACTGTATTCTCCTGATATAACATTGGAGCATACACTACTGTATTCTCCTGACCTAACATTGGAGCATACACTACTGCTTTCTCCTGACCTGACATTGGAGCATACACTACTGTTTTCTCCTGACCTGACATTGGAGCATACACTACTGCTTTCTCCTGACCTGACATTGGAGCATACACTACTGTATTCTCCTGATCTAACATTGGAGCATACACTACTGTATTCTCCTGATCTTACATTGGAGCATACACTACTGCATTCTCCTGATCTGACATTGTAGCATACAATACTGCTGTCTCCTGATCTGACATTGGAGCATACACTACTGTATTCTCCTGATCTAACATTGGAGCATACACTACTGCTTTCTCCTGACCTAACATTGGAGCATACACTACTGCTTTCTCCTGACCTAACATTGGAGCATACACTACTGTATTATCCTGATCTAACACTGGAGCATACACTACTGCATTCTCCTGATCTGACATTGGAGCATACACTACTGCATTCTCCTGATCTGATATTGGAGCATACACTACTGCTTTCTCCTCATCTGACAATGGAGCATACACTACAGCTTTCTCCTGATCTGACATTGGAGCATACACTACTGCTTTCTCCTGACCTGACATTGGAGCATACACTACTGCATTATCCTGACCTGACATTGGAGCATACACTACTGCATTATCCTGATCTGACATTGGAGCATACACTACTGCATTATCCTGACCTGACATTGGAGCATACACTACTGTATTCTCCTGATCTAACATTGGAGCATACACTACTGTTTTCTCCTGACCTAACATTGGAGCATACACTACTGTATTCTCCTGACCTAACATTGGAGCATACACTACTGCTTTCTCCTGACCTAACATTGGAGCATACACTACTGCTTTCTCCTGACCTAACATTGGAGCATACACTACTGCTTTCTCCTGATCTGACATTGGAGCATACACTACTGTATTCTCCTGATCTAACATTGGAGCATACATTACTGCTTTCTCCTGACCTAACATTGGAGCATACACTACTGCATTCTCCTGACCTAACATTGGAGCATACACTACTGTATTCTCCTGATCTAACACTGGAGCATACACTACTGCATTCTCCTGATCTGACATTGGAGCATACACTACTGCTTTCTCCTGATCTGACATTGGAGCATACACTACTGCTTTCTCCTGATCTGACATTGGAGCATACACTACTGCTTTCTCCTCATCTGACATTGGAGCATACACTACTGCTTTCTCCTGACCAGACATTGGAGCATACACTACTGCATTATCCTGACCTGACATTGGAGCATACACTACTGCATTATCCTGATCTGACATTGGAGCATACACTACTGCTTTCTCCTGACCTAACATTGGAGCATACACTACTGTATTCTCCTGTTCTAACATTGGAGCATACACTACTGTTTTCTCCTGACCTAACATTGGAGCATACACTACTGCATTCTCCTGACCTAACATTGGAGCATACACTACTGCTTTCTCCTGACCTAACATTGGAGCATACACTACTGCTTTCTCCTGATCTGACATTGGAGCATACACTACTGCATTCTCCTGATCTGACATTGGAGCATACACTACTGCTTTCTCCTGACCTGACATTGGAGCATACACTACTCTTTTCTCCTGACCTGACATTGGAGCATACACTACTGTATACTCCTGATATAACATTAGAGCATACACTACTGTATTTTCCTGACATAACATTGGAGCATACACTACTGTATTCTCCTGATATAACATTGGAGCATACACAACTGCATTCTCCTGATCTGACATTGGAGCATACACTACTGCTTTCTCCTGATCTGACATTGGAGCATACACTACTGCTTTCTCCTGATCTGACATTGGAGCATACACTACTGCTTTCTCCTGACCTGACATTGGAGCATACACTACTGCTTTCTCCTGATCTGACATTGGAGCATACACTACTGCTTTCTCCTGACCTGACATTGGAGCATACACTACTGCTTTCTCCTGACCTGACATTGGAGCATACACTACTGTATTCTCCTGATCTGACATTGGAGAATACACTACTGCTTTCTCCTGATCTGACATTGAAGCATACACTATTGCTTTCTCCTGACCTATCATTGGAGCATAAACTACTGCATTCTCCTGATCTAACATTGGAGCATACACTACTGCTTTCTCCTGACCTAACATTGGAGCATACACTACTGTATTCTCCTGATCTAACATTGGAGCATACACTACTGTATTCTCCTGATCTAACATTGGAGCATACACTACTGTATTCTCCTGATATAACATTGGAGCATACACTACTGCTTTCTCCTGATCTAACATTGAAGCATAAACTACTGCTTTCTCCTGAGCTAACATTGGCGCATACACTACTGCATTCTCCTGATCTAACATTGGAGCATACACTACTGCATTCTCCTGATCACACATTGGAGCATACACTACTGTATTCTCCTGATATAACATTGGAGCATACACTACTGTATTCTCCTGATCTAACATTGGTGCATACACTACGGTATTCTCCTGATCTAACATTGGAGCATACACTACTGTATTCTCCTGATCTAACATTGGAGCATACACTACTGCTTTGTCCTGGCCTAACATTGGAGCGTACACTACTATACTCTGCTGATATAACTTTGGAGCATACACTACTGTATTCTCCTGACCTTACTTTGGAGCATACACTACTGTATTCTCCTGATCTAACATTGGAGCATACACTTCTGTATTCTCCTGACCTAACATTGGAGCATACACTACTGTATTCTCCTGATATAACATTGGAGAATACACTACTGTATTCTCCTGATATAACATTGGAGAATACACTACTGTATTCTCCTGATCTGACATTGGAGCATATACTACTCCTTCTCCTGATCTGACATTGGAGCATACACTACTGCATTCTCCTGATCTAACATTGGAGCATACACTACTGCTTTCTCTTGATCTAACATTGGAGCATACACTACTGCTTTCTCCTGACCTAACATTGTAGCATACACTACTGCATTCTCCTGATCTAACATTGGAACATACACTACTGCTTTCTCCTGATCTAACATTGGAGCATACACTACTGTATTCTCCTGACATAACATTGGAGCATACACTACTGTATTCTCCTGACCTAACATTGTAGCATACACTACTGTTTTCTCCTGACCTAACATTGGAGCATACACTACTGCTTTCTCCTGACCTAACATTGGAGCATACACTACTGTATTCTCCTGATCTAACATTGGAGCATACACTACTGTATTCTCCTGATCTAACATTGGAGCATACACTACTGCATTCTCCTGATCTGACATTGGAGCATACACTACTGCTTTCTCCTGATCTGACATTGGAGCATACACTACTGCATTCTCCTGACCTGACATTGGAGCATACACTACTGCTTTCTCCTGACCTGACATTGGAGCATACACTACTGTATTCTCCTGATCTAACATCGGAGCATACACTACTGTATTCTCCTGATATAACATCGGAGCATACACTACTGCTTTCTCCTGATCTGACATCGGAGCATACACTACTGCTTCTCCTCATCTAACATTGGAGCATACACTACTGCTTTCTCCTGATCTAACATTGGAGCATACACTACTGCTTTCTCCTGACCTAACATTGGAGCATACACTACTGTATTCTCCTGATCTAACATTGGAGCATACACTACTGTATTCTCCTGACCTAACATTGGAGCACACACTACTGCTTTCTCCTGATCTGACATTGGAGCATACACTACTGCTTTCTCCTGATCTGACATTGGAGCATACACTACTGTATTCTCCTGACCTGACATTGGAGCATACACTACTGTATTCTCCTGACATAACATTGGAACATACACTACTGCATTCCCCTGATCTAACATTGGAGCATACACTACTGCTTTCTCCTGATCTGACATTGGAGCATACACTACTGTATTCTCCTGATCTAACATTGGAGCATACACTACTGTATTCTCCAGATCTAACATTGGAGCATACACTACTGCTTTCTCCTGACATAACATTGGAACATACACTACTGCTTTCTCCTTACCTAACATTGGAGCATACACTACTGTATTCTCCTGATCTAACATTGGAGCATACACTACTGTATTCTCCTGACCTAACATTGGAGCACACACTACTGCTTTCTCCTGATCTGACATTGGAGCATACACTACTGCTTTCTCCTGATCTAACAGTGGAGCATACACTACTGCTTTCTCCTGATCTGACATTGGAGCATACACTCCTGTATTCTCCTGACCTGACATTGGAGCATACACTACTGCTTTCTCCTGATCTGACATTGGAACAAACACTACTGTTTTCTCCTGACCTAAAATTGGAGCATACACTACTGTATTCTCCTGATATAACATTGGAGCATACACTACTGCATTCTCCTGATATAACATTGGAGCATACACTACTGTATTCTCCTGATAGAACATTGGAGCATACACTACTGCTTTCTCCTGACCTAACATTGGAGCATACACTACTGCTTTCTCCTGATCTAACATTGGAGCATACACTACTGCATTCTCCTGATCTGACATTGGAGCATACACTACTGCTTTCTCCTGATCTGACATTGGAGCATACACTACTGCTTTCTCCTGATCTAACATTGGAGCAAACACTACTGCTTTTTCCTGATCTAACATTGGAGCATACACTACTGCTTTCTCCTGACCTAACATTGGAGCATACACTACTGCTTTCTCCTGACCTAACATTGGAGCATACACTACTGTATTCTCCTGATCTAACATTGGAGCATACACTTCTGTATTCTCCTGACCTGACATTGGAGCATACACTACTGCTTTCTCCTGATCTGACATTGGAGCATACATTACTGTATTCTCCTGATCTGACATTGGAGCATACACTACTGCTTTCTCCTGATCTGACATTGGAGCATACACTACTGCTTTCTCCTGACCTGACATTGGAGGATACACTACTGCTTTCTCCTGATCTAACATTGGAGCATACACTACTGTATTCTCCTGATCTAACATTGGAGCATACACTACTGTATTCTCCTGACCTATCATTGGAGCATACAATACTGTATTTTCCTGATATAACATTGGAGCATACACTCCTGTATTCTCCTGATCTGACATTGGAGCATACACTACTGCTTCTCCTGATCTGACATTGGAGCATACACTACTGTATTCTCCTGATCTAACATTGGAGCATACACTACTGCTTTCTCCTGATCTAACATTGGAGCATACACTACTGTATTCTCCTGATATAACATTGGAGCATACACTACTGCATTCTCCTGATCTGACATTGTAGCATACACTACTGCTTTCTCCTGATCTGACATTGGAGCATACACTACTGTATTCTCCTGATCTAACATTGGAGCATACACTACTGCTTTCTCCTGACCTAACATTGGAGCATACACTACTGCATTCTCCTGATCTAACATAGGAGCATACACTACTGCATTCTCCTGATATAACATCGGAGCATACACTACTGCATTCTCCTGATCTGACATCGGAGCATACACTACTGCTTTCTCCAGATCTGACATCGGAGCATACACTACTGCTTTCTCCTCATCTAACATTGGAGCATACACTACTGCTTTCTCCTGATCTGACATTGGAGCATACACTACAGCTTTCTCCTGATCTGACATTGGAGCATACACTACTGTATTCTCCTGATCTGACATTGGAGCATACAATACTGTTTTCTCCTGACCTAACATTGGAGCATGCACTACTGCATTCTCCTGAGCTAACATTGGAGCATACACTACTGCTTTCTCCTGACCTAACATTGGAGCATACACTACTGCTTTCTCCTGATCTGACATTGGAGCATACACTACTGCATTCTCCTGATCTGACATTGGAGCATACACTACTGCTTTCTCCTCACCTGACATTGGAGCATACACTACTGTTTTCTCCTGACCTGACATTGGAGCATACACTACTGTATTCTCCTAATATAGCATTAGAGCATACACTACTGCATTCTTCTGATCTAACATTGGAGCATACACTACTGCTTTCTCCTGATCTAACATTGGAGCATACACTACTGTATTCTCCTGATATAACATTGGAGCATACACTACTGTATTCTCCTGACCTAACATTGGAGCATACACTACTGCTTTCTCCTGACCTGACATTGGAGCATACACTACTGTTTTCTCCTGACCTGACATTGGAGCATACACTACTGCTTTCTCCTGACCTGACATTGGAGCATACACTACTGTATTCTCCTGATCTAACATTGGAGCATACTACACTACTGTATTCTCCTGATCTAACATTGGAGCATACACTACTGCATTCTCCTGATCTGACATTGTAGCATACAATACTGCATTCTCCTGATCTGACATTGGAGCATACACTACTGTATTCTCCTGATCTAACATTGGAGCATACACTACTGCTTTCTCCTGACCTAACATTGGAGCATACACTACTGCTTTCTCCTGACCTAACATTGGAGCATACACTACTGTATTATCCTGATCTAACACTGGAGCATACACTACTGTATTCTCCTGATATAACATTGGAGCATACACTACTGCATTCTCCTGATCTGACATTGGAGCATACACTACTGCTTTCTCCTGATCTGACATTGGAGCATACACTACTGCTTTCTCCTGATCTAACAGTGGAGCATACACTACTGCTTTCTCCTGATCTGACATTGGAGCATACACTCCTGTATTCTCCTGACCTGACATTGGAGCATACACTACTGCTTTCTCCGGATTTGACATTGGAACAAACACTACAGTTTTCTCCTGACCAAACATTGGAGCATACACTACTGTATTCTCCTTATATAACATTGGAGCATACACTACTGCATTCTCCTGATATAACATTGGAGCATACACTACTGTATACTCCTGATAGAACATTGGAGCATACACTACTGCTTTCTCCTGACCTAACATTGGAGCATTCACTACTGTATTCTCCTGATATAACATTGGAGCATACACTACTGTATTCTCCTGATCTACCATTGGAGCATACACTACTGCATTCTCCTGATCTGACATTGGAGCATACACTACTGCTTTCTCCTGATCTGACATTGGAGCATACACTACTGCTTTCTCCTGATCTAACATTGGAGCATACACTACTGCTTTTTCCTGATCTAACATTGGAGCATACACTACTGCTTTCTCCTGACCTAACATTGGAGCATACACTACTGCTTTCTCCTGACCTAACATTGGAGCATACACTACAGTATTCTCCTGATCTAACATTGGAGCATACACTTCTGTAATCTCCTGACCTCACATTGGAGCATACACTACTGCTTTCTCCTGATCTGACATTGGAGCATACACTACTGTTTTCTCCTGACCTGACATTGGAGCATACACTACTGTATTCTCCTGATCTAACATTGGAGCATACACTACTGTATTCTCCTGACCTAACATTGGAGCATACACTACTGCATTCTCCTGATCTAACATTGGAGCATACACTACTGCATTCTCCTGATCTGACATTGGAGCATACACTCCTGTATTCTCCTGATCTGACATTGGAGCATACACTACTGCTTTCTCCTGATCTGACATTGGAGCATACACTACTGTATTCTCCTGATCTAACATTGGAGCATACACTACTGCTTTCTCCTGACCTAACATTGGAGCATACACTACTGTATTCTCCTGATCTAACATTGGAGCATACACTACTGTATTCTCCTGATATAACATTGGAGCATACACTACTGCATTCTCCTGATCTGGCAATGTAGCATACACTACTGCTTTCTCCTGATCTGACATTGGAGCATACACTACTGTATTCTCCTGATCTGACATTGGAGCATACACTACTGCTTTCTCCTGACCTAACATTGGAGCATACACTACTGTATTCTCCTGATCTAACATTGGAGCATACACTACTGTATTCTCCTGATATAACATCGGAGCATACACTACTGCATTCTCCTGATCTGACATCGGAGCATACACTACTGCTTTCTCCAGATCTGACATCGGAGCATACACTACTGCTTTCTCCTCATCTAACATTGGAGCATACACTACTGCTTTCTCCTGATCTGACATTGGAGCATACACTACATCTTTCTCCTGATCTGACATTGGAGCATACACTACTGTATTCTCCTGATCTGACATTGGAGCATACACTACTGTTTTCTCCTAACCTAACATTGGAGCATACACTACTGTATTCTCCTGAGCTAACATTGGAGCATACACTACTGCTTTCTCCTGACCTAACATTGGAGCATACACTACTGCTTTCTCCTGATCTGACATTGGAGCATACACTACTGCATTCTCCTGATCTGACATCGGAGCATACACTACTGCTTTCTCCAGATCTGACATCGGAGCATACACTACTGCTTTCTCCTGACCTAACATTGGAGCATACACTACTGCTTTCTCCTGATCTGACATTGGAGCATACACTACTGCATTCTCCTGATCTGACATCGGAGCATACACTACTGCTTTCTCCAGATCTGACATCGGAGCATACACTACTGCTTTCTCCTCATCTAACATTGGAGCATACACTACTGCTTTCTCCTGATCTGACATTGGAGCATACACTACAGCTTTCTCCTGATCTGACATTGGAGCATACACTACTGTATTCTCCTGATCTGACATTGGAGCATACAATACTGTTTTCTCCTGACCTAACATTGGAGCATGCACTACTGCATTCTCCTGAGCTAACATTGGAGCATACACTACTGCTTTCTCCTGACCTAACATTGGAGCATACACTACTGCTTTCTCCTGATCTGACATTGGAGCATACACTACTGCATTCTCCTGATCTGACATTGGAGCATACACTACTGCTTTCTCCTCACCTGACATTGGAGCATACACTACTGTTTTCTCCTGACCTGACATTGGAGCATACACTACTGTATTCTCCTAATATAGCATTAGAGCATACACTACTGCATTCTTCTGATCTAACATTGGAGCATACACTACTGCTTTCTCCTGATCTAACATTGGAGCATACACTACTGTATTCTCCTGATATAACATTGGAGCATACACTACTGTATTCTCCTGACCTAACATTGGAGCATACACTACTGCTTTCTCCTGACCTGACATTGGAGCATACACTACTGTTTTCTCCTGACCTGACATTGGAGCATACACTACTGCTTTCTCCTGACCTGACATTGGAGCATACACTACTGTATTCTCCTGATCTAACATTGGAGCATACTACACTACTGTATTCTCCTGATCTAACATTGGAGCATACACTACTGCATTCTCCTGATCTGACATTGTAGCATACAATACTGCATTCTCCTGATCTGACATTGGAGCATACACTACTGTATTCTCCTGATCTAACATTGGAGCATACACTACTGCTTTCTCCTGACCTAACATTGGAGCATACACTACTGCTTTCTCCTGACCTAACACTGGAGCATACACTACTGTATTATCCTGATTTAACACTGGAGCATACACTACTGTATTCTCCTGATATAACACTGGAGCATACACTACTGTATTCTCCTGATATAACATTGGAGCATACACTACTGCATTCTCCTGATCTGACATTGGAGCATACACTACTGCTTTCTCCTGATCTGACATTGGAGCATACACTACTGCTTTCTCCTGATCTAACAGTGGAGCATACACTACTGTATTATCCTGATCTAACACTGGAGCATACACTACTGTATTCTCCTGATATAACATTGGAGCATACACTACTGCATTCTCCTGATCTGACATTGGAGCATACACTACTGCTTTCTCCTGATCTGACATTGGAGCATACACTACTGCTTTCTCCTGATCTAACAGTGGAGCATACACTACTGCTTTCTCCTGATCTGACATTGGAGCATACACTCCTGTATTCTCCTGACCTGACATTGGAGCATACACTACTGCTTTCTCCGGATCTGACATTGGAACAAACACTACTGTTTTCTCCTGACCAAACATTGGAGCATACACTACTGTATTCTCCTTATATAACATTGGAGCATACACTACTGCATTCTCCTGATATAACATTGGAGCATACACTACTGTATTCTCCTGATAGAACATTGGAGCATACACTACTGCTTTCTCCTGACCTAACATTGGAGCATTCACTACTGTATTCTCCTGATATAACATTGGAGCATACACTACTGTATTCTCCTGATCTACCATTGGAGCATACACTACTGCATTCTCCTGATCTGACATTGGAGCATACACTACTGCATTCTCCTGATCTGACATTGGAGCATACACTACTGCTTTCTCCTGATCTAACATTGGAGCATACACTACTGCTTTTTCCTGATCTAACATTGGAGCATACACTACTGCTTTCTCCTGACCTAACATTGGAGCATACACTACTGCTTTCTCCTGACCTAACATTGGAGCATACACTACAGTATTCTCCTGATCTAACATTGGAGCATACACTTCTGTAATCTCCTGACCTCACATTGGAGCATACACTACTGCTTTCTCCTGATCTGACATTGGAGCATACACTACTGTTTTCTCCTGACCTGACATTGGAGCATACACTACTGTATTCTCCTGATCTAACATTGGAGCATACACTACTGTATTCTCCTGACCTAACATTGGAGCATACACTACTGCATTCTCCTGATCTAACATTGGAGCATACACTACTGCATTCTCCTGATCTGACATTGGAGCATACACTCCTGTATTCTCCTGATCTGACATTGGAGCATACACTACTGCTTTCTCCTGATCTGACATTGGAGCATACACTACTGTATTCTCCTGATCTAACATTGGAGCATACACTACTGCTTTCTCCTGACCTAACATTGGAGCATACACTACTGTATTCTCCTGATCTAACATTGGAGCATACACTACTGTATTCTCCTGATATAACATTGGAGCATACACTACTGCATTCTCCTGATCTGGCATTGTAGCATACACTACTGCTTTCTCCTGATCTGACATTGGAGCATACACTACTGTATTCTCCTGATCTGACATTGGAGCATACACTACTGCTTTCTCCTGACCTAACATTGGAGCATACACTACTGTATTCTCCTGATCTAACATTGGAGCATACACTACTGTATTCTCCTGATATAACATCGGAGCATACACTACTGCATTCTCCTGATCTGACATCGGAGCATACACTACTGCTTTCTCCAGATCTGACATCGGAGCATACACTACTGCTTTCTCCTCATCTAACATTGGAGCATACACTACTGCTTTCTCCTGATCTGACATTGGAGCATACACTACAGCTTTCTCCTGATCTGACATTGGAGCATACACTACTGTATTCTCCTGATCTGACATTGGAGCATACACTACTGTTTTCTCCTAACCTAACATTGGAGCATACACTACTGTATTCTCCTGAGCTAACATTGGAGCATACACTACTGCTTTCTCCTGACCTAACATTGGAGCATACACTACTGCTTTCTCCTGATCTGACATTGGAGCATACACTACTGCATTCTCCTGATCTGACATTGGAGCATACACTACTGCTTTCTCCTCACCTGACATTGGAGCATACACTACTGTTTTCTCCAGACCTAAAATTGGAGCATACACTACTGTATTCTCCTGCTATAACATTTGAGCATACACTACTGCATTCTTCTGATCTAACATTGGAGCATACACTACTGCTTTCTCCTGATCTAACATTGGAGCATACACTACTGCTTTCTCCTGATATAACATTGGAGCATACACTACTGTATTCTCCTGACCTAACATTGGAGCATACACTACTGCTTTCTCCTGACCTGACATTGGAGCATACACTACTGTTTTCTCCTGACCTGACATTGGAGCATACACTACTGCTTTCTCCTGACCTGACATTGGAGCATACACTACTGTATTCTCCTGATCTAACATTGGAGCATACACTACTGTATTCTCCTGATCTAACATTGGAGCATACACTACTGCATTCTCCTGATCTGACATTGTAGCATACAATACTGCTGTCTCCTGATCTGACATTGGAGCATACACTACTGTATTCTCCTGATCTGACATTGGAGCATACACTACTGCTTTCTCCTGACCTAACATTGGAGCATACACTACTGCTTTCTCCTGACCTAACATTGGAGCATACACTACTGTATTATCCTGATCTAACACTGGAGCATACACTACTGCATTCTCCTGATCTGACATTGGAGCATACACTACTGCATTCTCCTGATCTGACATTGGAGCATACACTACTGCTTTCTCCTCATCTGACAATGGAGCATACACTACAGCTTTCTCCTGATCTGACATTGGAGCATACACTACTGCTTTCTCCTGACCTGACATTAGAGCATACACTACTGCATTATCCTGACCTGACATTGGAGCATACACTACTGCATTATCCTGATCTGACATTGGAGCATACACTACTGCATTATCCTGACCTGACATTGGAGCATACACTACTGTTTTCTCCTGACCTAACATTGGAGCATACACTACTGTATTCTCCTGACCTAACATTGGAGCATACACTACTGCTTTCTCCTGACCTAACATTGGAGCATACACTACTGCTTTCTCCTGACCTAACATTGGAGCATACACTACTGCTTTCTCCTGATCTGACATTGGAGCATACACTACTGTATTCTCCTGATCTGACATTGGAGCATACATTACTGCTTTCTCCTGACCTAACATTGGAGCATACACTACTGCATTCTCCTGACCTAACATTGGAGCATACACTACTGCATTCTCCTGACCTAACATTGGAGCATACACTACTGTATTCTCCTGATCTAACACTGGAGCATACACTACTGCATTCTCCTGATCTGACATTGGAGCATACACTACTGCTTTCTCCTGATCTGACATTGGAGCATACACTACTGCTTTCTCCTGATCTGACATTGGAGCATACACTACTGCTTTCTCCTCATCTGACATTGGAGCATACACTACTGCTTTCTCCTGACCAGACATTGGAGCATACACTACTGCATTATCCTGACCTGACATTGGAGCATACACTACTGCATTATCCTGATCTGACATTGGAGCATACACTACTGCTTTCTCCTGACCTAACATTGGAGCATACACTACTGTATTCTCCTGTTCTAACATTGGAGCATACACTACTGTTTTCTCCTGACCTAACATTGGAGCATACACTACTGTATTCTCCTGACCTAACATTGGAGCATACACTACTGCTTTCTCCTGACCTCACATTGGAGCATACACTACTGCTTTCTCCTGATCTGACATTGGAGCATACACTACTGCATTCTCCTGATCTGACATTGGAGCATACACTACTGCTTTCTCCTGACCTGACATTGGAGCATACACTACTCTTTTCTCCTGACCTGACATTGGAGCATACACTACTTTATACTCCTGATATAACATTAGAGCATACACTACTGTATTTTCCTGACATAACATTGGAGCATACACTACTGTATTCTCCTGATATAACATTGGAGCATACACAACTGCATTCTCCTGATCTGACATTGGAGCATACACTACTGCTTTCTCCTGATCTGACATTGGAGCATACACTACTGCTTTCTCCTGATCTGACATTGGAGCATACACTACTGCATTCTCCTGATCTAACATTGGAGCATACACTACTGCTTTCTCTTGATCTAACATTGGAGCATACACTACTGCTTTCTCCTGACCTAACATTGTAGCATACACTACTGCATTCTCCTGATCTAACATTGGAACATACACTACTGCTTTCTCCTGATCTGACATTGGAGCATACACTCCTGTATTCTCCTGACCTGACATTGGAGCATACACTACTGCTTTCTCCTGATCTGACATTGGAACAAACACTACTGTTTTCTCCTGACCTAAAATTGGAGCATACACTACTGTATTCTCCTGATATAACATTGGAGCATACACTACTGCATTCTCCTGATATAACATTGGAGCATACACTACTGTATTCTCCTGATCTAACATTGGAGCATACACTTCTGTATTCTCCTGACCTGACATTGTAGCATACACTACTGCTTTCTCCTGATCTGACATTGGAGCATACACTACTGTATTCTCCTGATCTAACATTGGAGCATACACTACTGCTTTCTCCTGACCTAACATTGGAGCATACACTACTGCATTCTCCTGATCTAACATAGGAGCATACACTACTGCATTCTCCTGATATAACATTGGAGCATACACTCCTGTATTCTCCTGACCTGACATTGGAGCATACACTACTGCTTTCACCTGACCTAACATTGGAGCATACACTACTGTATTCTCCTGATCCAACATTGGAGCATACACTGCTGCTTTCTCCTGATCTGACATCGGAGCATACACTACTGCTTTCTCCTCATCTGACATTGGAGCATACACTACTGCTTTCTGCTGAATTGACATTGGAGCATACACTACTGCTTTCTCCTGTTCTGACATTGGAGCATACACTACTGTATTCTCCTGACCTGACATTGGAGCATACACTACTGTTTTCTCCTGACCTAACATTGGAGCATACACTACTGTATTCTCCTGAGCTAACATTGGAGCATACACTACTGCTTTCTCCTGACCTAACATTGGAGCATACACTACTGCTTTCTCCTGATCTGACATTGGAGCATACACTACTGCATTCTCCTGATCTGACATTGGAGCATACACTACTGCTTTCTCCTGATCTGACATTGGAGCATACACTACTGCTTTCTCCTGACCTGACATTGGAGCATACACTACTCTTTTCTCCTGACCTGACATTGGAGCATACACTACTGTATACTCCTGATATAACATTAGAGCATACACTACTGTATTTTCCTGACATAACATTGGAGCATACACTACTGTATTCTCCTGATATAACATTGGAGCATACACAACTGCATTCTCCTGATCTGACATTGGAGCATACACTACTGCTTTCTCCTGATCTGACATTGGAGCATACACTACTGCTTTCTCCTGATCTGACATTGGAGCATACACTACTGCTTTCTCCTGACCTGACATTGGAGCATACACTACTGCTTTCTCCTGATCTGACATTGGAGCATACACTACTGCTTTCTCCTGACCTGACATTGGAGCATACACTACTGCTTTCTCCTGACCTGACATTGGAGCATACTCTACTGTATTCTCCTGATCTGACATTGGAGAATACACTACTGCTTTCTCCTGATCTGACATTGAAGCATACACTATTGCTTTATCCTGACCTATCATTGGAGCATACACTACTGCATTCTCCTGATCTAACATTGGAGCATACACTACTGCTTTCTCCTGACCTAACATTGGAGCATACACTACTGTATTCTCCTGATCTAACATTGGAGCATACACTACTGTATTCTCCTGATCTAACATTGGAGCATACACTACTGTATTCTCCTGATATAACATTGGAGCATACACTACTGCCATCTAACATTGGAGCATAAACTACTGCTTTCTCCTGAGCTAACATTGGCGCATACACTACTGCATTCTCCTGATCTAACATTGGAGCATACACTACTGCATTCTCCTGATCACACATTGGAGCATACACTACTGTATTCTCCTGATATAACATTGGAGCATACACTACTGTATTCTCCTGATCTAACATTGGTGCATACACTAAGGTATTCTCCTGATCTAACATTGGAGCATACACTACTGTATTCTCCTGATCTAACATTGGAGCATACACTACTGCCTTGTCCTGGCCTAACATTGGAGCGTACACTACTATACTCTGCTGATATAACTTTGGAGCATACTCTACTGTATTCTCCTGACCTTACTTTGGAGCATACACTACTGTATTCTCCTGATCTAACATTGGAGCATACACTTCTGTATTCTCCTGACCTAACATTGGAGCATACACTACTGTATTCTCCTGATATAACATTGGAGAATACACTACTGTATTCTCCTGATCTGACATTGGAGCATATACTACTGCTTCTCCTGATCTGACATTGGAGCATACACTACTGCATTCTCCTGATCTAACATTGGAGCATACACTACTGCTTTCTCTTGATCTAACATTGGAGCATACACTACTGCTTTCTCCTGACCTAACATTGTAGCATACACTACTGCATTCTCCTGATCTAACATTGGAACATACACTACTGCTTTCTCCTGATCTAACATTGGAGCATACACTACTGTATTCTCCTGACATAACATTGGAGCATACACTACTGTATTCTCCTGACCTAACATTGTAGCATACACTACTGTTTTCTCCTGACCTAAAATTGGAGCATACACTACTGCTTTCTCCTGACCTAACATTGGAGCATACACTACTGTATTCTCCTGATCTAACATTGGAGCATACACTACTGTATTCTCCTGATCTAACATTGGAGCATACACTACTGCATTCTCCTGATCTGACATTGGAGCATACACTACTGCTTTCTCCTGATCTGACATTGGAGCATACACTACTGTATTCTCCTGACCTGACATTGGAGCATACACTACTGCTTTCTCCTGACCTGACATTGGAGCATACACTACTGTATTCTCCTGATCTAACATCGGAGCATACACTACTGCTTTCTCCTGATCTGACATCGGAGCATACACTACTGCTTCTCCTCATCTAACATTGGAGCATACACTACTGCTTTCTCCTGATCTAACATTGGAGCATACAGTACTGCTTTCTCCTGATCTGACATTGGAGCATACACTACTATATTCTCCTGATCTAACATTGGAGCATACACTACTGCTTTCTCCTTACCTAACATTGGAGCATACACTACTGTATTCTCCTGATCTAACATTGGAGCATACACTACTGTATTCTCCTGACCTAACATTGGAGCACACACTACTGCTTTCTCCTGATCTGACATTGGAGCATACACTACTGCTTTCTCCTGATCTGACATTGGAGCATACACTACTGTATTCTCCTGACCTGACATTGGAGCATACACTACTGTATTCTCCTGACATAACATTGGAACATACACTACTGCATTCTCCTGATCTAACATTGGAGCATACACTACTGCTTTCTCCTGATCTGACATTGGAGCATACACTACTGTATTCTCCTGATCTGACATTGGAGCATACACTACTGTATTCTCCAGATCTAACATTGGAGCATACACTACTGCTTTCTCCTGACATAACATTGGAACATACACTACTGCTTTCTCCTTACCTAACATTGGAGCATACACTACTGTATTCTCCTGATCTAACATTGGAGCATACACTACTGTATTCTCCTGACCTAACATTGGAGCTCACACTACTGCTTTCTCCTGATCTGACATTGGAGCATACACTACTGCTTTCTCCTGATCTAACAGTGGAGCATACACTACTGCTTTCTCCTGATCTGACATTGGAGCATACACTCCTGTATTCTCCTGACCTGACATTGGAGCATACACTACTGCTTTCTCCTGATCTGACATTGGAACAAACACTACTGTTTTCTCCTGACCTAAAATTGGAGCATACACTACTGTATTCTCCTGATATAACATTGGAGCATACACTACTGCATTCTCCTGATATAACATTGGAGCATACACTACTGTATTCTCCTGATAGAACATTGGAGCATACACTACTGCTTTCTCCTGACCTAACATTGGAGCATACACTACTGCTTTCTCCTGATCTAACATTGGAGCATACACTACTGCATTCTCCTGATCTGACATTGGAGCATACACTACTGCTTTCTCCTGATCTGACATTGGAGCATACACTACTGCTTTCTCCTGATCTAACATTGGAGCAAACACTACTGCTTTTTCCTGATCTAACATTGGAGCATACACTACTGCTTTCTCCTGACCTAACATTGGAGCATACACTACTGCTTTCTCCTGACCTAACATTGGAGCATACACTACTGTATTCTCCTGATCTAACATTGGAGCATACACTTCTGTATTCTCCTGACCTGACATTGGAGCATACACTACTGCTTTCTCCTGATCTGACATTGGAGCATACACTACTGTTTTCTCCTGACCTGACATTGGAGCATACACTACTGCATTCTCCTGATCTAACATTGGAGCATACACTACTGTATTCTCCTGACCTGACATTGGAGCATACACTACTGCATTCTCCTGATCTAACATTGGAGCATACACTACTGTATTCTCCTGATCTGCATTGGAGCATACACTACTGCTTTCTCCTGATCTGACATTGGAGCATACACTACTGCTTTCTCCTGACCTGACATTGGAGGATACACTACTGCTTTCTCCTGATCTAACATTGGAGCATACACTACTGTATTCTCCTGATCTAACATTGGAGCATACACTACTGTATTCTCCTGACCTATCATTGGAGCATACAATACTGTATTTTCCTGATATAACATTGGAGCATACACTCCTGTATTCTCCTGATCTGACATTGGAGCATACACTACTGCTTCTCCTGATCTGACATTGGAGCATACACTACTGTATTCTCCTGATCTAACATTGGAGCATACACTACTGCTTTCTCCTGATCTAACATTGGAGCATACACTACTGTATTCTCCTGATATAACATTGGAGCATACACTACTGCATTCTCCTGATCTGACATTGTAGCATACACTACTGCTTTCTCCTGATCTGACATTGGAGCATACACTACTGTATTCTCCTGATCTAACATTGGAGCATACACTACTGCTTTCTCCTGACCTAACATTGGAGCATACACTACTGCATTCTCCTGATCTAACATAGGAGCATACACTACTGCATTCTCCTGATATAACATCGGAGCATACACTACTGCATTCTCCTGATCTGACATCGGAGCATACACTACTGCTTTCTCCAAATCTGACATCGGAGCATACACTACTGCTTTCTCCTCATCTAACATTGGAGCATACACTACTGCTTTCTCCTGATCTGACATTGGAGCATACACTACAGCTTTCTCCTGATCTGACATTGGAGCATACACTACTGTATTCTCCTGATCTGACATTGGAGCATACAATACTGTTTTCTCCTGACCTAACATTGGAGCATGCACTACTGCATTCTCCTGAGCTAACATTGGAGCATACACTACTGCTTTCTCCTGACCTAACATTGGAGCATACACTACTGCTTTCTCCTGATCTGACATTGGAGCATACACTACTGCATTCTCCTGATCTGACATTGGAGCATACACTACTGCTTTCTCCTCACCTGACATTGGAGCATACACTACTGTTTTCTCCTGACCTGACATTGGAGCATACACTACTGTATTCTCCTAATATAGCATTAGAGCATACACTACTGCATTCTTCTGATCTAACATTGGAGCATACACTACTGCTTTCTCCTGATCTAACATTGGAGCATACACTACTGTATTCTCCTGATATAACATTGGAGCATACACTACTGTATTCTCCTGACCTAACATTGGAGCATACACTACTGCTTTCTCCTGACCTGACATTGGAGCATACACTACTGTTTTCTCCTGACCTGACATTGGAGCATACACTACTGCTTTCTCCTGACCTGACATTGGAGCATACACTACTGTATTCTCCTGATCTAACATTGGAGCATACACTACTGTATTCTCCTGATCTAACATTGGAGCATACACTACTGCATTCTCCTGATCTGACATTGTAGCATACAATACTGCATTCTCCTGATCTGACATTGGAGCATACACTACTGTATTCTCCTGATATAACATTGGAGCATACACTACTGCATTCTCCTGATCTGACATTGGAGCATACACTACTGCTTTCTCCAGATCTGACATTGGAGCATACACTACTGCTTTCTCCTCATCTAACATTGGAGCATACACTACAGCTTTCTCCTGACCTGACATTGGAGCATACACTACTGCTTTCTCCTGACCTGACATTGGAGCATACACTACTGTATTATCCTGACCTGACATTGGAGCATACACTACTGCATTATCCTGATCTGACATTGGAGCATACACTACTGCATTATCTAGACCTGACATTGGAGCATACACTACTGTATTCTCCTGATCTAACATTGGAGCATACACTACTGTTTTCTCCTGACCTAACATTGGAGCATACACTACTGTATTCTCCTGACCTAACATTGGAGCATACACTACTGCTTTCTCCTGATCTGACATTGGAGCATACATTACTGCTTTCTCCTGACCTTACATTGGAGCATACACTACTGCATTCTCCTGACCTAACATTGGAGCATACACTACTGCATTCTCCTGACCTAACATTGGAGCATACACTACTGTATTCTCCTGATCTAACACTGGAGCATACACTACTGTATTCTCCTGATCTGACATTGGAGCATACACTACTGCTTTCTCCTGATCTGACATTGGAGCATACACTACTGCTTTCTCCTCATCTGACATTGGAGCATACACTACTGCTTTCTCCTGACCTGACATTGGAGCATACACTACTGCTTTCTCCTGACCTGACATTGGAGCATACACTACTGTATTATCCTGACCTGACATTGGAGCATACACTACTGCATTATCCTGATCTGACATTGGAGCATACACTACTGCTTTCTCCTGACCTAACATTGGAGCATACACTACTGTATTCTCCTGACCTAACATTGGAGCATACACTACTGTTTTCTCCTGACCTAACATTGGAGCATACACTACTGCTTTCTCCTGACCTAACATTGGAGCATACACTACTGCTTTCTCCTGATCTGACATTGGAGCATACACTACTGCATTCTCCTGATCTGACATTGGAGCATACACTACTGCTTTCTCCTGACCAGACATTGGAGCATACACTACTCTTTTCTCCTGACCTGACATTGGAGCATACACTACTGTATACTCCTGATATAAAATTAGAGCATACACTACTGTATTTTCCTGACATAACATTGGAGCATACACTACTGTATTCTCCTGATATAACATTGGAGCATACACAACTGCATTCTCCTGATCTGACATTGGAGCATACACTACTGCTTTCTCCTGATCTGACATTGGAGCATACACTACTGCTTTCTCCTGATCTGACATTGGAGCATACACTACTGTTTCTCCTGACCTGACATTGGAGCATACACTACTGCTTTCTCCTGATCTGACATTGGAGCATACACTACTGCTTTCTCCTGATCTGACATTGGAGCATACACTACTGCTTTCTCCTGATCTGACATTGGAGCATACACTACTGCTTTCTTCTGACCTGACATTGGAGAATACACTACTGCTTTCTCCTGATCTGACATTGAAGCATACACTATTGCTTTCTTCTGACCTATCATTGGAGCATACACTACTGCATTCTCCTGATCTAACATTGGAGCATACACTACTGCTTTCTCCTGACCTAACATTGAAGCATACACTACTGTATTCTCCTGATCTAACATTGGAGCATACACTACTGTATTCTCCTGATCTAACATTGGAGCATACACTACTGCTTTCTCCTGATCAAACATTGGAGCATACACTACTGTATTCTCCTGATATAACATTGGAGCATACACTACTGTATTCTCCTGATCTAACATTGGCGCATACACTACGGTATTCTCCTGATCTAACATTGGAGCATACACTACTGTATTCTCCTGATCTAACATTGGAGCATACACTACTGCTTTGTCCTGGCCTAACATTGGAGCATACACTACTATACTCTGCTGATATAACTTGGAGCATACACTACTGTATTCTCCTGACCTTACTTTGGAGCA
Source organism: Taudactylus pleione (assembly GCA_031769625.1). Classification (NCBI taxonomy): domain Eukaryota; kingdom Metazoa; phylum Chordata; class Amphibia; order Anura; family Myobatrachidae; genus Taudactylus; species Taudactylus pleione. The sequence goes on along the minus strand of JAUIMM010000255.1, from coordinate 18,101,696 downwards.
TACACTACTGTATTCTCCTGATCTAACATTGGAGCATACACTTCTGTATTCTCCTGACCTAACATTGGAGCATACACTACTGTATTCTCCTGATATAACATTGGAGAATACACTACTGTATTCTCCTGATCTGACATTGGAGCATATACTACTGCTTCTCCTGATCTGACATTGGAGCATACACTACTGCATTCTCCTGATCTAACATTGGAGCATACACTACTGCTTTCTCTTGATCTAACATTGGAGCATACACTACTGCTTTCTCCTGACCTAACATTGTAGCATACACTACTGCATTCTCCTGATCTAACATTGGAACATACACTACTGCTTTCTCCTGATCTAACATTGGAGCATACACTACTGTATTCTCCTGACATAACATTGGAGCATACACTACTGTATTCTCCTGACCTAACATTGTAGCATACACTACTGTTTTCTCCTGACCTAACATTGGAGCATACACTACTGCTTTCTCCTGACCTAACATTGGAGCATACACTACTGTATTCTCCTGATCTAACATTGGAGCATACACTACTGTATTCTCCTGATCTAACATTGGAGCATACACTACTGCATTCTCCTGATCTGACATTGGAGCATACACTACTGCTTTCTTCTGATCTGACATTGGAGCATACACTACTGTATTCTCCTGATCTGACATTGGAGCATACACTACTGCTTTCTCCTGACCTAACATTGGAGCATACACTACTGTATTCTCCTGATCTAACATCGGAGCATACACTACTGTATTCTCCTGATATAACATCGGAGCATACACTACTGCTTTCTCCTGATCTGACATCGGAGCATACACTACTGCTTCTCCTCATCTGACATTGGAGCATACACTACTGCTTTCTCCTGATCTGACATTGGAGCATACACTACTGCTTTCTCCTGATCTGACATTGGAGCATACACTACTATATTTTCCTGACCTGACATTGGAGCATACACTACTGCTTTCTCCTGACCTAACATTGGAGCATACACTACTGCATTCTCCTGAGCTAACATTGGAGCATACACTACTGTATTCTCCTGATATAACATTGGAGCATACACTACTGCTTTCTCCTGATCTAACATTGGAGCATAAACTACTGCTTTCTCCTGCCCTAACATTGGAGCATACACTACTGCATTCTCCTGATCTAACATTGGAGCATACACTACTGCTTTCTCCTGATCTAACATTGGAGCATACACTACTGTATTCTCCTGATATAACATTGGAGCATACACTACTGTATTCTCCTGATCTAACATTGGAGCATACACTACGGTATTCTCCTGATCTAACATTGGAGCATACACTACTGTATTCTCCTGATCTAACATTGGAGCATACACTACTGCTTTGTCCTGGCCTAACATTGGAGCGTACACTACTATACTCTGCTGATATAACTTTCGAGCATACACTACTGTATTCTCCTGACCTTACATTGGAGCATACACTACTGTATTCTCCTGATCTAACATTGGAGCATACACTTCTGTATTCTCCTGACCTAACATTGGAGCATACACTACTGTATTCTCCTGATATAACATTGGAGAATACACTACTGTATTCTCCTGATCTGACATTGGAGCATATACTACTGCTTCTCCTGATCTGACATTGGAGCATACACTACTGCATTCTCCTGATCTAACATTGGAGCATACACTGCTGCTTTCTCCTGATCTAACATTGGAGCATACACTGCTGCTTTCTCCTGACCTAACATTGTAGCATACACTACTGCATTCTCCTGATCTAACATTGGAGCATACACTACTGCTTTCTCCTGATCTAACATTGGAGCATACACTACTGCTTTCTCCTGACCTAACATTGTAGCATACACCACTGCATTCTCCTGATCTAACATTGGAGCATACACTACTGCTTTCTCCTGATCTAACATTGGAGCATACACTACTGTATTCTCCTGACATAACATTGGAGCATACACTACTGTTTTCTCCTGACCTAACATTGGAGCATACACTACTGCTTTCTCCTGACCTAACATTGGAGCATACACTACTGTATTCTCCTGATCCAACATTGGAGCATACACTACTGCTTTCTCCTGACCTAACATTGGAGCATACACTACTGTATTCTCCTGATCTAACATCGGAGCATACACTGCTGCTTTCTCCTGATCTGACATCGGAGCATACACTACTGCTTTCTCCTCATCTGACATTGGAGCATACACTACTGCTTTCTGCTGAATTGACATTGGAGCATACACTACTGCTTTCTCCTGATCTGACATTGGAGCATACACTACTGTATTCTCCTGACCTGACATTGGAGCATACACTACTGTTTTCTCCTGACCTAACATTGGAGCATACACTACTGTATTCTCCTGAGCTAACATTGGAGCATACACTACTGCTTTCTCCTGACCTAACATTGGAGCATACACTACTGCTTTCTCCTGATCTGACATTGGAGCATACACTACTGCATTCTCCTGATCTGACATTGGAGCATACACTACTGCTTTCTCCTCACCTGACATTGGAGCATACACTACTGTTTTCTCCTGACCTGACATTGGAGCATACACTACTGTATTCTCCTGATATAACATTAGAGCATACACTACTGTATTCTCCTGATCTAACATTGGCGAATACACTACGGTATTCTCCTGATCTAACATTGGAGCATACACTACTGTATTCTCCTGATCTAACATTGGAGCATACACTACTGCTTTGTCCTGGCCTAACATTGGAGCATACACTACTATACTCTGCTGATATAACTTTGGAGCATACACTACTGTATTCTCCTGACCTTACTTTGGAGCATACACTACTGTATTCTCCTGATCTAACATTGGAGCATACACTTCTGTATTCTCCTGACCTAACATTGGAGCATACACTACTGTATTCTCCTGATATAACATTGGAGAATACACTACTGTATTCTCCTGATCTGACATTGGAGCATATACTACTGCTTCTCCTGATCTGACATTGGAGCATACACTACTGCATTCTCCTGATCTAACATTGGAGCATACACTACTGCTTTCTCTTGATCTAACATTGGAGCATACAATACTGCTTTCTCCTGACCTAACATTGTAGCATACACTACTGCATTCTCCTGATCTAACATTGGAACATACACTACTGCTTTCTCCTGATCTAACATTGGAGCATACACTACTGTATTCTCCTGACATAACATTGGAGCATACACTACTGTATTCTCCTGACCTAACATTGTAGCATACACTACTGTTTTCTCCTGACCTAACATTGGAGCATACACTACTGCTTTCTCCTGACCTAACATTGGAGCATACACTACTGTATTCTCCTGATCTAACATTGGAGCATACACTACTGTATTCTCCTGATCTAACATTGGAGCATACACTACTGCATTCTCCTGATCTGACATTGGAGCATACACTACTGCTTTCTTCTGATCTGACATTGGAGCATTCACTACTGTATTCTCCTGATCTGACATTGGAGCATACACTACTGCTTTCTCCTGACCTAACATTGGAGCATACACTACTGTATTCTCCTGATCTAACATCGGAGCATACACTACTGTATTCTCCTGATATAACATCGGAGCATACACTACTGCTTTCTCCTGATCTGACATCGGAGCATACACTACTGCTTCTCCTCATCTGACATTGGAGCATACACTACTGCTTTCTCCTGATCTGACATTGGAGCATACACTACTGCTTTCTCCTGATCTGACATTGGAGCATACACTACTATATTTTCCTGACCTGACATTGGAGCATACACTACTGTTTTCTCCTGACCTAACATTGGAGCATACACTACTGCATTCTCCTGAGCTAACATTGGAGCATACACTACTGCTTTCTCCTGACCTAACGTTGGAGCATACACTACTGCTTTCTCCTGACCTAACATTGGAGCATACACTACTGCTTTCTCCTGATCTGACATGGGAGCATACACTACTGCATTCTCCTGATCTGACATGGGAGCATACACTACTGCTTTCTCCTGACCTAACATTGTAGCATACACTACTGCATTCTCCTGATCTAACATTGGAACATACACTACTGCTTTCTCCTGATCTAACATTGGAGCATACACTACTGTATTCTCCTGACATAACATTGGAGCATACACTACTGTATTCTCCTGACCTAACATTGTAGCATACACTACTGTTTTCTCCTGACCTAACATTGGAGCATACACTACTGCTTTCTCCTGACCTAACATTGGAGCATACACTACTGTATTCTCCTGATCTAACATTGGAGCATACACTACTGTATTCTCCTGATCTAACATTGGAGCATACACTACTGCATTCTCCTGATCTGACATTGGAGCATACACTACTGCTTTCTTCTGATCTGACATTGGAGCATTCACTACTGTATTCTCCTGATCTGACATTGGAGCATACACTACTGCTTTCTCCTGACCTAACATTGGAGCATACACTACTGTATTCTCCTGATCTAACATCGGAGCATACACTACTGTATTCTCCTGATATAACATCGGAGCATACACTACTGCTTTCTCCTGATCTGACATCGGAGCATACACTACTGCTTCTCCTCATCTGACATTGGAGCATACACTACTGCTTTCTCCTGATCTGACATTGGAGCATACACTACTGCTTTCTCCTGATCTGACATTGGAGCATACACTACTATATTTTCCTGACCTGACATTGGAGCATACACTACTGTTTTCTCCTGACCTAACATTGGAGCATACACTACTGCATTCTCCTGAGCTAACATTGGAGCATACACTACTGCTTTCTCCTGACCTAACGTTGGAGCATACACTACTGCTTTCTCCTGACCTAACATTGGAGCATACACTACTGCTTTCTCCTGATCTGACATGGGAGCATACACTACTGCATTCTCCTGATCTGACATGGGAGCATACACTACTGCTTTCTCCTGATCTAACATTGGAGCATACACTACTGTATTCTCCTGACCTAACATTGGAGCATACACTACTGCTTTCTCCTGACCTGACATTGGAGCATACACTACTGCTTTCTCCTGAACTAACATTGGAGCATACACTACTGCTTTCTCCTGACCTAACATTGGAGCATACACTACTGTATTCTCCTGATCTAACATTGGAGCATACACTACTGTATTCTCCTGATATAACATTGGAGCATACACTACTGCTTTCTCCTGATCTAACATTGGAGCATAAACTACTGCTTTCTCCTGACCTAACATTGGAGCATACACTACTGCATTCTCCTGATCTAACATTGGAGCATACACTACTGCTTTCTCCTGATCTAACATTGGAGCATACACTACTGTATTCTCCTGATATAACATTGGAGCATACACTACTGTATTCTCCTGATCTAACATTGGAGCATACACTACGGTATTCTCCTGATCTAACATTGGAGCATACACTACTGTATTCTCCTGATCTAACATTGGAGCATACACTACTGCTTTGTCCTGGCCTAACATTGGAGCGTACACTACTATACTCTGCTGATATAACTTTCGAGCATACACTACTGTATTCTCCTGACCTTACATTGGAGCATACACTACTGTATTCTCCTGATCTAACATTGGAGCATACACTTCTGTATTCTCCTGACCTAACATTGGAGCATACACTACTGTATTCTCCTGATATAACATTGGAGAATACACTACTGTATTCTCCTGATCTGACATTGGAGCATATACTACTGCTTCTCCTGATCTGACATTGGAGCATACACTACTGCATTCTCCTGATCTAACATTGGAGCATACACTGCTGCTTTCTCCTGATCTAACATTGGAGCATACACTGCTGCTTTCTCCTGACCTAACATTGTAGCATACACTACTGCATTCTCCTGATCTAACATTGGAGCATACACTACTGCTTTCTCCTGATCTAACATTGGAGCATACACTACTGCTTTCTCCTGACCGAACATTGTAGCATACACCACTGCATTCTCCTGATCTAACATTGGAGCATACACTACTGCTTTCTCCTGATCTAACATTGGAGCATACACTACTGTATTCTCCTGACATAACATTGGAGCATACACTACTGTTTTCTCCTGACCTAACATTGGAGCATACACTACTGCTTTCTCCTGACCTAACATTGGAGCATACACTACTGTATTCTCCTGATCCAACATTGGAGCATACACTACTGCTTTCTCCTGACCTAACATTGGAGCATACACTACTGTATTCTCCGGATCTAACATCGGAGCATACACTGCTGCTTTCTCCTGATCTGACATCGGAGCATACACTACTGCTTTCTCCTCATCTGACATTGGAGCATACACTACTGCTTTCTGCTGAATTGACATTGGAGCATACACTACTGCTTTCTCCTGATCTGACATTGGAGCATACACTACTGTATTCTCCTGACCTGACATTGGAGCATACACTACTGTTTTCTCCTGACCTAACATTGGAGCATACACTACTGTATTCTCCTGAGCTAACATTGGAGCATACACTACTGCTTTCTCCTGACCTAACATTGGAGCATACACTACTGCTTTCTCCTGATCTGACATTGGAGCATACACTACTGCATTCTCCTGATCTGACATTGGAGCATACACTACTGCTTTCTCCTCACCTGACATTGGAGCATACACTACTGTTTTCTCCTGACCTGACATTGGAGCATACACTACTGTATTCTCCTGATATAACATTAGAGCATACACTACTGCATTCTTCTGATCTAACATTGGAGCACACACTACTGCTTTCTCCTGATCTAACATTGGAGCATACACTACTGCTTTCTCCTCATCTAACATTGGAGCATACACTACTGCTTTCTCCTCATCTAACATTGGAGCATACACTACAGCTTTCTCCTGATCTGACATTGGAGCATACACTACTGCTTTCTCCTGACCTGACATTGGAGCATACACTTCTGTATTATCCTGACCTGACATTGGAGCATACACTACTGCATTATCCTGATCTGACATTGGGGCATACACTACTGCTTTCTCCTGACCTAACATTGGAGCATACACTACTGCATTCTCCTGATATAACATTGGAGCATACACTACTGCATTCTCCTGATCTGACATTGGAGCATACACTTCTGCTTTCTCCTGATCTGACATTGGAGCATACACTACTGCTTTCTCCTCATCTAACATTGGAGCATACACTACAGCTTTCACCTGATCTGACATTGGAGCATACACTACTGCTTTCTCCTGACCTGACATTGGAGCATACACTACTGTATTATCCTGACATGACATTGGAGCATACACTACTGCATTATCCTGATCTGACATTGGAGCATACACTACTGCTTTCTCCTGACCTAACATTGGAGCATACACTACTGTATTCTCCTGATCTAACACTGGAGCTTACACTACTGTATTCTCCAGATATAACATGGGAGCATACACTACTGCATTCTCCTGATCTGACATTGGAGCATACACTACTGCTTTCTCCTGATCTGACATTGGAGCATACACTACTGCTTTCTCCTCATCTGACATTGGAGCATACACTACAGCTTTCTCCTGATCTGACATTGGAGCATACACTACTGCTTTCTCCTGACCTGACATTGGAGCATACACTACTGTATTATCCTGACCTGACATTGGAGCATACACTACTGCATTATCCTGATCTGACATTGGAGCATACACTACTGCTTTCTCCTGACCTGACATTGGAGCATACACTACTGTATTCTCCTGATCTAACATTGGAGCATACACTACTGGTTTCTCCTGACCTAACATTGGAGCATACACAACTGTATTCTCCTGACCTAACATTGGAGCATACACTACTGCTTTCTCCTGATCTGACATTAGAGCATACACTACTGCTTTCTCCAGAACTAACATTGGAGCATACACTACTGCTTTCTCCTGACCTAACATTGGAGCATACACTACTGTATTCTCCTGATCTAACATTGGAGCATACACTACTGTATTCTCCTGATATAACATTGGAGCATACACTACTGCTTTCTCCTGACCTAACATTGGAGCATACACTACTGCATTCTCCTGATCTAACATTGGAGCATACACTACTGCTTTCTCCTGATCTAACATTGGAGCATACACTACTGTATTCTCCTGATATAACATTGGAGCATACACTACTGTATTCTCCTGATCTAACATTGGAGCATACACTACGGTATTCTCCTGATCTAACATTGGAGCATACACTACTGTATTCTCCTGATCTAACATTGGAGCATACACTACTGCTTTGTCCTGGCCTAACATTGGAGCATACACTGCTGCTTTCTCCTGATCTAACATTGGAGCATACACTGCTATACTCTGCTGATATAACTTTGGAGCATACACTACTGTATTCTCCTGACCTTACATTGGAGCATACACTACTGTATTCTCCTGATCTAACATTGGAGCATACACTTCTGTATTCTCCTGACCTAACATTGGAGCATACACTACTGTATTCTCCTGATATAACATTGGAGAATACACTACTGTATTCTCCTGATCTGACATTGGAGCATATACTACTGCTTCTCCTGATCTGATATTGGAGCATACACTACTGCATTCTCCTGATCTAACATTGGAGCATACACTGCTGCTTTCTCCTGATCTAACATTGGAGCATACACTGCTGCTTTCTCCTGACCTAACATTGTAGCATACACTACTGCATTCTCCTGATCTAACATTGGAGCATACACTACTGCTTTCTCCTGATCTAACATTGGAGCATACACTACTGTATTCTCCTGACATAAAATTGGAGCATACACTACTGTTTTCTCCTGACCTAACATTGGAGCATACACTACTGCTTTCTCCTGACCTAACATTGGAGCATACACTACTGTATTCTCCTGATCCAACATTGGAGCATACACTACTGCTTTCTAATGACCTAACATTGGAGCATACACTACTGTATTCTCCTGATCTAACATCGGAGCATACACTGCTGCTTTCTCCTGATCTGACATCGGAGCATACACTACTGCTTTCTCCTCATCTGACATTGGAGCATACACTACTGCTTTCTGCTGAATTGACATTGGAGCATACACTACTGCTTTCTCCTGATCTGACATTGGAGCATACACTACTGTATTCTCCTGACCTGACATTGGAGCATACACTACTGTTTTCTCCTGACCTAACATTGGAGCATACACTACTGTATTCTCCTGAGCTAACATTGGAGCATACACTACTGCTTTCTCCTGACCTAACATTGGAGCATACACTACTGCTTTCTCCTGATCTGACATTGGAGCATACACTACTGCATTCTCCTGATCTGACATTGGAGCATACACTACTGCTTCCTCCTCACCTGACATTGGAGCATACACTACTGTTTTCTCCTGACCTGACATTGGAGCATACACTACTGTATTCTCCTGATATAACATTAGAGCATACACTACTGCATTCTTCTGATCTAACATTGGAGCATACACTACTGCTTTCTCCTGATCTAACATTGGAGCATACACTACTGCTTTCTCCTCATCTAACATTGGAGCATACACTACAGCTTTCTCCTGATCTGACATTGGAGCATACACTACTGCTTTCTCCTGACCTGACATTGGAGCATACACTTCTGTATTATCCTGACCTGACATTGGAGCATACACTACTGCATTATCCTGATCTGACATTGGGGCATACACTACTGCTTTCTCCTGACCTAACATTGGAGCATACACTACTGCATTCTCCTGATATAACATTGGAGCATACACTACTGCATTCTCCTGATCTGACATTGGAGCATACACTTCTGCTTTCTCCTGATCTGACATTGGAGCATACACTACTGCTTTCTCCTCATCTAACATTGGAGCATACACTACAGCTTTCACCTGATCTGACATTGGAGCATACACTACTGCTTTCTCCTGACCTGACATTGGAGAGTACACTACTGTATTATCCTGACCTGACATTGGAGCATACACTACTGCATTATCCTGATCTGACATTGGAGCATACACTACTGCTTTCTCCTGACCTAACATTGGAGCATACACTACTGTATTCTCCTGATCTAACACTGGAGCTTACACTACTGTATTCTCCAGATATAACATTGGAGCATACACTACTGCATTCTCCTGATCTGACATTGGAGCATACACTACTGCTTTCTCCTGATCTGACATTGGAGCATACACTACTGCTTTCTCCTCATCTGACATTGGAGCATACACTACAGCTTTCTCCTGATCTGACATTGGAGCATACACTACTGCTTTCTCCTGACCTGACATTGGAGCATACACTACTGTATTATCCTGACCTGACATTGGAGCATACACTACTGCATTATCCTGATCTGACATTGGAGCATACACTACTGCTTTCTCCTGACCTGACATTGGAGCAAACACTACTGTATTCTCCTGATCTAACATTGGAGCATACACTACTGTTTTCTCCTGACCTAACATTGGAGCATACACAACTGTATTCTCCTGACCTAACATTGGAGCATACCCTACTGCTTTCTCCTGATCTGACATTGGAGCATACACTACTGCTTTCTCCAGAACTAACATTGGAGCATACACTACTGTATTCTCCTGATCTAACATTGGAGCATACACTACTGTATTCTCCTGATCTAACATTGGAGCATACACTACTGTATTCTCCTGATATAACATTGGAGCATACACTACTGCATTCTCCTGATCTAACATTGGAGCATACACTACTGCTTTCTCCTGATCTAACATTGGAGCATACACTACTGTATTCTCCTGATATAACATTGGAGCATACACTACTGTATTCTCCTGATCTAACATTGGAGCATACACTACGGTATTCTCCTGATCTAACATTGGAGCATACACTACTGTATTCTCCTGATCTAACATTGGAGCATACACTACTGCCTTGTCCTGGCCTAACATTGGAGCGTACACTACTATACTCTGCTGATATAACTTTGGAGCATACACTACTGTATTCTCCTGACCTTACATTGGAGCATACACTACTGTATTCTCCTGATCTAACATTGGAGCATACACTTCTGTATTCTCCTGACCTAACATTGGAGCATACACTACTGTATTCTCCTGATATAACATTGGAGAATACACTACTGTATTCTCCTGATCTGACATTGGAGCATATACTACTGCTTCTCCTGATCTGACATTGGAGCATACACTACTGCATTCTCCTGATCTGACATTGGAGCATACACTGCTGCTTTCTCCTGATCTAACATTGGAGCATACACTGCTGCTTTCTCCTGACCTAACATTGTAGCATACACTACTGCATTCTCCTGATCTAACATTGGAGCATACACTACTGTTTTCTCCTGACCTAACATTGGAGCATACAATACTGTATTCTCCTGACATAAAATTGGAGCATACACTACTGTTTTCTCCTGACCTAACATTGGAGCATACACTACTGCTTTCTCCTGACCTAACATTGGAGCATACACTACTGCTTTCTCCTGACCTAACATTGGAGCATACACTACTGTATTCTCCTGATCTAACATTGGAGCATACACTACTGTATTCTCCTGATATAACATCGGAGCATACACTGCTGCTTTCTCCTGATCTGACATCGGAGCATACACTACTGCTTTCTCCTCATCTGACATTGGAGCATACACTACTGCTTTCTCCTGAATTGACATTGGAGCATACACTACTGCTTTCTCCTGATCTGACATTGGAGCATACACTACTGTATTCTCCTGACCTGACATTGGAGCAAACACTACTGTTTTCTCCTGACCTAACATTGGAGCATACACTACTGTATTCTCCTGAGCTAACATTGGAGCATACACTACTGCTTTCTCCTGACCTAACATTGGAGCATACACTACTGCATTCTCCTGATCTGACATTGGAGCATACACTACTGCTTTCTCCTCACCTGACATTGGAGCATACACTACTGTTTTCTCCTGACCTGACATTGGAGCATACACTACTGTATTCTCCTGATATAACATTAGAGCATACACTACTGCATTCTTCTGATCTAACATTGGAGCATACACTACTGCTTTCTCCTGATCTAACATTGGAGCATACACTACTGCTTTCTCCTCATCTAACATTGGAGCATACACTACAGCTTTCTCCTGACCTGACATTGGAGCATACACTACTGCTTTCTCCTGATCTGACATCGGAGCATACACTACTGCTTTCTCCTCATCTGACATTGGAGCACACACTACTGCTTTCTCCTGAATTGACATTGGAGCATACACTACTGCTTTCTCCTGATCTGACATTGGAGCATACACTACTGTATTCTCCTGACCTGACATTGGAGCAAACACTACTGTTTTCTCCTGACCTAACATTGGAGCATACACTACTGTATTCTCCTGAGCTAACATTGGAGCATACACTACTGCTTTCTCCTGACCTAACATTGGAGCATACACTACTGCATTCTCCTGATCTGACATTGGAGCATACACTACTGCTTTCTCCTCACCTGACATTGGAGCATACACTACTGTTTTCTCCTGACCTGACATTGGAGCATACACTACTGTATTCTCCTGATATAACATTAGAGCATACACTACTGCATTCTCCTGATATAACATTGGAGCATACACTACTGCATTCTCCTGATCTGACATTGGAGCATACACTTCTGCTTTCTCCTGATCTGACATTGGAGCATACACTACTGCTTTCTCCTCATCTAACATTGGAGCATACACTGCAGCTTTCACCTGATCTGACATTGGAGCATACACTACTGCTTTCTCCTGACCTGACATTGGAGCATACACTACTGTATTATCCTGACCTGACATTGGAGCATACACTACTGCATTATCCTGATCTGACATTGGAGCATACACTACTGCTTTCTCCTGACCTGACATTGGAGCATACACTACTGTATTCTCCTGATCTAACACTGGAGCTTACACTACTGTATTCTCCAGATATAACATTGGAGCATACACTACTGCATTCTCCTGATCTGACATTGGAGCATACACTACTGCTTTCTCCTGATCTGACATTGGAGCATACACTACTGCTTTCTCCTCATCTGACATTGGAGCATACACTACAGCTTTCTCCTCATCTGACATTGGAGCATACACTACTGTTTTCTCCTGACCTGACATTGGAGCATACACTACTGTATTATCCTGACCTGACATTGGAGCATACACTACTGCATTATCCTGATCTGACATTGGAGCATACACTACTGCTTTCTCCTGACCTGACATTGGAGCATACACTACTGTATTCTCCTGATCTAACATTGGAGCATACACTACTGTTTTCTCCTGACCTAACATTGGAGCATACACAACTGTATTCTCCTGACCTAACATTGGAGCATACACTACTGTTTTCTCCTGACCTAACATTGGAGCATACACTACTGCTTTCTCCTGATCTGACATTGGAGCATACACTACTGCATTCTCCTGATCAGACATTGGAGCATACACTACTGCTTTCTCCTGACCTGACATTGGAGCATACACTACTCTTTTCTCCTGATCAGACATTGGAGCATACACTACTGTATTCTCCTGATATAACATTAGAGCATACACTACTGTATTTTCCTGACATAACATTGGAGCATACACTACTGTATTCTCATGATATAACATTGGAGCATACACTACTGTATTCTCCTGATATAACATTGGAGCATACACAACTGTATTCTCCTGATCTGACATTGGAGCATACACTACTGCTTTCTCCTGATCTGACATTGGAGCATACACTACTGTATTCTCCTGATCTAACATTGGAGCATACACTACTGTTTTCTCCTGACCTAACATTGGAGCATACACAACTGTATTCTCCTGACCTAACATTGGAGCATACACTACTGTTTTCTCCTGACCTAACATTGGAGCATACACTACTGCTTTCTCCTGATCTGACATTGGAGCATACACTACTGCATTCTCCTGATCAGACATTGGAGCATACACTACTGCTTTCTCCTGACCTGACATTGGAGCATACACTACTCTTTTCTCCTGATCAGACATTGGAGCATACACTACTGTATTCTCCTGATATAACATTAGAGCATACACTACTGTATTTTCCTGACATAACATTGGAGCATACACTACTGTATTCTCATGATATAACATTGGAGCATACACTACTGTATTCTCCTGATATAACATTGGAGCATACACAACTGTATTCTCCTGATCTGACATTGGAGCATACACTACTGCTTTCTCCTGATCTGACATTGGAGCATACACTACTGCTTTCTCCTGATCTGACATTGGAGCATACACTACTGCTTTCTCCTGACCTGACATTGGAGCTTACACTACTGCTTTCTCCTGATCTGACATTGGAGCATACACTACTGCTTTCTCCTGATCTGACATTGGAGCATACACTACTGCTTTCTCCTGACCTAACATTGGAGCATACACTACTGCATTCTCCTGATCTGACATTGGAGCATACACTATTGCTTTCTCCTGACCTATCATTGGAGCATACACTACTGCATTCTCCTGATCTAACATTGGAGCATACACTACTGCTTTCTCCTGACCGAACATTGGAGCATACACTACTGCATTCTCCTGATCTAACATTGGAGCATACACTACTGTATTCTCCTGATCTAACATTGGAGCATACACTACTGTATTCTCCTGATATAACATTGGAGCATACACTACAGCTTTCTCCTGATCTAACATTGGAGCATAAACTACTGCTTTATCCTGACCTAACATTGGAGCACACACTACTGCATTCTCCTGATATAACATTGGAGCATACACTACTGTTTTCTCCTGACCTAACATTGGAGCATACACTACTGCTTTCTCCTGACCTAACATTGGAGCATACACTACTGTATTCTCCTGATCAAACATTGGAGCATACACTACTGTATTCTCCTGATCTAACATTGGAGCATACACTACTGCATTCTCCTGATCTGACATTGGAGCATACACTACTGCTTTCTTCTGATCTGACATTGGAGCATACACTACTGTATTCTCCTGACCTGACATTGGAGCATACACTACTGCTTTCTCCTGACCTAACATTGGAGCATACACTACTGTATTCTCCTGATCTAACATCGGAGCATACACTACTGTATTCTCCTGATATAACATCGGAGCATACACTACTCCTTTCTCCTGATCTGACATCGGAGCATACACTACTGCTTCTCCTCATCTGACATTGGAGCATACACTACTGCTTTCTCCTGATCTGACATTGGAGCATACACTACTGCTTTCTCCTGATTTGACATTGGAGCATACTCTACTATATTCTCCTGACCTGACATTGGAGCATACACTACTGTTTTCTCCTGACCTAACATTGGAGCATACACTACTGCATTCTCCTGAGCTAACATTGGAGCATACACTACTGCTTTCTCCTGACCTAACGTTGGAGCATACACTACTGCTTTCTCCTGACCTAACATTGGAGCATACACTACTGCTTTCTCCTGATCTGACATGGGAGCATACACTACTGCATTCTCCTGATCTGACATGGGAGCATACACTACTGCTTTCTCCTGATCTAACATTGGAGCATACACTACTGTATTCTCCTGACCTAACATTGGAGCATACACTACTGCTTTCTCCTGACCTGACATTGGAGCATACACTACTGCTTTCTCCTGACCTGACATTGGAGCATACACTACTGTATTCTCCTGATCTGACATTGGAGCATACAGTACTGTATTCTCCTGATCTAACATTGGAGCATACACTACTGCATTCTCCTGATCTGACATTGTAGCATACACTACTGCTTTCTCCTGATCTGACATTGGAGCATACACTACTGTATTCTCCTGATCTAACATTGGAGCATACACTACTGCTTTCTCCTGACCTAACATTGGAGCATACACTACTGCTTTCTCCTGAACTAACATTGGAGCATACACTACTGTATTCTCCTGATCTAACACTGGAGCATACACTACTGTATTCTCCTGATCTAACATTGGAGCATACACTTCTGCTTTCTCCTGATCTGACATTGGAGCATACACTACTGCTTTCTCCTGATCTGACATTGGAGCATACACTACTGCTTTCTCCTCATCTGACATTGGAGCATATACTACAGCTTTCTCCTGATCTGACATTGGAGCATACACTACTGCTTTCTCCTGACCTGACATTGGAGCATACACTACTGTATTATCCTGACCTGACATTGGAGCATACACTACTGCATTATCCTGATCTGACATTGGAGCATACACTACTGCTTTCTCCTGACCTAACATTGGAGCATACACTACTGTATTCTCCTGATCTAACATTGGAGCATACACTACTGTTTTCTCCTGACCTAACATTGGAGCATACACTACTGTATTCTCCTGACCTAACAATGGAGCATACACTACTGCTTTCTCCTGACCTAACATTGGAGCATACACTACTGCTTTCTCCTGA
The DNA here is from genome assembly GCA_031769625.1 of Taudactylus pleione. Taxonomy (NCBI): domain Eukaryota; kingdom Metazoa; phylum Chordata; class Amphibia; order Anura; family Myobatrachidae; genus Taudactylus; species Taudactylus pleione. The sequence goes on along the minus strand of JAUIMM010000255.1, from coordinate 18,085,125 downwards.
TCTGACATTGGAGCATACACTACTGCATTCTCCTGATCTGACATTGGAGCATACACAACTGCTTTCTCCTGACCTGACATTGGAGCATACACTACTCTTTTCTCCTGACCTGACATTGGAGCATACACTACTGTATACTCCTGATATAACATTAGAGCATACACTACTGTATTTTCCTGACATAACATTGGAGCATACAATACTGTATTCTCCTGATATAACATTGGAGCATACACAAATGCATTCTCCTGATCTGACATTGGAGCATACACTACTGTTTTCTCCTGATCTGACATTGGAGCATACACTACTGCTTTCTCCTGACCTGACATTGGAGCATACACTACTGCTTTCTCCTGATCTGACATTGGAGCATACACTACTGCTTTCTCCTGATCTGACATTGGAGCATACACTACTGCTTTCTCCTGACCTGACATTGGAGCATACACTACTGCATTCTCCTGATCTGACATTGGAGCATACACTACTGCTTTCTCCTGATCTGACATTGAAGCATACACTATTGCTTTCTCCTGACCTATCATTGGAGCATACACTACTGCATTCTCCTGACCTAACATTGGAGCATACACTACTGCTTTCTCCTGACCTAACATTGGAGCATACACTACTGTATTCTCCTGATCTAACATTGGAGCATACACTACTGTATTCTCCTGATATAACATTGGAGCATACACTACTGCTTTCTCCTGATCTAACATTGGAGCATAAACTACTGCTTTCTCCTGACCTAACATTGGAGCATACACTACTGCATTCTCCTGATCTAACATTGGAGCATACACTACTGCTTTCTCCTGATCAAACATTGGAGCATACACTACTGTATTCTCCTGATATAACATTGGAGCATTCACTACTGTATTCTCCTGATCTAACATTGGCGCATACACTACGGTATTCTCCTGATCTAACATTGGAGCATACACTACTGTATTCTCCTGATCTAACATTGGAGCATACACTACTGCTTTGTCCTGGCCTAACATTGGAGCGTACACTACTATACTCTGCTGATATAACTTTGGAGCATACACTACTGTATTCTCCTGACCTTACTTTGGAGCATACACTACTGTATTCTCCTGATCTAACATTGGAGCATACACTTCTGTATTCTCCTGACATAACATTGGAGCATACACTACTGTATTCTCCTGATATATCATTGGAGAATACACTACTGTATTCTCCTGATCTGACATTGGAGCATATACTACTGCTTCTCCTGATCTGACATTGGAGCATACACTACTGCATTCTCCTGATCTAACATTGGAGCATACACTACTGCTTTCTCTTGATCTAACATTGGAGCATACACTACTGCTTTCTCCTGACCTAACATTGTAGCATACACTACTGCATTCTCCTGATCTAACATTGGAACATACACTACTGCTTTCTCCTTATCTAACATTGGAGCATACACTACTGTATTCTCCTGACCTAACATTGGAGCATACACTACTGTTTTCTCCTGACCTAACATTGGAGCATACACTACTGCATTCTCCAGATCTGACATTGGAGCATACACAACTGCTTTCTCCTGACCTGACATTGGAGCATACACTACTCTTTTCTCCTGACCTGACATTGGAGCATACACTACTGTATACTCCTGATATAACATTAGAGCATACACACTGTATTTTCCTGACATAACATTGGAGCATACACTACTGTATTCTCCTGATATAACATTGGAGCATACACAACTGCATTCTTCTGATCTGACATTGGAGCATACACTACTGCTTTCTCCTGATCTGACATTGGAGCATACACTACTGCTTTCATCTGATCTGACATTGGAGCATACACTACTGCTTTCTCCTGACCTGACATTGGAGCATACACTACTGCTTTCTCCTGATCTGACATTGGAGCATACACTACTGCTTTCTCCTGATCTGACATTGGAGCATACACTACTGCTTTCTCCTGACCTGACATTGGAGCATACACTACTGCATTCTCCTGATCTGACATTGGAGCATACACTACTGCTTTCTCCTGATCTGACATTGAAGAATACACTATTGCTTTCTCCTGACCTATCATTGGAGCATACACTACTGCATTCTCCTGACCTAACATTGGAGCATACACTACTGTATTCTCCTGATCTAACATCGGAGCATACACTACTGTATTCTCCTGATATAACATCGGAGCATACACTACTCCTTTCTCCTGATCTGACATCGGAGCATACACTACTGCTTCTCCTCATCTGACATTGGAGCATACACTACTGCTTTCTCCTGATCTGACATTGGAGCATACACTACTGCTTTCTCCTGATTTGACATTGGAGCATACTCTACTATATTCTCCTGACCTGACATTGGAGCATACACTACTGTTTTCTCCTGACCTAACATTGGAGCATACACTACTGCATTCTCCTGAGCTAACATTGGAGCATACACTACTGCTTTCTCCTGACCTAACGTTGGAGCATACACTACTGCTTTCTCCTGACCTAACATTGGAGCATACACTACTGCTTTCTCCTGATCTGACATGGGAGCATACACTACTGCATTCTCCTGATCTGACATGGGAGCATACACTACTGCTTTCTCCTGATCTAACATTGGAGCATACACTACTGTATTCTCCTGACCTAACATTGGAGCATACACTACTGCTTTCTCCTGACCTGACATTGGAGCATACACTACTGCTTTCTCCTGACCTGACATTGGAGCATACACTACTGTATTCTCCTGATCTGACATTGGAGCATACAGTACTGTATTCTCCTGATCTAACATTGGAGCATACACTACTGCATTCTCCTGATCTGACAATGTAGCATACACTACTGCTTTCTCCTGATCTGACATTGGAGCATACACTACTGTATTCTCCTGATCTAACATTGGAGCATACACTACTGCTTTCTCCTGACCTAACATTGGAGCATACACTACTGCTTTCTCCTGAACTAACATTGGAGCATACACTACTGTATTCTCCTGATCTAACACTGGAGCATACACTACTGTATTCTCCTGATCTAACATTGGAGCATACACTTCTGCTTTCTCCTGATCTGACATTGGAGCATACACTACTGCTTTCTCCTGATCTGACATTGGAGCATACACTACTGCTTTCTCCTCATCTAACATTGGAGCATACACTACAGCTTTCACCTGATCTGACATTGGAGCATACACTACTGCTTTCTCCTGACCTGACATTGGAGAGTACACTACTGTATTATCCTGACCTGACATTGGAGCATACACTACTGCATTATCCTGATCTGACATTGGAGCATACACTACTGCTTTCTCCTGACCTAACATTGGAGCATACACTACTGTATTCTCCTGATCTAACACTGGAGCTTACACTACTGTATTCTCCAGATATAACATTGGAGCATACACTACTGCATTCTCCTGATCTGACATTGGAGCATACACTACTGCTTTCTCCTGATCTGACATTGGAGCATACACTACTGCTTTCTCCTCATCTGACATTGGAGCATACACTACAGCTTTCTCCTGATCTGACATTGGAGCATACACTACTGCTTTCTCCTGACCTGACATTGGAGCATACACTACTGTATTATCCTGACCTGACATTGGAGCATACACTACTGCATTATCCTGATCTGACATTGGAGCATACACTACTGCTTTCTCCTGACCTGACATTGGAGCAAACACTACTGTATTCTCCTGATCTAACATTGGAGCATACACTACTGTTTTCTCCTGACCTAACATTGGAGCATACACAACTGTATTCTCCTGACCTAACATTGGAGCATACCCTACTGCTTTCTCCTGATCTGACATTGGAGCATACACTACTGCTTTCTCCAGAACTAACATTGGAGCATACACTACTGTATTCTCCTGATCTAACATTGGAGCATACACTACTGTATTCTCCTGATCTAACATTGGAGCATACACTACTGTATTCTCCTGATATAACATTGGAGCATACACTACTGCATTCTCCTGATCTAACATTGGAGCATACACTACTGCTTTCTCCTGATCTAACATTGGAGCATACACTACTGTATTCTCCTGATATAACATTGGAGCATACACTACTGTATTCTCCTGATCTAACATTGGAGCATACACTACGGTATTCTCCTGATCTAACATTGGAGCATACACTACTGTATTCTCCTGATCTAACATTGGAGCATACACTACTGCCTTGTCCTGGCCTAACATTGGAGCGTACACTACTATACTCTGCTGATATAACTTTGGAGCATACACTACTGTATTCTCCTGACCTTACATTGGAGCATACACTACTGTATTCTCCTGATCTAACATTGGAGCATACACTTCTGTATTCTCCTGACCTAACATTGGAGCATACACTACTGTATTCTCCTGATATAACATTGGAGAATACACTACTGTATTCTCCTGATCTGACATTGGAGCATATACTACTGCTTCTCCTGATCTGACATTGGAGCATACACTACTGCATTCTCCTGATCTGACATTGGAGCATACACTGCTGCTTTCTCCTGATCTAACATTGGAGCATACACTGCTGCTTTCTCCTGACCTAACATTGTAGCATACACTACTGCATTCTCCTGATCTAACATTGGAGCATACACTACTGTTTTCTCCTGACCTAACATTGGAGCATACAATACTGTATTCTCCTGACATAAAATTGGAGCATACACTACTGTTTTCTCCTGACCTAACATTGGAGCATACACTACTGCTTTCTCCTGACCTAACATTGGAGCATACACTACTGCTTTCTCCTGACCTAACATTGGAGCATACACTACTGTATTCTCCTGATCTAACATTGGAGCATACACTACTGTATTCTCCTGATATAACATCGGAGCATACACTGCTGCTTTCTCCTGATCTGACATCGGAGCATACACTACTGCTTTCTCCTCATCTGACATTGGAGCATACACTACTGCTTTCTCCTGAATTGACATTGGAGCATACACTACTGCTTTCTCCTGATCTGACATTGGAGCATACACTACTGTATTCTCCTGACCTGACATTGGAGCAAACACTACTGTTTTCTCCTGACCTAACATTGGAGCATACACTACTGTATTCTCCTGAGCTAACATTGGAGCATACACTACTGCTTTCTCCTGACCTAACATTGGAGCATACACTACTGCATTCTCCTGATCTGACATTGGAGCATACACTACTGCTTTCTCCTCACCTGACATTGGAGCATACACTACTGTTTTCTCCTGACCTGACATTGGAGCATACACTACTGTATTCTCCTGATATAACATTAGAGCATACACTACTGCATTCTTCTGATCTAACATTGGAGCATACACTACTGCTTTCTCCTGATCTAACATTGGAGCATACACTACTGCTTTCTCCTCATCTAACATTGGAGCATACACTACAGCTTTCTCCTGACCTGACATTGGAGCATACACTACTGCTTTCTCCTGATCTGACATCGGAGCATACACTACTGCTTTCTCCTCATCTGACATTGGAGCACACACTACTGCTTTCTCCTGAATTGACATTGGAGCATACACTACTGCTTTCTCCTGATCTGACATTGGAGCATACACTACTGTATTCTCCTGACCTGACATTGGAGCAAACACTACTGTTTTCTCCTGACCTAACATTGGAGCATACACTACTGTATTCTCCTGAGCTAACATTGGAGCATACACTACTGCTTTCTCCTGACCTAACATTGGAGCATACACTACTGCATTCTCCTGATCTGACATTGGAGCATACACTACTGCTTTCTCCTCACCTGACATTGGAGCATACACTACTGTTTTCTCCTGACCTGACATTGGAGCATACACTACTGTATTCTCCTGATATAACATTAGAGCATACACTACTGCATTCTTCTGATCTAACATTGGAGCATACACTACTGCTTTCTCCTGATCTAACATTGGAGCATACACTACTGCTTTCTCCTCATCTAACATTGGAGCATACACTACAGCTTTCTCCTGACCTGACATTGGAGCATACACTACTGCTTTCTCCTGACCTGACATTGGAGCATACACTTCTGTATTATCCTGACCTGACATTGGAGCATACACTACTGCATTATCCTGATCTGACATTGGGGCATACACTACTGCTTTCTCCTGACCTAACATTGGAGCATACACTACTGCATTCTCCTGATATAACATTGGAGCATACACTACTGCATTCTCCTGATCTGACATTGGAGCATACACTTCTGCTTTCTCCTGATCTGACATTGGAGCATACACTACTGCTTTCTCCTCATCTAACATTGGAGCATACACTGCAGCTTTCACCTGATCTGACATTGGAGCATACACTACTGCTTTCTCCTGACCTGACATTGGAGCATACACTACTGTATTATCCTGACCTGACATTGGAGCATACACTACTGCATTATCCTGATCTGACATTGGAGCATACACTACTGCTTTCTCCTGACCTGACATTGGAGCATACACTACTGTATTCTCCTGATCTAACACTGGAGCTTACACTACTGTATTCTCCAGATATAACATTGGAGCATACACTACTGCATTCTCCTGATCTGACATTGGAGCATACACTACTGCTTTCTCCTGATCTGACATTGGAGCATACACTACTGCTTTCTCCTCATCTGACATTGGAGCATACACTACAGCTTTCTCCTCATCTGACATTGGAGCATACACTACTGTTTTCTCCTGACCTGACATTGGAGCATACACTACTGTATTATCCTGACCTGACATTGGAGCATACACTACTGCATTATCCTGATCTGACATTGGAGCATACACTACTGCTTTCTCCTGACCTGACATTGGAGCATACACTACTGTATTCTCCTGATCTAACATTGGAGCATACACTACTGTTTTCTCCTGACCTAACATTGGAGCATACACAACTGTATTCTCCTGACCTAACATTGGAGCATACACTACTGTTTTCTCCTGACCTAACATTGGAGCATACACTACTGCTTTCTCCTGATCTGACATTGGAGCATACACTACTGCATTCTCCTGATCAGACATTGGAGCATACACTACTGCTTTCTCCTGACCTGACATTGGAGCATACACTACTCTTTTCTCCTGATCAGACATTGGAGCATACACTACTGTATTCTCCTGATATAACATTAGAGCATACACTACTGTATTTTCCTGACATAACATTGGAGCATACACTACTGTATTCTCATGATATAACATTGGAGCATACACTACTGTATTCTCCTGATATAACATTGGAGCATACACAACTGTATTCTCCTGATCTGACATTGGAGCATACACTACTGCTTTCTCCTGATCTGACATTGGAGCATACACTACTGTATTCTCCTGATCTAACATTGGAGCATACACTACTGTTTTCTCCTGACCTAACATTGGAGCATACACAACTGTATTCTCCTGACCTAACATTGGAGCATACACTACTGTTTTCTCCTGACCTAACATTGGAGCATACACTACTGCTTTCTCCTGATCTGACATTGGAGCATACACTACTGCATTCTCCTGATCAGACATTGGAGCATACACTACTGCTTTCTCCTGACCTGACATTGGAGCATACACTACTCTTTTCTCCTGATCAGACATTGGAGCATACACTACTGTATTCTCCTGATATAACATTAGAGCATACACTACTGTATTTTCCTGACATAACATTGGAGCATACACTACTGTATTCTCATGATATAACATTGGAGCATACACTACTGTATTCTCCTGATATAACATTGGAGCATACACAACTGTATTCTCCTGATCTGACATTGGAGCATACACTACTGCTTTCTCCTGATCTGACATTGGAGCATACACTACTGCTTTCTCCTGATCTGACATTGGAGCATACACTACTGCTTTCTCCTGACCTGACATTGGAGCTTACACTACTGCTTTCTCCTGATCTGACATTGGAGCATACACTACTGCTTTCTCCTGATCTGACATTGGAGCATACACTACTGCTTTCTCCTGACCTAACATTGGAGCATACACTACTGCATTCTCCTGATCTGACATTGGAGCATACACTATTGCTTTCTCCTGACCTATCATTGGAGCATACACTACTGCATTCTCCTGATCTAACATTGGAGCATACACTACTGCTTTCTCCTGACCGAACATTGGAGCATACACTACTGCATTCTCCTGATCTAACATTGGAGCATACACTACTGTATTCTCCTGATCTAACATTGGAGCATACACTACTGTATTCTCCTGATATAACATTGGAGCATACACTACAGCTTTCTCCTGATCTAACATTGGAGCATAAACTACTGCTTTATCCTGACCTAACATTGGAGCACACACTACTGCATTCTCCTGATATAACATTGGAGCATACACTACTGTTTTCTCCTGACCTAACATTGGAGCATACACTACTGCTTTCTCCTGACCTAACATTGGAGCATACACTACTGTATTCTCCTGATCAAACATTGGAGCATACACTACTGTATTCTCCTGATCTAACATTGGAGCATACACTACTGCATTCTCCTGATCTGACATTGGAGCATACACTACTGCTTTCTTCTGATCTGACATTGGAGCATACACTACTGTATTCTCCTGACCTGACATTGGAGCATACACTACTGCTTTCTCCTGACCTAACATTGGAGCATACACTACTGTATTCTCCTGATCTAACATCGGAGCATACACTACTGTATTCTCCTGATATAACATCGGAGCATACACTACTCCTTTCTCCTGATCTGACATCGGAGCATACACTACTGCTTCTCCTCATCTGACATTGGAGCATACACTACTGCTTTCTCCTGATCTGACATTGGAGCATACACTACTGCTTTCTCCTGATTTGACATTGGAGCATACTCTACTATATTCTCCTGACCTGACATTGGAGCATACACTACTGTTTTCTCCTGACCTAACATTGGAGCATACACTACTGCATTCTCCTGAGCTAACATTGGAGCATACACTACTGCTTTCTCCTGACCTAACGTTGGAGCATACACTACTGCTTTCTCCTGACCTAACATTGGAGCATACACTACTGCTTTCTCCTGATCTGACATGGGAGCATACACTACTGCATTCTCCTGATCTGACATGGGAGCATACACTACTGCTTTCTCCTGATCTAACATTGGAGCATACACTACTGTATTCTCCTGACCTAACATTGGAGCATACACTACTGCTTTCTCCTGACCTGACATTGGAGCATACACTACTGCTTTCTCCTGACCTGACATTGGAGCATACACTACTGTATTCTCCTGATCTGACATTGGAGCATACAGTACTGTATTCTCCTGATCTAACATTGGAGCATACACTACTGCATTCTCCTGATCTGACATTGTAGCATACACTACTGCTTTCTCCTGATCTGACATTGGAGCATACACTACTGTATTCTCCTGATCTAACATTGGAGCATACACTACTGCTTTCTCCTGACCTAACATTGGAGCATACACTACTGCTTTCTCCTGAACTAACATTGGAGCATACACTACTGTATTCTCCTGATCTAACACTGGAGCATACACTACTGTATTCTCCTGATCTAACATTGGAGCATACACTTCTGCTTTCTCCTGATCTGACATTGGAGCATACACTACTGCTTTCTCCTGATCTGACATTGGAGCATACACTACTGCTTTCTCCTCATCTGACATTGGAGCATATACTACAGCTTTCTCCTGATCTGACATTGGAGCATACACTACTGCTTTCTCCTGACCTGACATTGGAGCATACACTACTGTATTATCCTGACCTGACATTGGAGCATACACTACTGCATTATCCTGATCTGACATTGGAGCATACACTACTGCTTTCTCCTGACCTAACATTGGAGCATACACTACTGTATTCTCCTGATCTAACATTGGAGCATACACTACTGTTTTCTCCTGACCTAACATTGGAGCATACACTACTGTATTCTCCTGACCTAACAATGGAGCATACACTACTGCTTTCTCCTGACCTAACATTGGAGCATACACTACTGCTTTCTCCTGATCTGACATTGGAGCATACACTACTGCATTCTCCTGATCTGACATTGGAGCATACACAACTGCTTTCTCCTGACCTGACATTGGAGCATACACTACTCTTTTCTCCTGACCTGACATTGGAGCATACACTACTGTATACTCCTGATATAACATTAGAGCATACACTACTGTATTTTCCTGACATAACATTGGAGCATACAATACTGTATTCTCCTGATATAACATTGGAGCATACACAAATGCATTCTCCTGATCTGACATTGGAGCATACACTACTGTTTTCTCCTGATCTGACATTGGAGCATACACTACTGCTTTCTCCTGACCTGACATTGGAGCATACACTACTGCTTTCTCCTGATCTGACATTGGAGCATACACTACTGCTTTCTCCTGATCTGACATTGGAGCATACACTACTGCTTTCTCCTGACCTGACATTGGAGCATACACTACTGCATTCTCCTGATCTGACATTGGAGCATACACTACTGCTTTCTCCTGATCTGACATTGAAGCATACACTATTGCTTTCTCCTGACCTATCATTGGAGCATACACTACTGCATTCTCCTGACCTAACATTGGAGCATACACTACTGCTTTCTCCTGACCTAACATTGGAGCATACACTACTGTATTCTCCTGATCTAACATTGGAGCATACACTACTGTATTCTCCTGATATAACATTGGAGCATACACTACTGCTTTCTCCTGATCTAACATTGGAGCATAAACTACTGCTTTCTCCTGACCTAACATTGGAGCATACACTACTGCATTCTCCTGATCTAACATTGGAGCATACACTACTGCTTTCTCCTGATCAAACATTGGAGCATACACTACTGTATTCTCCTGATATAACATTGGAGCATTCACTACTGTATTCTCCTGATCTAACATTGGCGCATACACTACGGTATTCTCCTGATCTAACATTGGAGCATACACTACTGTATTCTCCTGATCTAACATTGGAGCATACACTACTGCTTTGTCCTGGCCTAACATTGGAGCGTACACTACTATACTCTGCTGATATAACTTTGGAGCATACACTACTGTATTCTCCTGACCTTACTTTGGAGCATACACTACTGTATTCTCCTGATCTAACATTGGAGCATACACTTCTGTATTCTCCTGACATAACATTGGAGCATACACTACTGTATTCTCCTGATATATCATTGGAGAATACACTACTGTATTCTCCTGATCTGACATTGGAGCATATACTACTGCTTCTCCTGATCTGACATTGGAGCATACACTACTGCATTCTCCTGATCTAACATTGGAGCATACACTACTGCTTTCTCTTGATCTAACATTGGAGCATACACTACTGCTTTCTCTTGACCTAACATTGTAGCATACACTACTGCATTCTCCTGATCTAACATTGGAACATACACTACTGCTTTCTCCTTATCTAACATTGGAGCATACACTACTGTATTCTCCTGACCTAACATTGGAGCATACACTACTGTTTTCTCCTGACCTAACATTGGAGCATACACTACTGCATTCTCCAGATCTGACATTGGAGCATACACAACTGCTTTCTCCTGACCTGACATTGGAGCATACACTACTCTTTTCTCCTGACCTGACATTGGAGCATACACTACTGTATACTCCTGATATAACATTAGAGCATACACACTGTATTTTCCTGACATAACATTGGAGCATACACTACTGTATTCTCCTGATATAACATTGGAGCATACACAACTGCATTCTTCTGATCTGACATTGGAGCATACACTACTGCTTTCTCCTGATCTGACATTGGAGCATACACTACTGCTTTCATCTGATCTGACATTGGAGCATACACTACTGCTTTCTCCTGACCTGACATTGGAGCATACACTACTGCTTTCTCCTGATCTGACATTGGAGCATACACTACTGCTTTCTCCTGATCTGACATTGGAGCATACACTACTGCTTTCTCCTGACCTGACATTGGAGCATACACTACTGCATTCTCCTGATCTGACATTGGAGCATACACTACTGCTTTCTCCTGATCTGACATTGAAGAATACACTATTGCTTTCTCCTGACCTATCATTGGAGCATACACTACTGCATTCTCCTGACCTAACATTGGAGCATACACTACTGTATTCTCCTGATCTAACATCGGAGCATACACTACTGTATTCTCCTGATATAACATCGGAGCATACACTACTCCTTTCTCCTGATCTGACATCGGAGCATACACTACTGCTTCTCCTCATCTGACATTGGAGCATACACTACTGCTTTCTCCTGATCTGACATTGGAGCATACACTACTGCTTTCTCCTGATTTGACATTGGAGCATACTCTACTATATTCTCCTGACCTGACATTGGAGCATACACTACTGTTTTCTCCTGACCTAACATTGGAGCATACACTACTGCATTCTCCTGAGCTAACATTGGAGCATACACTACTGCTTTCTCCTGACCTAACGTTGGAGCATACACTACTGCTTTCTCCTGACCTAACATTGGAGCATACACTACTGCTTTCTCCTGATCTGACATGGGAGCATACACTACTGCATTCTCCTGATCTGACATGGGAGCATACACTACTGCTTTCTCCTGATCTAACATTGGAGCATACACTACTGTATTCTCCTGACCTAACATTGGAGCATACACTACTGCTTTCTCCTGACCTGACATTGGAGCATACACTACTGCTTTCTCCTGACCTGACATTGGAGCATACACTACTGTATTCTCCTGATCTGACATTGGAGCATACAGTACTGTATTCTCCTGATCTAACATTGGAGCATACACTACTGCATTCTCCTGATCTGACAATGTAGCATACACTACTGCTTTCTCCTGATCTGACATTGGAGCATACACTACTGTATTCTCCTGATCTAACATTGGAGCATACACTACTGCTTTCTCCTGACCTAACATTGGAGCATACACTACTGCTTTCTCCTGAACTAACATTGGAGCATACACTACTGTATTCTCCTGATCTAACACTGGAGCATACACTACTGTATTCTCCTGATCTAACATTGGAGCATACACTTCTGCTTTCTCCTGATCTGACATTGGAGCATACACTACTGCTTTCTCCTGATCTGACATTGGAGCATACACTACTGCTTTCTCCTCATCTGACATTGGAGCATATACTACAGCTTTCTCCTGATCTGACATTGGAGCATACACTACTGCTTTCTCCTGACCTGACATTGGAGCATACACTACTGTATTATCCTGACCTGACATTGGAGCATACACTACTGCATTATCCTGATCTGACATTGGAGCATACACTACTGCTTTCTCCTGACCTAACATTGGAGCATACACTACTGTATTCTCCTGATCTAACATTGGAGCATACACTACTGTTTTCTCCTGACCTAACATTGGAGCATACACTACTGTATTCTCCTGACCTAACAATGGAGCATACACTACTGCTTTCTCCTGACCTAACATTGGAGCATACACTACTGCTTTCTCCTGATCTGACATTGGAGCATACACTACTGCATTCTCCTGATCTGACATTGGAGCATACACAACTGCTTTCTCCTGACCTGACATTGGAGCATACACTACTCTTTTCTCCTGACCTGACATTGGAGCATACACTACTGTATACTCCTGATATAACATTAGAGCATACACTACTGTATTTTCCTGACATAACATTGGAGCATACAATACTGTATTCTCCTGATATAACATTGAAGCATACACAAATGCATTCTCCTGATCTGACATTGGAGCATACACTACTGTTTTCTCCTGATCTGACATTGGAGCATACACTACTGCTTTCTCCTGACCTGACATTGGAGCATACACTACTGCTTTCTCCTGATCTGACATTGGAGCATACACTACTGCTTTCTCCTGATCTGACATTGGAGCATACACTACTGCTTTCTCCTGACCTGACATTGGAGCATACACTACTGCATTCTCCTGATCTGACATTGGAGCATACACTACTGCTTTCTCCTGATCTGACATTGAAGCATACACTATTGCTTTCTCCTGACCTATCATTGGAGCATACACTACTGCATTCTCCTGACCTAACATTGGAGCATACACTACTGCTTTCTCCTGACCTAACATTGGAGCATACACTACTGTATTCTCCTGATCTAACATTGGAGCATACACTACTGTATTCTCCTGATATAACATTGGAGCATACACTACTGCTTTCTCCTGATCTAACATTGGAGCATAAACTACTGCTTTCTCCTGACCTAACATTGGAGCATACACTACTGCATTCTCCTGATCTAACATTGGAGCATACACTACTGCTTTCTCCTGATCAAACATTGGAGCATACACTACTGTATTCTCCTGATATAACATTGGAGCATTCACTACTGTATTCTCCTGATCTAACATTGGCGCATACACTACGGTATTCTCCTGATCTAACATTGGAGCATACACTACTGTATTCTCCTGATCTAACATTGGAGCATACACTACTGCTTTGTCCTGGCCTAACATTGGAGCGTACACTACTATACTCTGCTGATATAACTTTGGAGCATACACTACTGTATTCTCCTGACCTTACTTTGGAGCATACACTACTGTATTCTCCTGATCTAACATTGGAGCATACACTTCTGTATTCTCCTGACATAACATTGGAGCATACACTACTGTATTCTCCTGATATATCATTGGAGAATACACTACTGTATTCTCCTGATCTGACATTGGAGCATATACTACTGCTTCTCCTGATCTGACATTGGAGCATACACTACTGCATTCTCCTGATCTAACATTGGAGCATACACTACTGCTTTCTCTTGATCTAACATTGGAGCATACACTACTGCTTTCTCCTGACCTAACATTGTAGCATACACTACTGCATTCTCCTGATCTAACATTGGAACATACACTACTGCTTTCTCCTTATCTAACATTGGAGCATACACTACTGTATTCTCCTGACCTAACATTGGAGCATACACTACTGTTTTCTCCTGACCTAACATTGGAGCATACACTACTGCATTCTCCAGATCTGACATTGGAGCATACACAACTGCTTTCTCCTGACCTGACATTGGAGCATACACTACTCTTTTCTCCTGACCTGACATTGGAGCATACACTACTGTATACTCCTGATATAACATTAGAGCATACACTACTGTATTTTCCTGACATAACATTGGAGCATACACTACTGTATTCTCCTGATATAACATTGGAGCATACACAACTGCATTCTTCTGATCTGACATTGGAGCATACACTACTGCTTTCTCCTGATCTGACATTGGAGCATACACTACTGCTTTCATCTGATCTGACATTGGAGCATACACTACTGCTTTCTCCTGACCTGACATTGGAGCATACACTACTGCTTTCTCCTGATCTGACATTGGAGCATACACTACTGCTTTCTCCTGATCTGACATTGGAGCATACACTACTGCTTTCTCCTGACCTGACATTGGAGCATACACTACTGCATTCTCCTGATCTGACATTGGAGCATACACTACTGCTTTCTCCTGATCTGACATTGAAGAATACACTATTGCTTTCTCCTGACCTATCATTGGAGCATACACTACTGCATTCTCCTGACCTAACATTGGAGCATACACTACTGTATTCTCCTGATCTAACATTGGAGCATACACTACTGCATTCTCCTGATCTAACATTGGAGCATACACTACTGTATTTTCCTGACATAACATTGGAGCATACACTACTGTATTCTCCTGATATAACATCGGAGCAAACACTACTGCATTCTCCTGATCTGACATCGGAGCATACACTACTGCTTTCTCCAGATCTGACATTGGAGCATACACTACTGCTTTCTCCTCATCTAACATTGGAGCATACACTACTGCTTTCTCCTGATCTGACATTGGAGCATACACTACTGCTTTCTCCTGATCTGACATTGGAGCATACACTACTGTATTCTCCTGACCTGACATTGGAGCATACACTACTGTTTTCTCCTGACCTGACATTGGAGCATACACTACTGTATTCTCCTGAGCTAACATTGGAGCATACACTACTGCTTACTCCTGACCTAACATTGGAGCATACACTACTGCTTTCTCCTGATCTGACATTGGAGCATACACTACTGCTTTCTCCTCACCTGACATTGGAGCATACACTACTGTTTTCTCCTGACCTGACATTGGAGCATACACTACTGTATTCTCCTGATATAACATTAGAGCATACACTACTGCATTCTTCTGATCTAACATTGGAGCATACACTACTGCTTTCTCCTGATCTAACATTGGAGCATACACTACTGTATTCTCCTGACATAACATTGGAGCATACACTACTGCTTTCTCCTGACATTACATTGGAGCATACACTACTGTTTTCTCCTGACCTAACATTGGAGCATACACTACTGTATTCTCCTGATCTAACACTGGAGCATACACTACTGTATTCTCCTGATATAACATTGGAGCATACACTACTGCATTCTCCTGATCTGACATTGGAGTATACACTACTGCTTTTTCCTGATCTGACATTGGAGCATACACTACTGCTTTCTCCTCATCTGACATTGGAGCATACACTACAGCTTTCTCCTGATCTGACATTGGAGCATACACTACTGCTTTCTCCTGACCTGACATTGGAGCATACACTACTGTATTATCCTGACCTGACATTGGAGCATACACTACTGCATTATCCTGATCTGACATTGGGGCATACACTACTGCTTTCTCCTGACCTAACATTGGAGCATACACTACTGTATTCTCCTGATCTAACATTGGAGCATACACTACTGTTTTCTCCTGACCTAACATTGGAGCATACACTACTGTATTCTCCTGACCTAACATTGGAGCATACACTACTGCTTTCTCCTGACCTAACATTGGAGCATACACTACTGCTTTCTCCTGATCTGACATTGGAGCATACACTACTGCCTTCTCCTGATCTGACATTGGAGCATACACTACTGCTTTCTCCTGACCTGACATTGGAGCATACACTACTCTTTTCTCCTGACCTGACATTGGAGCATACACTACTGTATTCTCCTGATATAACATTAGAGCATACACTACTGTATTCTCCTGATATAACATTGGAGCATACACTACTGTATTCTCCTGATCTAACATTGGAGCATACACAACTGCATTCTCCTGATCTGACATTGGAGCATACACTACTGCTTTCTCCTGATCTGACATTGGAGCATACTCTACTGCTTTTTCCTGATCTGACATTGGAGCATACACTACTGCTTTCTCCTGACCTGACATTGGAGCATACACTACTGCTTTCTCCTGATCTGACATTGGAGCATACACTACTGCTTTCTCCTGATCTGACATTGGAGCATACACTACTGTTTTCTCCTGACCTGACATTGGAGCATACACTACTGTATTCTCCTGATATAACATTAGAGCATACACTACTGCATTCTTCTGATCTAACATTGGAGCATAGACTACTGCTTTCTCCTGATATAACATTGGAGCATACACTACTGTATTCTCCTGACATAACATTGGAGCATACACTACTCCTTTCTCCTGACCTGACATTGGAGCATACACTACTGTTTTCCCCTGACCTAACATTGGAGCATACACTACTGTATTCTCCTGATCTAACACTGGAGCATACACTACTGTATTCTCCTGATATAACATTGGAGCATACACTACTGCATTCTCCTGATCTGACATTGGAGCATACACTACTGCTTTCTCCTGACCTAACATTGGAGCATACACTACTGTTTTCTCCTGAGCTGACATTGGAGCATATACTACTGCTTCTCCTGATCTGACATTGGAGCATACACTACTGCATTCTCCTGATCTAACATTGGAGCATACACTACTGTATTCTCCTGATATAACATCGGAGCAAACACTACTGCATTCTCCTGATCTGACATCGGAGCATACACTACTGCTTTCTCCAGATCTGACATTGGAGCATACACTTCTGCTTTCTCCTCATCTAACATTGGAGCATACACTACTGCTTTCTCCTGATCTGACATTGGAGCATACACTACTGCTTTCTCCTGATCTGACATTGGAGCATACACTACTGTATTCTCCTGACCTGACATTGGAGCATACACTACTGTTTTCTCCTGACCTGACATTGGAGCATACACTACTGTATTCTCCTGAGCTAACATTGGAGCATACACTACTGCTTACTCCTGACCTAACATTGGAGCATACACTACTGCATTCTCCTGATCTGACATTGGAGCATACACTACTGCTTTCTCCTCACCTGACATTGGAGCATACACTACTGTTTTCTCCTGACCTGACATTGGAGCATACACTACTGTATTCTCCTGATATAACATTAGAGCATACACTACTGCATTCTTCTGATCTAACATTGGAGCATACACTACTGCTTTCTCCTGATCTAACATTGGAGCATACACTACTGTATTCTCCTGACATAACATTGGAGGATACACTACTGCTTTCTCCTGACCTGACATTGGAGCATACACTACTGATCTGACATTGGGGCATACACTACTGCTTTCTCCTGACCTAACATTGGAGCATACACTACTGTATTCTCCTGATCTAACATTGGAGCATACACTACTGTTTTCTCCTGACCTAACATTGGAGCATACACTACTGTATTCTCCTGACCTGACATTGTAGCATACACTACTGCTTTCTCCTGACCTAACATTGGAGCATACACTACTGCTTTCTCCTGATCTGACATTGGAGCATACACTACTGCATTCTCCTGATCTGACATTGGAGCATACACTACTGCTTTCTCCTGACCTGACATTGGAGCATACACTACTCTTTTCTCCTGACCTGACATTGGAGCATACACTACTGTATTCTCCTGATATAACATTAGAGCATACACTACTCTATTTTCCTGACATAACATTGGAGCATACACTACTGTATTCTCCTGATATAACATTGGAGCATACACTACTGTATTCTCCTGATATATCATTGGAGCATACACAACTGCATTCTCCTGATCTGACATTGGAGCATAAACTACTGCTTTCTCCTGATCTGACATTGGAGCATACACTACTGCTTTCTCCTGATCTGACATTGGAGCATACACTACTGCTTTCTCCTGACCTGACATTGGAGCATACACTACTGCTTTCTCCTGATCTGACATTGGAGCATACACTACTGTGTTCTCCTGATCTGACATTGGAGCATACACTACTGCTTTCTCCTGATCTGATATTGGAGCATACACTACTGCTTTCTCCTGACCTAACATTGGAGTATACACTACTGTATTCTCCTGATCTGACATTGGAGCATACACTACTGCTTTCTCCTGATCTGACATTGAAGCATACACTATTGCTTTCTCCTGACCTATCATTGGAGCATACACTACTGCATTCTCCTGATCTAACATTGGAGCATACACTACTGCTTTCTCCTGACCTAACATTGGAGCATACACTACTGTATTCTCCTGATCTAACATTGGAGCATACACTACTGTATTCTCCTGATCTAACATTGGAGCATACACTACTGTATTCTCCTGATATAACATTGGAGCATACACTACTGCTTTCTCCTGATCTAACATTGGAGCATAAACTACTGCTTTCTCCTGACCTAACATTGGAGCATACGCTACTGCATTCTCCTGATCTAACATTGGAGCATACACTACTGTATTCTCCTGATATAACATTGGAGCATACACTCCTGTATTCTCCTGATCTAACATTGGAGCATACACTACGGTATTCTCCTGATCTAACATTGGAGCATACACTACAGTATTCTCCTGATCTAACATTGGAGCATACACTACTGCTTTCTCCAGGCCTAACATTGGAGCGTACACTACTAAACTCTGCTGATATAACTTTGGAGCATACACTACTGTATTCTCCTGATATAACATTGGAGCATACACTACTGCTTTCTCCTGATCTAACATTGGAGCATAAACTACTGCTTTCTCCTGACCTAACATTGGAGCATACGCTACTGCATTCTCCTGATCTAACATTGGAGCATACACTACTGTATTCTCCTGATATAACATTGGAGCATACACTCCTGTATTCTCCTGATCTAACATTGGAGCATACACTACGGTATTCTCCTGATCTAACATTGGAGCATACACTACAGTATTCTCCTGATCTAACATTGGAGCATACACTACTGCTTTCTCCAGGCCTAACATTGGAGCGTACACTACTAAACTCTGCTGATATAACTTTGGAGCATACACTACTGTATTCTCCTGACCTTACATTGGAGCATACACTACTGTATTCTCCTGATCTAACATTGGAGCATACACTTCTGTATTCTCCTGACCTAACATTGGAGCATACACTACTGTATTCTCCTGATATAACATTGGAGCATACACTACTGTATTCTCCTGATCTGACATTGGAGCATACACTACTGCTTTCTCCTGATCTGACATTGGAGCATACATTACTGCTTTCTCCTGATCTGACATTTGAGCATACACTACTGCTTTCTCCTGATCTGACATTTGAGCATACACTACTGCTTTCTCCTGATCTAACATTGGAGCATACACTACTGCTTTCTCCTGATCTAACATTTGAGCATACACTATTGCTTTCTCCTGATCTGACATTTGAGCATACACTACTGCTTTCTCCTGACCTAACATAGGAGCATACACTATTGTATTCTCCTGATCTGACATTGGAGCATACACTACTGCTTTCTCCTGATCTGACATTGGAGCATACACTACTGCTTTCTCCTTACCTAACATTGGAGCATACACTACTGCTTTCTCCTGATCTAACATTGGAGCATACACTACTGTATTCTCCTGACCTGACATTGGAGCATACACTACTGCATTCTCCTGATATAACTACTGTGTTCTCTACTGTAACTACTGATATAACTACTGTATAATACTACTGTATTCTCCTGAACTAACATTGGAGCATACACTACTGTATTCTCCTGATCTGACATTGGAGCATACACTACTGCTTTCTCCTGATCTAACATTGGAGCATACACTACTGCTTTCTCCTGACCTAACATTGGAGCATACACTACTGCATTCTCCTGATCTAACATTGGAGCATACACTACTGCTTTCTCCTGATCTAACATTGGACCATATACTACTGTATTCTCCTGACATAACATTGGAGCATACACTACTGTATTCTCCTGACCTAACATTGGAGCATACACTACTGCTTTCTCCTGACCAGACATTGGAGCATACACTACTGTTTTCTCCTGACCTGACATTGGAGCATACACTACTGCTTTCTCCTGACCTGACATTGGAGCATACACTACTGTATTCTCCTGATCTAACATTGGAGCATATACTACTGCATTCTCCTGAACTGACATTGGAGCATACACTACTGCTTTCTCCTGACCTGACATTGGAGCATACAATACTGTATTCTCCTGATCTAACATTGGAGCATACACTACTGCTTTCTCCTGATCTGACATTGGAGCATACACTACTGCTTTCACCTGACCTAACATTGGAGCATACACTACTGCTTTCTCCTGACCTAACATTGGAGCATACACTACTGTTTTCTCCTGAGCTGACATTGGAGCATATACTACTGCTTCTCCTGATCTGACATTGGAGCATACACTACTGCATTCTCCTGATCTAACATTGGAGCATACACTACTGTATTCTCCTGATATAACATCGGAGCAAACACTACTGCATTCTCCTGATCTGACATCGGAGCATACACTACTGCTTTCTCCAGATCTGACATTGGAGCATACACTACTGCTTTCTCCTCATCTAACATTGGAGCATAAACTACTGCTTTCTCCTGATCTGACATTGGAGCATACACTACTGCTTTCTCCTGATCTGACATTGGAGCATACACTACTGTATTCTCCTGACCTGACATTGGAGCATACACTACTGTTTTCTCCTGACCTGACATTGGAGCATACACTACTGTATTCTCCTGAGCTAACATTGGAGCATACACTACTGCTTACTCCTGACCTGACATTGGAGCATACACTACTGTATTCTCCTGATATAACATTAGAGCATACACTACTGCATTCTTCTGATCTAACATTGGAGCATACACTACTGCTTTCTCCTGATCTAACATTGGAGCATACACTACTGTATTCTCCTGACATAACATTGGAGCATACACTACTGCTTTCTCCTGACCTGACATTGGAGCATACACTACTGTATTCTCCTGACCTAACATTGGAGCATACACTACTGCTTTCTCCTGACCTGACATTGGAGCATACACTACTGCATTATCCTGATCTGACATTGGAGCATACACTACTGCTTTCTCCTGATCTGACATTGGAGCATACACTACTGCTTTCTCCTCATCTGACATTGGAGCATACACTACAGCTTTCTCCTGATCTGACATTGGAGCATACACTACTGTTTTCTCCTGACCTGACATTGGAGCATACACTACTGTATTATCCTGACCTGACATTGGAGCATACACTACTGCATTATCCTGATCTGACATTGGAGCATACACTACTGCTTCTCCTGACCTGACATTGGAGCATACACTACTGTATTCTCCTGATCTAACATTGGAGCATACACTACTGTTTTCTCCTGACCTAACATTGGAGCATACACAACTGTATTCTCCTGACCTAACATTGGAGCATACACTACTGTTTTCTCCTGACCTAACATTGGAGCATACACTACTGCTTTCTCCTGATCTGACATTGGAGCATACACTACTGCATTCTCCTGATCAGACATTGGAGCATACACTACTGCTTTCTCCTGACCTGACATTGGAGCATACACTACTCTTTTCTCCTGATCAGACATTGGAGCATACACTACTGTATTCTCCTGATATAACATTAGAGCATACACTACTGTATTTTCCTGACATAACATTGGAGCATACACTACTGTATTCTCATGATATAACATTGGAGCATACACTACTGTATTCTCCTGATATAACATTGGAGCATACACAACTGTATTCTCCTGATCTGACATTGGAGCATACACTACTGCTTTCTCCTGATCTGACATTGGAGCATACACTACTGCTTTCTCCTGATCTGACATTGGAGCATACACTACTGCTTTCTCCTGACCTGACATTGGAGCTTACACTACTGCTTTCTCCTGATCTGACATTGGAGCATACACTACTGCTTTCTCCTGATCTGACATTGGAGCATACACTACTGCTTTCTCCTGACCTAACATTGGAGCATACACTACTGCATTCTCCTGATCTGACATTGGAGCATACACTATTGCTTTCTCCTGACCTATCATTGGAGCATACACTACTGCATTCTCCTGATCTAACATTGGAGCATACACTACTGCTTTCTCCTGACCGAACATTGGAGCATACACTACTGCATTCTCCTGATCTAACATTGGAGCATACACTACTGTATTCTCCTGATCTAACATTGGAGCATACACTACTGTATTCTCCTGATATAACATTGGAGCATACACTACAGCTTTCTCCTGATCTAACATTGGAGCATAAACTACTGCTTTATCCTGACCTAACATTGGAGCACACACTACTGCATTCTCCTGATATAACATTGGAGCATACACTACTGTTTTCTCCTGACCTAACATTGGAGCATACACTACTGCTTTCTCCTGACCTAACATTGGAGCATACACTACTGTATTCTCCTGATCAAACATTGGAGCATACACTACTGTATTCTCCTGATCTAACATTGGAGCATACACTACTGCATTCTCCTGATCTGACATTGGAGCATACACTACTGCTTTCTTCTGATCTGACATTGGAGCATACACTACTGTATTCTCCTGACCTGACATTGGAGCATACACTACTGCTTTCTCCTGACCTAATATTGGAGCATACACTACTGTATTCTCCTGATCTAACATCGGAGCATACACTACTGTATTCTCCTGATATAACATCGGAGCATACACTACTCCTTTCTCCTGATCTGACATCGGAGCATACACTACTGCTTCTCCTCATCTGACATTGGAGCATACACTACTGCTTTCTCCTGATCTGACATTGGAGCATACACTACTGCTTTCTCCTGATTTGACATTGGAGCATACTCTACTATATTCTCCTGACCTGACATTGGAGCATACACTACTGTTTTCTCCTGACCTAACATTGGAGCATACACTACTGCATTCTCCTGAGCTAACATTGGAGCATACACTACTGCTTTCTCCTGACCTAACGTTGGAGCATACACTACTGCTTTCTCCTGACCTAACATTGGAGCATACACTACTGCTTTCTCCTGATCTGACATGGGAGCATACACTACTGCATTCTCCTGATCTGACATGGGAGCATACACTACTGCTTTCTCCTGATCTAACATTGGAGCATACACTACTGTATTCTCCTGACCTAACATTGGAGCATACACTACTGCTTTCTCCTGACCTGACATTGGAGCATACACTACTGCTTTCTCCTGACCTGACATTGGAGCATACACTACTGTATTCTCCTGATCTGACATTGGAGCATACAGTACTGTATTCTCCTGATCTAACATTGGAGCATACACTACTGCATTCTCCTGATCTGACATTGTAGCATACACTACTGCTTTCTCCTGATCTGACATTGGAGCATACACTACTGTATTCTCCTGATCTAACATTGGAGCATACACTACTGCTTTCTCCTGACCTAACATTGGAGCATACACTACTGCTCTCTCCTGAACTAACATTGGAGCATACACTACTGTATTCTCCTGATCTAACACTGGAGCATACACTACTGTATTCTCCTGATCTAACATTGGAGCATACACTACTGCATTCTCCTGATCTGACATTGGAGCATACACTACTGCTTTCTCCTGATCTGACATTGGAGCATACACTACTGCTTTCTCCTCATCTGACATTGGAGCATACACTACAGCTTTCTCCTGATCTGACATTGGAGCATACACTACTGCTTTCTCCTGACCTGACATTGGAGCATACACTACTGTATTATCCTGACCTGACATTGGAGCATACACTACTGCATTATCCTGATCTGACATTGGAGCATACACTACTGCTTTCTCCTGACCTAACATTGGAGCATACACTACTGTATTCTCCTGATCTAACATTGGAGCATACACTACTGTTTTCTCCTGACCTAACATTGGAGCATACACTACTGTATTCTCCTGACCTAACAATGGAGCATACACTACTGCTTTCTCCTGACCTAACATTGGAGCATACACTACTGCTTTCTCCTGATCTGACATTGGAGCATACACTACTGCATTCTCCTGATCTGACATTGGAGCATACACAACTGCTTTCTCCTGACCTGACATTGGAGCATACACTACTCTTTTCTCCTGACCTGACATTGGAGCATACACTACTGTATACTCCTGATATAACATTAGAGCATACACTACTGTATTTTCCTGACATAACATTGGAGCATACACTACTGTATTCTCCTGATATAACATTGGAGCATACACAAATGCATTCTCCTGATCTGACATTGGAGCATACACTACTGCTTTCTCCTGATCTGACATTGGAGCATACACTACTGCTTTCTCCTGACCTGACATTGGAGCATACACTACTGCTTTCTCCTGATCTGACATTGGAGCATACACTACTGCTTTCTCCTGATCTGACATTGGAGCATACACTACTGCTTTCTCCTGACCTGACATTGGAGCATACACTACTGCATTCTCCTGATCTGACATTGGAGCATACACTACTGCTTTCTCCTGATCTGACATTGAAGCATACACTATTGCTTTCTCCTGACCTATCATTGGAGCATACACTACTGCATTCTCCTGACCTAACATTGGAGCATACACTACTGCTTTCTCCTGACCTAACATTGGAGCATACACTACTGTATTCTCCTGATCTAACATTGGAGCATACACTACTGTATTCTCCTGATATAACATTGGAGCATACACTACTGCTTTCTCCTGATCTAACATTGGAGCATAAACTACTGCTTTCTCCTGACCTAACATTGGAGCATACACTACTGCATTCTCCTGATCTAACATTGGAGCATACACTACTGCTTTCTCCTGATCAAACATTGGAGCATACACTACTGTATTCTCCTGATATAGCATTGGAGCATTCACTACTGTATTCTCCTGATCTAACATTGGCGCATACACTACGGTATTCTCCTGATCTAACATTGGAGCATACACTACTGTATTCTCCTGATCTAACATTGGAGCATACACTACTGCTTTGTCCTGGCCTAACATTGGAGCGTACACTACTATACTCTGCTGATATAACTTTGGAGCATACACTACTGTATTCTCCTGACCTTACTTTGGAGCATACACTACTGTATTCTCCTGATCTAACATTGGAGCATACACTTCTGTATTCTCCTGACATAACATTGGAGCATACACTACTGTATTCTCCTGATATATCATTGGAGAATACACTACTGTATTCTCCTGATCTGACATTGGAGCATATACTACTGCTTCTCCTGATCTGACATTGGAGCATACACTACTGCATTCTCCTGATCTAACATTGGAGCATACACTACTGCTTTCTCTTGATCTAACATTGGAGCATACACTACTGCTTTCTCCTGACCTAACATTGTAGCATACACTACTGCATTCTCCTGATCTAACATTGGAACATACACTACTGCTTTCTCCTGATCTAACATTGGAGCATACACTACTGTATTCTCCTGACCTAACATTGGAGCATACACTACTGTTTTCTCCTGACCTAACATTGGAGCATACACTACTGCATTCTCCAGATCTGACATTGGAGCATACACAACTGCTTTCTCCTGACCTGACATTGGAGCATACACTACTCTTTTCTCCTGACCTGACATTGGAGCATACACTACTGTATACTCCTGATATAACATTAGAGCATACACTACTGTATTTTCCTGACATAACATTGGAGCATACACTACTGTTTTCTCCTGATATAACATTGGAGCATACACAACTGCATTCTCCTGATCTGACATTGGAGCATACACTACTGCTTTCTCCTGATCTGACATTGGAGCATACACTACTGCTTTCATCTGATCTGACATTGGAGCATACACTACTGCTTTCTCCTGACCTGACATTGGAGCATACACTACTGCTTTCTCCTGATCTGACATTGGAGCATACACTACTGCTTTCTCCTGATCTGACATTGGAGCATACACTACTGTATTCTCCTGACCTGACATTGGAGCATACACTACTGTTTTCTCCTGACCTGACATTGGAGCATACACTACTGTATTCTCCTGAGCTAACATTGGAGCATACACTACTGCTTACTCCTGACCTGACATTGGAGCATACACTACTGTATTCTCCTGATATAACATTAGAGCATACACTACTGCATTCTTCTGATCTAACATTGGAGCATACACTACTGCTTTCTCCTGATCTAACATTGGAGCATACACTACTGTATTCTCCTGACATAACATTGGAGCATACACTACTGCTTTCTCCTGACCTGACATTGGAGCATACACTACTGTATTCTCCTGACCTAACATTGGAGCATACACTACTGCTTTCTCCTGACCTGACATTGGAGCATACACAACTGCATTATCCTGATCTGACATTGGAGCATACACTACTGCTTTCTCCTGATCTGACATTGGAGCATACACTACTGCTTTCTCCTCATCTGACATTGGAGCATACACTACAGCTTTCTCCTGATCTGACATTGGAGCATACACTACTGTTTTCTCCTGACCTGACATTGGAGCATACACTACTGTATTATCCTGACCTGACATTGGAGCATACACTACTGCATTATCCTGATCTGACATTGGAGCATACACTACTGCTTCTCCTGACCTGACATTGGAGCATACACTACTGTATTCTCCTGATCTAACATTGGAGCATACACTACTGTTTTCTCCTGACCTAACATTGGAGCATACACAACTGTATTCTCCTGACCTAACATTGGAGCATACACTACTGTTTTCTCCTGACCTAACATTGGAGCATACACTACTGCTTTCTCCTGATCTGACATTGGAGCATACACTACTGCATTCTCCTGATCAGACATTGGAGCATACACTACTGCTTTCTCCTGACCTGACATTGGAGCATACACTACTCTTTTCTCCTGATCAGACATTGGAGCATACACTACTGTATTCTCCTGATATAACATTAGAGCATACACTACTGTATTTTCCTGACATAACATTGGAGCATACACTACTGTATTCTCATGATATAACATTGGAGCATACACTACTGTATTCTCCTGATATAACATTGGAGCATACACAACTGTATTCTCCTGATCTGACATTGGAGCATACACTACTGCTTTCTCCTGATCTGACATTGGAGCATACACTACTGCTTTCTCCTGATCTGACATTGGAGCATACACTACTGCTTTCTCCTGACCTGACATTGGAGCTTACACTACTGCTTTCTCCTGATCTGACATTGGAGCATACACTACTGCTTTCTCCTGATCTGACATTGGAGCATACACTACTGCTTTCTCCTGACCTAACATTGGAGCATACACTACTGCATTCTCCTGATCTGACATTGGAGCATACACTATTGCTTTCTCCTGACCTATCATTGGAGCATACACTACTGCATTCTCCTGATCTAACATTGGAGCATACACTACTGCTTTCTCCTGACCGAACATTGGAGCATACACTACTGCATTCTCCTGATCTAACATTGGAGCATACACTACTGTATTCTCCTGATCTAACATTGGAGCATACACTACTGTATTCTCCTGATATAACATTGGAGCATACACTACAGCTTTCTCCTGATCTAACATTGGAGCATAAACTACTGCTTTATCCTGACCTAACATTGGAGCACACACTACTGCATTCTCCTGATATAACATTGGAGCATACACTACTGTTTTCTCCTGACCTAACATTGGAGCATACACTACTGCTTTCTCCTGACCTAACATTGGAGCATACACTACTGTATTCTCCTGATCAAACATTGGAGCATACACTACTGTATTCTCCTGATCTAACATTGGAGCATACACTACTGCATTCTCCTGATCTGACATTGGAGCATACACTACTGCTTTCTTCTGATCTGACATTGGAGCATACACTACTGTATTCTCCTGACCTGACATTGGAGCATACACTACTGCTTTCTCCTGACCTAATATTGGAGCATACACTACTGTATTCTCCTGATCTAACATCGGAGCATACACTACTGTATTCTCCTGATATAACATCGGAGCATACACTACTCCTTTCTCCTGATCTGACATCGGAGCATACACTACTGCTTCTCCTCATCTGACATTGGAGCATACACTACTGCTTTCTCCTGATCTGACATTGGAGCATACACTACTGCTTTCTCCTGATTTGACATTGGAGCATACTCTACTATATTCTCCTGACCTGACATTGGAGCATACACTACTGTTTTCTCCTGACCTAACATTGGAGCATACACTACTGCATTCTCCTGAGCTAACATTGGAGCATACACTACTGCTTTCTCCTGACCTAACGTTGGAGCATACACTACTGCTTTCTCCTGACCTAACATTGGAGCATACACTACTGCTTTCTCCTGATCTGACATGGGAGCATACACTACTGCATTCTCCTGATCTGACATGGGAGCATACACTACTGCTTTCTCCTGATCTAACATTGGAGCATACACTACTGTATTCTCCTGACCTAACATTGGAGCATACACTACTGCTTTCTCCTGACCTGACATTGGAGCATACACTACTGCTTTCTCCTGACCTGACATTGGAGCATACACTACTGTATTCTCCTGATCTGACATTGGAGCATACAGTACTGTATTCTCCTGATCTAACATTGGAGCATACACTACTGCATTCTCCTGATCTGACATTGTAGCATACACTACTGCTTTCTCCTGATCTGACATTGGAGCATACACTACTGTATTCTCCTGATCTAACATTGGAGCATACACTACTGCTTTCTCCTGACCTAACATTGGAGCATACACTACTGCTTTCTCCTGAACTAACATTGGAGCATACACTACTGTATTCTCCTGATCTAACACTGGAGCATACACTACTGTATTCTCCTGATCTAACATTGGAGCATACACTACTGCATTCTCCTGATCTGACATTGGAGCATACACTACTGCTTTCTCCTGATCTGACATTGGAGCATACACTACTGCTTTCTCCTCATCTGACATTGGAGCATACACTACAGCTTTCTCCTGATCTGACATTGGAGCATACACTACTGCTTTCTCCTGACCTGACATTGGAGCATACACTACTGTATTATCCTGACCTGACATTGGAGCATACACTACTGCATTATCCTGATCTGACATTGGAGCATACACTACTGCTTTCTCCTGACCTAACATTGGAGCATACACTACTGTATTCTCCTGATCTAACATTGGAGCATACACTACTGTTTTCTCCTGACCTAACATTGGAGCATACACTACTGTATTCTCCTGACCTAACAATGGAGCATACACTACTGCTTTCTCCTGACCTAACATTGGAGCATACACTACTGCTTTCTCCTGATCTGACATTGGAGCATACACTACTGCATTCTCCTGATCTGACATTGGAGCATACACAACTGCTTTCTCCTGACCTGACATTGGAGCATACACTACTCTTTTCTCCTGACCTGACATTGGAGCATACACTACTGTATACTCCTGATATAACATTAGAGCATACACTACTGTATTTTCCTGACATAACATTGGAGCATACACTACTGTATTCTCCTGATATAACATTGGAGCATACACAAATGCATTCTCCTGATCTGACATTGGAGCA
This sequence comes from Taudactylus pleione, assembly GCA_031769625.1. Classification (NCBI taxonomy): domain Eukaryota; kingdom Metazoa; phylum Chordata; class Amphibia; order Anura; family Myobatrachidae; genus Taudactylus; species Taudactylus pleione. The sequence goes on along the minus strand of JAUIMM010000255.1, from coordinate 18,054,000 downwards.
TACACTACTGCTTTCTCCTGATCTGACATTGGAGCATACACTACTGCTTTCTCCTGACCTGACATTGGAGCATACACTACTGCTTTCTCCTGATCTGACATTGGAGCATACACTACTGCTTTCTCCTGATCTGACATTGGAGCATACACTACTGCTTTCTCCTGACCTGACATTGGAGCATACACTACTGCATTCTCCTGATCTGACATTGGAGCATACACTACTGCTTTCTCCTGATCTGACATTGAAGCATACACTATTGCTTTCTCCTGACCTATCATTGGAGCATACACTACTGCATTCTCCTGACCTAACATTGGAGCATACACTACTGCTTTCTCCTGACCTAACATTGGAGCATACACTACTGTATTCTCCTGATCTAACATTGGAGCATACACTACTGTATTCTCCTGATATAACATTGGAGCATACACTACTGCTTTCTCCTGATCTAACATTGGAGCATAAACTACTGCTTTCTCCTGACCTAACATTGGAGCATACACTACTGCATTCTCCTGATCTAACATTGGAGCATACACTACTGCTTTCTCCTGATCAAACATTGGAGCATACACTACTGTATTCTCCTGATATAACATTGGAGCATTCACTACTGTATTCTCCTGATCTAACATTGGCGCATACACTACGGTATTCTCCTGATCTAACATTGGAGCATACACTACTGTATTCTCCTGATCTAACATTGGAGCATACACTACTGCTTTGTCCTGGCCTAACATTGGAGCGTACACTACTATACTCTGCTGATATAACTTTGGAGCATACACTACTGTATTCTCCTGACCTTACTTTGGAGCATACACTACTGTATTCTCCTGATCTAACATTGGAGCATACACTTCTGTATTCTCCTGACATAACATTGGAGCATACACTACTGTATTCTCCTGATATATCATTGGAGAATACACTACTGTATTCTCCTGATCTGACATTGGAGCATATACTACTGCTTCTCCTGATCTGACATTGGAGCATACACTACTGCATTCTCCTGATCTAACATTGGAGCATACACTACTGCTTTCTCTTGATCTAACATTGGAGCATACACTACTGCTTTCTCCTGACCTAACATTGTAGCATACACTACTGCATTCTCCTGATCTAACATTGGAACATACACTACTGCTTTCTCCTGATCTAACATTGGAGCATACACTACTGTATTCTCCTGACCTAACATTGGAGCATACACTACTGTTTTCTCCTGACCTAACATTGGAGCATACACTACTGCATTCTCCAGATCTGACATTGGAGCATACACAACTGCTTTCTCCTGACCTGACATTGGAGCATACACTACTCTTTTCTCCTGACCTGACATTGGAGCATACACTACTGTATACTCCTGATATAACATTAGAGCATACACTACTGTATTTTCCTGACATAACATTGGAGCATACACTACTGTTTTCTCCTGATATAACATTGGAGCATACACAACTGCATTCTCCTGATCTGACATTGGAGCATACACTACTGCTTTCTCCTGATCTGACATTGGAGCATACACTACTGCTTTCATCTGATCTGACATTGGAGCATACACTACTGCTTTCTCCTGACCTGACATTGGAGCATACACTACTGCTTTCTCCTGATCTGACATTGGAGCATACACTACTGCTTTCTCCTGATCTGACATTGGAGCATACACTACTGCTTTCTCCTGACCTGACATTGGAGCATACACTACTGCATTCTCCTGATCTGACATTGGAGCATACACTACTGCTTTCTCCTGATCTGACATTGAAGAATACACTATTGCTTTCTCCTGACCTATCATTGGAGCATACACTACTGCATTCTCCTGACCTAACATTGGAGCATACACTACTGCTTTCTCCTGACCTAACATTGGAGCATACACTACTGTATTCTCCTGATCTAACATTGGAGCATACACTACTGTATTCTCCTGATATAACATTGGAGCATACACTACTGCTTTCTCCTGATCTAACATTGGAGCATAAACTACTGCTTTCTCCTGACCTAACATTGGAGCATACACTACTGCATTCTCCTGATCTAACATTGGAGCATACACTACTGCTTTCTCCTGATCAAACATTGGAGCATACACTACTGTATTCTCCTGATATAACATTGGAGCATTCACTACTGTATTCTCCTGATCTAACATTGGCGCATACACTACGGTATTCTCCTGATCTAACATTGGAGCATATACTACTGTATTCTCCTGATCTAACATTGGAGCATACACTACTGCTTTGTCCTGGCCTAACATTGGAGCGTACACTACTATACTCTGCTGATATAACTTTGGAGCATACACTACTGTATTCTCCTGACCTTACATTGGAGCATACACTGCTGTATTCTCCTGATCTAACATTGGAGCATACACTTCTGTATTCTCCTGACATAACATTGGAGCATACGCTACTGTATTCTCCTGATATAACATTGGAGAATACACTACTGTATTCTCCTGATCTGACATTGGAGCATATACTACTGCTTCTCCTGATCTGACATTGGAGCATACACTACTGCATTCTCCTGATCTAACATTGGAGCATACACTACTGCTTTCTCTTGATCTAACATTGGAGCTTACACTACCGCTTTCTCTTGACCTAACATTGTAGCATACACTACTGCATTCTCCTGATCTAACATTGGAACATACACTACTGCTTTCTCCTGATCTAACATTGGAGCATACACTACTGTATTCTCCTGACCTAACATTGGAGCATACACTACTGTTTTCTCCTGACCTAACATTGGAGCATACACTACTGCTTTCTCCTGACCTAACATTGGAGCATACACTACTGTATTCTCCTGATCTAACATTGGAGCATACACTACTGTATTCTCCTGGTCTAACATTGGAGCATACACTACTGCATTCTCCTGATCTGACATTGGAGCATACACTACTGCTTTCTCCTGATCTGACATTGGAGCATACACTACTGTATTCTCCTGATATAACATCGGAGCATACACTACTGCTTTCTCCTGATCTGACATCGGAGCATACACTACTGCTTCTCCTCATCTAACATTGGAGCATACACTACTGCTTTCTCCTGATCTGACATTGGAGCATACACTACTGCTTTCTCCTGATCTGACATTGGAGCATACACTACTATATTCTCCTGACCTGACAATGGAGCATACACTACTGTTTTCTCCTGACCTAACATTGGAGCATACACTACTGTATTCTCCTGAGCTAACATTGGAGCATACACTACTGCTTTCTCCTGACCTAACATTGGAGCATACACTACTGCTTTCTCCTGATCTGACATTGGAGCATACACTACTGCATTCTCCTGATCTGACATTGGAGCATACACTACTGCATTCTCCTGATCTGACATTGGAGCCAGTGCCAGATTAAGGTCCATATGGGCCTGGAGCTGAAATTTATCAAGGCCCTACTGTGTGACACTGCAAAGGGTGTGATCAACACTGCAGAGAAGTTCTCCCGGGCGAGCAGTGGGGGTGTGGTGGCACACTACGCTACCTCTCCACACTACATCACTATGCTACCTCTCCAAACTACATCACTGTGCTACCTCTTCACACTACATCACTACGCTACCTCTCCACACTACATCACTATGCTCCCTCTCCAAACTACATCACTGCGCTACCTCTCCAAACTACATCACTACGCTACCTCTCCACACTACATCACTACGCTACCTCTCCAAACTACATCACTACGCTACCTCTCCACACTACATCACTACGCTACCTCTCCACACTACATCACTACGCTACCTCTCCACACTACATCACTACGCTACCTCTCCACACTACATCACTGCGCTACCTCTCCACACTACATCACTATGCTACCTCTCCACACTACATCACTACGCTACCTCTCCACACTACATCACTACACTACCTCTCCAAACTACATCACTGTGCTTCCTCTTCACACTACATCACTACGCTACCTCTCCACACTACATCACTATGCTCCCTCTCCAAACTACATCACTGCGCTACCTCTCCAAACTACATCACTACGCTACCTCTCCACACTACATCACTACGCTACCTCTCCAAACTACATCACTACGCTACCTCTCCACACTACATCACTACGCTACCTCTCCACACTACATCACTACGCTACCTCTCCACACTACATCACTGCGCTACCTCTCCACACTACATCACTACGCTACCTCTCCACACTACATCACTACGCTACCTCTCCACACTACATCACTACACTACCTCTCCACACTACATCACTACGCTACTTTTCCACACTACATCACTACGCTACCTCTCCAAACTACATCACTGCGCTACCTCTCCACACTACATCACTACGCTATCTCTCCACACTACATCACTACGCTACCTCTCCACACTACATCACTATGCTACCTCTCTACACTACATCACTATGCTACCTCTCCACACTACATCACTGCGCTACCTCTCCACACTACATCACTACACTACCTCTCTACACTACCTCTATACATTTAGGACCGATGCAAGGATAATTTATGTTATGTAATATGCATCATACATGTTTTTATATATATATATATATATATATACATATTGCGCAGTCTATCAGGCAGCCTATTGCTTGTGTGTGTATATATATATATATATATAATTACAAAACATATATGCTAATTACACGAGTTCACTCAAATACAGTCCCACGCGGGTGGCATCTGTTCCCTGCTCCTCATCTCTGAGAGAAGAGGAGCAAAGGGGGAAGTATAGAGAGCTAGGGGGGTGGGAAATGAGGAGACAGTGTAAAGCGCTGCTGCTGCACACTGTCTTAGTCACTGACAGAGCGGTGGCCACGGCTGGCTTTACAAGTGACGCGGCCGCCGCTCAGACTGTACACAGTAGTGACGTGACAGGAGGTCTGTCACTACTGGCTTTACAATTGCCACGGCAGGGGGTCTGTCACTACTCAGTAACATGACAGGACGGCGAGCGGCGCCCTCCAGTGGCCAGCGCCCCTAGGCAGATGCCTAATGGTGGCGTCGGCCCTGTCCACATTACATCACTACACTATCTCCCCACACTACATCACTATTATACATTCCTGCACTATATCACTGCACAGCCTTCCCACACTATGGGCCTCAGAGTCGGTCGTAGGATGCAAGCGGTCGTTCAGAAACAGGGCGGCCGCTTGCATCCTGAACAGCCGCCTCCATGACGGTCGTTAGGCTGTGGGTTAACACCCACAGCTCTAACGACCAACAAGGGTGATGGTTGCGATGGTCAAGACCATCATGACCATCGGGGCTTACGACGAGACCCTAGGCTAGGGTCTCACTTGTCGTAAGCCCCAGAGAGCTTTTGGCTCAGTCAGAGCCGGAAGCCCTCCACTGACATCACTAGTGATGTCAGTGGGGCCTCCCCCAAACGGCAGGCGTTCCCATGGGAACGCCTCCGTTTGGTCTGCCACCCCCCCCCCCGGCCCGCCTTCCAAACGGGGCGAGCTGTCAATCAACATCGACAGCTCGCCCCCTTTGGAAAGAGACCCCCTACGACCGGCACTGTCGGTCGTAGCGGGTCTCACGCATGCGCACGAAGGAGCCGGCTCCCTCGTTCGCATGCGCACTGGATAAACATCGAGGCGGCCGTGCGGTCGTAGACAGTACGGTCGTATCTGAATAAAGCCCTATATACCTACACCGCCCTCCCCACACTATATAACTACACTACCCCCCCCCCACACACACACACACACTATATAAAAGTGGAAGGAGAAAGTGCACTGCATGCTATTATAGTGATCTGTTTTGTAGTGCTAGGTATGGAGGGTCAATTATTTAGGGCTACGTGATATAGTGCTAGTTAGGGAAAAATCAATTATGTAATACAGAGAAGTAGTGCTGGGTATAGTGGGGTTAGGGCCCAGGGGGTAATGCATAGAGGTAGTGGTGGGAATGGAGAGGTCAGGGCAGTGTGTTAGAGGTTGGCATGGAGGGGTCAGGGGGTAGTGCAGTGTAGTAGTAGTGGGTCAGGGAGGTAATGCAGAGATGTAGTGGTGGGCATGGAGGGGTCAGGGGGTAGTGAAGAGAGGTAGTAGAGGGCATGAAGGAGTCAGGGAAGTGATGCAGAGAAGGGCAGGGGGTGGGAGAGTGAACAATTGAATGGGGAACATTTTGGACTGGAATTAATTCTACATCATGAATGGGGCTGAGACTGCTGGGAGAAGGCTCCAGGTACCTGTTGCTGCCTGTGCATACATACTGTGCCTCCCCTGTGCATTAGGAGCAGCTACTGGAACAATAAAATTACAAGCCTCTTATTTGTACATTTAACTTACATTTGCTGCTTCCAGAGGCAGAGCAGCCCGTTCTGTAACACAGCCAGGCAGCAGCAGGGAGGAGCTCTACAGAGGACTCCACAGTGTGCAGTCACTGCATCAGCTACTCATGTATCTTCATGTGCCCTGGACCCATATGGTGGAGGTGAGAATCTCCCCTGCCCCGTGCAGCTTAACCCTGTGTAGTCCAGTACAGTAGCCCCTGTACAATGACTGACCTTTTGCTTCAGGCTATCTGCTTTCATGCAGTTTGTCCCTCGCGGAGGAGACCAGAATGGCAGAAGGAGCAGGGTGGGAGGAGCAGGGTGGGAGGAGGAGCTACTCCCACCCTGCTTTTCTGCCTTTCTATTCTCCTCCGCGATGGCTGGACCTGGTGTATGTCAATGTGGGCGCTGTGCAGGCAGCCTTCTTCCAGCCAGCGACACAGTTGTCTGACCTCCGGCTGCTCCTTCTCATGACCTCCCCCCCCTGCATGCGTGTATCAGGAGGATCAGATAGGCTGCTGGGCTGCATTCGCCGAACTGCTGTTCTGTGCTGGTCGGACTATGGACATGACCAGGCTGCTTCTTCAAAAGCACGGTGGTGGGATGGCAGCACGTCCATGATGTCGAACACCATGACATCTCGCGGCGCGTAGGAGGTGCTGACTGCTGAGTCAGTAACAGTGACTGTCTGTATGCGGTGCATGGAGGGCTAATGAAGCCTTCCACTGCACCGCTGCTATGCTGGCGACATGCGACCCGCAGCCGTGAGGAGCGGGGCCTCGGGCGGCCAACTGTAGTATTCTGTAACAGTAAGAAAAAAAATTATTCTGTCATGCTGCTGTGGGGCCTATTTTGATGGTGGGCCTGGAGCTGCCGCTCCATCAGCCCCATTGTTAATCGGGCCCTGATTGGAGCATACACTACTGCTTTCTCCTGATCTGACATTGGAGCATACACTACTGTATTCTCCTGATCTAACATTGGAGCATACACTACTGCTTTCTCCTGACCTGACATTGGAGCATACACTACTGTATTCTCCTGACCTAACATTGGAGCATACACTACTGTATTCTCCTGATCTGACATTGGAGCATACACTACTGCTTTCTCCTGACCTGACATTGGAGCATACACTACTGTATTATGCTGACCTGACATTGGAGCATACTCTACTGCATTATCCTGATCTGACATTGGATCATACACTACTGCTTTCTCCTGATCTAACATTGGAGCATACACTTCTGCTTTCTCCTGATCTAACATTGGAGCATACACTACTGCTTTCTCCTGACCTAACATTGGAGCATACACTACTGCATTCTCCTGATCTAACATTGGAGCATACACTACTGCTTTCTCCTGACCTAACATTGGAGCATACTCTACTGCTTTCTCCTGATCTGACATTGGAGCATACACTACTGCATTCTCCTGATCTGACATTGGAGCATACACTACTGCTTTCTCCTGAATTGACATTGGAGCATACACTACTGTATTATGCTGACCTAACATTGGAGCATACACTACTGCTTTCTCCTGACCTAACATTGGAGCATACACTACTGTATTCTCCTGATCTAACATTGGAGCATACACTACTGTATTCTCCTGACCTAACATTGGAGCATACACTACTGCTTTCTCCTGACCTAACATTGGAGCATACACTACTGTATTCTCCTGATCTGACATTGGAGCATACACTACTGCTTTCTCCTGACCTGACATTGGAGCATACACTACTGTATTATGCTGACCTGACATTGGAGCATACTCTACTGCATTATCCTGATCTGACATTGGATCATACACTACTGCTTTCTCCTGACCTAACATTGGAGCATACACTACTGTATTCTCCTGATCTAACACTGGAGCTTACACTACTGTATTCTCCAGATATAACATTGGAGCATACACTACTGCATTCTCCTGATCTGACATTGGAGCATACACTACTGCTTTCTCCTGATCTGACATTGGAGCATACACTACTGCTTTCTCCTCATCTGACATTGGAGCATACACTACAGCTTTCTCCTGATCTGACATTGGAGCATACACTACTGCTTTCTCCTGACCTGACATTGGAGCATACACTACTGTATTATCCTGACCTGACATTGGAGCATACACTACTGCATTATCCTGATTTGACATTGGAGCATACACTACTGCTTTCTCCTGACCTGACATTGGAGCATACACTACTGTATTCTCCTGATCTAACATTGGAGCATACACTTCTGTTTTCTCCTGACCTAACATTGGAGCATACACAACTGTATTCTCCTGACCTAACATTGGAGCATACACTACTGCTTTCTCCTGACCTAACATTGGAGCATACACTACTGCTTTCTCCTGATCTGACATTGGAGCATACACTACTGCATTCTCCTGATCAGACATTGGAGCATACACTACTGCTTTCTCCTGACCTGACATTGGAGCATACACTACTCTTTTCTCCTGACCAGACATTGGACCATACACTACTGTATTCTCCTGATATAACATTAGCGCATACACTACTGTATTTTCCTGACATAACATTGGAGCATACACTACTGTATTCTCCTGATATAACATTGGAGCATACACTACTGTATTCTCCTGATATAACATTGGAGCATACACAACTGTATTCTCCTGATCTGACATTGGAGCATACACTACTGCTTTCTCCTGATCTGACATTGGAGCATACACTACTGCTTTCTCCTGATCTGACATTGGAGCATACACTACTGCTTTCTCCTGACCTGACATTGGAGCTTACACTACTGCTTTCTCCTGATCTGACATTGGAGCATACACTACTGCTTTCTCCTGATCTGACATTGGAGCATACACTACTGCTTTCTCCTGACCTAACATTGGAGCATACACTACTGCATTCTCCTGATCTGACATTGGAGCATACACTATTGCTTTCTCCTGACCTATCATTGGAGCATACACTACTGCATTCTCCTGATCTAACATTGGAGCATACACTACTGTATTCTCCTGATCTAACATTGGAGCATATACTACTGTATTCTCCTGATCTAACATTGGAGCATACACTACTGTATTCTCCTGATATAACATTGGAGCATACACTACAGCTTTCTCCTGATCTAACATTGGAGCATAAACTACTGCTTTATCCTGACCTAACATTGGAGCATACACTATTGCATTCTCCTGATCTAACATTGGAGCATACACTACTGTATTCTCCTGATATAACATTGGAGCATACACTACTGTATTCTCCTGATCTAACACTGGAGCATACACTACTGTATTCTCCTGATATAACATTGGAGCATACACTACTGCATTCTCCTGATCTGACATTGGAGCATACACTACAGCTTTCTCCTGATCTGACATTGGAGCATACACTACTGCTTTCTCCTGACCTGACATTGGAGCATACACTACTGTATTATCCTGACCTGACATTGGAGCATACACTACTCTTTTCTCCTGACCTGACATTGGAGCATACACTACTGTATTCTCCTGATATAACATTAGAGCATACACTACTGTATTTTCCTGACATAACATTGGAGCATACACTACTGTATTCTCCTGATCTAACATTGGAGCATACACTACTGTTTTCTCCTGACCTAACATTGGAGCATACACTACTGTATTCTCCTGACCTAACATTGGAGCATACACTACTGCTTTCTCCTGACCTCACATTGGAGCATACACTACTGCTTTCTCCTGATCTGACATTGGAGCATACACTACTGTATTCTCCTGACCTGACATTGGAGCATACACTACTGTTTTCTCCTGACCGAAAATTGGAGCATACACTACTGTATTCTCCTGAGCTAACATTGGAGCATACACTACTGTTTTCTCCTGACCTAACATTGGAGCATACACTACTGCATTCTCCTGACCTAACATTGGAGCATACACTACTGCTTTCTCCTGACCTAACATTGGAGCATACACTACTGCTTTCTCCTGATCTGACATTGGAGCATACACTACTGCATTCTCCTGATCTGACATTGGAGCATACACTACTGCTTTCTCCTGACCTGACATTGGAGCATACACTACTCTTTTCTCCTGACCTGACATTGGAGCATACACTACTGTTTTCTCCTGATATAACCTTAGAGCATACACTACTGCTTTCTCCTGATCTAACATTGGACCATATACTACTGTATTCTCCTGATATAACATTGGAGCATACACTACTGCATTCTCCTGACCTAACATTGGAGCATACACTACTGCTTTCTCCTGACCTGATATTGGAGCATACACTACTGTTTTCTCCTGACATGACATTGGAGCATACACTACTGGTTTCTCCTGACCTGACATTGGAGCATACACTACTGTATTCTCCTGATCTAACATTGGAGCATACACTACTGTATTCTCCTGATCTAACATTGGAGCATACACTACTGCATTCTCCTGATCTGACATTGTAGCATACACTACTGCTTTCTCCTGATCTGACATTGGAGCATACACTACTGCTTTCTCCAGAACTAACATTGGAGCATACACTACTGCTTTCTCCTGACCTAACATTGGAGCATACACTACTGTATTCTCCTGATCTAACACTGGAGCATACACTTCTGTATTCTCCTGATATAACATTGGAGCATACACTACTGCATTCTCCTGATCTGACATTGGAGCATACACTACTGCTTTCTCCTGATCTGACATTGGAGCATACACTACTGCTTTCTCCTCATCTAACATTGGAGCATACACTTCAGCTTTCTCCTGATCTGACATTGGAGCATACACTACTGCTTTCTCCTGACCTGACATTGGAGCATACACTACTGTATTATCCTGACCTGACATTGGAGCATACACTACTGCATTATCCTGATCTGACATTGGAGCATACACTACTGCTTTCTCCTGACCTGACATTGGAGCATACACTACTGTATTCTCCTGATCTAACATTGGAGCATACACTACTGTTTTCTCCTGAACTAACATTGGAGCATACACTACTGTATTCTCCTGACCTCACATTGGAGCATACACTACTGCTTTCTCCTGACCTCACATTGGAGCATACACTACTGCTTTCTCCTGATCTGACATTGGAGCATACACTACTGTATTCTCCTGATCTGACATTGGAGCATACACTACTGCTTTCTCCTGACCTAACATTGGAGCATACACTACTGTATTCTCCTGATCTAACACTGGAGCATACACTACTGTATTCTCCTGATATAACATTGGAGCATACACTACTGCATTCTCCTGATCTGACATTGGAGCATACACTACTGCTTTCTCCTGATCTGACATTGGAGCATACACTACTGCTTTCTCCTCATCTAACATTGGAGCATACACTACTGTATTATCCTGACCTGACATTGGAGCATACACTACTGCATTATCCTGATCTGACATTGGAGCATACACTACTGCTTTCTCCTGACCTAATATTGGAGCATACACTACTGCTTTCTCCTGACCTAACACTGGAGCATACACTACTGTATTCTCCTGATCTAACACTGGAGCATACACTACTGTATTCTCCTGATATAACATTGGAGCATACACTACTGTATTCTCCTGATCTGACATTGGAGCATACACTACTGCTTTCTCCTCATCTAACATTGGAGCATACACTACAGCTTTCACCTGATCTGACATTGGAGCATACACTACTGCTTTCTCCTGACCTGACATTGGAGCATACACTACTGTATTATCCTGACCTGACATTGGAGCATACACTACTGCATTATCCTGATCTGACATTGGAGCATACACTACTGCTTTCTCCTGACCTAATATTGGAGCATACACTACTGCTTTCTCCTGACCTAACACTGGAGCATACACTACTGTATTCTCCTGATCTAACACTGGAGCATACACTACTGTATTCTCCTGATATAACATTGGAGCATACACTACTGTATTCTCCTGATCTGACATTGGAGCATACACTACTGCTTTCTCCTCATCTGACATTGGAGCATACACTACAGCTTTCTCCTGATCTGACATTGGAGCATACACTACTGCTTTCTCCTGACCTGACATTGGAGCATACACTACTGTATTATCCTGACCTGACATTGGAGCATACACTACTGCATTATCCTGATCTGACATTGGAGCATACACTATTGCTTTCTCCTGACCTAACATTGGAGCATACACTACTGTATTCTCCTGATCTAACATTGGAGCATACACTACTGTTTTCTCCTGACCTAACATTGGAGCATACACTACTGTATTCTCCAGACCTAACATTGGAGCATACACTACTGCTTTCTCCTGACCTAACATTGGAGCATACACTACTGCTTTCTCCTGATCTGACATTGGAGCATACACTACTGCATTCTCCTGATCTGACATTGGAGCATACACTACTGCTTTCTCCTGACCTGACATTGGAGCATAAACTACTCTTTTCTCCTGACCTGACATTGGAGCATACACTACTGTATTCTCCTGATATAACATTAGAGCATACACTACTGTATTTTCCTGACATAACATTGGAGCATACACTACTGTATTCTCCTGATATAACTTTGGAGCATACACTACTGTATTCTCCTGATATAACATTGGAGCATACACAACTGTATTCTCCTGATCTGACATTGGAGCATACACTACTGCTTTCTCCTGATCTGACAATGGAGCATACACTACTGCTTTCTCCTGGCCTAACATTGGAGCGTACACTACTATACTCTGCTGATATAACTTTGGAGCATACACTACTGTATTCTCCTGACCTTACATTGGAGCATACACTACTGTATTCTCCTGATCTAACATTGGAGCATACACTTCTGTATTCTCCTGATCTGACATTGGAGCATACACTTCTGCATTCTCCTGATCTAACATTGGAGCATACACTACTGCTTTCTCCTGATCTAACATTGGAGCATACTCTACTGCTTTCTCCTGACCTAACATTGTAGCATACACTACTGCATTCTCCTGATCTAACATTGGAGCATACACTACTGCTTTCTCCTGATCTAACATTGGAGCATACACTACTGTATTCTCCTGACCTAACATTGGAGCATACACTACTGTTTTCTCCTGACCTAACATTGGAGCATACACTACTGCTTTCTACTGACCTAACATTGGAGCATACACTACTGTATTCTCCTGATCTAACATTGGAGCATACACTACTGCATTCTCCTGATATAACATTGGAGCATACACTACTGCATTCTCCTGATCTGACATTGGAGCATACACTACTGCTTTCTCCTGATCTGACATTGGAGCATACACTACTGTATTCTCCTGATCTGACATTGGAGCATACACTACTGCTTTCTCCTGACTTAACATTGGAGCATACACTACTGTATTCTCCTGATCTAACATTGGAGCATACACTACTGTATTCTCCTGATATAACATCGGAGCATACACTACTGCTTTCTCCTGATCTGACATCGGAGCATACACTACTGCTTTCTCCTCATCTAACATTGGAGCATACACTACTGCTTTCTCCTGATCTGAAATTGGAGCATACACTACTGCTTTCTCCTGATCTGACATTGGAGCATACACTACTGTATTCTCCTGACCTGACATTGGAGCATACACTACTGTTTTCTCCTGACCTAACATTGGAGCATACACTACTGTATTCTCCTGAGCTAACATTGGAGCATACACTACTGCTTTCTCCTGACCTAACATTGGAGCATACACTACTGCTTTCTCCTGATCTGACATTGGAGCATACACTACTGCATTCTCCTGATCTGACATTGGAGCATACACTACTGCTTTCTCCTCACCTGACATTGGAGCATACACTACTGTTTTCTCCTGACCTGACATTGGAGCATACACTACTGCATTCTCCTGATCTGACATTGGAGCATACACTACTGCTTTCTCCTCACCTGACATTGGAGCATACACTACTGTTTTCTCCTGACCTGACATTGGAGCATACACTACTGTATTCTCCTGATATAACATTAGAGCATACACTACTGCATTCTTCTGATCGAACATTGGAGCATACACTACTGCTTTCTCCTGATCTAACATTGGAGCATACACTACTGCTTTCTCCTGATCTAACATTGGAGCATACACTACTGTATTCTCCTGATATAACATTGGAGCATACACTACTGTATTCTCCTGACCTAACATTGGAGCATACATTACTGCTTTCTCCTGACCTGACATTGGAGCATACACTACTGTTTTCTCCTGACCTGACATTGAAGCATACACTACTGCTTTCTCCTGACCTGACATTGGATCATACACTACTGTATTCTCCTGATCTAACATTGGAGCATACACTACTGTATTCTCCTGATCTATCATTGGAGCATACACTACTGCATTCTCTTGATCTGACATTGTAGCATACTCTACTGCTTTCTCCTGATCTGACATTGGAGCATACACTACTGTATTCTCCTGATCTAACATTGGAGCATACACTACTGCTTTCTCCTGACCTAACATTGGAGCATACACTACTGCTTTCTCCTGACCTAACATTGGAGCATACACTACTGTATTCTCCTGATCTAACACTGGAGCATACACTACTGTATTCTCCTGATATAACATTGGAGCATACACTACTGCATTCTCCTGATCTGACATTGGAGCATACACTACAGCTTTCTCCTGATCTGACATTGGAGCATACACTACTGCTTTCTCCTGACCTGACATTGGAGCATACACTACTATATTATCCAGACCTGACATTGGAGCATACACTACTGCATTATCCTGATCTGACATTGGGGCATACACTACTGCTTTCTCCTGACCTAACATTGGAGCATACACTACTGTATTCTCCTGATCTAACATTGGAGCATACACTACTGTTTTCTCCTGACCTAACATTGGAGCATACACTACTGTATTCTCCTGACCTATCATTGGAGCATACACTACTGCTTTCTCCTGATCTGACATCGGAGCATACACTACTGCTTTCTCCTCATCTAACATTGGAGCATACACTACTGCTTTCTCCTGATCTGAAATTGGAGCATACACTACTGCTTTCTCCTGATCTGACATTGGAGCATACACTACTGTATTCTCCTGACCTGACATTGGAGCATACACTACTGTTTTCTCCTGACCTAACATTGGAGCATACACTACTGTATTCTCCTGAGCTAACATTGGAGCATACACTACTGCTTTCTCCTGACCTAACATTGGAGCATACACTACTGCTTTCTCCTGATCTGACATTGGAGCATACACTACTGCATTCTCCTGATCTGACATTGGAGCATACACTACTGCTTTCTCCTTACCTGACATTGGAGCATACACTACTGTTTTCTCCTGACCTGACATTGGAGCATACACTACTGCATTCTCCTGATCTGACATTGGAGCATACACTACTGCTTTCTCCTCACCTGACATTGGAGCATACACTACTGTTTTCTCCTGACCTGACATTGGAGCATACACTACTGTATTCTCCTGATATAACATTAGAGCATACACTACTGCATTCTTCTGATCTAACATTGGAGCATACACTACTGCTTTCTCCTGATCTAACATTGGAGCATACACTACTGCTTTCTCCTGATCTAACATTGGAGCATACACTACTGTATTCTCCTGATATAACATTGGAGCATACACTTCTGTATTCTCCTGACCTAACATTGGAGCATACACTACTGCTTTCTCCTGACCTGACATTGGAGCATACACTACTGTTTTCTCCTGACCTGACATTGAAGCATACACTACTGCTTTCTCCTGACCTGACATTGGATCATACACTACTGTATTCTCCTGATCTAACATTCCAGCATACACTACTGTATTCTCCTGATCTATCATTGGAGCATACACTACTGCATTCTCCTGATCTGACATTGTAGCATACTCTACTGCTTTCTCCTGATCTGACATTGGAGCATACACTACTGTATTCTCCTGATCTAACATTGGAGCATACACTACTGCTTTCTCCTGACCTAACATTGGAGCATACACTACTGCTTTCTCCTGACCTAACATTGGAGCATACACTACTGTATTCTCCTGATCTAACACTGGAGCATACACTACTGTATTCTCCTGATATAACATTGGAGCATACACTACTGCATTCTCCTGATCTGACATTGGAGCATACACTACAGCTTTCTCCTGATCTGACATTGGAGCATACACTACTGCTTTCTCCTGACCTGACATTGGAGCATACACTACTATATTATCCAGACCTGACATTGGAGCATACACTACTGCATTATCCTGATCTGACATTGGGGCATACACTACTGCTTTCTCCTGACCTAACATTGGAGCATACACTACTGTATTCTCCTGATCTAACATTGGAGCATACACTACTGTTTTCTCCTGACCTAACATTGGAGCATACACTACTGTATTCTCCTGACCTATCATTGGAGCATACACTACTGCTTTCTCCTGACCTAACATTGGAGCATACACTACTGCTTTCTCCTGATCTGACATTGAGCATACACTACTGCATTCTCCTGATCTGACATTGGAGCATACACTACTGCTTTCTCCTGACCTGACATTGGAGCATACACTACTCTTTTCTCCTGACCTGACATTGGAGCATACACTACTGTATTCTCCTGATATAACATTAGAGCATACACTACTGTATTTTCCTGACATAACATTGGAGCATACACTACTGTATTCTCCTGATATAACATTGGAGCATACACTGCTGTATTCTCCTGATATAACATTGGAGCATACACAACTGCATTCTCCTGATCTGACATTGGAGCATACACTACTGCTTTCTCCTGATCTGACATTGGAGCATACACTACTGCTTTCTCCTGATCTGACATTGGAGCATACACTACTGCTTTCTCCTGACCTGACATTGGAGCATACACTACTGCTTTCTCCTGATCTGACATTGGAGCATACACTACTGCGTTCTCCTGATCTGACATTGGAGCATACACTACTGCTTTCTCCTCACCTGACATTGGAGCATACACTACTGTTTTCTCCTGACCTGACATTGGAGCATACACTACTGTATTCTCCTGATATAACATTAGAGCATACACTACTGCATTCTTCTGATCTAACATTGGAGCATACACTACTGCTTTCTCCTGATCTAACATTGGAGCATACACTACTGCTTTCTCCTGATCTAACATTGGAGCATACACTACTGTATTCTCCTGATATAACATTGGAGCATACACTACTGTATTCTCCTGACCTAACATTGGAGCATACACTACTGCTTTCTCCTGACCTGACATTGGAGCATACACTACTGTTTTCTCCTGACCTGACATTGAAGCATACGCTACTGCTTTCTCCTGACCTGACATTGGATCATACACTACTGTATTCTCCTGATCTAACATTGGAGCATACACTACTGTATTCTCCTGATCTATCATTGGAGCATACACTACTGCATTCTCCTGATCTGACATTGTAGCATACTCTACTGCTTTCTCCTGATCTGACATTGGAGCATACACTACTGTATTCTCCTGATCTAACATTGGAGCATACACTACTGCTTTATCCTGACCTAACATTGGAGCATACACTACTGCTTTCTCCTGACCTAACATTGGAGCATACACTACTGTATTCTCCTGATCTAACACTGGAGCATACACTACTGTATTCTCCTGATATAACATTGGAGCATACACTACTGCATTCTCCTGATCTGACATTGGAGCATACACTACAGCTTTCTCCTGATCTGACATTGGAGCATACACTACTGCTTTCTCCTGACCTGACATTGGAGCATACACTACTATATTATCCAGACCTGACATTGGAGCATACACTACTGCATTATCCTGATCTGACATTGGGGCATACACTTCTGCTTTCTCCTGACCTAACATTGGAGCATATACTACTGTATTCTCCTGATCTAACATTGGAGCATACACTACTGTTTTCTCCTGACCTAACATTGGAGCATACACTACTGTATTCTCCTGACCTATCATTGGAGCATACACTACTGCTTTCCCCTGACCTAACATTGGAGCATACACTACTGCTTTCTCCTGATCTGACATTGGAGCATACACTACTGCATTCTCCTGATCTGACATTGGAGCATACACTACTGCTTTCTCCTGACCTGACATTGGAGCATACACTACTCTTTTCTCCTGACCTGACATTGGAGCATACACTACTGTATTCTCCTGATATAACATTAGAGCATACACTACTGTATTATCCTGACATAACATTGGAGCATACACTACTGTATTCTCTTGATATAACATTGGAGCATACACTACTGTATTCTCCTGATATAACATTGGAGCATACACAACTGTATTCTCCTGATCTGACATTGGAGCATACACTACTGCTTTCTCCTGATCTGACATTGGAGCATACACTACTGCTTTCTCCTGATCTGACATTGGAGCATACACTACTGCTTTCTCCTGACGTGACATTGGAGCATACACTACTGCTTTCTCCTGATCTGACATTGGAGCATACACTACTGCGTTCTCCTAATCTGACATTGGAGCATACACTACTGCTTTCTCCTGATCTGATATTGGAGCATACACTACTGC
This sequence comes from Taudactylus pleione, assembly GCA_031769625.1. Classification (NCBI taxonomy): domain Eukaryota; kingdom Metazoa; phylum Chordata; class Amphibia; order Anura; family Myobatrachidae; genus Taudactylus; species Taudactylus pleione. The sequence continues at coordinate 18,034,993 of JAUIMM010000255.1, read as the reverse complement.
TTTCTCCTGACCTAACATTGGAGTATACACTACTGTATTCTCCTGATCTGACACTGGAGCATACACTACTGCTTTCTCCTGATCTGACATTGAAGCATACACTATTGCTTTCTCCTGACCTATCATTGGAGCATACACTACTGCATTCTCCTGATCTAACATTGGAGCATACACTACTGCTTTCTCCTGACCTAACATTGGAGCATACACTACTGTATTCTCCTGATCTAACATTGGAGCATACACTACTGTATTCTCCTGATCTAACATTGGAGCATAGACTACTGTATTCTCCTGATATAACATTGGAGCATACACTACTGCTTTCTCCTGATCTAACATTGGAGCATAAACTACTGCTTTCTCCTGACCTAACATTGGAGCATACGCTACTGCATTCTCCTGATCTAACATTGGAGCATACACTACTGCTTTCTCCAGATCTAACATTGGAGCATACACTACTGTATTCTCCTGATATAACATTGGAGCATACACTACTGTATTCTCCTGATCTAACATTGGAGCATACACTACGGTATTCTCCTGATCTAACATTGGAGCATACACTACAGTATTCTCCTGATCTAACATTGGAGCATACACTACTGCTTTCTCCAGTCCTAACATTGGAGCGTACACTACTATACTCTGCTGATATAACTTTGGAGCATACACTACTGTATTCTCCTGACCTTACATTGGAGCATACACTACTGTATTCTCCTGATCTAACATTGGAGCATACACTTCTGTATTCTCCTGACCTAACATTGGAGCATACACTACTGTATTCTCCTGATATAACATTGGAGCATACACTACTGTATTCTCCTGATCTGACATTGGAGCATACACTACTGCTTTCTCCTGATCTGACATTGGAGCATACATTACTGCTTTCTCCTGAACTGACATTTGAGCATACACTACTGCTTTCTCCTGATCTGACATTTGAGCATACACTACTGCTTTCTCCTGATCTAACATTGGAGCATACACTACTGCTTTCTCCTGATCTAACATTTGAGCATACACTACTGCTTTCTCCTGATCTGACATTGGAGCATACACTACTGCTTTCTCCTTACCTAACATTGGAGCATACACTACTGCTTTCTCCTGATCTAACATTGGAGCATACACTACTGTATTCTCCTGACCTGACATTGGAGCATACACTACTGCATTCTCCTGATATAACTACTGTATTCTCTACTGTAACTACTGATATAACTACTGTATAATACTACTGTATTCTCCTGAACTAACATTGGAGCATACACTACTGTATTCTCCTGATCTAACATTGGAGCACACACTACTGCTTTCTCCTGATCTAACATTGGAGCATACACTACTGTATTCTCCTGACCTAACATTGGAGCATACACTACTGCTTTCTCCTGACCAGACATTGGAGCATACACTACTGTTTTCTCCTGACCTGACATTGGAGCATACACTACTGCTTTCTCCTGACCTGACATTGGAGCATACACTACTGTATTCTCCTGATCTAACATTGGAGCATATACTACTGCATTCTCCTGAACTGACATTGGAGCATACACTACTGCTTTCTCCTGACCTGACATTGGAGCATACACTACTGTATTCTCCTGATCTGACATTGGAGCATACACTACTGCTTTCTCCTGATCTGACATTGGAGCATACACTACTGCTTTCACCTGACCTAACATTGGAGCATACACTACTGCTTTCTCCTGACCTAACATTGGAGCATACACTACTGTTTTCTCCTGAGCTGACATTGGAGCATATACTACTGCTTCTCCTGATCTGACATTGGAGCATACACTACTGCATTCTCCTGATCTAACATTGGAGCATACACTACTGTATTCTCCTGATATAACATCGGAGCAAACACTACTGCATTCTCCTGATCTGACATCGGAGCATACACTACTGCTTTCTCCAGATCTGACATTGGAGCATACACTTCTGCTTTCTCCTCATCTAACATTGGAGCATACACTACTGCTTTCTCCTGATCTGACATTGGAGCATACACTACTGCTTTCTCCTGATCTGACATTGGAGCATACACTACTGTATTCTCCTGACCTGACATTGGAGCATACACTACTGTTTTCTCCTGACCTGACATTGGAGCATACACTACTGTATTCTCCTGAGCTAACATTGGAGCATACACTACTGCTTACTCCTGACCTAACATTGGAGCATACACTACTGCTTTCTCCTGATCTGACATTGGAGCATACACTACTGCTTTCTCCTCACCTGACATTGGAGCATACACTACTGTTTTCTCCTGACCTGACATTGGAGCATACACTACTGTATTCTCCTGATATAACATTAGAGCATACACTACTGCATTCTTCTGATCTAACATTGGAGCATACACTACTGCTTTCTCCTGATCTAACATTGGAGCATACACTACTGTATTCTCCTGACATAACATTGGAGGATACACTACTGCTTTCTCCTGACCTGACATTGGAGCATACACTACTGATCTGACATTGGGGCATACACTACTGCTTTCTCCTGACCTAACATTGGAGCATACACTACTGTATTCTCCTGATCTAACATTGGAGCATACACTACTGTTTTCTCCTGACCTAACATTGGAGCATACACTACTGTATTCTCCTGACCTGACATTGTAGCATACACTACTGCTTTCTCCTGACCTAACATTGGAGCATACACTACTGCTTTCTCCTGATCTGACATTGGAGCATACACTACTGCATTCTCCTGATCTGACATTGGAGCATACACTACTGCTTTCTCCTGACCTGACATTGGAGCATACACTACTCTTTTCTCCTGACCTGACATTGGAGCATACACTACTGTATTCTCCTGATATAACATTAGAGCATACACTACTCTATTTTCCTGACATAACATTGGAGCATACACTACTGTATTCTCCTGATATAACATTGGAGCATACACTACTGTATTCTCCTGATATATCATTGGAGCATACACAACTGCATTCTCCTGATCTGACATTGGAGCATACACTACTGCTTTCTCCTGATCTGACATTGGAGCATACACTACTGCTTTCTCCTGATCTGACATTAGAGCATACACTACTGCTTTCTCCTGACCTGACATTGGAGCATACACTACTGCTTTCTCCTGATCTGACATTGGAGCATACACTACTGCGTTCTCCTGATCTGACATTGGAGCATACACTACTGCTTTCTCCTGATCTGATATTGGAGCATACACTACTGCTTTCTCCTGACCTAACATTGGAGTATACACTACTGTATTCTCCTGATCTGACATTGGAGCATACACTACTGCTTTCTCCTGATCTGACATTGAAGCATACACTATTGCTTTCTCCTGACCTATCATTGGAGCATACACTACTGCATTCTCCTGATCTAACATTGGAGCATACACTACTGCTTTCTCCTGACCTAACATTGGAGCATACACTACTGTATTCTCCTGATCTAACATTGGAGCATACACTACTGTATTCTCCTGATCTAACATTGGAGCATACACTACTGTATTCTCCTGATATAACATTGGAGCATACACTACTGCTTTCTCCTGATCTAACATTGGAGCATAAACTACTGCTTTCTCCTGACCTAACATTGGAGCATACGCTACTGCATTCTCCTGATCTAACATTGGAGCATACACTACTGTATTCTCCTGATATAACATTGGAGCATACACTACTGTATTCTCCTGATCTAACATTGGAGCATACACTACGGTATTCTCCTGATCTAACATTGGAGCATACACTACAGTATTCTCCTGATCTAACATTGGAGCATACACTACTGCTTTCTCCAGGCCTAACTTTGGAGCGTACACTACTAAACTCTGCTGATATAACTTTGGAGCATACACTACTGTATTCTCCTGACCTTACATTGAAGCATACACTACTGTATTCTCCTGATCTAACATTGGAGCATACACTTCTGTATTCTCCTGACCTAACATTGGAGCATACACTACTGTATTCTCCTGATATAACATTGGAGCATACACTACTGTATTCTCCTGATCTGACATTGGAGCATACACTACTACTTTCTCCTGATCTGACATTGGAGCATACATTACTGCTTTCTCCTGATCTGACATTTGAGCATACACTACTGCTTTCTCCTGATCTGACATTTGAGCATACACTACTGCTTTCTCCTGATCTAACATTGGAGCATACACTACTGCTTTCTCCTGATCTAACATTTGAGCATACACTACTGCTTTCTCCTGATCTGACATTTGAGCATACACTACTGCTTTCTCCTGACCTAACATAGGAGCATACACTATTGTATTCTCCTGATCTGACATTGGAGCATACACTACTGCTTTCTCCTGATCTGACATTGGAGCATACACTACTGCTTTCTCCTTACCTAACATTGGAGCATACACTACTGCTTTCTCCTGATCTAACATTGGAGCATACACTACTGTATTCTCCTGACCTGACATTGGAGCATACACTACTGCATTCTCCTGATATAACTACTGTATTCTCTACTGTAACTACTGATATAACTACTGTATAATACTACTGTATTCTCCTGAACTAACATTGGAGCATACACTACTGTATTCTCCTGATCTGACATTGGAGCATACACTACTGCTTTCTCCTGATCTGACATTGGAGCATACACTACTGCTTTCTCCTGATCTGACATTGGAGCATACACTACTGCTTTCTCCTGATCTGACATTGGAGCATACACTACTGCTTTCTCCTGACCTGACATTGGAGCATACACTACTGCTTTCTCCTGATCTGACATTGGAGCATACACTACTGCGTTCTCCTGATCTGACATTGGAGCATACACTACTGCTTTCTCCTCACCTGACATTGGAGCATACACTACTGTTTTCTCCTGACCTGACATTGGAGCATACACTACTGTATTCTCCTGATATAACATTAGAGCATACACTACTGCATTCTTCTGATCTAACATTGGAGCATACACTACTGCTTTCTCCTGATCTAACATTGGAGCATACACTACTGCTTTCTCCTGATCTAACATTGGAGCATACACTACTGTATTTATCCTGATATAACATTGGAGCATACACTACTGTATTCTCCTGACCTAACATTGGAGCATACACTACTGCTTTCTCCTGACCTGACATTGGAGCATACACTACTGTTTTCTCCTGACCTGACATTGAAGCATACGCTACTGCTTTCTCCTGACCTGACATTGGATCATACACTACTGTATTCTCCTGATCTAACATTGGAGCATACACTACTGTATTCTCCTGATCTATCATTGGAGCATACACTACTGCATTCTCCTGATCTGACATTGTAGCATACTCTACTGCTTTCTCCTGATCTGACATTGGAGCATACACTACTGTATTCTCCTGATCTAACATTGGAGCATACACTACTGCTTTATCCTGACCTAACATTGGAGCATACACTACTGCTTTCTCCTGACCTAACATTGGAGCATACACTACTGTATTCTCCTGATCTAACACTGGAGCATACACTACTGTATTCTCCTGATATAACATTGGAGCATACACTACTGCATTCTCCTGATCTGACATTGGAGCATACACTACAGCTTTCTCCTGATCTGACATTGGAGCATACACTACTGCTTTCTCCTGACCTGACATTGGAGCATACACTACTATATTATCCAGACCTGACATTGGAGCATACACTACTGCATTATCCTGATCTGACATTGGGGCATACACTTCTGCTTTCTCCTGACCTAACATTGGAGCATATACTACTGTATTCTCCTGATCTAACATTGGAGCATACACTACTGTTTTCTCCTGACCTAACATTGGAGCATACACTACTGTATTCTCCTGACCTATCATTGGAGCATACACTACTGCTTTCCCCTGACCTAACATTGGAGCATACACTACTGCTTTCTCCTGATCTGACATTGGAGCATACACTACTGCATTCTCCTGATCTGACATTGGAGCATACACTACTGCTTTCTCCTGACCTGACATTGGAGCATACACTACTCTTTTCTCCTGACCTGACATTGGAGCATACACTACTGTATTCTCCTGATATAACATTAGAGCATACACTACTGTATTATCCTGACATAACATTGGAGCATACACTACTGTATTCTCTTGATATAACATTGGAGCATACACTACTGTATTCTCCTGATATAACATTGGAGCATACACAACTGTATTCTCCTGATCTGACATTGGAGCATACACTACTGCTTTCTCCTGATCTGACATTGGAGCATACACTACTGCTTTCTCCTGATCTGACATTGGAGCATACACTACTGCTTTCTCCTGACCTGACATTGGAGCATACACTACTGCTTTCTCCTGATCTGACATTGGAGCATACACTACTGCGTTCTCCTAATCTGACATTGGAGCATACACTACTGCTTTCTCCTGATCTGATATTGGAGCATACACTACTGCTTTCTCCTGACCTAACATTGGAGTATACACTACTGTATTCTCCTGATCTGACACTGGAGCATACACTACTGCTTTCTCCTGATCTGACATTGAAGCATACACTATTGCTTTCTCCTGACCTATCATTGGAGCATACACTACTGCATTCTCCTGATCTAACATTGGAGCATACACTACTGCTTTCTCCTGACCTAACATTGGAGCATACACTACTGTATTCTCCTGATCTAACATTGGAGCATACACTACTGTATTCTCCTGATCTAACATTGGAGCATAGACTACTGTATTCTCCTGATATAACATTGGAGCATACACTACTGCTTTCTCCTGATCTAACATTGGAGCATAAACTACTGCTTTCTCCTGACCTAACATTGGAGCATACGCTACTGCATTCTCCTGATCTAACATTGGAGCATACACTACTGCTTTCTCCAGATCTAACATTGGAGCATACACTACTGTATTCTCCTGATATAACATTGGAGCATACACTACTGTATTCTCCTGATCTAACATTGGAGCATACACTACGGTATTCTCCTGATCTAACATTGGAGCATACACTACAGTATTCTCCTGATCTAACATTGGAGCATACACTACTGCTTTCTCCAGTCCTAACATTGGAGCGTACACTACTATACTCTGCTGATATAACTTTGGAGCATACACTACTGTATTCTCCTGACCTTACATTGGAGCATACACTACTGTATTCTCCTGATCTAACATTGGAGCATACACTTCTGTATTCTCCTGACCTAACATTGGAGCATACACTACTGTATTCTCCTGATATAACATTGGAGCATACACTACTGTATTCTCCTGATCTGACATTGGAGCATACACTACTGCTTTCTCCTGATCTGACATTGGAGCATACATTACTGCTTTCTCCTGAACTGACATTTGAGCATACACTACTGCTTTCTCCTGATCTGACATTTGAGCATACACTACTGCTTTCTCCTGATCTAACATTGGAGCATACACTACTGCTTTCTCCTGATCTAACATTTGAGCATACACTACTGCTTTCTCCTGATCTGACATTGGAGCATACACTACTGCTTTCTCCTTACCTAACATTGGAGCATACACTACTGCTTTCTCCTGATCTAACATTGGAGCATACACTACTGTATTCTCCTGACCTGACATTGGAGCATACACTACTGCATTCTCCTGATATAACTACTGTATTCTCTACTGTAACTACTGATATAACTACTGTATAATACTACTGTATTCTCCTGAACTAACATTGGAGCATACACTACTGTATTCTCCTGATCTAACATTGGAGCACACACTACTGCTTTCTCCTGATCTAACATTGGAGCATACACTACTGCTTTCTCCTGACCTAACATTGGAGCATACACTACTGCATTCTCCTGATCTAACATTGGAGCATACACTACTGCTTTCTCCTGATCTAACATTGGACCATATACTACTGTATTCTCCTGACATAACATTGGAGCATACACTACTGTATTCTCCTGACCTAACATTGGAGCATACACTACTGCTTTCTCCTGACCAGACATTGGAGCATACACTACTGTTTTCTCCTGACCTGACATTGGAGCATACACTACTGCTTTCTCCTGACCTGACATTGGAGCATACACTACTGTATTCTCCTGATCTAACATTGGAGCATATACTACTGCATTCTCCTGAACTGACATTGGAGCATACACTACTGCTTTCTCCTGACCTGACATTGGAGCATACACTACTGTATTCTCCTGATCTGACATTGGAGCATACACTACTGCTTTCTCCTGATCTGACATTGGAGCATACACTACTGCTTTCACCTGACCTAACATTGGAGCATACACTACTGCTTTCTCCTGACCTAACATTGGAGCATACACTACTGTTTTCTCCTGAGCTGACATTGGAGCATATACTACTGCTTCTCCTGATCTGACATTGGAGCATACACTACTGCATTCTCCTGATCTAACATTGGAGCATACACTACTGTATTCTCCTGATATAACATCGGAGCAAACACTACTGCATTCTCCTGATCTGACATCGGAGCATACACTACTGCTTTCTCCAGATCTGACATTGGAGCATACACTTCTGCTTTCTCCTCATCTAACATTGGAGCATACACTACTGCTTTCTCCTGATCTGACATTGGAGCATACACTACTGCTTTCTCCTGATCTGACATTGGAGCATACACTACTGTATTCTCCTGACCTGACATTGGAGCATACACTACTGTTTTCTCCTGACCTGACATTGGAGCATACACTACTGTATTCTCCTGAGCTAACATTGGAGCATACACTACTGCTTACTCCTGACCTAACATTGGAGCATACACTACTGCTTTCTCCTGATCTGACATTGGAGCATACACTACTGCTTTCTCCTCACCTGACATTGGAGCATACACTACTGTTTTCTCCTGACCTGACATTGGAGCATACACTACTGTATTCTCCTGATATAACATTAGAGCATACACTACTGCATTCTTCTGATCTAACATTGGAGCATACACTACTGCTTTCTCCTGATCTAACATTGGAGCATACACTACTGTATTCTCCTGACATAACATTGGAGGATACACTACTGCTTTCTCCTGACCTGACATTGGAGCATACACTACTGATCTGACATTGGGGCATACACTACTGCTTTCTCCTGACCTAACATTGGAGCATACACTACTGTATTCTCCTGATCTAACATTGGAGCATACACTACTGTTTTCTCCTGACCTAACATTGGAGCATACACTACTGTATTCTCCTGACCTGACATTGTAGCATACACTACTGCTTTCTCCTGACCTAACATTGGAGCATACACTACTGCTTTCTCCTGATCTGACATTGGAGCATACACTACTGCATTCTCCTGATCTGACATTGGAGCATACACTACTGCTTTCTCCTGACCTGACATTGGAGCATACACTACTCTTTTCTCCTGACCTGACATTGGAGCATACACTACTGTATTCTCCTGATATAACATTAGAGCATACACTACTCTATTTTCCTGACATAACATTGGAGCATACACTACTGTATTCTCCTGATATAACATTGGAGCATACACTACTGTATTCTCCTGATATATCATTGGAGCATACACAACTGCATTCTCCTGATCTGACATTGGAGCATACACTACTGCTTTCTCCTGATCTGACATTGGAGCATACACTACTGCTTTCTCCTGATCTGACATTAGAGCATACACTACTGCTTTCTCCTGACCTGACATTGGAGCATACACTACTGCTTTCTCCTGATCTGACATTGGAGCATACACTACTGCGTTCTCCTGATCTGACATTGGAGCATACACTACTGCTTTCTCCTGATCTGATATTGGAGCATACACTACTGCTTTCTCCTGACCTAACATTGGAGTATACACTACTGTATTCTCCTGATCTGACATTGGAGCATACACTACTGCTTTCTCCTGATCTGACATTGAAGCATACACTATTGCTTTCTCCTGACCTATCATTGGAGCATACACTACTGCATTCTCCTGATCTAACATTGGAGCATACACTACTGCTTTCTCCTGACCTAACATTGGAGCATACACTACTGTATTCTCCTGATCTAACATTGGAGCATACACTACTGTATTCTCCTGATCTAACATTGGAGCATACACTACTGTATTCTCCTGATATAACATTGGAGCATACACTACTGCTTTCTCCTGATCTAACATTGGAGCATAAACTACTGCTTTCTCCTGACCTAACATTGGAGCATACGCTACTGCATTCTCCTGATCTAACATTGGAGCATACACTACTGTATTCTCCTGATATAACATTGGAGCATACACTACTGTATTCTCCTGATCTAACATTGGAGCATACACTACGGTATTCTCCTGATCTAACATTGGAGCATACACTACAGTATTCTCCTGATCTAACATTGGAGCATACACTACTGCTTTCTCCAGGCCTAACTTTGGAGCGTACACTACTAAACTCTGCTGATATAACTTTGGAGCATACACTACTGTATTCTCCTGACCTTACATTGAAGCATACACTACTGTATTCTCCTGATCTAACATTGGAGCATACACTTCTGTATTCTCCTGACCTAACATTGGAGCATACACTACTGTATTCTCCTGATATAACATTGGAGCATACACTACTGTATTCTCCTGATCTGACATTGGAGCATACACTACTACTTTCTCCTGATCTGACATTGGAGCATACATTACTGCTTTCTCCTGATCTGACATTTGAGCATACACTACTGCTTTCTCCTGATCTGACATTTGAGCATACACTACTGCTTTCTCCTGATCTAACATTGGAGCATACACTACTGCTTTCTCCTGATCTAACATTTGAGCATACACTACTGCTTTCTCCTGATCTGACATTTGAGCATACACTACTGCTTTCTCCTGACCTAACATAGGAGCATACACTATTGTATTCTCCTGATCTGACATTGGAGCATACACTACTGCTTTCTCCTGATCTGACATTGGAGCATACACTACTGCTTTCTCCTTACCTAACATTGGAGCATACACTACTGCTTTCTCCTGATCTAACATTGGAGCATACACTACTGTATTCTCCTGACCTGACATTGGAGCATACACTACTGCATTCTCCTGATATAACTACTGTATTCTCTACTGTAACTACTGATATAACTACTGTATAATACTACTGTATTCTCCTGAACTAACATTGGAGCATACACTACTGTATTCTCCTGATCTGACATTGGAGCATACACTACTGCTTTCTCCTGATCTAACATTGGAGCATACACTACTGCTTTCTCCTGACCTAACATTGGAGCATACACTACTGCATTCTCCTGATCTAACATTGGAGCATACACTACTGCTTTCTCCTGATCTAACATTGGACCATATACTACTGTATTCTCCTGACATAACATTGGAGCATACACTACTGTATTCTCCTGACCTAACATTGGAGCATACACTACTGCTTTCTCCTGACCAGACATTGGAGCATACACTACTGTTTTCTCCTGACCTGACATTGGAGCATACACTACTGCTTTCTCCTGACCTGACATTGGAGCATACACTACTGTATTCTCCTGATCTAACATTGGAGCATATACTACTGCATTCTCCTGAACTGACATTGGAGCATACACTACTGCTTTCTCCTGACCTGACATTGGAGCATACACTACTGTATTCTCCTGATCTAACATTGGAGCATACACTACTGCTTTCTCCTGATCTGACATTGGAGCATACACTACTGCTTTCACCTGACCTAACATTGGAGCATACACTACTGCTTTCTCCTGACCTAACATTGGAGCATACACTACTGTTTTCTCCTGAGCTGACATTGGAGCATATACTACTGCTTCTCCTGATCTGACATTGGAGCATACACTACTGCATTCTCCTGATCTAACATTGGAGCATACACTACTGTATTCTCCTGATATAATATCGGAGCAAACACTACTGCATTCTCCTGATCTGACATCGGAGCATACACTACTGCTTTCTCCAGATCTGACATTGGAGCATACACTACTGCTTTCTCCTCATCTAACATTGGAGCATAAACCACTGCTTTCTCCTGATCTGACATTGGAGCATACACTACTGCTTTCTCCTGATCTGACATTGGAGCATACACTACTGTATTCTCCTGACCTGACATTGGAGCATACACTACTGTTTTCTCCTGACCTGACATTGGAGCATACACTACTGTATTCTCCTGAGCTAACATTGGAGCATACACTACTGCTTACTCCTGACCTAACATTGGAGCATACACTACTGCTTTCTCCTGATCTGACATTGGAGCATACACTACTGCTTTCTCCTCACCTGACATTGGAGCATACACTACTGTTTTCTCCTGACCTGACATTGGAGCATACACTACTGTATTCTCCTGACATAACATTGGAGCATACACTACTGCTTTCTCCTGACCTGACATTGGAGCATACACTACTGTTTTCTCCTGACCTAACATTGGAGCATACACTACTGTATTCTCCTGATCTAACACTGGAGCATACACTACTGTATTCTCCTGATATAACATTGGAGCATACACTACTGCATTCTCCTGATCTGACATTGGAGTATACACTACTGCTTTTTCCTGATCTGACATTGGAGCATACACTACTGCTTTCTCCTCATCTGACATTGGAGCATACACTACAGCTTTCTCCTGATCTGACATTGGAGCATACACTACTGCTTTCTCCTGACCTGACATTGGAGCATACACTACTGTATTATCCTGACCTGACATTGGAGCATACACTACTGCATTATCCTGATCTGACATTGGGGCATACACTACTGCTTTCTCCTGACCTAACATTGGAGCATACACTACTGTATTCTCCTGATCTAACATTGGAGCATACACTACTGTTTTCTCCTGACCTAACATTGGAGCATACACTACTGTATTCTCCTGACCTAACATTGGAGCATACACTACTGCTTTCTCCTGACCTAACATTGGAGCATACACTACTGCTTTCTCCTGATCTGACATTGGAGCATACACTACTGCATTCTCCTGATCTGACAATGGAGCATACACTACTGCTTTCTCCTGACCTGACATTGGAGCATACACTACTCTTTTCTCCTGACCTGACATTGGAGCATACACTACTGTATTCTCCTGATATAACATTAGAGCATACACTACTGTATTCTCCTGATATAACATTGGAGCATACACTACTGTATTCTCCTGATCTAACATTGGAGCATACACAACTGCATTCTCCTGATCTGACATTGGAGCATACACTACTGCTTTCTCCTGATCTGACATTGGAGCATACTCTACTGCTTTTTCCTGATCTGACATTGGAGCATACACTACTGCTTTCTCCTGACCTGACATTGGAGCATACACTACTGCTTTCTCCTGATCTGACATTGGAGCATACACTACTGCTTTCTCCTGATCTGACATTGGAGCATACACTACTGTTTTCTCCTGACCTGACATTGGAGCATACACTACTGTATTCTCCTGATATAACATTAGAGCATACACTACTGCATTCTTCTGATCTAACATTGGAGCATAGACTACTGCTTTCTCCTGATCTAACATTGGAGCATACACTACTGTATTCTCCTGACATAACATTGGAGCATACACTACTCCTTTCTCCTGACCTGACATTGGAGCATACACTACTGTTTTCCCCTGACCTAACATTGGAGCATACACTACTGTATTCTCCTGATCTAACACTGGAGCATACACTACTGTATTCTCTTGATATAACATTGGAGCATACACTACTGCATTCTCCTGATCTGACATTGGAGCATACACTACTGCTTCTCCTCATCTGACATTGGAGCATACACTACTGTATTCTCCTGATCTAACATTGGAGCATACACTACTGTATTCTCCTGACCTGACATTGGAGCATACACTACTGTTTTCTCCTGACCTGACATTGGAGCATACACTACTGTATTCTCCTGATCTGACATTGGAGCATACACTACTGCTTTCTCCTGATCTGACATTGGAGCATACATTACTGCTTTCTCCTGGTCTGACATTTGAGCATACACTACTGCTTTCTCCTGATCTGACATTTGAGCATACACTACTGCTTTCTCCTAATCTAACATTGGAGCATACACTACTGCTTTCTCCTGATCTAACATTTGAGCATACACTACTGCTTTCTCCTGATCTGACATTTGAGCATACACTACTGCTTTCTCCTGACCTAACATAGGAGCATACACTATTGTATTCTCCTGATCTGACATTGGAGCATACACTACTGCTTTCTCCTGATCTGACATTGGAGCATACACTACTGCTTTCTCCTTACCTAACATTGGAGCATACACTACTGCTTTCTCCTGATCTAACATTGGAGCATACACTACTGTATTCTCCTGACCTGACATTGGAGCATACACTACTGCATTCTCCTGATATAACTACTGTATTCTCTACTGTAACTACTGATATAACTACTGTATAATACTACTGTATTCTCCTGAACTAACATTGGAGCATACACTACTGTATTCTCCTGATCTGACATTGGAGCATACACTACTGCTTTCTCCTGATCTAACATTGGAGCATACACTACTGCTTTCTCCTGACCTAACATTGGAGCATACACTACTGCATTCTCCTGATCTAACATTGGAGCATACACTACTGCTTTCTCCTGATCTAACATTGGACCATATACTACTGTATTCTCCTGAAATAACATTGGAGCATAAACTACTGTATTCTCCTGACCTAACATTGGAGCATACACTACTGCTTTCTCCTGACCAGACATTGGAGCATACACTACTGTTTTCTCCTGACCTGACATTGGAGCATACACTACTGCTTTCTCCTGACCTGACATTGGAGCATACACTACTGTATTCTCCTGATCTAACATTGGAGCATATACTACTGCATTCTCCTGAACTGACATTGGAGCATACACTACTGCTTTCTCCTGACCTGACATTGGAGCATACACTACTGTATTCTCCTGATCTAACATTGGAGCATACACTACTGTATTCTCCTGACCTGACATTGGAGCATACACTACTGCTTTCTCCTGATCTAACATTGGAGCATACACTACTGTATTCTCCTGACATAACATTGGAGCATACACTACTGCTTTCTCCTGACCTGACATTGGAGCATACACTACTGTTTTCTCCTGACCTAACATTGGAGCATACACTACTGTATTCTCCTGATCTAACACTGGAGCATACACTACTGTATTCTCCTGATATAACATTGGAGCATACACTACTGCATTCTCCTGATCTGACATTGGAGTATACACTACTGCTTTTTCCTGATCTGACATTGGAGCATACACTACTGCTTTCTCCTCATCTGACATTGGAGCATACACTACAGCTTTCTCCTGATCTGACATTGGAGCATACACTACTGCTTTCTCCTGACCTGACATTGGAGCATACACTACTGTATTATCCTGACCTGACATTGGAGCATACACTACTGCATTATCCTGATCTGACATTGGGGCATACACTACTGCTTTCTCCTGACCTAACATTGGAGCATACACTACTGTATTCTCCTGATCTAACATTGGAGCATACACTACTGTTTTCTCCTGACCTAACATTGGAGCATACACTACTGTATTCTCCTGACCTAACATTGGAGCATACACTACTGCTTTCTCCTGACCTAACATTGGAGCATACACTACTGCTTTCTCCTGATCTGACATTGGAGCATACACTACTGCATTCTCCTGATCTGACATTGGAGCATACACTACTGCTTTCTCCTGACCTGACATTGGAGCATACACTACTCTTTTCTCCTGACCTGACATTGGAGCATACACTACTGTATTCTCCTGATATAACATTAGAGCATACACTACTGTATTCTCCTGATATAACATTGGAGCATACACTACTGTATTCTCCTGATCTAACATTGGAGCATACACAACTGCATTCTCCTGATCTGACATTGGAGCATACACTACTGCTTTCTCCTGATCTGACATTGGAGCATACTCTACTGCTTTTTCCTGATCTGACATTGGAGCATACACTACTGCTTTCTCCTGACCTGACATTGGAGCATACACTACTGCTTTCTCCTGATCTGACATTGGAGCATACACTACTGCTTTCTCCTGATCTGACATTGGAGCATACACTACTGTTTTCTCCTGACCTGACATTGGAGCATACACTACTGTATTCTCCTGATATAACATTAGAGCATACACTACTGCATTCTTCTGATCTAACATTGGAGCATAGACTACTGCTTTCTCCTGATATAACATTGGAGCATACACTACTGTATTCTCCTGACATAACATTGGAGCATACACTACTCCTTTCTCCTGACCTGACATTGGAGCATACACTACTGTTTTCCCCTGACCTAACATTGGAGCATACACTACTGTATTCTCCTGATCTAACACTGGAGCATACACTACTGTATTCTCCTGATATAACATTGGAGCATACACTACTGCATTCTCCTGATCTGACATTGGAGCATACACTACTGCTTTCTCCTGACCTAACATTGGAGCATACACTACTGTTTTCTCCTGAGCTGACATTGGAGCATATGCTACTGCTTCTCCTGATCTGACATTGGAGCATACACTACTGCATTCTCCTGAGCTAACATTGGAGCATACACTACTGTATTCTCCTGATATAACATCGGAGCAAACACTACTGCATTCTCCTGATCTGACATCGGAGCATACACTACTGCTTTCTCCAGATCTGACATTGGAGCATACACTTCTGCTTTCTCCTCATCTAACATTGGAGCATACACTACTGCTTTCTCCTGATCTGACATTGGAGCATACACTACTGCTTTCTCCTGATCTGACATTGGAGCATACACTACTGTATTCTCCTGACCTGACATTGGAGCATACACTACTGTTTTCTCCTGACCTGACATTGGAGCATACACTACTGTATTCTCCTGAGCTAACATTGGAGCATACACTACTGCTTACTCCTGACCTAACATTGGAGCATACACTACTGCTTTCTCCTGATCTGACATTGGAGCATACACTACTGCTTTCTCCTCACCTGACATTGGAGCATACACTACTGTTTTCTCCTGACCTGACATTGGAGCATACACTACTGTATTCTCCTGATATAACATTAGAGCATACACTACTGCATTCTTCTGATCTAACATTGGAGCATACACTACTGCTTTCTCCTGATCTAACATTGGAGCATACACTACTGTATTCTCCTGACATAACATTGGAGGATACACTACTGCTTTCTCCTGACCTGACATTGGAGCATACACTACTGATCTGACATTGGGGCATACACTACTGCTTTCTCCTGACCTAACATTGGAGCATACACTACTGTATTCTCCTGATCTAACATTGGAGCATACACTACTGTTTTCTCCTGACCTAACATTGGAGCATACACTACTGTATTCTCCTGACCTGACATTGTAGCATACACTACTGCTTTCTCCTGACCTAACATTGGAGCATACACTACTGCTTTCTCCTGATCTGACATTGGAGCATACACTACTGCATTCTCCTGATCTGACATTGGAGCATACACTACTGCTTTCTCCTGACCTGACATTGGAGCATACACTACTCTTTTCTCCTGACCTGACATTGGAGCATACACTACTGTATTCTCCTGATATAACATTAGAGCATACACTACTCTATTTTCCTGACATAACATTGGAGCATACACTACTGTATTCTCCTGATATAACATTGGAGCATACACTACTGTATTCTCCTGATATATCATTGGAGCATACACAACTGCATTCTCCTGATCTGACATTGGAGCATAAACTACTGCTTTCTCCTGATCTGACATTGGAGCATACACTACTGCTTTCTCCTGATCTGACATTGGAGCATACACTACTGCTTTCTCCTGACCTGACATTG
This sequence comes from Taudactylus pleione, assembly GCA_031769625.1. Lineage (NCBI taxonomy): Eukaryota > Metazoa > Chordata > Amphibia > Anura > Myobatrachidae > Taudactylus > Taudactylus pleione. The sequence goes on along the minus strand of JAUIMM010000255.1, from coordinate 18,016,955 downwards.
GAGCATACACTACTGCTTTCTCCTGATCTGACATTGGAGCATACACTACTGTGTTCTCCTGATCTGACATTGGAGCATACACTACTGCTTTCTCCTGATCTGATATTGGAGCATACACTACTGCTTTCTCCTGACCTAACATTGGAGTATACACTACTGTATTCTCCTGATCTGACATTGGAGCATACACTACTGCTTTCTCCTGATCTGACATTGAAGCATACACTATTGCTTTCTCCTGACCTATCATTGGAGCATACACTACTGCATTCTCCTGATCTAACATTGGAGCATACACTACTGCTTTCTCCTGACCTAACATTGGAGCATACACTACTGTATTCTCCTGATCTAACATTGGAGCATACACTACTGTATTCTCCTGATCTAACATTGGAGCATACACTACTGTATTCTCCTGATATAACATTGGAGCATACACTACTGCTTTCTCCTGATCTAACATTGGAGCATAAACTACTGCTTTCTCCTGACCTAACATTGGAGCATACGCTACTGCATTCTCCTGATCTAACATTGGAGCATACACTACTGTATTCTCCTGATATAACATTGGAGCATACACTCCTGTATTCTCCTGATCTAACATTGGAGCATACACTACGGTATTCTCCTGATCTAACATTGGAGCATACACTACAGTATTCTCCTGATCTAACATTGGAGCATACACTACTGCTTTCTCCAGGCCTAACATTGGAGCGTACACTACTAAACTCTGCTGATATAACTTTGGAGCATACACTACTGTATTCTCCTGACCTTACATTGGAGCATACACTACTGTATTCTCCTGATCTAACATTGGAGCATACACTTCTGTATTCTCCTGACCTAACATTGGAGCATACACTACTGTATTCTCCTGATATAACATTGGAGCATACACTACTGTATTCTCCTGATCTGACATTGGAGCATACACTACTGCTTTCTCCTGATCTGACATTGGAGCATACATTACTGCTTTCTCCTGATCTGACATTTGAGCATACACTACTGCTTTCTCCTGATCTGACATTTGAGCATACACTACTGCTTTCTCCTGATCTAACATTGGAGCATACACTACTGCTTTCTCCTGATCTAACATTTGAGCATACACTACTGCTTTCTCCTGATCTGACATTTGAGCATACACTACTGCTTTCTCCTGACCTAACATAGGAGCATACACTATTGTATTCTCCTGATCTGACATTGGAGCATACACTACTGCTTTCTCCTGATCTGACATTGGAGCATACACTACTGCTTTCTCCTTACCTAACATTGGAGCATACACTACTGCTTTCTCCTGATCTAACATTGGAGCATACACTACTGTATTCTCCTGACCTGACATTGGAGCATACACTACTGCATTCTCCTGATATAACTACTGTATTCTCTACTGTAACTACTGATATAACTACTGTATAATACTACTGTATTCTCCTGAACTAACATTGGAGCATACACTACTGTATTCTCCTGATCTGACATTGGAGCATACACTACTGCTTTCTCCTGATCTAACATTGGAGCATACACTACTGCTTTCTCCTGACCTAACATTGGAGCATACACTACTGCATTCTCCTGATCTAACATTGGAGCATACACTACTGCTTTCTCCTGATCTAACATTGGACCATATACTACTGTATTCTCCTGACATAACATTGGAGCATACACTACTGTATTCTCCTGACCTAACATTGGAGCATACACTACTGCTTTCTCCTGACCAGACATTGGAGCATACACTACTGTTTTCTCCTGACCTGACATTGGAGCATACACTACTGCTTTCTCCTGACCTGACATTGGAGCATACACTACTGTATTCTCCTGATCTAACATTGGAGCATATACTACTGCATTCTCCTGAACTGACATTGGAGCATACACTACTGCTTTCTCCTGACCTGACATTGGAGCATACACTACTGTATTCTCCTGATCTAACATTGGAGCATACACTACTGCTTTCTCCTGATCTGACATTGGAGCATACACTACTGCTTTCACCTGACCTAACATTGGAGCATACACTACTGCTTTCTCCTGACCTAACATTGGAGCATACACTACTGTTTTCTCCTGAGCTGACATTGGAACATATACTACTGCTTCTCCTGATCTGACATTGGAGCATACACTACTGCATTCTCCTGATCTAACATTGGAGCATACACTACTGTATTCTCCTGATATAACATCGGAGCAAACACTACTGCATTCTCCTGATCTGACATCGGAGCATACACTACTGCTTTCTCCAGATTTGACATTGGAGCATACACTACTGCTTTCTCCTCATCTAACATTGGAGCATAAACTACTGCTTTCTCCTGATCTGACATTGGAGCATACACTACTGCTTTCTCCTGATCTGACATTGGAGCATACACTACTGTATTCTCCTGACCTGACATTGGAGCATACACTACTGTTTTCTCCTGACCTGACATTGGAGCATACACTACTGTATTCTCCTGAGCTAACATTGGAGCATACACTACTGCTTACTCCTGACCTGACATTGGAGCATACACTACTGTATTCTCCTGATATAACATTAGAGCATACACTACTGCATTCTTCTGATCTAACATTGGAGCATACACTACTGCTTTCTCCTGATCTAACATTGGAGCATACACTACTGTATTCTCCTGACATAACATTGGAGCATACACTACTGCTTTCTCCTGACCTGACATTGGAGCATACACTACTGTTTTCTCCTGACCTAACATTGGAGCATACACTACTGTATTCTCCTGATCTAACACTGGAGCATACACTACTGTATTCTCCTGATATAACATTGGAGCATACACTACTGCATTCTCCTGATCTGACATTGGAGTATACACTACTGCTTTTTCCTGATCTGACATTGGAGCATACACTACTGCTTTCTCCTCATCTGACATTGGAGCATACACTACAGCTTTCTCCTGATCTGACATTGGAGCATACACTACTGCTTTCTCCTGACCTGACATTGGAGCATACACTACTGTATTATCCTGACCTGACATTGGAGCATACACTACTGCATTATCCTGATGTGACATTGGGGCATACACTACTGCTTTCTCCTGACCTAACATTGGAGCATACACTACTGTATTCTCCTGATCTAACATTGGAGCATACACTACTGTTTTCTCCTGACCTAACATTGGAGCATACACTACTGTATTCTCCTGACCTAACATTGGAGCATACACTACTGCTTTCTCCTGACCTAACATTGGAGCATACACTACTGCTTTCTCCTGATCTGACATTGGAGCATACACTACTGCATTCTCCTGATCTGACATTGGAGCATACACTACTGCTTTCTCCTGACCTGACATTGGAGCATACACTACTCTTTTCTCCTGACCTGACATTGGAGCATACACTACTGTATTCTCCTGATATAACATTAGAGCATACACTACTGTATTCTCCTGATATAACATTGGAGCATACACTACTGTATTCTCCTGATCTAACATTGGAGCATACACAACTGCATTCTCCTGATCTGACATTGGAGCATACACTACTGCTTTCTCCTGATCTGACATTGGAGCATACTCTACTGCTTTTTCCTGATCTGACATTGGAGCATACACTACTGCTTTCTCCTGACCTGACATTGGAGCATACACTACTGCTTTCTCCTGATCTGACATTGGAGCATACACTACTGCTTTCTCCTGATCTGACATTGGAGCATACACTACTGTTTTCTCCTGACCTGACATTGGAGCATACACTACTGTATTCTCCTGATATAACATTAGAGCATACACTACTGCATTCTTCTGATCTAACATTGGAGCATAGACTACTGCTTTCTCCTGATCTAACATTGGAGCATACACTACTGTATTCTCCTGACATAACATTGGAGCATACACTACTCCTTTCTCCTGACCTGACATTGGAGCATACACTACTGTTTTCCCCTGACCTAACATTGGAGCATACACTACTGTATTCTCCTGATCTAACACTGGAGCATACACTACTGTATTCTCCTGATATAACATTGGAGCATACACTACTGCATTCTCCTGATCTGACATTGGAGCATACACTACTGCTTTTTCCTGATCAAGCATTGGAGCATACACTACTGCTCTCTCCTCATCTGACATTGGAGCATACACTACAGCTTTCTCCTGATCTGACATTGGAGCATACACTACTGCTTTCTCCTGACCTGACATTGGAGCATACACTACTGTATTATCCTGACCTGACATTGGAGCATAAACTACTGCATTATCCTGATCTGACATTGGAGCATACACTACTGCATTATCCTGATCTGACATTGGAGCATACACTACTGCTTTCTCCTGACCTGACATTGGAGCATACACTACTGTATTCTCCTGATTTAACATTGGAGCATACACTACGGTATTCTCCTGATCTAACATTGGAACATACACTACTGCTTTCTCCTGATCTAACATTGGAGCATACACTACTGTATTCTCCTGATATAACATTGGAGCATACACTACTGTATTCTCCTGATCTAACATTGGAGCATACACTACAGTATTCTCCTGATCTAACATTGGAGCATACGCTACGGTATTCTCCTGATCTAACATTGGAGCATACACTACTGCTTTCTCCTGGCCTAACATTGGAGCGTACACTACTATACTCTGCTGATATAACTTTGGAGCATACACTACTGTATTCTCCTGACCTTACATTGGAGCACACACTACTGTATTCTCCTGATCTAACATTGGAGCATACACTTCTGTATTCTCCTGACCTAACATTGGAGCATACACTACTGTATTCTCCTGATATAACATTGGAGCATACACTACTGTATTCTCCTGATCTGACATTGGAGCATACACTACTGCTTTCTCCTGATCTGACATTGGAGGATACATTACTGCTTTCTCCTGATCTGACATTTGAGCATACACTACTGCTTTCTCCTGATCTGACATTTGAGCATACACTACTGCTTTCTCCTGATCTGACATTTGAGCATACACTACTGCTTTCTCCTGATCTAACATTGGAGCATACACTACTGCTTTCTCCTGATCTAACATTTGAGCATACACTACTGCTTTCTCCTGATCTGACATTTGAGCATATACTACTGCTTTCTCCTGACCTAACATTGGAGCATACACTACTGTATTCTCCTGATCTGACATTGGAGCATACACTACTGCTTTCTCCTGATCTGACCTTGGAGCATACACTACTGCTTTCTCCTTACCTGACATTGGAGCATACACTACTGCTTTCTCCTGATCTAACATTGGAGCATACACTACTGTATTCTCCTGACCTGACATTGGAGCATACACTACTGCATTCTCCTGATATAACTACTGTATTCTCTACTGTAACTACTGATATAACTACTGTATAATACTACTGTATTCTCCTGATTTAACATTGGAGCATACACTACTGCTTTCTCCTGATCTAACATTTGAGCATACACTACTGCTTTCTCCTGATCTGACATTTGAGCATACACTACTGCTTTCTCCTGACCTGACATTGGAGCATACACTACTGTATTCTCCTGATCTGACATTGGAGCATACACTACTGCTTTCTCCTGATCTGACATTGGAGCATACACTACTGCTTTCTCCTTACCTAACATTGGAGCATACACTACTGCTTTCTCCTGATCTAACATTGGAGCATACACTACTGTATTCTCCTGACCTGACATTGGAGCATAAACTACTGTATTCTCCTGACCTGACATTGTAGCATACACTACTGCTTTCTCCTGATCTGACATTGGAGCATACACTACTGTATTCTCCTGATCTAACATTGGAGCATACACTACTGCTTCTCCTGACCTAACATTGGAGCATACACTATTGTATTCTCCTGATCTGACATTGGAGCATACACTACTGCTTTCTCCTGATCTGACATTGGAGCATACACTACTGCTTTCTCCTCATCTAACATTGGAGCATACTCTACAGCTTTCTCCTGATCTGACATTGGAGCATACACTACTGCTTTCTCCTGACCTGACATTGGAGCATACACTACTGTATTATCCTGACCTGACATTGGAGCATACACTACTGCATTATCCTGATCTGACATTGGAGCATACACTACTGCTTTCTCCTGACCTAACATTGGAGCATACACTACTGTATTCTCCTGATCTAACATTGGAGCATACACTACTGTTTTCTCCTGACCCAACATTGGAGCATACACTACTGTATTCTCCTGATCTAACATTGGAGCATACACTACTGTTTTCTCCTGACCTAACATTGGAGCATACACTACTGTATTCTCCTGATCTAACATTGGAGCATACACTACTGCTTTCTCCAGACCCAACATTGGAGCATACACTACTGCTTTCTCCTGATCTGACATTGGAGCATACACTACTGCATTCTCCTGATCTGACATTGGAGCATACACTACTGCTTTCTCCTGACCTGACATTGGAGCATACACTACTCTTTTCTCCTGACCTGACATTGGAGCATACACTACTGTATTCTCCTGATATAACATTAGAGCATACACTACTGTATTTTCCTGACATAACATTGGAGCATACACTACTGTATTCTCCTGATATAACATTGGAGCATACACTACTGTATTCTCCTGATATAACATTGGAGCATACACAACTGTATTCTCCTGATCTGACATTGGAGCATACACTACTGCTTTCTCCTGATCTGACATTGGAGCATACACTACTGCTTTCTCCTGATCTGACATTGGAGCATACACTACTGCTTTCTCCTGAGCTGACATTGGAGCATACACTACTGCTTTCTCCTGAGCTGACATTGGAGCATACACTACTGCTTTCTCCTGATCTGACATTGGAGCATACACTACTGCATTCTCCTGATCTGTCATTGGAGCATACACTACTGCTTTCTCCTGACCTAACATTGGAGCATACACTACTGTTTTCTCCTGACCTAACACTGGAGCATACACTACTGTATTCTCCTGATCTAACACTGGAGCATACACTACTGTATTCTCCTGATATAACATTGGAGCATACACTACTGCATTCTCCTGATCTGACATTGGAGCATACACTACTGCTTTCTCCTGATCTGACATTGGAGCATACACTACTGCTTTCTCCTCATCTAACATTGGAGCATACACTACAGCTTTCTCCTGATCTGACATTGGAGCATACACTACTGCTTTCTCCTGACCTGACATTGGAGCATACACTACTGCATTATCCTGACCTAACACTGGAGCATACACTACTGCTTTCTCCTGACCTAACACTGGAGCATACACTACTGCTTTCTCCTGACCTAACACTGGAGCATACACTACTATATTCTCCTGATCTAACACTGGAGCATACACTACTGTATTCTCCTGATATAACATTGGAGCATACACTACTGTATTCTCCTGATCTGACATTGGAGCATACACTATAGCTTTCTCCTCATCTGACATTGGAGCATACACTACTGCTTTCTCCTGACCTGACATTGGAGCATACACTACTGTATTATCCTGACCTGACATTGGAGCATACACTACTCTTTTCTCCTGACCTGACATTGGAGCATACACTACTGCATTCTCCTGATCTGACATTGGAGCTTACACTACTGCTTTCTCCTCACCTGACATTGGAGCATACACTACTGTTTTCTCCTGACCTGACATTGGAGCATACACTACTGCATTCTCCTGATCTGACATTGGAGCATACACTACTGCTTTCTCCTCACCTGACATTGGAGCATACACTACTGTTTTCTCCTGACCTGACATTGGAGCATACACTACTGTATTCTCCTGATATAACATTAGAGCATACACTACTGCATTCTTCTGATCTAACATTGGAGCATACACTACTGCTTTCTCCTGACCTGACATTGGAGCATACACTACTCTTTTCTCCTGACCTGACATTGGAGCATACACTACTGTATTCTCCTGATATAACATTAGAGCATACACTACTGTATTTTCCTGACATAACATTGGAGCATACACTACTGTATTCTCCTGATCTAACATTGGAGCATACACTACTGTTTTCTCCTGACCTAACATTGGAGCATAAACTACTGTATTCTCCTGACCTTACATTGGAGCATACACTACTGCTTTCTCCTGACCTCACATTGGAGCATACACTACTGCTGTCTCCTGATCTGACATTGGAGCATACACTACTGTATTCTCCTGACCTGACATTGGAGCATACACTACTGTTTTCTCCTGACCGAAAATTGGAGCATACACTACTGTATTCTCCTGAGCTAACATTGGAGCATACACTACTGTTTTCTCCTGACCTAACATTGGAGCATACACTACTGCATTCTCCTGACCTAACATTGGAGCATACACTACTGCTTTCTCCTGACCTTACATTGGAGCATACACTACTGCTTTCTCCTGATCTGACATTGGAGCATACACTACTGCATTCTCCTGATCTGACATTGGAGCATACACTACTGCTTTCTCCTGACCTGACATTGGAGCATACACTACTCTTTTCTCCTGACCTGACATTGGAGCATACACTACTGTATTCTCCTGATATAACCTTAGAGCATACACTACTGCTTTCTCCTGATCTAACATTGGACCATATACTACTGTATTCTCCTGATATAACATTGGAGCATACACTACTGCATTCTCCTGAACTAAGATTGGAGCATACACTACTGCTTTCTCCTGACCTGACATTGGAGCATACACTACTGCTTTCTCCTGACCTGACATTGGAGCATACACTACTGTTTTCTCCTGACATGACATTGGAGCATACACTACTGGTTTCTCCTGACCTGACATTGGAGCATACACTACTGTATTCTCCTGATCTAACATTGGAGCATACACAACTGTATTCTCCTGATCTAACATTGGAGAATACACCACTGCATTCTCATGATCTGACATTGTAGCATACACTACTGCTTTCTCCTGATCTGACATTGGAGCATACACTACTGCTTTCTCCAGACCTGACATTGGAGCATACACTACTGCTTTCTCCTGACCTAACATTGGAGCATACACTACTGTCTTCTCCTGATCTAACACTGGAGCATACACTACTGTATTCTCCTGATATAACATTGGAGCATACACTACTGCATTCTCCTGATCTGACATTGGAGCATACACTACTGCTTTCTCCTGATCTGACATTGGAGCATACACTACAGCTTTCTCCTCATCTAACATTGGAGCATACACTACAGCTTTCTCCTGATCTGACATTGGAGCATACACTACTGCTTTCTCCTGACCTGACATTGGAGCATACACTACTATATTATCCTGACCTGACATTGGAGCATACACTACTGCATTATCCTGATCTGACATTGGAGCATACACTACTGCTTTCTCCTGACCTGACATTGGAGCATACACTACTGTATTCTCCTGATCTAACATTGGAGCATACACTACTGTATTCTCCTGATCTAACACTGGAGCATACACTACTGTATTCTCCTGATATAACATTGGAGCATACACTACTGCATTCTCCTGATCTGACATTGGAGCATACACTACTGCTTTCTCCTGATCTGACATTGGAGCATACACTACTGCTTTCTCCTGACCTGACATTGGAGCATACACTACTGTATTATCCTGACCTGACATTGGAGCATACACTACTGCATTATCCTGATCTGACATTGGAGCATACACTACTGATTTCTCCTGACCTAACATTGGAGCATACACTACTGTATTCTCCTGATCTAACATTGGAGCATACACTACTGTTTTCTCCTGACCTAACATTGGAGCATACACTACTGTATTCTCCAGACCTAACATTGGAGCATACACTACTGCTTTCTCCTGACCTAACATTAGAGCATACACTACTGCTTTCTCCTGATCTGACATTGGAGCATACACTACTGCATTCTCCTGATCTGACATTGGAGCATACACTACTGCTTTCTCCTGACCTGACATTGGAGCATACACTACTCTTTTCTCCTGACCTGACATTGGAGCATACACTACTGTATTCTCCTGATATAACATTAGAGCATACACTACTGTATTTTCCTGACATAACATTGGAGCATACACTACTGTATTCTCCTGATATAACAATGGAGCATACACTACTGTATTCTCCTGATATAACATTGGAGCATACACAACTGTATTCTCCTGATCTGACATTGGAGCATACACTACTGCTTTCTCCTGATCTGAAAATGGAGCATACACTACTGCTTTCTCCTGGCCTAACATTGGAGCGTACACTACTATACTCTGCTGATATAACTTTGGAGCATACACTACTGTATTCTCCTGACCTTACATTGGAGCATACACTACAGTATTCTCCTGATCTAACATTGGAGCATACACTTCTGTATTCTCCTGACCTAACATTGGAGCATACACTACTGCTTTCTCCTGATCTAACATTGGAGCATACACTACTGCTTTCTCCTGACCTAACATTGTAGCATACACTACTGCATTCTCCTGATCTAACATTGGAGCATACACTACTGCTTTCTCCTGATCTAACATTGGAGCATACACTACTGTATTCTCCTGACCTAACATTGGAGCATACACTACTGTTTTCTCCTGACCTAACATTGGAGCATACACCACTGCTTTCTCCTGACCTAACATTGGAGCATACACTACTGTATTCTCCTGATATAACATTGGAGCATACACTACTGTATTCTCCTGATCTGACATTGGAGCATACACTACAGCTTTCTCCTCATCTGACATTGGCGCATACACTACTGCTTTCTCCTGACCTGACATTGGAGCATACACTACTGTATTATCCTGACCTGACATTGGAGCATACACTACTCTTTTCTCCTGACCTGACATTGGAGCATACACTACTGCATTCTCCTGATCTGACATTGAAGCATACACTACTGCTTTCTCCTCACCTGACATTGGAGCATACACTACTGTTTTCTCCTGACCTGACATTGGAGCATACACTACTGCATTCTCCTGATCTGACATTGGAGCATACACTACTGCTTTCTCCTCACCTGACATTGGAGCATACACTACTGTTTTCTCCTGACCTGACATTGGAGCATACACTACTGTATTCTCCTGATAGAACATTAGAGCATACACTACTGCATTCTTCTGATCTAACATTGGAGCATACACTACTGCTTTCTCCTGACCTGACATTGGAGCATACACTACTCTTTTCTCCTGACCTGACATTGGAGCATACACTACTGTATTCTCCTGATATAACATTAGAGCATACACTACTGTATTTTCCTGACATAACATTGGAGCATACACTACTGTATTCTCCTGATCTAACATTGGAGCATACACTACTGTTTTCTCCTGACCTAACATTGGAGCATAAACTACTGTATTCTCCTGACCTTACATTGGAGCATACACTACTGCTTTCTCCTGACCTCACATTGGAGCATACACTACTGCTTTCTCCTGATCTGACATTGGAGCATACACTACTGTATTCTCCTGACCTGACATTGGAGCATACACTACTATTTTCTCCTGACCGAAAATTGGAGCATACACTACTGTATTCTCCTGAGCTAACATTGGAGCATACACTACTGTTTTCTCCTGACCTAACATTGGAGCATACACTACTGCATTCTCCTGACCTAACATTGGAGCATACACTACTGCTTTCTCCTGACCTAACATTGGAGCATACACTACTGCTTTCTCCTGATCTGACATTGGAGCATACACTACTGCATTCTCCTGATCTGACATTGGAGCATACACTACTGCTTTCTCCTGACCTGACATTGGAGCATACACTACTCTTTTCTCCTGACCTGACATTGGAGCATACACTACTGTATTCTCCTGATCTAACCTTAGAGCATACACTACTGCTTTCTCCTGATCTAACATTGGACCATATACTACTGTATTCTCCTGATATAACATTGGAGCATACACTACTGCATTCTCCTGACCTAAGATTGGAGCATACACTACTGCTTTCTCCTGACCTGACATTGGAGCATACACTACTGCTTTCTCCTGACCTGACATTGGAGCATACACTACTGTTTTCTCCTGACATGACATTGGAGCATACACTACTGGTTTCTCCTGACCTGACATTGGAGCATACACTACTGTATTCTCCTGATCTAACATTGGAGCATACACTACTGTATTCTCCTGATCTAACATTGGAGAATACACCACTGCATTCTCCTGATCTGACATTGTAGCATACACTACTGCTTTCTCCTGATCTGACATTGGAGCATACACTACTGCTTTCTCCAGACCTAACATTGGAGCATACACTACTGCTTTCTCCTGACCTAACATTGGAGCATACACTACTGTATTCTCCTGATCTAACACTGGAGCATACACTACTGTATTCTCCTGATATAACATTGGAGCATACACTACTGCATTCTCCTGATCTGACATTGGAGCATACACTACTGCTTTCTCCTGATCTGACATTGGAGCATACACTACAGCTTTCTCCTCATCTAACATTGGAGCATACACTACAGCTTTCTCCTGATCTGACATTGGAGCATACACTACTGCTTTCTCCTGACCTGACATTGGAGCATACACTACTGTATTATCCTGACCTGACATTGGAGCATACACTACTGCATTATCCTGATCTGACATTGGAGCATACACTACTGCTTTCTCCTGACCTGACATTGGAGCATACACTACTGTATTCTCCTGATCTAACATTGGAGCATACACTACTGTATTCTCCTGATCTAACACTGGAGCATACACTACTGTATTCTCCTGATATAACATTGGAGCATACACTACTGTATTCTCCTGATCTGACATTGGAGCATACACTACTGCTTTCTCCTCATCTGACATTGGAGGATACACTACAGCTTTCTCCTGATCTGACATTGGAGCATACACTACTGCTTTCTCCTGACCTGACATTGGAGCATACACTACTGCATTATCCTGACCTGACATTGGAGCATACACTACTGCATTATCCTGATCTGACATTGGAGCATACACTACTGATTTCTCCTGACCTAACATTGGAGCATACACTACTGTGTTCTCCTGATCTAACATTGGAGCATACACTACTGTTTTCTCCTGACCTAACATTGGAGCATACACTACTGTATTCTCCAGACCTAACATTGGAGCATACACTACTGCTTTCTCCTGACCTAACATTGGAGCATACACTACTGCTTTCTCCTGATCTGACATTGGAGCATACACTACTGCATTCTCCTGATCTGACATTGGAGCATACACTACTGCTTTCTCCTGACCTGACATTGGAGCATGCACTACTCTTTTCTCCTGACCTGACATTGGAGCATACACTACTGTATTCTCCTGATATAACATTAGAGCATACACTACTGTATTTTCCTGACATAACATTGGAGCATACACTACTGTATTCTCCTGATATAACAATGGAGCATACACTACTGTATTCTCCTGATATAACATTGGAGCATACACAACTGTATTCTCCTGATCTGACATTGGAGCATACACTACTGCTTTCTCCTGATCTGACAATGGAGCATACACTACTGCTTTCTCCTGGCCTAACATTGGAGCGTACACTACTATACTCTGCTGATATAACTTTGGAGCATACACTACTGTATTCTCCTGACCTTACATTGGAGCATACACTACAGTATTCTCCTGATCTAACATTGGAGCATACACTTCTGTATTCTCCTGACCTAACATTGGAGCATACACTACTGCTTTCTCCTGATCTAACATTGGAGCATACACTACTGCTTTCTCCTGACCTAACATTGTAGCATACACTACTGCATTCTCCTGATCTAACATTGGAGCATACACTACTGCTTTCTCCTGATCTAACATTGGAGCATACACTACTGTATTCTCCTGACCTAACATTGGAGCATACACTACTGTTTTCTCCTGACCTAACAATGGAGCATACACTACTGCTTTCTCCTGACCTAACATTGGAGCATACACTACTGCATTCTCCTGATCTAACATTGGAGCATACACTACTGCATTCTCCTGATATAACATTGGAGCATACACTACTGCATTCTCCTGATCTGACATTGGAGCATACACTACTGCTTTCTCCTGATCTGACATTGGAGCATACACTACTGTATTCTCCTGATCTGACATTGGAGCATACACTACTGCTTTCTCCTGACCTAACATTGGAGCATACACTACTGTATTCTCCTGATCTAACATTGGAGCATACACTACTGTATTCTCCTGATATAACATCGGAGCATACACTACTGCTTTCTCCTGATCTGACATCGGAGCATACACTACTGCTTTCTCCTCATCTAACATTGGAGCATACACTACTGCTTTCTCCTGATCTGACATTGGAGCATACACTACTGCTTTCTCCTGATCTGACATTGGACCATACACTACTGTATTCAACTGACCTGACATTGGAGCATACACTACTGTTTTCTCCTGACCTAACATTGGAGCATACACTACAGTATTCTCCTGAGCTAACATTGGAGCATACACTACTGCTTTCTCCTGACCTAACATTGGAGCATATACTACTGCTTTCTCCTGATCTGACATTGGAGCATACACTACTGCATTCTCCTGATCTGACATTGGAGCATACACTACTGCTTTCTCCTCACCTGACATTGGAGCATACACTACTGTTTTCTCCTGACCTGACATTGGAGCATACACTACTGCATTCTCCTGATCTGACATTGGAGCATACACTACTGCTTTCTCCTCACCTGACATTGGAGCATACACTACTGTTTTCTCCTGACCTGACATTGGAGCATACACTACTGTATTCTCCTGATATAACATTAGAGCATACACTACTGCATTCTCTGATCTAACATTGGAGCATACACTACTGCTTTCTCCTGATCTAACATTGGAGCATACACTACTGCTTTCTCCTGATCTAACATTGGAGCATACACTACTGTATTCTCCTGACATAACATTGGAGCATACACTACTGTATTCTCCTGACCTAACTTTGGAGCATACACTACTGCTTTCTCCTGACCTGACATTGGAGCATACACTACTGTTTTCTCCTGACCTGACATTGAAGCATACACTACTGCTTTCTCCTGACCTGACATTGGAGCATACACTACTGTATTCTCCTGATCTAACATTGGAGCATACACTACTGTATTCTCCTGATCTATCATTGGAGCATACACTACTGCATTCTCCTGATCTGACATTGTAGCATACTCTACTGCTTTCTCCTGATCTGACATTGGAGCATACACTACTGTATTCTCCTGATCTAACATTGGAGCATACACTACTGCTTTCTCCTGACCTAACATTGGAGCATACACTACTGCTTTCTCCTGACCTAACATTGGAGCATACACTACTGTATTCTCCTGATCTAACACTGGAGCATACACTACTGTATTCTCCTGATATAACATTGGAGCATACTCTACTGCATTCTCCTGATCTGACATTGGAGCATACACTACAGCTTTCTCCTGACCTGACATTGGAGCATACACTACTATATTATCCAGAACTGACATTGGAGCATACAATACTGCATTATCCTGATCTGACTTTGGAGCATACACTACTGCTTTCTCCTGACCTGACATTGGAGCATACACTACTATATTATCCAGACCTGACATTGGAGCATACACTACTGCATTATCCTGATCTAACATTGGGGCATACACTACTGCTTTCTCCTGACCTAACATTGGAGCATACACTACTGTATTCTCCTGATCTAACATTGGAGCATACACTACTGTTTTCTCCTGACCTAACATTGGAGCATACACTACTGTATTCTCCTGACCTAACATTGGAGCATACACTACTGCTTTCTCCTGACCTAACATTGGAGCATACACTACTGCTTTCTCCTGATCTGACATTGGAGCATACACTACTGCATTCTCCTGATCTGACATTGGAGCATACTCTACTGCTTTCTCCTGACCTGACATTGGAGCATACACTACTCTTTTCTCCTGACCTGACATTGGAGCATACACTACTGTATTCTCCTGATATAACATTAGAGCATACACTACTGTATTTTCCTGAAATAACATTGGAGCATACACTACTGTATTCTCCTGATATAACATTGGAGCATACACTACTGTATTCTCCTGATATAACATTGGAGCATACACAACTGTATTCTCCTGATCTGACATTGGAGCATACACTACTGCTTTCTCCTGATCTGACATTGGAGCATACACTACTGCTTTCTCCTGATCTGACATTGGAGCATACACTACTGCTTTCTCCTGACCTGACATTGGAGCATACACTACTGCTTTCTCCTGATCTGACATTGGAGCATACACTACTGCGTTCTCCTGATCTGACATTGGAGCATACACTACTGCTTTCTCCTGATCTGATATTGGAGCATACACTACTGCTTTCTCCTGACCTAACATTGGAGTATACACTACTGTATTCTCCTGATCTGACATTGGAGCATACACTACTGCTTTCTCCTGATCTGACATTGAAGCATACACTATTGCTTTCTCCTGACCTATCATTGGAGCATACACTACTGCATTCTCCTGATCTAACACTGGAGCATACACTACTGCTTTCTCCTGATCTGACATTGGAGCATACACTACTGCTTTCTCCTGACCTAACATTGGAGCATACACTACTGCTTTCTCCTGATCTGACATTGGAGCATACACTACTGCATTCTCCTGATCTGACATTGGAGCATACACTACTGCTTTCTCCTCACCTGACATTGGAGCATACACTACTGTTTTCTCCTGACCTGACATTGGAGCATACACTACTGCATTCTCCTGATCTGACATTGGAGCATACACTACTGCTTTCTCCTCACCTGACATTGGAGCATACACTACTGTTTTCTCCTGACCTGACATTGGAGCATACACTACTGTATTCTCCTGATATAACATTAGAGCATACACTACTGCATTCTTCTGATCTAACATTGGAGCATACACTACTGCTTTCTCCAGGCCTAACATTGGAGCGTACACTACTATACTCTGCTGATATAACTTTGGAGCATACACTACTGTATTCTCCTGACCTTACATTGGAGCATACACTACTGTATTCTCCTGATCTAACATTGGAGCATACACTTCTGTATTCTCCTGACCTAACATTGGAGCATACACTACTGTATTCTCCTGATATAACATTGGAGCATACACTACTGTATTCTCCTGATCTGACATTGGAGCATACACTACTGCTTTGTCCTGATCTGACATTGGAGCATACATTACTGCTTTCTCCTGATCTGACATTTGAGCATACACTACTGCTTTCTCCTGATCTGACATTTGAGCATACACTACTGCTTTCTCCTGATCTAACATTGGAGCATACACTACTGCTTTCTCCTGATCTAACATTTGAGCATACACTACTGCTTTCTCCTGATCTGACATTTGAGCATACACTACTGCTTTCTCCTGATCTAACATTGGAGCATACACTATTGTATTCTCCTGATCTGACATTGGAGCATACACTACTGCTTTCTCCTGATCTGACATTGGAGCATACACTACTGCTTTCTCCTTACCTAACATTGGAGCATACACTACTGCTTTCTCCTGATCTAACATTGGAGCATACACTACTGTATTCTCCTGACCTGACATTGGAGCATACACTACTGCATTCTCCTGATATAACTACTGTATTCTCTACTGTAACTACTGATATAACTACTGTATAATACTACTGTATTCTCCTGAACTAACATTGGAGCATACACTACTGTATTCTCCTCATCTAACATTGGAGCATACACTACTGCTTTCTCCTGATCTAACATTGGAGCATACACTACTGCTTTCTCCTGACCTAACATTGGAGCATACACTACTGCATTCTCGTGATCTAACATTGGAGCATACACTACTGCTTTCACCTGACCTGACAATGGAGCATATACTACTGTATTCTCCTGACCTAACATTGGAGCATACACTACTGTTTTCTCCTGAGCTGACATTGGAGCATATACTACTGCTTCTCCTGATCTGACATTGGAGCATACACTACTGCATTCTCCTGATCTAACATCGGAGCATACACTACTGTATTCTCCTGATATAACATCGGAGCAAACACTACTGCATTCTCCTGATCTGACATCGGAGCATACACTACTGCTTTCTCCAGATCTGACATCGGAGCATACACTACTGCTTTCTCCTCATCTAACATTGGAGCATACACTACTGCTTTCTCCTGATCTGACATTGGAGCATACACTACTGCTTTCTCCTGATCTGACATTGCAGGATACACTACTGTATTCTCCTGACCTGACATTGGAGCATACACTACTGTTTTCTCCTGACCGAACATTGGAGCATACACTACTGTATTCTCCTGAGCTAACATTGGAGCATACATTACTGCTTACTCCTGACCTAACATTGGAGCATACACTACTGCTTTCTCCTGATCTGACCTTGGAGCATACACTACTGCATTCTCCTGATCTGACATTGGAGCATACACTACTGCTTTCTCCTCACCTGACATTGGAGCATACACTACTGTTTTCTCCTGACCTGACATTGGAGCATACACTACTGTATTCTCCTGATATAACATTAGAGCATACACTACTGCATTCTTCTGATCTAACATTGGAGCATACACTACTGCTTTCTCCTGATCTAACATTGGAGCATACACTACTGTATTCTCCTGACATAACATTGGAGCATACACTACTGCTTTCTCCTGACCTAACATTGGAGCATACACTACTGTATTCTCCTGATCTAACACTGGAGCATACACTACTGTATTCTCCTGATATAACATTGGAGCATACACTACTGCATTCTCCTGATCTGACATTGGAGCATACACTACTGCTTTTTCCTGATCTGACATTGGAGCATACACTACTGCTTTCTCCTCATCTGACATTGGAGCATACACTACAGCTTTCTCCTGATATAACATTAGAGCATACACTACTGCATTCTTCTGATCTAACATTGGAGCATACACTACTGCTTTCTCCAGGCCTAACATTGGAGCGTACACTACTATACTCTGCTGATATAACTTTGGAGCATACACTACTGTATTCTCCTGACCTTACATTGGAGCATACACTACTGTATTCTCCTGATCTAACATTGGAGCATACACTTCTGTATTCTCCTGACCTAACATTGGAGCATACACTACTGTATTCTCCTGATATAACATTGGAGCATACACTACTGTATTCTCCTGATCTGACATTGGAGCATACACTACTGCTTTGTCCTGATCTGACATTGGAGCATACATTACTGCTTTCTCCTGATCTGACATTTGAGCATACACTACTGCTTTCTCCTGATCTGACATTTGAGCATACACTACTGCTTTCTCCTGATCTAACATTGGAGCATACACTACTGCTTTCTCCTGATCTAACATTTGAGCATACACTACTGCTTTCTCCTGATCTGACATTTGAGCATACACTACTGCTTTCTCCTGATCTAACATAAGAGCATACACTATTGTATTCTCCTGATCTGACATTGGAGCATACACTACTGCTTTCTCCTGATCTGACATTGGAGCATACACTACTGCTTTCTCCTTACCTAACATTGGAGCATACACTACTGCTTTCTCCTGATCTAACATTGGAGCATACACTACTGTATTCTCCTGACCTGACATTGGAGCATACACTACTGCATTCTCCTGATATAACTACTGTATTCTCTACTGTAACTACTGATATAACTACTGTATAATACTACTGTATTCTCCTGAACTAACATTGGAGCATACACTACTGTATTCTCCTCATCTAACATTGGAGCATACACTACTGCTTTCTCCTGATCTAACATTGGAGCATACACTACTGCTTTCTCCTGACCTAACATTGGAGCATACACTACTGCATTCTCGTGATCTAACATTGGAGCATACACTACTGCTTTCACCTGACCTGACAATGGAGCATATACTACTGTATTCTCCTGACCTAACATTGGAGCATACACTACTGTTTTCTCCTGAGCTGACATTGGAGCATATACTACTGCTTCTCCTGATCTGACATTGGAGCATACACTACTGCATTCTCCTGATCTAACATCGGAGCATACACTACTGTATTCTCCTGATATAACATCGGAGCAAACACTACTGCATTCTCCTGATCTGACATCGGAGCATACACTACTGCTTTCTCCAGATCTGACATCGGAGCATACACTACTGCTTTCTCCTCATCTAACATTGGAGCATACACTACTGCTTTCTCCTGATCTGACATTGGAGCATACACTACTGCTTTCTCCTGATCTGACATTGGAGCATACACTACTGTATTCTCCTGACCTGACATTGGAGCATACACTACTGTTTTCTCCTGACCGAACATTGGAGCATACACTACTGTATTCTCCTGAGCTAACATTGGAGCATACATTACTGCTTACTCCTGACCTAACATTGGAGCATACACTACTGCTTTCTCCTGATCTGACCTTGGAGCATACACTACTGCATTCTCCTGATCTGACATTGGAGCATACACTACTGCTTTCTCCTCACCTGACATTGGAGCATACCCTACTGTTTTCTCCTGACCTGACATTGGAGCATACACTACTGTATTCTCCTGATATAACATTAGAGCATACACTACTGCATTCTTCTGATCTAACATTGGAGCATACACTACTGCTTTCTCCTGATCTAACATTGGAGCATACACTACTGTATTCTCCTGACATAACATTGGAGCATACACTACTGCTTTCTCCTGACCTAACATTGGAGCATACACTACTGTATTCTCCTGATCTAACACTGGAGCATACACTACTGTATTCTCCTGATATAACATTGGAGCATACACTACTGCATTCTCCTGATCTGACATTGGAGCATACACTACTGCTTTTTCCTGATCTGACATTGGAGCATACACTACTGCTTTCTCCTCATCTGACATTGGAGCATACACTACAGCTTTCTCCTGATCTGACATTGGAGCATACACTACTGCTTTCTCCTGACCTGACATTGGAGCATACACTACTGTATTATCCTGACCTGACATTGGAGCATACACTACTGCATTATCCTGATCTGACATTGGGGCATACACTACTGCTTTCTCCTGACCTAACATTGGAGCATACACTACTGTATTCTCCTGATCTAACATTGGAGCATACACTACTGTTTTCTCCTGACCTAACATTGGAGCATACACTACTGTATTCTCCTGACCTAACATTGGAGCATACACTACTGCTTTCTCCTGACCTAACATTGGAGCATACACTACTGCTTTCTCCTGATCTGACATTGGAGCATACACTACTGCATTCTCCTGATCTGACATTGGAGCATACACTACTGCTTTCTCCTGACCTGACATTGGAGCATACACTACTGTATTCTCCTGATATAACATTAGAGCATACACTACTCTATTTTCCTGACATAACATTGGAGCATACACTACTGTATTCTCCTGATATAACATTGGAGCATACACTACTGTATTCTCCTGATATAACATTGGAGCATACACAACAGCATTCTCCTGATCTGACATTGGAGCATACACTACTGCTTTCTCCTGATCTGACATTGGAGCATACACTACTGCTTTCTCCTGATCTGACATTGGAGCATACACTACTGCTTTCTCCTGACCTGACATTGGAGCATACACTACTGCTTTCTCCTGATCTGACATTGGAGCATACACTACTGCTTTCTCCTGATCTGACATTGGAGCATACACTACTGTTTTCTCCTGACCTGACATTGGAGCATACACTACTGTATTCTCCTGATATAACATTAGAGCATACACTACTGCATTCTTCTGATCTAACATTGGAGCATACACTACTGCTTTCTCCTGATCTAACATTGGAGCATACACTACTGTATTCTCCTGACATAACATTGGAGCATACACTACTGCTTTCTCCTGACCTGACATTGGAGCATACACTACTGTTTTCTCCTGACCTAACATTGGAGCATACACTACTGTATTCTCCTGATCTAACACTGGAGCATACACTACTGCATTCTCCTGATATAACATTGGAGCATACACTACTGCATTCTCCTGATCTGACATTGGAGCATACACTACTGCTTTTTCCTGATCTGACATTGGAGCATACACTACTGCTCTCTCCTCATCTGACATTGGAGCATACACTACAGCTTTCTCCTGATCTGACATTGGAGCATACACTACTGCTTTCTCCTGACCTAACATTGGAGCATACACTACTGTATTATCCTGACCTGACATTGGAGCATACACTACTGCATTATCCTGATCTGACATTGGGGCATACACTACTGCTTTCTCCTGACATAACATTGGAGCATACACTACTGTATTCTCCTGATCTAACATTGGAGCATACACTACGGTATTCTACTGATCTAACATTGGAGCATACACTACTGCTTTCTCCTGATCTAACATTGGAGCATACACTACTGTATTCTCCTGATCTAACATTGGAGCATACACTACTATTCTCTGCTGATATAACTTTGGAGCATACACTACTGTATTCTCCTGACCTTACATTGGAGCACACACTACTGTATTCTCCTGATCTAACATTGGAGCATACACTTCTGTATTCTCCTGATATAACATTGGAGCATACACTACTGTATTCTCCTGATCTGAAATTGGAGCATACACTACTGCTTTCTCCTGATCTGACATTGGAGGATACATTACTGCTTTCTCCTGATCTGACATTTGAGCATACACTACTGCTTTCTCCTGATCTGACATTTGAGCATACACTACTGCATTCTCCTGATCTAACATTGGAGCATACACTACTGCTTTCACCTGACCTGACAATGGAGCATATACTACTGTATTCTCCTGACCTAACATTGGAGCATACACTACTGTTTTCTCCTGAGCTGACATTGGAGCATATACTACTGCTTCTCCTGATCTGACATTGGAGCATACACTACTGCATTCTCCTGATCTAACATCGGAGCATACACTACTGTATTCTCCTGATATAACATCGGAGCAAACACTACTGCATTCTCCGGATCTGACATCGGAGCATACACTACTGCTTTCTCCAGATCTGACATCGGAGCATACACTACTGCTTTCTCCTCATCTAACATTGGAGCATACACTACTGCTTTCTCCTGATCTGACATTGGAGCATACACTACTGCTTTCTCCTGATCTGACATTGGAGCATACACTACTGTATTCTCCTGACCTGACATTGGAGCATACACTACTGTTTTCTCCTGACCGAACATTGGAGCATACACTACTGTATTCTCCTGAGCTAACATTGGAGCATACACTACTGCTTACTCCTGACCTAACATTGGAGCATACACTACTGCTTTCTCCTGATCTGACATTGGAGCATACACTACTGCATTCTCCTGATCTGACATTGGAGCATACACTACTGCTTTCTCCTCACCTGACATTGGAGCATACACTACTGTTTTCTCCTGACCTGACATTGGAGCATACACTACTGTATTCTCCTGATATAACATTAGAGCATACACTACTGCATTCTTCTGATCTAACATTGGAGCATACATTACTGCTTTCTCCTGATCTAACATTGGAGCATACACTACTGCATTCTCCTGACATAACATTGGAGCATACACTACTGCTTTCTCCTGACCTAACATTGGAGCATACACTACTGTATTCTCCTGATCTAACACTGGAGCATACACTACTGTATTCTCCTGATATAACATTGGAGCATACACTACTGCATTCTCCTGATCTGACATTGGAGCATACACTACTGCTTTTTCCTGATCTGACATTGGAGCATACACTACTGCTTTCTCCTCATCTGACATTGGAGCATACACTACAGCTTTCTCCTGATCTGACATTGGAGCATACACTACTGCTTTCTCCTGACCTGACATTGGAGCATACACTACTGTATTATCCTGACCTGACATTGGAGTATACACTACTGCATTATCCTGATCTGACATTGGGGCATACACTACTGCTTTCTCCTGACCTAACATTGGAGCATACACTACTGTATTCTCCTGATCTAACATTGGAGCATACACTACTGTTTTCTCCTGACCTAACATTGGAGCATACACTACTGTATTCTCCTGACCTAACATTGGAGCATACACTACTGCTTTCTCCTGACCTAACATTGGAGCATACACTACTGCTTTCTCCTGATCTGACATTGGAGCATACACTACTGCATTCTCCTGATCTGACATTGGAGCATACACTACTGCTTTCTCCTGACCTGACATTGGAGCATACACTACTGTATTCTCCTGATATAACATTAGAGCATACACTACTCTATTTTCCTGACATAACATTGGAGCATACACTACTGTATTCTCCTGATATAACATTGGAGCATACACTACTGTATTCTCCTGATATAACATTGGAGCATACACAACAGCATTCTCCTGATCTGACATTGGAGCATACACTACTGCTTTCTCCTGATCTGACATTGGAGCATACACTACTGCTTTCTCCTGATCTGACATTGGAGCATACACTACTGCTTTCTCCTGACCTGACATTGGAGCATACACTACTGCTTTCTCCTGATCTGACATTGGAGCATACACTACTGCTTTCTCCTGATCTGACATTGGAGCATACACTACTGTTTTCTCCTGACCTGACATTGGAGCATACACTACTGTATTCTCCTGATATAACATTAGAGCATACACTACTGCATTCTTCTGATCTAACATTGGAGCATACACTACTGCTTTCTCCTGATCTAACATTGGAGCATACACTACTGTATTCTCCTGACATAACATTGGAGCATACACTACTGATTTCTCCTGACCTGACATTGGAGCATACACTACTGTTTTCTCCTGACCTAACATTGGAGCATACACTACTGTATTCTCCTGATCTAACACTGGAGCATACACTACTGCATTCTCCTGATATAACATTGGAGCATACACTACTGCATTCTCCTGATCTGACATTGGAGCATACACTACTGCTTTTTCCTGATCTGACATTGGAGCATACACTACTGCTCTCTCCTCATCTGACATTGGAGCATACACTACAGCTTTCTCCTGATCTGACATTGGAGCATACACTACTGCTTTCTCCTGACCTAACATTGGAGCATACACTACTGTATTATCCTGACCTGACATTGGAGCATACACTACTGCATTATCCTGATCTGACATTGGGGCATACACTACTGCTTTCTCCTGACATAACATTGGAGCATACACTACTGTATTCTCCTGATCTAACATTGGAGCATACACTACGGTATTCTACTGATCTAACATTGGAGCATACACTACTGCTTTCTCCTGATCTAACATTGGAGCATACACTACTGTATTCTCCTGATATAACATTGGAGCATACACTACTGTATTCTCCTGATCTAACATTGGAGCATACACTACAGTATTCTCCTGATCTAACATTGGAGCATACGCTACGGTATTCTACTGATCTAACATTGGAGCATACACTACTGCTTTCTCCTGGCCTAACATTGGAGCGTACACTACTATTCTCTGCTGATATAACTTTGGAGCATACACTACTGTATTCTCCTGACCTTACATTGGAGCACACACTACTGTATTCTCCTGATCTAACATTGGAGCATACACTTCTGTATTCTCCTGATATAACATTGGAGCATACACTACTGTATTCTCCTGATCTGAAATTGGAGCATACACTACTGCTTTCTCCTGATCTGACATTGGAGGATACATTACTGCTTTCTCCTGATCTGACATTTGAGCATACACTACTGCTTTCTCCTGATCTGACATTTGAGCATACACTACTGCATTCTCCTGATCTAACATTGGAGCATACACTACTGCTTTCACCTGACCTGACAATGGAGCATATACTACTGTATTCTCCTGACCTAACATTGGAGCATACACTACTGTTTTCTCCTGAGCTGACATTGGAGCATATACTACTGCTTCTCCTGATCTGACATTGGAGCATACACTACTGCATTCTCCTGATCTAACATCGGAGCATACACTACTGTATTCTCCTGATATAACATCGGAGCAAACACTACTGCATTCTCTGGATCTGACATCGGAGCATACACTACTGCTTTCTCCAGATCTGACATCGGAGCATACACTACTGCTTTCTCCTCATCTAACATTGGAGCATACACTACTGCTTTCTCCTGATCTGACATTGGAGCATACACTACTGCTTTCTCCTGATCTGACATTGGAGCATACACTACTGTATTCTCCTGACCTGACATTGGAGCATACACTACTGTTTTCTCCTGACCGAACATTGGAGCATACACTACTGTATTCTCCTGAGCTAACATTGGAGCATACACTACTGCTTACTCCTGACCTAACATTGGAGCATACACTACTGCTTTCTCCTGATCTGACATTGGAGCATACACTACTGCATTCTCCTGATCTGACATTGGAGCATACACTACTGCTTTCTCCTCACCTGACATTGGAGCATACACTACTGTTTTCTCCTGACCTGACATTGGAGCATACACTACTGTATTCTCCTGATATAACATTAGAGCATACACTACTGCATTCTTCTGATCTAACATTGGAGCATACACTACTGCTTTCTCCTGATCTAACATTGGAGCATACACTACTGCATTCTCCTGACATAACATTGGAGCATACACTACTGCTTTCTCCTGACCTAACATTGGAGCATACACTACTGTATTCTCCTGATCTAACACTGGAGCATACACTACTCTATTCTCCTGATATAACATTGGAGCATACACTACTGCATTCTCCTGATCTGACATTGGAGCATACACTACTGCTTTTTCCTGATCTGACATTGGAGCATACACTACTGCTTTCTCCTCATCTGACATTGGAGCATACACTACAGCTTTCTCCTGATCTGACATTGGAGCATACACTACTGCTTTCTCCTGACCTGACATTGGAGCATACACTACTGTATTATCCTGACCTGACATTGGAGCATACACTACTGCATTATCCTGATCTGACATTGGGGCATACACTACTGCTTTCTCCTGACCTAACATTGGAGCATACACTACTGTATTCTCCTGATCTAACATTGGAGCATACACTACTGTTTTCTCCTGACCTAACATTGGAGCATACACTACTGTATTCTCCTGACCTAACATTGGAGCATACACTACTGCTTTCTCCTGACCTAACATTGGAGCATACACTACTGCTTTCTCCTGATCTGACATTGGAGCATACACTACTGCATTCTCCTGATCTGACATTGGAGCATACACTACTGCTTTCTCCTGACCTGACATTGGAGCATACACTACTGTATTCTCCTGATATAACATTAGAGCATACACTACTCTATTTTCCTGACATAACAATGGAGCATACACTACTGTATTCTCCTGATATAACATTGGAGCATACACTACTGTATTCTCCTGATATAACATTGGAGCATACACAACTGCATTCTCCTGATCTGACATTGGAGCATACACTGCTGCTTTCTCCTGATCTGACATTGGAGCATACACTACTGCTTTCTCCTGATCTGACATTGGAGCATACACTACTGCTTTCTCCTGACCTGACATTGGAGCATACACTACTGTATTCTCCTGATATAACATTAGAGCATACACTACTGCATTCTTCTGATCTAACATTGGAGCATACACTACTGCTTTCTCCTGATCTAACATTGGAGCATACACTACTGTATTCTCCTGACATAACATTGGAGCATACACTACTGCTTTCTCCTGACCTGACATTGGAGCATACACTACTGTTTTCTCCTGACCTAACATTGGAGCATACACTACTGTATTCTCCTGATCTAACACTGGAGCATACACTACTGCATTCTCCTGATATAACATTGGAGCATACACTACTGCATTCTCCTGATCTGACATTGGAGCATACACTACTGCTTTTTCCTGATCTGACATTGGAGCATACACTACTGCTCTCTCCTTATCTGACATTGGAGCATACACTACAGCTTTCTCCTGATCTGACATTTGAGCATACACTACTGCTTTCTCCTGACCTAACATTGGAGCATACACTACTGTATTATCCTGACCTGACATTGGAGCATAAACTACTGCATTATCCTGATCTGACATTGGGGCATACACTACTGCTTTCTCCTGACATAACATTGGAGCATACACTACTGTATTCTCCTGATCTAACATTGGAGCATACACTACGGTATTCTACTGATCTAACATTGGAGCATACACTACTGCTTTCTCCTGATCTAACATTGGAGCATACACTACTGTATTCTCCTGATATAACATTGGAGCATACACTACTGTATTCTCCTGATCTAACATTGGAGCATACACTACAGTATTCTCCTGATCTAACATTGGAGCATACGCTACGGTATTCTCCTGATCTAACATTGGAGCATACACTACTGCTTTCTCCTGGCCTAACATTGGAGCGTACACTACTATACTCTGCTGATATAACTTTGGAGCATACACTACTGTATTCTCCTGACCTTACATTGGAGCACACACTACTGTATTCTCCTGATCTAACATTGGAGCATACACTTCTGTATGCTCCTGACCTAACATTGGAGCATACACTACTGTATTCTCCTGATATAACATTGGAGCATACACTACTGTATTCTCCTGATCTGAAATTGGAGCATACACTACTGCTTTCTCCTGATCTGACATTGGAGGATACATTACTGCTGTCTCCTGATCTGACATTTGAGCATACACTACTGCTTTCTCCTGATCTGACATTTGAGCATACACTACTGCTTTCTCCTGATCTAACATTGGAGCATACACTACTGCTTT
Source organism: Taudactylus pleione (assembly GCA_031769625.1). Classification (NCBI taxonomy): domain Eukaryota; kingdom Metazoa; phylum Chordata; class Amphibia; order Anura; family Myobatrachidae; genus Taudactylus; species Taudactylus pleione. The sequence goes on along the minus strand of JAUIMM010000255.1, from coordinate 17,987,907 downwards.
CTCCTGATCTAACATTTGAGCATACACTACTGCTTTCTCCTGATCTGACATTTGAGCATATACTACTGCTTTCTCCTGACCTAACATTGGAGCATACACTACCGTATTCTCCTGATCTGACATTGGAGCATACACTACTGCTTTCTCCTGATCGGACATTGGAGCATACACTACTGCTGTCTCCTTACCTAACATTGGAGCATACACTACTGCTTTCTCCTGATCTAACATTGGAGCATACACTACTGTATTCTCCTGACCTGACATTGGAGCATACACTACTGCATTCTCCTGATATAACTACTGTATTCTCTACTGTAACTACTGATATAACTACTGTATAATACTACTGTATTCTCCTGATTTAACATTGGAGCATACACTACTGCTTTCTCCTGATCTAACATTTGAGCATACACTACTGCTTTCTCCTGATCTGACATTTGAGCATACACTACTGCTTTCTCCTGACCTGACATTGGAGCATACACTATTGTATTCTCCTGATCTGACATTGGAGCATACACTACTGCTTTCTCCTGATCTGACATTGGAGCATACACTACTGCTTTCTCCTTACCTAACATTGGAGCATACACTGCTGCTTTCTCCTGATCTAACATTGGAGCATACACTACTGTATTCTCCTGACCTGACATTGGAGCATACACTACTGTATTCTCCTGACCTGACATTGTAGCATACACTACTGCTTTCTCCTAATCCGACATTGGAGCATACCCTACTGTATTCTCCTGATCTGACATTGAAGCATACACTACTGCTTCTCCTGACCTACCATTGGAGCATACACTATTGTATTCTCCTGATCTGACATTGGAGCATACACTACTGCTTTCTCCTGATCTGACATTGGAGCATACACTACTGCTTTCTCCTCATCTAACATTGGAGCATACACTACAGCTTTCTCCTGATCTGACATTGGAGCATACACTACTGCTTTTTCCTGACCTGACATTGGAGCATACACTACTGTATTATCCTGACCTGACATTGGAGCATACACTACTGCATTATCTTGATCTGACATTGGAGCATACACTACTGCTTTCTCCTGACCTAACATTGGAGCATACACTACTGTATTCTCCTGATCTAACATTGGAGCATACACTACTGTTTTCTCCTGACCCAACATTGGAGCATACACTACTGTATTCTCCTGATCTAACATTGGAGCATACACTACTGTTTTCTCCTGACCTAACATTGGAGCATACACTACTGTATTCTCCTGACCTAACATTGGAGCATACACTACTGCTTTCTCCAGACCCAACATTGGAGCATACACTACTGCTTTCTCCTGATCTGACATTGGAGCATACACTACTGCATTCTCCTGATCTGACATTGGAGCATACACTACTGCTTTCTCCTGACCTGACATTGGAGCATACACTACTCTTTTCTCCTGACCTGACATTGGAGTATACACTACTGTATTCTCCTGATATAACATTAGAGCATACACTACTGTATTTTCCTGACATAACATTGGAGCATACACTACTGTATTCTCCTGATATAACATTGGAGCATACACTACTGTATGCTCCTGATATAACATTGGAGCATACACAACTGTATTCTCCTGATCTGACATTGGAGCATACACTACTGCTTTCTCCTGATCTGACATTGGAGCATACACTACTGCTTTCTCCTGATCTGACATTGGAGCATACACTACTGCTTTCTCCTGACTTGACATTGGAGCATACACTACTGCTTTCTCCTGATCTGACATTGGAGCATACACTACTGCTTTCTCCTGATCTGACATTGGAGCATACACTACTGCATTCTCCTGATCAGACATTGGAGCATACACTACTGCTTTCTCCTGACCTAACATTGGAGCATACACTACTGCTTTCTCCTGACCTAACATTGGAGCATACACTACTGTATTCTCCTGATATAACATTGGAGCATACACTACTGCATTCTCCTGATCTGACATTGGAGCATACACTACTGCTTTCTCCTGATCTGACATTGGAGCATACACTACTGTTTTCTCCTCATCTAACATTGGAGCATACACTACAGCTTTCTCCTGATCTGACATTGGAGCATACACTACTGCTTTCTCCTGACCTGACATTGGAGCATACACTACTGTATTATCCTGACCTGACATTGGAGCATACACTACTGCATTATCCTGACCTGACATTGGAGCATACACTACTGCTTTCTCCTGACCTAACACTGGAGCATACACTACTGCTTTCTCCTGACCTAACATTGGAGCATACACTACTGTATTCTCCTGATCTAACACTGGAGCATACACTACTGTATTCTCCTGATATAACATTGGAGCATACACTACTGTATTCTCCTGATCTGACATTGGAGCATACACTACAGCTTTCTCCTCATCTGACATTGGAGCATACACTACAGCTTTCTACTGATCTGACATTGGAGCATACACTACTGCTTTCTCCTGACCTGACATTGGAGTATACACTACTGTATTATCCTGACCTGACATTGGAGCATACACTACTGCATTATCCTGATCTGACATTGGAGCATACACTACTGTATTCTCCTGACCTAACATTGGAGCATACACTACTGTTTTCTCCTGACCTAACATTGGAGCATACACTACTGTATTCTCCAGACCTAACATTGGAGCATACACTACTGCTTTCTCCTGACCTAACATTGGAGCATACACTACTGCTTTCTCCTGATCTGACATTGGAGCATACACTACTGCATTCTCCTGATCTGACATTGGAGCATACACTACTGCTTTCTCCTGACCTGACATTGGAGCATACACTACTCTTTTCTCCTGACCTGACATTGGAGCATACACTACTGTATTCTCCTGATATAACATTAGAGCATACACTACTGTATTTTCCTGACATAACATTGGAGCATACACTACTGTATTCTCCTGATATAACATTGGAGCATACACTACTGTATTCTCCTGATATAACATTGGAGCATACACAACTGTATTCTCCTGATCTGACATTGGAGCATACACTACTGCTTTCTCCTGATCTGACAATGGAGCATACACTACTGCTTTCTCCTGGCCTAACATTGGAGCGTACACTACTATACTCTGCTGATATAACTTTGGAGCATACACTACTGTATTCTCCTGACCTTACATTGGAGCATACACTACTGTATTCTCCTGATCTAACATTGGAGCATACACTACTGTTTTCTCCTGACCTAACATTGGAGCATACACTACTGTATTCTCCTGACCTAACATTGGAGCATACACTACTGCTTTCTCCTGATCTGACATTGGAGCATACACTACTGTTTTCTCCTGATATAACATTGGAGCATACACTACTGTATTCTCCTGATATAACATTGGAGCATACACAACTGCATTCTCCTGATCTGACATTGGAGCATACACTGCTGCTTTCTCCTGATCTGACATTGGAGCATACACTACTGCTTTCTCCTGATCTGACATTGGAGCATACACTACTGCTTTCTCCTGACCTGACATTGGAGCATACACTACTGTATTCTCCTGATATAACATTAGAGCATACACTACTGCATTCTTCTGATCTAACATTGGAGCATACACTACTGCTTTCTCCTGATCTAACATTGGAGCATACACTACTGTATTCTCCTGACATAACATTGGAGCATACACTACTGCTTTCTCCTGACCTGACATTGGAGCATACACTACTGTTTTCTCCTGACCTAACATTGGAGCATACACTACTGTATTCTCCTGATCTAACACTGGAGCATACACTACTGCATTCTCCTGATCTAACATTGGAGCATACACTACTGCATTCTCCTGATCTGACATTGGAGCATACACTACTGCTTTTTCCTGATCTGACATTGGAGCATACACTACTGCTCTCTCCTCATCTGACATTGGAGCATACACTACAGCTTTCTCCTGATCTGACATTTGAGCATACACTACTGCTTTCTCCTGACCTAACATTGGAGCATACACTACTGTATTATCCTGACCTGACATTGGAGCATACACTACTGCATTATCCTGATCTGACATTGGGGCATACACTACTGCTTTCTCCTGACATAACATTGGAGCATACACTACTGTATTCTCCTGATCTAACATTGGAGCATACACTACGGTATTCTACTGATCTAACATTGGAGCATACACTACTGCTTTCTCCTGATCTAACATTGGAGCATACACTACTGTATTCTCCTGATATAACATTGGAGCATACACTACTGTATTCTCCTGATCTAACATTGGAGCATACACTACAGTATTCTCCTGATCTAACATTGGAGCATACGCTACGGTATTCTCCTGATCTAACATTGGAGCATACACTACTGCTTTCTCCTGGCCTAACATTGGAGCGTACACTACTATACTCTGCTGATATAACTTTGGAGCATACACTACTGTATTCTCCTGACCTTACATTGGAGCACACACTACTGTATTCTCCTGATCTAACATTGGAGCATACACTTCTGTATGCTCCTGACCTAACATTGGAGCATACACTACTGTATTCTCCTGATATAACATTGGAGCATACACTACTGTATTCTCCTGATCTGAAATTGGAGCATACACTACTGCTTTCTCCTGATCTGACATTGGAGGATACATTACTGCTGTCTCCTGATCTGACATTTGAGCATACACTACTGCTTTCTCCTGATCTGACATTTGAGCATACACTACTGCTTTCTCCTGATCTAACATTGGAGCATACACTACTGCTTTCTCCTGATCTAACATTTGAGCATACACTACTGCTTTCTCCTGATCTGACATTTGAGCATATACTACTGCTTTCTCTTGACCTAACATTGGAGCATACACTACCGTATTCTCCTGATCTGACATTGGAGCATACACTACTGCTTTCTCCTGATCGGACATTGGAGCATACACTACTGCTGTCTCCTTACCTAACATTGGAGCATACACTACTGCTTTCTCCTGATCTAACATTGGAGCATACACTACTGTATTCTCCTGACCTGACATTGGAGCATACACTACTGCATTCTCCTGATATAACTACTGTATTCTCTACTGTAACTACTGATATAACTACTGTATAATACTACTGTATTCTCCTGATTTAACATTGGAGCATACACTACTGCTTTCTCCTGATCTAACATTTGAGCATACACTACTGCTTTCTCCTGATCTGACATTTGAGCATACACTACTGCTTTCTCCTGACCTGACATTGGAGCATACACTATTGTATTCTCCTGATCTGACATTGGAGCATACACTACTGCTTTCTCCTGATCTGACATTGGAGCATACACTACTGCTTTCTCCTTACCTAACATTGGAGCATACACTGCTGCTTTCTCCTGATCTAACATTGGAGCATACACTACTGTATTCTCCTGACCTGACATTGGAGCATACACTACTGTATTCTCCTGACCTGACATTGTAGCATACACTACTGCTTTCTCCTGATCCGACATTGGAGCATACCCTACTGTATTGTCCTGATCTGACATTGAAGCATACACTACTGCTTCTCCTGACCTACCATTGGAGCATACACTATTGTATTCTCCTGATCTGACATTGGAGCATACACTACTGCTTTCTCCTGATCTGGCATTGGAGCATACACTACTGCTTTCTCCTCATCTAACATTGGAGCATACACTACAGCTTTCTCCTGATCTGACATTGGAGCATACACTACTGCTTTTTCCTGACCTGACATTGGAGCATACACTACTGTATTATCCTGACCTGACATTGGAGCATACACTACTGCATTATCCTGATCTGACATTGGAGCATACACTACTGCTTTCTCCTGACCTAACATTGGAGCATACACTACTGTATTCTCCTGATCTAACAATGGAGCATACACTACTGTTTTCTCCTGACCCAACATTGGAGCATACACTACTGTATTCTCCTGATCTAACATTGGAGCATACACTACTGTTTTCTCCTGACCTAACATTGGAGCATACACTACTGTATTCTCCTGACCTAACATTGGAGCATACACTACTGCTTTCTCCAGACCCAACATTGGAGCATACACTACTGCTTTCTCCTGATCTGACATTGGAGCATACACTACTGCATTCTCCTGATCTGACATTGCAGCATACACTACTGCTTTCTCCTGACCTGACATTGGAGCATACACTACTCTTTTCTCCTGACCTGACATTGGAGTATACACTACTGTATTCTCCTGATATAACATTAGAGCATACACTACTGTATTTTCCTGACATAACATTGGAGCATACACTACTGTATTCTCCTGATATAACATTGGAGCATACACTACTGTATGCTCCTGATATAACATTGGAGCATACACAACTGTATTCTCCTGATCTGACATTGGAGCATACACTACTGCTTTCTCCTGATCTGACATTGGAGCATACACTACTGCTTTCTCCTGATCTGACATTGGAGCATACACTACTGCTTTCTCCTGACCTGACATTGGAGCATACACTACTGCTTTCTCCTGATCTGACATTGGAGCATACACTACTGCTTTCTCCTGATCTGACATTGGAGCATACACTACTGCATTCTCCTGATCAGACATTGGAGCATACACTACTGCTTTCTCCTGACCTAACATTGGAGCATACACTACTGCTTTCTCCTGATCTAACATTGGAGCATACACTACTGTATTCTCCTGATATAACATTGGAGCATACACTACTGCATTCTCCTGATCTGACATTGGAGCATACACTACTGCTTTCTCCTGATCTGACATTGGAGCATACACTACTGCTTTCTCCTCATCTAACATTGGAGCATACACTACAGCTTTCTCCTGATCTGACATTGGAGCATACACTACTGCTTTCTCCTGACCTGACATTGGAGCATACACTACTGTATTATCCTGACCTGACATTGGAGCATACACTACTGCATTATCCTGACCTGACATTGGAGCATACACTACTGCTTTCTCCTGACCTAACACTGGAGCATACACTACTGCTTTCTCCTGACCTAACACTGGAGCATACACTACTGTATTCTCCTGATCTAACACTGGAGCATACACTACTGTATTCTCCTGATATAACATTGGAGCATACACTACTGTATTCTCCTGATCTGACATTGGAGCATACACTACAGCTTTCTCCTCATCTGACATTGGAGCATACACTACAGCTTTCTACTGATCTGACATTGGAGCATACACTACTGCTTTCTCCTGACCTGACATTGGAGTATACACTACTGTATTATCCTGACCTGACATTGGAGCATACATTACTGCATTATCCTGATCTGACATTGGAGCATACACTACTGTATTCTCCTGACCTAACATTGGAGCATACACTACTGTTTTCTCCTGACCTAACATTGGAGCATACACTACTGTATTCTCCAGACCTAACATTGGAGCATACACTACTGCTTTCTCCTGACCTAACATTGGAGCATACACTACTGCTTTCTCCTGATCTGACATTGGAGCATACACTACTGCATTCTCCTGATCTGACATTGGAGCATACACTACTGCTTTCTCCTGACCTGACATTGGAGCATACACTACTCTTTTCTCCTGACCTGACATTGGAGCATACACTACTGTATTCTCCTGATATAACATTAGAGCATACACTACTGTATTTTCCTCACATAACATTGGAGCATACACTACTGTATTCTCCTGATATAACATTGGAGCATACACTACTGTATTCTCCTGATATAACATTGGAGCATACACAACTGTATTCTCCTGATCTGACATTGGAGCATACACTACTGCTTTCTCCTGATCTGACAATGGAGCATACACTACTGCTTTCTCCTGGCCTAACATTGGAGCGTACACTACTATACTCTGCTGATATAACTTTGGAGCATACACTACTGTATTCTCCTGACCTTACATTGGAGCATACACTACTGTATTCTCCTGATCTAACATTGGAGCATACACTACTGTTTTCTCCTGACCTAACATTGGAGCATACACTACTGTATTCTCCTGACCTAACATTGGAGCATACACTACTGCTTTCTCCAGACCCAACATTGGAGCATACACTACTGCTTTCTCCTGATCTGACATTGGAGCATACACTACTGCATTCTCCTGATCTGACATTGGAGCATACACTACTGCTTTCTCCTGACCTGACATTGGAGCATACACTACTCTTTTCTCCTGACCTGACATTGGAGTATATACTACTGTATTCTCCTGATATAACATTAGAGCATACACTACTGTATTTTCCTGACATAACATTGGAGCATACACTACTGTATTCTCCTGATATAACATTGGAGCATACACTACTGTATGCTCCTGATATAACATTGGAGCATACACAACTGTATTCTCCTGATCTGACATTGGAGCATACACTACTGCTTTCTCCTGATCTGACATTGGAGCATACACTACTGCTTTCTCCTGATCTGACATTGGAGCATACACTACTGCTTTCTCCTGACCTGACATTGGAGCATACACTACTGCTTTCTCCTGATCTGACATTGGAGCATACACTACTGCTTTCTCCTGATCTGACATTGGAGCATACACTACTGCATTCTCCTGATCAGACATTGGAGCATACACTACTGCTTTCTCCTGACCTAACATTGGAGCATACACTACTGCTTTCTCCTGACCTAACATTGGAGCATACACTACTGTATTCTCCTGATATAACATTGGAGCATACACTACTGCATTCTCCTGATCTGACATTGGAGCATACACTACTGCTTTCTCCTGATCTGACATTGGAGCATACACTACTGCTTTCTCCTCATCTAACATTGGAGCATACACTACAGCTTTCTCCTGATCTGACATTGGAGCATACACTACTGCTTTCTCCTGACCTGACATTGGAGCATACACTACTGTATTATCCTGACCTGACATTGGAGCATACACTACTGCATTATCCTGACCTGACATTGGAGCATACACTACTGCTTTCTCCTGACCTAACACTGGAGCATACACTACTGCTTTCTCCTGACCTAACACAGGAGCATACACTACTGTATTCTCCTGATCTAACACTGGAGCATACACTACTGTATTCTCCTGATATAACATTGGAGCATACACTACTGTATTCTCCTGATCTGACATTGGAGCATACACTACAGCTTTCTCCTCATCTGACATTGGAGCATACACTACAGCTTTCTACTGATCTGACATTGGAGCATACACTACTGCTTTCTCCTGACCTGACATTGGAGTATACACTACTGTATTATCCTGACCTGACATTGGAGCATACACTACTGCATTATCCTGATCTGACATTGGAGCATACACTACTGTATTCTCCTGACCTAACATTGGAGCATACACTACTGTTTTCTCCTGACCTAACATTGGAGCATACACTACTGTATTCTCCAGACCTAACATTGGAGCATACACTACTGCTTTCTCCTGACCTAACATTGGAGCATACACTACTGCTTTCTCCTGATCTGACATTGGAGCATACACTACTGCATTCTCCTGATCTGACATTGGAGCATACACTACTGCTTTCTCCTGACCTGACATTGGAGCATACACTACTCTTTTCTCCTGACCTGACATTGGAGCATACACTACTGTATTCTCCTGATATAACATTAGAGCATACACTATTGTATTTTCCTGACATAACATTGGAGCATACACTACTGTATTCTCCTGATATAACATTGGAGCATACACTACTGTATTCTCCTGATATAACATTGGAGCATACACAACTGTATTCTCCTGATCTGACATTGGAGCATACACTACTGCTTTCTCCTGATCTGACAATGGAGCATACACTACTGCTTTCTCCTGGCCTAACATTGGAGCGTACACTACTATACTCTGCTGATATAACTTTGGAGCATACACTACTGTATTCTTCTGACCTTACATTGGAGCATACACTACTGTATTCTCCTGATCTAACATTGGAGCATACACTTCTGTATTCTCCTGACCTAACATTGGAGCATACACTACTGTATTCTCCTGATATAACATTGGAGCATACACTACTGCATTATCCTGACCTGACATTGGAGCATACACTACTGCTTTCTCCTGACCTAACACTGTAGCATACACTACTGCTTTCTCCTGACCTAACACTGGAGCATACACTACTGTATTCTCCTGATCTAACACTGGAGCATACACTACTGTATTCTCCTGATATAACATTGGAGCATACACTACTGTATTCTCCTGATCTGACATTGGAGCATACACTACAGCTTTCTCCTCATCTGACATTGGAGCATACACTACAGCTTTCTCCTGATCTGACATTGGAGCATACACTACTGCTTTCTCCTGACCTGACATTGGAGCATACACTACTGTATTATCCTGACCTGACATTGGAGCATACACTACTGCATTATCCTGATCTGACATTGGAGCATACACTACTGCTTTCTCCTGACCTAACATTGGAGCATACACTACTGTATTCTCCTGATCTAACATTGGAGCATACACTACTGTTTTCTCCTGACCTAACATTGGAGCATACACTACTGTATTCTCCAGACCTAACATTGGAGCATACACTACTGCTTTCTCCTGACCTAACATTGGAGCATACACTACTGCTTTCTCCTGATCTGACATTGGAGCATACACTACTGCATTCTCCTGATCTGACATTGGAGCATACAATACTGCTTTCTCCTGACCTGACATTGGAGCATACACTACTCTTTTCTCCTGACCTGACATTGGAGCATACACTACTGTATTCTCCTGATATAACATTAGAGCATACACTACTGTATTTTCCAGACATAACATTGGAGCATACACTACTGTATTCTCCTGATATAACATTGGAGCATACACTACTGTATTCTCCTGATATAACATTGGAGCATACACAACTGTATTCTCCTGATCTGACATTGGAGCATACACTACTGCTTTCTCCTGATCTGACAATGGAGCATACACTACTGCTTTCTCCTGGCCTAACATTGGAGCGTACACTACTATACTCTGCTGATATAACTTTGGAGCATACACTACTGTATTCTCCTGACCTTACATTGGAGCATACACTACTGTATTCTCCTGATCTAACATTGGAGCATACACTTCTGTATTCTCCTGACCTAACATTGGAGCATACACTACTGTATTCTCCTGATATAACATTGGAGCATACACTACTGTATTCTCCTGATCTGACATTGGAGCATATACTACTGCTTCTCCTGATCTGACAATGGAGCATACACTACTGCTTTCTCCTGGCCTAACATTGGAGCGTACACTACTATACTCTGCTGATATAACTTTGGAGCATACACTACTGTATTCTCCTGACCTTACATTGGAGCATACACTACTGTATTCTCCTGATCTAACATTGGAGCATACACTTCTGTATTCTCCTGACCTAACATTGGAGCATACACTACTGTATTCTCCTGATATAACATTGGAGCATACACTACTGTATTCTCCTGATCTGACTTTGGAGCATATACTACTGCTTCTCCTGATCTGACATTGGAGCATACACTTCTGCATTCTCCTGATCTGACATTGGAGCATACACTACTGCTTTCTCCTGATCTAACATTGGAGCATACACTACTGCTTTCTCCTGACCTAACATTGTAGCATACACTACTGCATTCTCCTGATTTAACATTGGAGCATACACTACTGCTTTCTCCTGATCTAACATTGGAGCATACACTACTGTATTCTCCTGACCTAACATTGGAGCATACACTACTGCTTTCTCCTGACCTAACATTGGAGCATACACTACTGTATTCTCCTGATCTAACATTGGAGCATACACTACTGCATTCTCCTGATATAACATTGGAGCATACACTACTGCATTCTCCTGATCTGACATTGGAGCATACACTACTGCTTTCTCCTGATCTGACATTGGAGCATACACTACTGTATTCTCCTGATCTGACATTGGAGCATACACTACTGCTTTCTCCTGACCTAACATTGGAGCATACACTACTGTATTCTCCTGATCTAACATCGGAGCATACACTACTGTATTCTCCTGATCTAACATCGGAGCATACACTACTGCTTTCTCCTGATCTGACATCGGAGCATACACTACTGCTTTCTCCTCATCTAACATTGGAGCATACACTACTGCTTTCTCCTGATCTGACATTGGAGCATACACTACTGCTTTCTCCTGATCTAACATTGGAGCATACACTACAGTATTCTCCTGATCTAACATTGGAGCATACGCTACGGTATTCTCCTGATCTAACATTGGAGCATACACTACTGCTTTCTCCTGGCCTAACATTGGAGCGTACACTACTATACTCTGCTGATATAACTTTGGAGCATACACTACTGTATTCTCCTGACCTTACATTGGAGCACACACTACTGTATTCTCCTGATCTAACATTGGAGCATACACTTCTGTATTCTCCTGACCTAACATTGGAGCATACACTACTGTATTCTCCTGATATAACATTGGAGCATACACTACTGTATTCTCCTGATCTGAAATTGGAGCATACACTACTGCTTTCTCCTGATCTGACATTGGAGGATACATTACTGCTTTCTCCTGATCTGACATTTGAGCATACACTACTGCTTTCTCCTGATCTGACATTTCAGCATACACTACTGCTTTCTCCTGATCTAACATTGGAGCATACACTACTGCTTTCTCCTGATCTAACATTTGAGCATACACTACTGCTTTCTCCTGATCTGACATTTGAGCATATACTACTGCTTTCTCCTGACCTAACATTGGAGCATACACTACCGTATTCTCCTGATCTGACAATGGAGCATACACTACTGCTTTCTCCTGATCGGACATTGGAGCATACACTACTGCTGTCTCCTTACCTAACATTGGAGCATACACTACTGCTTTCTCCTGATCTAACATTGGAGCATACACTACTGTATTCTCCTGACCTGACATTGGAGCATACACTACTGCATTCTCCTGATATAACTACTGTATTCTCTACTGTAACTACTGATATAACTACTGTATAATACTACTGTATTCTCCTGATTTAACATTGGAGCATACACTACTGCTTTCTCCTGATCTAACATTTGAGCATACACTACTGCTTTCTCCTGATCTGACATTGGAGCATACACTACTGCTTTCTCCTGACCTGACATTGGAGCATACACTACTGTATTATCCTGACCTGACATTGGAGCATACACTACTGCATTATCCTGATCTGACATTGGAGCATACACTACTGCTTTCTCCTGACCTAACATTGGAGCATACACTACTGTATTCTCCTGATCTAACATTGGAGCATACACTACTGTTTTCTCCTGACCCAACATTGGAGCATACACTACTGTATTCTCCTGATCTAACATTGGAGCATACACTACTGTTTTCTCCTGACCTAACATTGGAGCATACACTACTGTATTCTCCTGACCTAACATTGGAGCATACACTACTGCTTTCTCCAGACCCAACATTGGAGCATACACTACTGCTTTCTCCTGATCTGACATTGGAGCATACACTACTGCATTCTCCTGATCTGACATTGGAGCATACACTACTGCTTTCTCCTGACCTGATATTGGAGCATACACTACTCTTTTCTCCTGACCTGACATTGGAGTATACACTACTGTATTCTCCTGATATAACATTAGAGCATACACTACTGTATTTTCCAGACATAACATTGGAGCATACACTACTGTATTCTCCTGATCTGACATTGGAGCATACACTACTGCATTCTCCTGATCTGACATTGGAGCATACACTACTGCTTTCTCCTCATCTAACATTGGAGCATACACTACAGCTTTCTCCTGATCTGACATTGGAGCATACACTACTGCTTTCTCCTGACCTGACATTGGAGCATACACTACTGTATTATCCTGACCTGACATTGGAGCATACACTACTGCATTATCCTGACCTGACATTGGAGCATACACTACTGCTTTCTCCTGACCTAACACTGGAGCATACACTACTGCTTTCTCCTGACCTAACACTGGAGCATACACTACTGTATTCTCCTGATCTAACACTGGAGCATACACTACTGTATTCTCCTGATATAACATTGGAGCATACACTACTGTATTCTCCTGATCTGACATTGGAGCATACACTACAGCTTTCTCCTCATCTGACATTGGAGCATACACTACAGCTTTCTACTGATCTGACATTGGAGCATACACTACTGCTTTCTCCTGACCTGACATTGGAGCATACACTACTGTATTATCCTGACCTGACATTGGAGCATACACTACTGCATTATCCTGATCTGACATTGGAGCATACACTACTGCTTTCTCCTGACCTAACATTGGAGCATACACTACTGTATTCTCCTGATCTAACATTGGAGCATACACTACTGTTTTCTCCTGACCTAACATTGGAGCATACACTACTGTATTCTCCAGACCTAACATTGGAGCATACACTACTGCTTTCTCCTGACCTAACATTGGAGCATACACTACTGCTTTCTCCTGATCTGACATTGGAGCATACACTACTGCATTCTCCTGATCTGACATTGGAGCATACACTACTGCTTTCTCCTGACCTGACATTGGAGCATACACTACTCTTTTCTCCTGACCTGACATTGGAGCATACACTACTGTATTCTCCTGATATAACATTAGAGCATACACTACTGTATTTTCCTGACATAACATTGGAGCATACACTACTGTATTCTCCTGATATAACATTGGAGCATACACTACTGTATTCTCCTGATATAACATTGGAGCATACACAACTGTATTCTCCTGATCTGACATTGGAGCATACACTACTGCTTTCTCCTGATCTGACAATGGAGCATACACTACTGCTTTCTCCTGGCCTAACATTGGAGCGTACACTACTATACTCTGCTGATATAACTTTGGAGCATACACTACTGTATTCTCCTGACCTTACATTGGAGCATACACTACTGTATTCTCCTGATCTAACATTGGAGCCTACACTTCTGTATTCTCCTGACCTAACATTGGAGCATACACTACTGTATTCTCCTGATATAACATTGGAGCATACACTACTGCATTATCCTGACCTGACATTGGAGCATACACTACTGCTTTCTCCTGACCTAACACTGGAGCATACACTACTGCTTTCTCCTGACCTAACACTGGAGCATACACTTCTGTATTCTCCTGATCTAACACTGGAGCATACACTACTGTATTCTCCTGATATAACATTGGAGCATACCATACACTACTGTATTCTCCTGATCTGACATTGGAGCATACACTACAGCTTTCTCCTCATCTGACATTGGAGCATACACTACAGCTTTCTCCTGATCTGACATTGGAGCATACACTACTGCTTTCTCCTGACCTGACATTGGAGCATACACTACTGTATGATCCTGACCTGACATTGGAGCATACACTACTGCATTATCGTGATCTGACATTGGAGCATACACTACTGCTTTCTCCTGACCTGACATTGCAGCATACACTACTGTATTCTCCTGATCTAACATTGGAGCATACACTACTGTTTTCTCCTGACCTAACATTGGAGCATACACTACTGTATTCTCCAGACCTAACATTGGAGCATACACTACTGCTTTCTCCTGACCTAACATTGGAGCATACACTACTGCTTTCTCCTGATCTGACATTGGAGCATACACTACTGCATTCTCCTCATCTGAGATTGGAGCATACAATACTGCTTTCTCCTGACCTGACATTGGAGCATACACTACTCTTTTCTCCTGACCTGATATTGGAGCATACACTACTGTATTCTCCTGATATAACATTAGAGCATACACTACTGTATTTTCCTGACATAACATTGGAGCATACACTACTGTATTCTCCTGATATAACATTGGAGCATACACTACTGTATTCTCCTGATATAACATTGGAGCATACACAACTGTATTCTCCTGATCTGACATTGGAGCATACACTACTGCTTTCTCCTGATCTGACAATGGAGCATACACTACTGCTTTCTCCTGGCCTAACTTTGGAGCATACACTACTGTATTCTCCTGACCTTACATTGGAGCATACACTACTGTATTCTCCTGATCTAACATTGGAGCATACACTTCTGTATTCTCCTGACCTAACATTGGAGCATACACTACTGTATTCTCCTGATATAACATTGGAGCATACACTACTGTATTCTCCTGATCTGACATTGGAGCATATACTACTGCTTCTCCTGATCTGACATTGGAGCATACACTTCTGCATTCTCCTGATCTAACATTGGAGCATACACTACTGCTTTCTCCTGATCTAACATTGGAGCATACACTACTGCTTTCTCCTGACCTAACATTGTAGCATACACTACTGCATTCTCCTGATCTAACATTGGAGCATACACTACTGCTTTCTCCTGATCTAACATTGGAGCATACACTACTGTATTCTCCTGACCTAACATTGGAGCACACACTACTGTTTTCTCCTGACCTAACATTGGAGCATACACTACTGCTTTCTCCTGACCTAACATTGGAGCATACACTACTGTATTCTCCTGATCTAACATTGGAGCATACACTACTGCATTCTCCTGATATAACATTGGAGCATACACTACTGCATTCTCCTGATCTGACATTGGAGCATACACTACTGCTTTCTCCTGATCTGACATTGGAGCATACACTACTGTATTCTCCTGATCTGACATTGGAGCATACACTACTGCTTTCTCCTCATCTAACATTGGAGCATACACTACTGCTTTCTCCTGATCTGACATTGGAGCATACACTACTGCTTTCTCCTGATCTGACATTGGAGCATACACTACTGTATTCTCCTGACCTGACATTGGAGCATACACTACTGTTTTCTCCTGACCTGACATTGGAGCATACACTACTGTATTCTCCTGAGCTAACATTGGAGCATACACTACTGCTTTCTCCTGACCTAACATTGGAGCATACACTACTGCTTTCTCCTGATCTGACATTGGAGCATACACTACTGCTTTCTACTGATCTGACATTGGAGCATACACTACTGCATTCTCCTGATCTGACATTGGAGCATACACTACTGCTTTCTCCTGACCTAACATTGGAGCATACACTACTGCTTTCTCCTGACCTAACATTGGAGCATACACTACTGTATTCTCCTGATATAACATTGGAGCATACACTACTGCATTCTCCTGATCTGACATTGGAGCATACACTACTGCTTTCTCCTGATCTGACATTGGAGCATACACTACTGCTTTCTCCTCATCTAACATTGGAGCATACACTACAGCTTTCTCCTGATCTGACATTGGAGCATACACTACTGCTTTCTCCTGACCTGACATTGGAGCATACACTACTGTATTATCCTGACCTGACATTGGAGCATACACTACTGCATTATCCTGACCTGACATTGGAGCATACACTACTGCTTTCTCCTGACCTAACACTGGAGCATACACTACTGCTTTCTCCTGACCTAACACTGGAGCATACACTACTGTATTCTCCTGATCTAACACTGGAGCATACACTACTGTATTCTCCTGATATAACATTGGAGCATACACTACTGTATTCTCCTGATCTGACATTGGAGCATACACTACAGCTTTCTCCTCATCTGACATTGGAGCATACACTACAGCTTTCTACTGATCTGACATTGGAGCATACACTACTGCTTTCTCCTGACCTGACATTGGAGTATACACTACTGTATTATCCTGACCTGACATTGGAGCATACACTACTGCATTATCCTGATCTGACATTGGAGCATACACTACTGTATTCTCCTGACCTAACATTGGAGCATACACTACTGTTTTCTCCTGACCTAACATTGGAGCATACACTACTGTATTCTCCAGACCTAACATTGGAGCATACACTACTGCTTTCTCCTGACCTAACATTGGAGCATACACTACTGCTTTCTCCTGATCTGACATTGGAGCATACACTACTGCATTCTCCTGATCTGACATTGGAGCATACACTACTGCTTTCTCCTGACCTGACATTGGAGCATACACTACTCTTTTCTCCTGACCTGACATTGGAGCATACACTACTGTATTCTCCTGATATAACATTAGAGCATACACTACTGTATTTTCCTGACATAACATTGGAGCATACACTACTGTATTCTCCTGATATAACATTGGAGCATACACTACTGTATTCTCCTGATATAACATTGGAGCATACACAACTGTATTCTCCTGATCTGACATTGGAGCATACACTACTGCTTTCTCCTGATCTGACAATGGAGCATACACTACTGCTTTCTCCTGGCCTAACATTGGAGCGTACACTACTATACTCTGCTGATATAACTTTGGAGCATACACTACTGTATTCTCCTGACCTTACATTGGAGCATACACTACTGTATTCTCCTGATCTAACATTGGAGCATACACTTCTGTATTCTCCTGACCTAACATTGGAGCATACACTACTGTATTCTCCTGATATAACATTGGAGCATACACTACTGCATTATCCTTACCTGACATTGGAGCATACACTACTGCTTTCTCCTGACCTAACACTGGAGCATACACTACTGCTTTCTCCTGACCTAACACTGGAGCATACACTACTGTATTCTCCTGATCTAACTCTGGAGCATACACTACTGTATTCTCCTGATATAACATTGGAGCATACACTACTGTATTCTCCTGATCTGACATTGGAGCATACACTACAGCTTTCTCCTCATCTGACATTGGAGCATACACTACAGCTTTCTCCTGATCTGACATTGGAGCATACACTAATGCTTTCTCCTGACCTGACATTGGAGCATACACTACTGTATTATCCTGACCTGACATTGGAGCATACACTACTGCATTATCCTGATCTGACATTGGAGCATACACTACTGCTTTCTCCTGACCTAACATTGGAGCATACACTACTGTATTCTCCTGATCTAACATTGGAGCATACACTACTGTTTTCTCCTGACCTAACATTGGAGCATACACTACTGTATTCTCCAGACCTAATATTGGAGCATACACTACTGCTTTCTCCTGACCTAATATTGGAGCATACACTACTGCTTTCTCCTGATCTGACATTGGAGCATACACTACTGCATTCTCCTGATCTGACATTGGAGCATACAATACTGCTTTCTCCTGACCTGACATTGGAGCATACACTACTCTTTTCTCCTGACCTGACATTGGAGCATACACTACTGTATTCTCCTGATATAACATTAGAGCATATACTACTGTATTTTCCAGACATAACATTGGAGCATACACTACTGTATTCTCCTGATATAACATTGGAGCATACACTACTGTATTCTCCTGATATAACATTGGAGCATACACAACTGTATTCTCCTGATCTGACATTGGAGCATACACTACTGCTTTCTCCTGATCTGACAATGGAGCATACACTACTGCTTTCTCCTGGCCTAACATTGGAGCGTACACTACTATACTCTGCTGATATAACTTTGGAGCATACACTACTGTATTCTCCTGACCTTACATTGGAGCATACACTACTGTATTCTCCTGATCTAACATTGGAGCATACACTTCTGTATTCTCCTGACCTAACATTGGAGCATACACTTCTGTATTCTCCTGATATAACATTGGAGCATACACTACTGTATTCTCCTGATCTGACATTGGAGCATATACTACTGCTTCTCCTGATCTGACATTGGAGCATACACTTCTGCATTCTCCTGATCTGACATTGGAGCATACACTACTGCTTTCTCCTGATCTAACATTGGAGCATACACTACTGCTTTCTCCTGACCTAACATTGTAGCATACACTACTGCATTCTCCTGATTTAACATTGGAGCATACACTACTGCTTTCTCCTGATCTAACATTGGAGCATACACTACTGTATTCTCCTGACCTAACATTGGAGCATACACTACTGCTTTCTCCTGACCTAACATTGGAGCATACACTACTGTATTCTCCTGATCTAACATTGGAGCATACACTACTGCATTCTCCTGATATAACATTGGAGCATACACTACTGCATTCTCCTGATCTGACATTGGAGCATACACTACTGCTTTCTCCTGATCTGACATTGGAGCATACACTACTGTATTCTCCTGATCTGACATTGGAGCATACACTACTGCTTTCTCCTGACCTAACATTGGAGCATACACTACTGTATTCTCCTGATCTAACATCGGAGCATACACTACTGTATTCTCCTGATCTAACATCGGAGCATACACTACTGCTTTCTCCTGATCTGACATCGGAGCATACACTACTGCTTTCTCCTCATCTAACATTGGAGCATACACTACTGCTTTCTCCTGATCTGACATTGGAGCATACACTACTGCTTTCTCCTGATCTAACATTGGAGCATACACTACAGTATTCTCCTGATCTAACATTGGAGCATACGCTACGGTATTCTCCTAATCTAACATTGGAGCATACACTACTGCTTTCTCCTGGCCTAACATTGGAGCGTACACTACTATACTCTGCTGATATAACTTTGGAGCATACACTACTGTATTCTCCTGACCTTACATTGGAGCACACACTACTGTATTCTCCTGATCTAACATTGGAGCATACACTTCTGTATTCTCCTGACCTAACATTGGAGCATACACTACTGTATTCTCCTGATATAACATTGGAGCATACACTACTGTATTCTCCTGATCTGACATTGGAGCATACACTACTGCTTTCTCCTGATCTGACATTGGAGGATACATTACTGCTTTCTCCTGATCTGACATTTGAGCATACACTACTGCTTTCTCCTGATCTGACATTTCAGCATACACTACTGCTTTCTCCTGATCTAACATTGGAGCATACACTACTGCTTTCTCCTGATCTAACATTTGAGCATACACTACTGCTTTCTCCTGATCTGACATTTGAGCATATACTACTGCTTTCTCCTGACCTAACATTGGACCATACACTACCGTATTCTCCTGATCTGACAATGGAGCATACACTACTGCTTTCTCCTGATCGGACATTGGAGCATACACTACTGCTGTCTCCTTACCTAACATTGGAGCATACACTACTGCTTTCTCCTGATCTAACATTGGAGCATACACTACTGTATTCTCCTGACCTGACATTGGAGCATACACTACTGCATTCTCCTGATATAACTACTGTATTCTCTACTGTAACTACTGATATAACTACTGTATAATACTACTGTATTCTCCTGATTTAACATTGGAGCATACACTACTGCTTTCTCCTGATCTAACATTTGAGCATACACTACTCCTTTCTCCTGATCTGACATTGGAGCATACACTACTGCTTTCTCCTGACCTGACATTGGAGCATACACTACTGTATTATCCTGACCGGACATTGGAGCATACACTACTGCATTATCCTGATCTGACATTGGAGCATACACTACTGCTTTCTCCTGACCTAACATTGGAGCATACACTACTGTATTCTCCTGATCTAACATTGGAGCATACACTACTGTTTTCTCCTGACCCAACATTGGAGCATACACTACTGTATTCTCCTGATCTAACATTGGAGCATACACTACTGTTTTCTCCTGACCTAACATTGGAGCATACACTACTGTATTCTCCTGACCTAACATTGGAGCATACACTACTGCTTTCTCCAGACCCAACATTGGAGCATACACTACTGCTTTCTCCTGATCTGACATTGGAGCATACACTACTGCATTCTCCTGATCTGACATTGGAGCATACACTACTGCTTTCTCCTGACCTGACATTGGAGCATACACTACTCTTTTCTCCTGACCTGACATTGGAGTATACACTACTGTATTCTCCTGATATAACATTAGAGCATACACTACTGTATTTTCCTGACATAACATTGGAGCATACACTACTGTATTCTCCTGATCTGACATTGGAGCATACACTACTGCTTTCTCCTGATCTGACATTGGAGCATACACTACTGCTTTCTCCTGATCTGACATTGGAGCATACACTACTGCTTTCTCCTGACCTGACATTGGAGCATACACTACTGCTTTCTCCTGATCTGACATTGGAGCATACACTACTGCTTTCTCCTGATCTGACATTGGAGCATACACTACTGCATTCTCCTGATCTGACATTGGAGCATACACTACTGCTTTCTCCTGACCTAACATTGGAGCATACACTACTGCTTTCTCCTGACCTAACATTGGAGCATACACTACTGTATTCTCCTGATATAACATTGGAGCATACACTACTGCATTCTCCTGATCTGACATTGGAGCATACACTACTGATTTCTCCTGATCTGACATTGGAGCATACACTACTGCTTTCTCCTCATCTAACATTGGAGCATACACTACAGCTTTCTCCTGATCTGACATTGGAGCATACACTACTGCTTTCTCCTGACCTGACATTGGAGCATACACTACTGTATTATCCTGACCTGACATTGGAGCATACACTACTGCATTATCCTGACCTGACATTGGAGCATACACTACTGCTTTCTCCTGACCTAACACTGGAGCATACACTACTGCTTTCTCCTGACCTAACACTGGAGCATACACTACTGTATTCTCCTGATCTAACACTGGAGCATGCACTACTGTATTCTCCTGATAAAACATTGGAGCATACACTACTGTATTCTCCTGACCTGACATTGGAGCATACACTACTCTTTTCTCCTGACCTGACATTGGAGCATACACTACTGTATTCTCCTGATATAACATTAGAGCATACACTACTGTATTTTCCTGACATAACATTGGAGCATACACTACTGTATTCTCCTGATATAACATTGGAGCATACACTACTGTATTCTCCTGATATAACATTGGAGCATACACAACTGTATTCTCCTGATCTGACATTGGAGCATACACTACTGCTTTCTCCTGATCTGACAATGGAGCATACACTACTGCTTTCTCCTGGCCTAACATTGGAGCGTACACTACTATACTCTGCTGATATACCTTTGGAGCATACACTACTGTATTCTCCTGACCTTACATTGGAGCATACACTACTGTATTCTCCTGATCTAACATTGGAGCATACACTTCTGTATTCTCCTGACCTAACATTGGAGCATACACTACTGTATTCTCCTGATATAACATTGGAGCATACACTACTGCATTATCCTGACCTGACATTGGAGCATACACTACTGCTTTCTCCTGACCTAACACTGGAGCATACACTACTGCTTTCTCCTGACCTAACACTGGAGCATACACTACTGTATTCTCCTGATCTAACACTGGAGCATACACTACTGTATTCTCCTGATATAACATTGGAGCATACACTACTGTATTCTCCTGCTCTGACATTGGAGCATACACTACAGCTTTCTCCTCATCTGACATTGGAGCATACACTACAGCTTTCTCCTGATCTGACATTGGAGCATACACTACTGCTTTCTCCTGACCTGACATTGGAGCATACACTACTGTATTATCCTGACCTGACATTGGAGCATACACTACTGCATTATCGTGATCTGACATTGGAGCATACACTACTGCTTTCTCCTGACCTGACATTGGAGCATACACTACTGTATTCTCCTGATCTAACATTGGAGCATACACTACTGTTTTCTCCTGACCTAACATTGGAGCATACACTACTGTATTCTCCAGACCTAACATTGGAGCATACACTACTGCTTTCTCCTGACCTAACATTGGAGCATACACTACTGCTTTCTCCTGATCTGACATTGGAGCATACACTACTGCATTCTCCTCATCTGACATTGGAGCATACAATACTGCTTTCTCCTGACCTGACATTGGAGCATACACTACTCTTTTCTCCTGACCTGATATTGGAGCATACACTACTGTATTCTCCTGATATAACATTAGAGCATACACTACTGTATTTTCCTGACATAACATTGGAGCATACACTACTGTATTCTCCTGATATAACATTGGAGCATACACTACTGTATTCTCCTGATATAACATTGGAGCATACACAACTGTATTCTCCTGATCTGACATTGGAGCATACACTACTGCTTTCTCCTGATCTGACAATGGAGCATACACTACTGCTTTCTCCTGGCCTAACTTTGGAGCATACACTACTGTATTCTCCTGACCTTACATTGGAGCATACACTACTGTATTCTCCTGATCTAACATTGGAGCATACACTTCTGTATTCTCCTGACCTAACATTGGAGCATACACTACTGTATTCTCCTGATATAACATTGGAGCATACACTACTGTATTCTCCTGATCTGACATTGGAGCATATACTACTGCTTCTCCTGATCTGACATTGGAGCATACACTTCTGCATTCTCCTGATCTAACATTGGAGCATACACTACTGCTTTCTCCTGATCTAACATTGGAGCATACACTACTGCTTTCTCCTGACCTAACATTGTAGCATACACTACTGCATTCTCCTGATCTAACATTGGAGCATACACTACTGCTTTCTCCTGATCTAACATTGGAGCATACACTACTGTATTCTCCTGACCTAACATTGGAGCATACACTACTGTTTTCTCCTGACCTAACATTGGAGCATACACTACTGCTTTCTCCTGACCTAACATTGGAGCATACACTACTGTATTCTCCTGATCTAACATTGGAGCATACACTACTGCATTCTCCTGATATAACATTGGAGCATACACTACTGCATTCTCCTGATCTGACATTGGAGCATACACTACTGATTTCTCCTGATCTGACATTGGAGCATACACTACTGTATTCTCCTGATCTGACATTGGAGCATACACTACTGCTTTCTCCTCATCTAACATTGGAGCATACACTACTGCTTTCTCCTGATCTGACATTGGAGCATACACTACTGCTTTCTCCTGATCTGACATTGGAGCATACACTACTGTATTCTCCTGACCTGACATTGGAGCATACACTACTGTTTTCTCCTGACCTGACATTGGAGCATACACTACTGTATTCTCCTGAGCTAACATTGGAGCATACACTACTGCTTTCTCCTGACCTAACATTGGAGCATACACTACTGCTTTCTCCTGATCTGACATTGGAGCATACACTACTGCTTTCTCCTGATCTGACATTGGAGCATACACTACTGCTTTCTCCTGATCTGACATTGGGCATACACTACTGCTTTCTCCTCATCTAACATTGGAGCATACACTACAGCTTTCTCCTGATCTGACATTGGAGCATACACTACTGCTTTCTCCTGACCTGACATTGGAGCATACACTACTGTATTATCCTGACCTGACATTGGAGCATACACTACTGCATTATCCTGACCTGACATTGGAGCATACACTACTGCTTTCTCCTGACCTAACACTGGAGCATACACTACTGCTTTCTCCTGACCTAACACTGGAGCATACACTACTGTATTCTCCTGATCTAACACTGGAGCATACACTACTGTATTCTCCTGATATAACATTGGAGCATACACTACTGTATTCTCCTGATCTGACATTGGAGCATACACTACAGCTTTCTCCTCATCTGACATTGGAGCATACACTACAGCTTTCTACTGATCTGACATTGGAGCATACACTACTGCTTTCTCATGACCTGACATTGGAGCATACACTACTGTATTATCCTGACCTGACATTGGAGCATATACTACTGCATTATCCTGATCTGACATTGGAGCATACACTACTGCTTTCTCCTGACCTAACATTGGAGCATACACTACTGTATTCTCCTGATCTAACATTGGAGCATACACTACTGTTTTCTCCTGACCTAACATTGGAGCATACACTACTGTATTCTCCAGACCTAACATTGGAGCATACACTACTGCTTTCTCCTGACCTAACATTGGAGCATACACTACTGCTTTCTCCTGATCTGACATTGGAGCATACACTACTGCATTCTCCTGATCTGACATTGGAGCATACACTACTGCTTTCTCCTGACCTGACATTGGAGCATACACTACTCTTTTCTCCTGACCTGACATTGGAGCATACACTACTGAATTCTCCTGATATAACATTAGAGCATACACTACTGTATTTTCCTGACATAACATTGGAGCATACACTACTGTATTCTCCTGATATAACATTGGAGCATACACTACTGTATTCTCCTGATATAACATTGGAGCATACACAACTGTATTCTCCTGATCTGACATTGGAGCATACACTACTGCTTTCTCCTGATCTGACAATGGAGCATACACTACTGCTTTCTCCGGGCCTAACATTGGAGCGTACACTACTATACTCTGCTGATATAACTTTGGAGCATACACTACTGTATTCTCCTGACCTTACATTGGAGCATACACTACTGTATTCTCCTGATCTAACATTGGAGCATACACTTCTGTATTCTCCTGACCTAACATTGGAGCATACACTACTGTATTCTCCTGATATAACATTGGAGCATACACTACTGCATTATCCTGACCTGACATTGGAGCATACACTACAGCTTTCTCCTGACCTAACACTGGAGCATACACTACTGCTTTCTCCTGACCTAACACTGGAGCATACACTACTGTATTCTCCTGATCTAACACTGGAGCATACACTACTGTATTCTCCTGATATAACATTGGAGCATACACTACTGCTTTCTCCTGACCTAACATTGGAGCATACACTACTGCTTTCTCCTGACCTAACATTGGAGCATACACTACTGTATTCTCCTGATCTAACATTGGAGCATACACTACTGCAT
This sequence comes from Taudactylus pleione, assembly GCA_031769625.1. NCBI lineage: Eukaryota > Metazoa > Chordata > Amphibia > Anura > Myobatrachidae > Taudactylus > Taudactylus pleione. The sequence goes on along the minus strand of JAUIMM010000255.1, from coordinate 17,960,999 downwards.
TCTCCTGATATAACATTGGAGCATACACTACTGCATTCTCCTGATCTGACATTGGAGCATACACTACTGCTTTCTCCTGATCTGACATTGGAGCATACACTACTGCATTCTCCTGATCTGACATTGGAGCATACACTACTGCTTTCTCCTGACCTAACATTGGAGCATACACTACTGTATTCTCCTGATCTAACATCGGAGCATACACTACTGTATTCTCCTGATCTAACATCGGAGCATACACTACTGCTTTCTCCTGATCTGACATCGGAGCATACACTACTGCTTTCTCCTCATCTAACATTGGAGCATACACTACTGCTTTCTCCTGATCTGACATTGGAGCATACACTACTGCTTTCTCCTGATCTGACATTGGAGCATACACTACTGCTTTCTCCTGACCTGACATTGGAGCATACACTACTGTATTATCCTGATCTAACATTGGAGCATACACTACTGTATTCTCCTGATCTATCATTGGAGCATACACTACTGCATTCTCCTGATCTGACATTGTAGCATACTCTACTGCTCTCTCCTGATCTGACATTGGAGCATACACTACTGTATTCTCCTGATCTAACATTGGAGCATACACTACTGCTTTCTCCTGACCTAACATTGGAGCATACACTACTGCTTTCTCCTGACCTAACATTGGAGCATACACTACTGTATTCTCCTGATCTAACACTGGAGCATACACTACTGTATTCTCCTGATATAACATTGGAGCATACACTACTGCATTCTCCTGATCTGACATTGGAGCATACACTACAGCTTTCTCCTGATCTGACATTGGAGCATACACTACTGCTTTCTCCTGACCTGACATTGGAGCATACACTACTATATTATCCAGACCTGACATTGGAGCATACACTACTGCATTATCCTGATCTGACATTGGGGCATACACTACTGCTTTCTCCTGACCAAACATTGGAGCATACACTACTGTATTCTCCTGATCTAACATTGGAGCATACACTACTGTTTTCTCCTGACCTAACATTGGAGCATACACTACTGTATTCTCCTGACCTAACATTGGAGCATACACTACTGCTTTCTCCTGACCTAACATTGGAGCATACACTACTGCTTTCTCCTGATCTGACATTGGAGCATACACTACTGCATTCTCCTGATATAACATTGGAGCATACACTACTGCATTCTCCTGATCTGACATTGGAGCATACACTACTGCTTTCTCCTGATCTGACATTGGAGCATACACTACTGTATTCTCCTGATCTAACATCGGAGCATACACTACTGCTTTCTCCTGATCTGACATCGGAGCATACACTACTGCTTTCTCCTCATCTAACATTGGAGCATACACTACTGCTTTCTCCTCATCTAACATTGGAGCATACACTACTGCTTTCTCCTGATCTGACATTGGAGCATACACTACTGTATTCTCCTGATCTGACATTGGAGCATACACTACTGTATTCTCCTGAGCTGACATTGGAGCATACACTACTGTATTCTCCTGACCTAACATTGGAGCATACACTACTGCTTTCTCCTGATCTGACATTGGAGCATACACTACTGCATTCTCCTGATCTGACATTGGAGCATACACTACTGCTTTCTCCTCACCTGACATTGGAGCATACACTGCTGTTTTCTCCTGACCTGACATTGGAGCATACACTACTGCATTCTCCTGATCTGACATTGGAGCATACACTACTGCTTTCTCCTCACCTGACATTGGAGCATACACTACTGTTTTCTCCTGACATGACATTGGAGCATACACTACTGTATTCTCCTGATATAACATTAGAGCATACACTACTGCATTCTTCTGATCTAACATTGGAGCATACACTACTGCTTTCTCCTGATCTAACATTGGAGCATACACTACTGCTTTCTCCTGATCTAACATTGGAGCATACACTACTGTATTCTCCTGATATAACATTGGAGCATACACTACTGCATTCTCCTGACCTAACATTGGAGCATACACTACTGCTTTCTCCTGACCTGACATTGGAGCATACACTACTGTTTTCTCCTGACCTGACATTGAAGCATACACTACTGCTTTCTCCTGACCTGACATTGGAGCATACACTACTGTATTCTCCTGATCTAACATTGGAGCATACACTACTGTATTCTCCTGATCTATCATTGGAGCATACACTACTGCATTCTCCTGATCTGACATTGTAGCATACTCTACTGCTCTCTCCTGATCTGACATTGGAGCATACACTACTGTATTCTCGTGATCTAACATTGGAGCATACACTACTGCTTTCTCCTGACCTAACATTGGAGCATACACTACTGCTTTCTCCTGACCTAACATTGGAGCATACACTACTGCTTTCTCCTGATCTAACATTGGAGCATACACTACTGTATTCTCCTGATATAACATTGGAGCATACACTACTGTATTCTCCTGACCTAACATTGGAGCATACACTACTGCTTTCTCCTGACCTGACATTGGAGCATACACTACTGTTTTCTCCTGACCTGACATTGAAGCATACACTACTGCTTTCTACTGACCTGACATTGGAGCATACACTACTGTATTCTCCTGATCTAACATTGGAGCATACACTACTGTATTCTCCTGATCTATCATTGGAGCATACACTACTGCATTCTCCTGATCTGACATTGTAGCATACTCTACTGCTCTCTCCTGATCTGACATTGGAGCATACACTACTGCATTCTCCTGATCTGACATTGGAGCATACACTACAGCTTTCTCCTGATCTGACATTGGAGCATACACTACTGCTTTCTCCTGACCTGACATTGGAGCATACACTACTATATTATCCAGACCTGACATTGGAGCATACACTACTGCATTATCCTGATCTGACATTGGGGCATACACTACTGCTTTCTCCTGACCTAACATTGGAGCATACACTACTGTATTCTCCTGATCTAACATTGGAGCATACACTACTGTTTTCTCCTGACCTAACATTGGAGCATACACTACTGTATTCTCCTGACCTAACATTGGAGCATACACTACTGCTTTCTCCTGACCTAACATTGGAGCATACACTACTGCTTTCTCCTGATCTGACATTGGAGCATACACTACTGCATTCTCCTGATCTGACATTGGAGCATACACTACTGCTTTCTCCTGACCTGACATTGGAGCATACACTACTCTTTTCTCCTGACCTGACATTGGAGCATACACTACTGTATTCTCCTGATATAACATTAGAGCATACACTACTGTATTTTCCTGACATAACATTGGAGCATACACTACTGTATTCTCCTGATCTAACATTGGAGCATACACTACTGTATTCTCCTGATATAACATTGGAGCATACACAACTGCATTCTCCTGATCTGACATTGGAGCATACACTACTGCTTTCTCCTGATCTGACATTGGAGCATACACTACTGCTTTCTCCTGATCTGACATTGGAGCATACACTACTGCTTTCTCCTGACCTGACATTGGAGCATACACTACTGCTTTCTCCTGATCTGACATTGGAGCATACACTACTGCGTTCTCCTGATCTGACATTGGAGCATACACTACTGCTTTCTCCTGATCTGATATTGGAGCATACACTACTGCTTTCTCCTGACCTAACATTGGAGCATACACTACTGTATTCTCCTGATCTGACATTGGAGCATACACTACTGCTTTCTCCTGATCTGACATTGAAGCATACACTATTGCTTTCTCCTGACCTATCATTGGAGCATACACTACTGCATTCTCCTGATCTAACATTGGAGCATACTCTACTGCTTTCTCCTGACCTAACATTGGAGCATACACTACTGTATTCTCTGATCTATCATTGGAGGATACACTACTGTATTCTCCTGATCTAACATTGGAGCATACACTACTGTATTCTCCTGATATAACATTGGAGCATACACTACTGCTTTCTCCTGATCTAACATTGGAGCATAAACAACTGCTTTCTCCTGACCTAACATTGGAGCATACACTACAGTATTCTCCTGATCTAACATTTGAGCATACACTACTGCTTTCTCCTGGCCTAACATTGGAGCGTACACTACTATACTCTGCTGATATAACTTTGGAGCATACACTACTGTATTCTCCTGACCTAACATTGGAGCATACACTACTGCTTTCTCCTGACCTGACATTGGAGCATACACTACTGTTTTCTCCTGACCTAACATTGGAGCATACACTACTGTATTCTCCTGATCTAACACTGGAGCATACACTACTGTATTCTCCTGATATAACATTGGAGCATACACTACTGCATTCTCCTGATCTGACATTGGAGCATACACTACTGCTTTTTCCTGATCTGACATTGGAGCATACACTACTGCTTTCTCCTCATCTGACATTGGAGCATACACTACAGCTTTCTCCTGATCTGACATTGGAGCACACACTACTGCTTTCTCCTGACCTGACATTGGAGCATACACTACTGTATTATCCTGACCTGACATTGGAGCATACACTACTGTATTCTCCTGATCTAACATTGGAGCTTACACTACTGTTTTCTCCTGACCTAACATTGGAGCATACACTACTGTATTCTCCTGATCTAACATTGGAGCATACACTACTGTTTTCTCCTGACCTAACATTGGAGCATACACTACTGCTTTCTCCTGACCTAACATTGGAGCATACACTTTTGCTTTCTCCTGATCTGACATTGGAGCATACACTACTGCATGCTCCTGATCTGACATTGGAGCATACACTACTGCTTTCTCCTGACCTGACATTGGAGCATACACTACTCTTTTCTCCTGACCTGACATTGGAGCATACACTACTGTATTCTCCTGATATAACATTAGAGCATACACTACTGTATTCTCCTGACATAACATTGGAGCATACACTACTGTATTCTCCTGATATAACATTGGAGCATACACTACTGTATTCTCCTGATATGACATTGGAGCATACACAACTGCATTCTCCTGATCTGACATTGGAGCATACACTACTGCATGCTCCTGATCTGACATTGGAGCATACACTACTGCTTTCTCCTGACCTGACATTGGAGCATACACTACTCTTTTCTCCTGACCTGACATTGGAGCATACACTACTGTATTCTCCTGATATAACATTAGAGCATACACTACTGTATTCTCCTGACATAACATTGGAGCATACACTACTGTATTCTCCTGATATAACATTGGAGTATACACTACTGTATTCTCCTGATATGACATTGGAGCATACACAACTGCATTCTCCTGATCTGACATTGGAGCATACACTACTGCTTTCTCCTGATCTGACATTGGAGCATACACTACTGCTTTCTCCTGATCTGACTTTGGAGCATACACTACTGCTTTCTCCTGACCTGACATTGGAGCATACACTACTGGTTTCTCCTGATCTGACATTGGAGCATACACTACTGCTTTCTCCTGACCTAACATTGGAGCATACACTACTGCTTTCTCCTGACCTAACATTGGAGCATACACTACTGCATTCTCCGGATATAACATTGGAGCATACACTACTGCATTCTCCTGATCTGACATTGGAGCATACACTACTGCTTTCTCCTGATCTGACATTGGGCATACACTACTGCTTTCTCCTCATCTAACATTGGAGCATACACTACAGCTTTCTCCTGATCTGACATTGGAGCATACACTACTGCTTTCTCCTGACCTGACATTGGAGCATACACTACTGTATTATCCTGACCTGACATTGGAGCATACACTACTGCATTATCCTGACCTGACATTGGAGCATACACTACTGCTTTCTCCTGACCTAACACTGGAGCATACACTACTGCTTTCTCCTGACCTAACACTGGAGCATACACTACTGTATTCTCCTGATCTAACACTGGAGCATACACTACTGTATTCTCCTGATATAACATTGGAGCATACACTACTGTATTCTCCTGATCTGACATTGGAGCATACACTACAGCTTTCTCCTCATCTGACATTGGAGCATACACTACAGCTTTCTACTGATCTGACATTGGAGCATACACTACTGCTTTCTCCTGACCTGACATTGGAGCATACACTACTGTATTATCCTGACCTGACATTGGAGCATATACTACTGCATTATCCTGATCTGACATTGGAGCATACACTACTGCTTTCTCCTGACCTAACATTGGAGCATACACTACTGTATTCTCCTGATCTAACATTGGAGCATACACTACTGTTTTCTCCTGACCTAACATTGGAGCATACACTACTGTATTCTCCAGACCTAACATTGGAGCATACACTACTGCTTTCTCCTGACCTAACATTGGAGCATACACTACTGCTTTCTCCTGATCTGACATTGGAGCATACACTACTGCATTCTCCTGATCTGACATTGGAGCATACACTACTGCTTTCTCCTGACCTGACATTGGAGCATACACTACTCTTTTCTCCTGACCTGACATTGGAGCATACACTACTGTATTCTCCTGATATAACATTAGAGCATACACTACTGTATTTTCCTGACATAACATTGGAGCATACACTACTGTATTCTCCTGATATAACATTGGAGCATACACTACTGTATTCTCCTGATATAACATTGGAGCATACACAACTGTATTCTCCTGATCTGACATTGGAGCATACACTACTGCTTTCTCCTGATCTGACAATGGAGCATACACTACTGCTTTCTCCGGGCCTAACATTGGAGCGTACACTACTATACTCTGCTGATATAACTTTGGAGCATACACTACTGTATTCTCCTGACCTTACATTGGAGCATACACTACTGTATTCTCCTGATCTAACATTGGAGCATACACTTCTGTATTCTCCTGACCTAACATTGGAGCATACACTACTGTATTCTCCTGATATAACATTGGAGCATACACTACTGCATTATCCTGACCTGACATTGGAGCATACACTACAGCTTTCTCCTGACCTAACACTGGAGCATACACTACTGCTTTCTCCTGACCTAACACTGGAGCATACACTACTGTATTCTCCTGATCTAACACTGGAGCATACACTACTGTATTCTCCTGATATAACATTGGAGCATACACTACTGCTTTCTACTGACCTAACATTGGAGCATACACTACTGCTTTCTCCTGACCTAACATTGGAGCATACACTACTGTATTCTCCTGATCTAACATTGGAGCATACACTACTGCATTCTCCTGATATAACATTGGAGCATACACTACTGCATTCTCCTGATCTGACATTGGAGCATACACTACTGCTTTCTCCTGATCTGACATTGGAGCATACACTACTGTATTCTCCTGATCTGACATTGGAGCATACACTACTGCTTTCTCCTGACCTAACATTGGAGCATACACTACTGTATTCTCCTGATCTAACATCGGAGCATACACTACTGTATTCTCCTGATCTAACATCGGAGCATACACTACTGCTTTCTCCTGATCTGACATCGGAGCATACACTACTGCTTTCTCCTCATCTAACATTGGAGCATACACTACTGCTTTCTCCTGATCTGACATTGGAGCATACACTACTGCTTTCTCCTGATCTGACATTGGAGCATACACTACTGTATTCTCCTGACCTGACATTGGAGCATACACTACTGTTTTCTCCTGACCTAACATTGGAGCATACACTACTGTATTCTCCTGAGCTAACATTGGAGCATACACTACTGCTTTCTCCTGACCTAACATTGGAGCATACACTACTGCTTTCTCCTGATCTGACATTGGAGCATACACTACTGCATTCTCCTGATCTGACATTGGAGCATACACTACTGCTTTCTCCTCACCTGACATTGGAGCATACACTACTGTTTTCTCCTGACCTGACATTGGAGCATACACTACTGCATTCTCCTGATCTGACATTGGAGCATACACTACTGCTTTCTCCTCACCTGACATTGGAGCATACACTACTGTTTTCTCCTCACCTGACATTGGAGCATACACTACTGCATTCTCCTGATATAACATTAGAGCATACACTACTGCATTCTTCTGATCTAACATTGGAGCATACACTACTGCTTTCTCCTGATCTAACATTGGAGCATACACTACTGCTTTCTCCTGATCTAACATTGGAGCATACACTACTGTATTCTCCTGATCTAACATTGGAGCATACAGTACTGTATTCTCCTGATATAACATTGGAGCATACACTACTGTATTCTCCTGACCTAACATTGGAGCATACACTACTGCTTTCTCCTGACCTGACATTGGAGCATACACTACTGTTTTCTCCTGACCTGACATTGAAGCATACACTACTGCTTTCTCCTGACCTGACATTGGAGCATACACTACTGTATTATCCTGATCTAACATTGGAGCATACACTACTGTATTCTCCTGATCTATCATTGGAGCATACACTACTGCATTCTCCTGATCTGACATTGTAGCATACTCTACTGCTCTCTCCTGATCTGACATTGGAGCATACACTACTGTATTCTCCTGATCTAACATTGGAGCATACACTACTGCTTTCTCCTGACCTAACATTGGAGCATACACTACTGCTTTCTCCTGACCTAACATTGGAGCATACACTACTGTATTCTCCTGATCTAACACTGGAGCATACACTACTGTATTCTCCTGATATAACATTGGAGCATACACTACTGCATTCTCCTGATCTGACATTGGAGCATACACTACAGCTTTCTCCTGATCTGACATTGGAGCATACACTACTGCTTTCTCCTGACCTGACATTGGAGCATACACTACTATATTATCCAGACCTGACATTGGAGCATACACTACTGCATTATCCTGATCTGACATTGGGGCATACACTACTGCTTTCTCCTGACCAAACATTGGAGCATACACTACTGTATTCTCCTGATCTAACATTGGAGCATACACTACTGTTTTCTCCTGACCTAACATTGGAGCATACACTACTGTATTCTCCTGACCTAACATTGGAGCATACACTACTGCTTTCTCCTGACCTAACATTGGAGCATACACTACTGCTTTCTCCTGATCTGACATTGGAGCATACACTACTGCATTCTCCTGATATAACATTGGAGCATACACTACTGCATTCTCCTGATCTGACATTGGAGCATACACTACTGCTTTCTCCTGATCTGACATTGGAGCATACACTACTGTATTCTCCTGATCTAACATCGGAGCATACACTACTGCTTTCTCCTGATCTGACATCGGAGCATACACTACTGCTTTCTCCTCATCTAACATTGGAGCATACACTACTGCTTTCTCCTCATCTAGCATTGGAGCATACACTACTGCTTTCTCCTGATCTGACATTGGAGCATACACTACTGTATTCTCCTGATCTGACATTGGAGCATACACTACTGTATTCTCCTGAGCTGACATTGGAGCATACACTACTGTATTCTCCTGACCTAACATTGGAGCATACACTACTGCTTTCTCCTGATCTGACATTGGAGCATACACTACTGCTTTCTCCTGATCTGACATTGGAGCATACACTACTGCATTCTCCTGATCTGACATTGGAGCATACACTACTGCTTTCTCCTCACCTGACATTGGAGCATACACTACTGTATTCTCCTGACCTAACATTGGAGCATACACTACTGCTTTCTCCTGATCTGACATTGGAGCATACACTACTGCATTCTCCTGACCTGACTTTGGAGCATACACTACTGCATTCTCCTGATCTGACATTGGAGCATACACTACTGCTTTCTCCTCACCTGACATTGGAGCATACACTACTGTTTTCTCCTGACATGACATTGGAGCATACACTACTGTATTCTCCTGATATAACATTAGAGCATACACTACTGCATTCTTCTGATCTAACATTGGAGCATACACTACTGCTTTCTCCTGATCTAACATTGGAGCATACACTACTGCTTTCTCCTGATCTAACATTGGAGCATACACTACTGTATTCTCCTGATATAACATTGGAGCATACACTACTGCATTCTCCTGACCTAACATTGGAGCATACACTACTGCTTTCTCCTGACCTGACATTGGAGCATACACTACTGTTTTCTCCTGACCTGACATTGAAGCATACACTACTGCTTTCTCCTGACCTGACATTGGAGCATACACTACTGTATTCTCCTGATCTAACATTGGAGCATACACTACTGTATTCTCCTGATCTATCATTGGAGCATACACTACTGCATTCTCCTGATCTGACATTGTAGCATACTCTACTGCTCTCTCCTGATCTGACATTGGAGCATACACTACTGTATTCTCGTGATCTAACATTGGAGCATACACTACTGCTTTCTCCTGACCTAACATTGGAGCATACACTACTGCTTTCTCCTGACCTAACATTGGAGCATACACTACTGCTTTCTCCTGATCTAACATTGGAGCATACACTACTGTATTCTCCTGATATAACATTGGAGCATACACTACTGTATTCTCCTGACCTAACATTGGAGCATACACTACTGCTTTCTCCTGACCTGACATTGGAGCATACACTACTGTTTTCTCCTGACCTGACATTGAAGCATACACTACTGCTTTCTACTGACCTGACATTGGAGCATACACTACTGTATTCTCCTGATCTAACATTGGAGCATACACTACTGTATTCTCCTGATCTATCATTGGAGCATACACTACTGCATTCTCCTGATCTGACATTGTAGCATACTCTACTGCTCTCTCCTGATCTGACATTGGAGCATACACTACTGCATTCTCCTGATCTGACATTGGAGCATACACTACAGCTTTCTCCTGATCTGACATTGGAGCATACACTACTGCTTTCTCCTGACCTGACATTGGAGCATACACTACTATATTATCCAGACCTGACATTGGAGCATACACTACTGCATTATCCTGATCTGACATTGGGGCATACACTACTGCTTTCTCCTGACCTAACATTGGAGCATACACTACTGTATTCTCCTGATCTAACATTGGAGCATACACTACTGTTTTCTCCTGACCTAACATTGGAGCATACACTACTGTATTCTCCTGACCTAACATTGGAGCATACACTACTGCTTTCTCCTGACCTAACATTGGAGCATACACTACTGCTTTCTCCTGATCTGACATTGGAGCATACACTACTGCATTCTCCTGATCTGACATTGGAGCATACACTACTGCTTTCTCCTGACCTGACATTGGAGCATACACTACTCTTTTCTCCTGACCTGACATTGGAGCATACACTACTGTATTCTCCTGATATAACATTAGAGCATACACTACTGTATTTTCCTGACATAACATTGGAGCATACACTACTGTATTCTCCTGATCTAACATTGGAGCATACACTACTGTATTCTCCTGATATAACATTGGAGCATACACAACTGCATTCTCCTGATCTGACATTGGAGCATACACTACTGCTTTCTCCTGATCTGACATTGGAGCATACACTACTGCTTTCTCCTGATCTGACATTGGAGCATACACTACTGCTTTCTCCTGACCTGACATTGGAGCATACACTACTGCTTTCTCCTGATCTGACATTGGAGCATACACTACTGCGTTCTCCTGATCTGACATTGGAGCATACACTACTGCTTTCTCCTGATCTGATATTGGAGCATACACTACTGCTTTCTCCTGACCTAACATTGGAGCATACACTACTGTATTCTCCTGATCTGACATTGGAGCATACACTACTGCTTTCTCCTGATCTGACATTGAAGCATACACTATTGCTTTCTCCTGACCTATCATTGGAGCATACACTACTGCATTCTCCTGATCTAACATTGGAGCATACTCTACTGCTTTCTCCTGACCTAACATTGGAGCATACACTACTGTATTCTCTGATCTATCATTGGAGCATACACTACTGTATTCTCCTGATCTAACATTGGAGCATACACTACTGTATTCTCCTGATATAACATTGGAGCATACACTACTGCTTTCTCCTGATCTAACATTGGAGCATAAACTACTGCTTTCTCCTGACCTAACATTGGAGCATACACTACAGTATTCTCCTGATCTAACATTTGAGCATACACTACTGCTTTCTCCTGGCCTAACATTGGAGCGTACACTACTATACTCTGCTGATATAACTTTGGAGCATACACTACTGTATTCTCCTGACCTAACATTGGAGCATACACTACTGCTTTCTCCTGACCTGACATTGGAGCATACACTACTGTTTTCTCCTGACCTAACATTGGAGCATACACTACTGTATTCTCCTGATCTAACACTGGAGCATACACTACTGTATTCTCCTGATATAACATTGGAGCATACACTACTGCATTCTCCTGATCTGACATTGGAGCATACACTACTGCTTTTTCCTGATCTGACATTGGAGCATACACTACTGCTTTCTCCTCATCTGACATTGGAGCATACACTACAGCTTTCTCCTGATCTGACATTGGAGCATACACTACTGCTTTCTCCTGACCTGACATTGGAGCATACACTACTGTATTATCCTGACCTGACATTGGAGCATACACTACTGTATTCTCCTGATCTAACATTGGAGCTTACACTACTGTTTTCTCCTGACCTAACATTGGAGCATACACTACTGTATTCTCCTGATCTAACATTGGAGCATACACTACTGTTTTCTCCTGACCTAACATTGGAGCATACACTACTGCTTTCTCCTGACCTAACATTGGAGCATGCACTTTTGCTTTCTCCTGATCTGACATTGGAGCATACACTACTGCATGCTCCTGATCTGACATTGGAGCATACACTACTGCTTTCTCCTGACCTGACATTGGAGCATACACTACTCTTTTCTCCTGACCTGACATTGGAGCATACACTACTGTATTCTCCTGATATAACATTAGAGCATACACTACTGTATTCTCCTGACATAACATTGGAGCATACACTACTGTATTCTCCTGATATAACATTGGAGCATACACTACTGTATTCTCCTGATATGACATTGGAGCATACACAACTGCATTCTCCTGATCTGACATTGGAGCATACACTACTGCATGCTCCTGATCTGACATTGGAGCATACACTACTGCTTTCTCCTGACCTGACATTGGAGCATACACTACTCTTTTCTCCTGACCTCACATTGGAGCATACACTACTGTATTCTCCTGATATAACATTAGAGCATACACTACTGTATTCTCCTGACATAACATTGGAGCATACACTACTGTATTCTCCTGATATAACATTGGAGCATACACTACTGTATTCTCCTGATATGACATTGGAGCATACACAACTGCATTCTCCTGATCTGACATTGGAGCATACACTACTGCTTTCTCCTGATCTGACATTGGAGCATACACTACTGCTTTCTCCTGATCTGACTTTGGAGCATACACTACTGCTTTCTCCTGACCTGACATTGGAGCATACACTACTGCTTTCTCCTGATCTGACATTGGAGCATACACTACTGCTTTCTCCTGATCTGACATTGGAGCATACACTACTGCTTTCTCCTGACCTAACATTGGAGCATACACTACTGTATTCTCCTGATCTGACATTGGAGCATACACTACTGCTTTCTCCTGATCTGACATTGAAGCATACACTATTGCTTTCTCCTGACCTATCATTGGAGCATACACTACTGCATTCTCCTGATCTAACATTGGAGCATACACTACTGCTTTCTCCTGACCTAACATTGGAGCATACACTACTGTATACTCCTGAGCTAACATTGGAGCATACACTACTGTATTCTCCTGATCTAACATTGGAGCATACACTACTGTATTCTCCTGATATCACATTGGAGCATACACTACTGCTTTCTCCTGATCTAACATTGGAGAATAAACTACTGCTTTCTCCTGACCTAACATTGGAGCATACACTACTGCATTCTCCTGATCTAACATTGGAGCATACACTACTGCTTTCTCCTGATCTAACATTGGAGCATACACTACTGTATTCTCCTGATATAACATTGGAGCATACACTACTGTATTCTCCTGACCTAACATTGGAGCATACACTACGGTATTCTCCTGATCTAACATTGGAGCATACACTACGGTATTCTCCTGATCTAACATTGGAGCATACACTACTGCTTTCTCCTGGCCTAACATTGGAGCGTACACTACTATACTCTGCTGATATAACTTTGGAGCATACACTACTGTATTCTCCTGACCTTACATTGGAGCATACACTACTGTATTCTCCTGATCTAACATTGGAGCATACACTTCTGTATTCTCCTGACCTAACATTGGAGCATACACTACTGTATTCTCCTGATCTGACATTGGAGCATACACTACTGCTTTCTCCTGATCTGACATTGGAGCATACATTACTGCTTTCTCCTGATCTGACATTTGAGCATACACTACTGCTTTCTCCTGATCTGACATTTGAGCATACACTACTGCTTTCTCCTGATCTAACATTGGAGCATACACTACTGTAATCTCCTGATCTAACATTGGAGCATACACTACTGTATTCTCCTGATCTAACATTGGAGCATACATTACTGTATTCTCCTGATATAACATTGGAGCATACACTACTGCTTTCTCCTGATCTAACATTGGAGCATAAACTACTGCTTTCTCCTGACCTAACATTGGAGCATACGCTACTGCATTCTCCTGATCTAACATTGGAGCATACACTACTGCTTTCTCCAGATCTAACATTGGAGCATACACTACTGTATTCTCCTGATATAACATTGGAGCATACACTACTGTATTCTCCTGATCTAACATTGGAGTATTAACTACGGTATTCTCCTGATCTAACATTGGAGCATACACTACAGTATTCTCCTGATCTAACATTGGAGCATACACTACTGCTTTCTCCTGGCCTAACATTGGAGCGTACACTACTATACTCTGCTGATATAACTTTGGAGCATACACTACTGTATTCTCCTGACCTTACATTGGAGCATACACTACTGTATTCTCCTGATCTAACATTGGAGCATACACTTCTGTATTCTCCTGACCTAACATTGGAGCATACACTACTGTATTCTCCTGATATAACATTGGAGCATACACTACTGTATTCTCCTGATCTGACATTGGAGCATACACTACTGCTTTCTCCTGATCTGACATTGGAGCATACATTACTGCTTTCTCCTGATCTGACATTTGAGCATACACTACTGCTTTCTCCTGATCTGACATTTGAGCATACACTACTGCTTTCTCCTGATCTAACATTGGAGCATACACTACTGCTTTCTCCTGATCTAACATTTGAGCATACACTACTGCTTTCTCCTGATCTGACATTTGAGCATACACTACTGCTTTCTCCTGACCTAACATTGGAGCATACACTATTGTATTCTCCTGATCTGACATTGGAGCATACACTACTGCTTTCTCCTGATCTGACATTGGAGCATACACTACTGCTTTCTCCTTACCTAACATTATAGCATACACTACTGCTTTCTCCTGATCTAACATTGGAGCACACACTACTGTATTCTCCTGACCTGACATTGGAGCATAAACTACTGCATTCTCCTGATATAACTACTGTATTCTCTACTGTAACTACTGATATAACTACTGTATAATACTACTGTATTCTCCTGATCTAACATTGGAGCATACACTACTGTATTCTCCTGATCTAACATTGGAGCATACACTACTGCTTTCTCCTGATCTAACATTGGAGCATACACTACTGCTTTCTCCTGACCTAACATTGGAGCATACACTACTGCATTCTCCTGAACTGACATTGGAGCATACACTACTGCTTTCTCCTGACCTGACATTGGAGCATACACTACTGTATTCTCCTGATCTGACATTGGAGCATACACTACTGCTTTCTCCTGATCTGACATTGGAGCATACACTACTGCTTTCACCTGACCTAACATTGGAGCATACACTACTGCTTTCTCCTGACCTAACATTGGAGCATACACTACTGTTTTCTCCTGAGCTGACATCGGAGCATACACTACTGCTTTCTCTAGATCTGACATCGGAGCATACACTGCTGCTTTCTCCTCATCTCACATTGGAGCATACACTACTGCTTTCTCCTGATCTGACATTGGAGCATACACTACTGCTTTTTCCTGATCTGACATTGGAGCATACACTACTGCTTTCTCCTGATCTGACATTGGAGCATACACTACTGTATTCTCCTGACCTGACATTGGAGCATACACTACTGTTTTCTCCTGACCGAACATTGGAGCATACACTACTGTATTCTCCTGAGCTAACATTGGAGCATACACTACTGCTTACTCCTGACCTAACATTGGAGCATACACTACTGCTTTCTCCTGATCTGACATTGGAGCATACACTACTGCATTCTCCTGATCTGACATTGGAGCATACACTACTGCTTTCTCCTGACCTGACATTGGAGCATACACTACTGTTTTCTCCTGACCTAACATTGGAGCATACACTACTGTATTCTCCTGATCTAACACTGGAGCATACACTACTGTATTCTCCTGATACAACATTGGAGCATACACTACTGCATTCTCATGATCTGACATTGGAGCATACACTACTGCTTTTTCCTGATCTGACATTGGAGCATACACTAATGCTTTCTCCTCATCTGACATTGGAGCATACACTACAGCTTTCTCCTGATCTGACATTGGAGCATACACTACTGCTTTCTCCTGACCTGACATTGGAGCATACACTACTGTATTATCCTGACCTGACATTGGAGCATACTCTACTGCATTATCCTGATCTGACATTGGGGCATACACTACTGCTTTCTCCTGACCTAACATTGGAGCATACACTACTGTATTCTCCTGATCTAACATTGGAGCATACACTACTGTTTTCTCCTGACCTAACATTGGAGCATACACTACTGCTTTCTCCTGACCTAACATTGGAGCATACACTTTTGCTTTCTCCTGATCTGACATTGGAGCATACACTACTGCATGCTCCTGATCTGACATTGGAGCATACACTACTGCTTTCTCCTGACCTGACATTGGAGCATACACTACTCTTTTCTCCTGACCTGACATTGGAGCATACACTACTGTATTCTCCTGATATAACATTAGAGCATACACTACTGTATTCTCCTGACATAACATTGGAGCATACACTACTGTATTCTCCTGATATAACATTGGAGCATACACTACTGTATTCTCCTGATATGACATTGGAGCATACACAACTGCATTCTCCTGATCTGACATTGGAGCATACACTACTGCTTTCTCCTGATCTGACATTGGAGCATACACTACTGCTTTCTCCTGATCTGACTTTGGAGCATACACTACTGCTTTCTCCTGACCTGACATTGGAGCATACACTACTGCTTTCTCCTGATCTGACATTGGAGCATACACTACTGCTTTCTCCTGATCTGACATTGGAGCATACACTACTGCTTTCTCCTGACCTAACATTGGAGCATACACTACTGTATTCTCCTGATCTGACATTGGAGCATACACTACTGCTTTCTCCTGATCTGACATTGAAGCATACACTATTGCTTTCTCCTGACCTATCATTGGAGCATACACTACTGCATTCTCCTGATCTAACATTGGAGCATACACTACTGCTTTCTCCTGACCTAACATTGGAGCATACACTACTGTATTCTCCTGAGCTAACATTGGAGCATACACTACTGTATTCTCCTGATCTAACATTGGAGCATACACTACTGTATTCTCCTGATATCACATTGGAGCATACACTACTGCTTTCTCCTGATCTAACATTGGAGAATAAACTACTGCTTTCTCCTGACCTAACATTGGAGCATACACTACTGTATTCTCCTGATCTAACATTGGAGCATACACTACTGCTTTCTCCTGATCTAACATTGGAGCATACACTACTGTATTCTCCTGATATAACATTGGAGCATACACTACTGTATTCTACTGACCTAACATTGGAGCATACACTACGGTATTCTCCTGATCTAACATTGGAGCATACACTACGGTATTCTCCTGATCTAACATTGGAGCATACACTACTGCTTTCTCCTGGCCTAACATTGGAGCGTACACTACTATACTCTGATGATATAACTTTGGAGCATACACTACTGTATTCTCCTGACCTTACATTGGAGCATACACTACTGTATTCTCCTGATCTAACATTGGAGCATACACTTCTGTATTCTCCTGACCTAACATTGGAGCATACACTACTGTATTCTCCTGATCTGACATTGGAGCATACACTACTGCTTTCTCCTGATCTGACATTGGAGCATACATTACTGCTTTCTCCTGATCTGACATTTGAGCATACACTACTGCTTTCTCCTGATCTGACATTTGAGCATACACTACTGCTTTCTCCTGATCTAACATTGGAGCATACACTACTGTAATCTCCTGATCTAACATTGGAGCATACACTACTGTATTCTCCTGATCTAACATTGGAGCATACATTACTGTATTCTCCTGATATAACATTGGAGCATACACTACTGCTTTCTCCTGATCTAACATTGGAGCATAAACTACTGCTTTCTCCTGACCTAACATTGGAGCATACGCTACTGCATTCTCCTGATCTAACATTGGAGCATACACTACTGCTTTCTCCAGATCTAACATTGGAGCATACACTACTGTATTCTCCTGATATAACATTGGAGCATACACTACTGTATTCTCCTGATCTAACATTGGAGTATACACTACGGTATTCTCCTGATCTAACATTGGAGCATACACTACAGTATTCTCCTGATCTAACATTGGAGCATACACTACTGCTTTCTCCTGGCCTAACATTGGAGCGTACACTACTATACTCTGCTGATATAACTTTGGAGCATACACTACTGTATTCTCCTGACCTTACATTGGAGCATACACTACTGTATTCTCCTGATCTAACATTGGAGCATACACTTCTGTATTCTCCTGACCTAACATTGGAGCATACACTACTGTATTCTCCTGATATAACATTGGAGCATACACTACTGTATTCTCCTGATCTGACATTGGAGCATACACTACTGCTTTCTCCTGATCTGACATTGGAGCATACATTACTACTTTCTCCTGATCTGACATTTGAGCATACACTACTGCTTTCTCCTGATCTGACATTTGAGCATACACTACTGCTTTCTCCTGATCTAACATTGGAGCATACACTACTGCTTTCTCCTGATCTAACATTTGAGCATACACTACTGCTTTCTCCTGATCTAACATTGGAGCATACACTACTGTATTCTCCTGATATAACATTGGAGCATACACTACTGTATTCTCCTGATATAACATTGGAGCATACACTACTGTATTCTCCTGATCTAACATTGGAGTATACACTACGGTATTCTCCTGATCTAACATTGGAGCATACACTACAGTATTCTCCTGATCTAACATTGGAGCATACACTACTGCTTTCTCCTGGCCTAACATTGGAGCGTACACTACTATACTCTGCTGATATAACTTTGGAGCATACACTACTGTATTCTCCTGACCTTACATTGGAGCATACACTACTGTATTCTCCTGATCTAACATTGGAGCATACACTTCTGTATTCTCCTGACCTAACATTGGAGCATACACTACTGTATTCTCCTGATATAACATTGGAGCATACACTACTGTATTCTCCTGATCTGACATTGGAGCATACACTACTGCTTTCTCCTGATCTGACATTGGAGCATACATTACTACTTTCTCCTGATCTGACATTTGAGCATACACTACTGCTTTCTCCTGATCTGACATTTGAGCATACACTACTGCTTTCTCCTGATCTAACATTGGAGCATACACTACTGCTTTCTCCTGATCTAACATTTGAGCATACACTACTGCTTTCTCCTGATCTAACATTGGAGCATACACTACTGTATTCTCCTGATATAACATTGGAGCATACACTACTGTATTCTCCTGACCTAACATTGGAGCATACACTACTGCTTTCTCCTGACCTGACATTGGAGCATACACTACTGTTTTCTCCTGACCTAACATTGGAGCATACACTACTGTATTCTCCTGATCTAACACTGGAGCATACACTACTGTATTCTCCTGATATAACATTGGAGCATACACTACTGCATTCTCCTGATCTGACATTGGAGCATACACTACTGCTTTTTCTTGATCTGACATTGGAGCATACACTACTGCTTTCTCCTCATCTGACATTGGAGCATACACTACAGCTTTCTCCTGATCTGACATTGGAGCATACACTACTGCTTTCTCCTGACCTGACATTGGAGCATACACTACTGTATTATCCTGACCTGACATTGGAGCATACACTACTGCATTATCCTGATCTGACATTGGGGCATACACTACTGCTTTCTCCTGACCTAACATTGGAGCATACACTACTGTATTCTCCTGATCTAACATTGGAGCATACACTACTGTTTTCTCCTGACCTAACATTGGAGCATACACTACTGTATTCTCCTGACCTAACATTGGAGCATACACTACTGCTTTCTCCTGACCTAACATTGGAGCATACACTTTTGCTTTCTCCTGATCTGACATTGGAGCATACACTACTGCATGCTCCTGATCTGACATTGGAGCATACACTACTGCTTTCTCCTGACCTGACATTGGAGCATACACTACTCTTTTCTCCTGACCTGACATTGGAGCATACACTACTGTATTCTCCTGATATAACATTAGAGCATACACTACTGTATTCTCCTGACATAACATTGGAGCATACACTACTGTATTCTCCTGATATAACATTGGAGCATACACTACTGTATTCTCCTGATATGACATTGGAGCATACACAACTGCATTCTCCTGATCTGACATTGGAGCATACACTACTGCTTTCTCCTGATCTGACATTGGAGCATACACTACTGCTTTCTCCTGATCTGACTTTGGAGCATACACTACTGCTTTCTCCTGACCTGACATTGGAGCATACACTACTGCTTTCTCCTGATCTGACATTGGAGCATACACTACTGCTTTCTCCTGATCTGACATTGGAGCATACACTACTGCTTTCTCCTGACCTAACATTGGAGCATACACTACTGTATTCTCCTGATCTGACATTGGAGAATACACTACTGCTTTCTCCTGATCTGACATTGAAGCATACACTATTGCTTTCTCCTGACCTATCATTGGAGCATACACTACTGCATTCTCCTGATCTAACATTGGAGCATACACTACTGCTTTCTCCTGACCTAACATTGGAGCATACACTACTGTATTCTCCTGAGCTAACATTGGAGCATACACTACTGTATTCTCCTGATCTAACATTGGAGCATACACTACTGTATTCTCCTGATATCACATTGGAGCATACACTACTGCTTTCTCCTGATCTAACATTGGAGAATAAACTACTGCTTTCTCCTGACCTAACCTTGGAGCATACACTACTGCATTCTCCTGATCTAACATTGGAGCATACACTACTGCTTTCTCCTGATCTAACATTGGAGCATACACTACTGTATTCTCCTGATATAACATTGGAGCATACACTACTGTATTCTCCTGACCTAACATTGGAGCATACACTACGGTATTCTCCTGATCTAACATTGGAGCATACACTACGGTATTCTCCTGATCTAACATTGGAGCATACACTACTGCTTTCTCCTGGCCTAACATTGGAGCGTACACTACTATACTCTGCTGATATAACTTTGGAGCATACACTACTGCTTTCTCCTGACCTAACATTGGAGCATACACTACTGTATTCTCCTGATCTGACATTGGAGAATACACTACTGCTTTCTCCTGATCTGACATTGAAGCATACACTATTGCTTTCTCCTGACCTATCATTGGAGCATACACTACTGCATTCTCCTGATCTAACATTGGAGCATACACTACTGCTTTCTCCTGACCTAACATTGGAGCATACACTACTGTATTCTCCTGAGCTAACATTGGAGCATACACTACTGTATTCTCCTGATCTAACATTGGAGCATACACTACTGTATTCTCCTGATATCACATTGGAGCATACACTACTGCTTTCTCCTGATCTAACATTGGAGAATAAACTACTGCTTTCTCCTGACCTAACCTTGGAGCATACACTACTGCATTCTCCTGATCTAACATTGGAGCATACACTACTGCTTTCTCCTGATCTGACATTGGAGCATACACTACTGCTTTCTCCTGACCTAACATTGGAGCATACACTACTGTATTCTCCTGATCTGACATTGGAGAATACACTACTGCTTTCTCCTGATCTGACATTGAAGCATACACTATTGCTTTCTCCTGACCTATCATTGGAGCATACACTACTGCATTCTCCTGATCTAACATTGGAGCATACACTACTGCTTTCTCCTGACCTAACATTGGAGCATACACTACTGTATTCTCCTGAGCTAACATTGGAGCATACACTACTGTATTCTCCTGATCTAACATTGGAGCATACACTACTGTATTCTCCTGATATCACATTGGAGCATACACTACTGCTTTCTCCTGATCTAACATTGGAGAATAAACTACTGCTTTCTCCTGACCTAACCTTGGAGCATACACTACTGCATTCTCCTGATCTAACATTGGAGCATACACTACTGCTTTCTCCTGATCTAACATTGGAGCATACACTACTGTATTCTCCTGATATAACATTGGAGCATACACTACTGTATTCTCCTGACCTAACATTGGAGCATACACTACGGTATTCTCCTGATCTAACATTGGAGCATACACTACGGTATTCTCCTGATCTAACATTGGAGCATACACTACTGCTTTCTCCTGGCCTAACATTGGAGCGTACACTACTATACTCTGCTGATATAACTTTGGAGCATACACTACTGTATTCTCCTGACCTTACATTGGAGCATACACTACTGTATTCTCCTGATCTAACATTGGAGCATACACTTCTGTATTCTCCTGACCTAACATTGGAGCATACACTACTGTATTCTCCTGATCTGACATTGGAGCATACACTACTGCTTTCTCCTGATCTGACATTGGAGCATACATTACTGCTTTCTCCTGATCTGACATTTGAGCATACACTACTGCTTTCTCCTGATCTGACATTTGAGCATACACTACTGCTTTCTCCTGATCTAACATTGGAGCATACACTACTGTAATCTCCTGATCTAACATTGGAGCATACACTACTGTATTCTCCTGATCTAACATTGGAGCATACATTACTGTATTCTCCTGATATAACATTGGAGCATACACTACTGCTTTCTCCTGATCTAACATTGGAGCATAAACTACTGCTTTCTCCTGACCTAACATTGGAGCATACGCTACTGCATTCTCCTGATCTAACATTGGAGCATACACTACTGCTTTCTCCAGATCTAACATTGGAGCATACACTACTGTATTCTCCGGATATAACATTGGAGCATACACTACTGTATTCTCCTGATCTAACATTGGAGTATACACTACGGTATTCTCCTGATCTAACATTGGAGCATACACTACAGTATTCTCCTGATCTAACATTGGAGCATACACTACTGCTTTCTCCTGGCCTAACATTGGAGCGTACACTACTATATTCTGCTGATATAACTTTGGAGCATACACTACTGTATTCTCCTGACCTTACATTGGAGCATACACTACTGTATTCTCCTGATCTAACATTGGAGCATACACTTCTGTATTCTCCTGACCTAACATTGGAGCATACACTACTGTATTCTCCTGATATAACATTGGAGCATACACTACTGTATTCTCCTGATCTGACATTGGAGCATACACTACTGCTTTCTCCTGATCTGACATTGGAGCATACATTACTACTTTCTCCTGATCTGACATTTGAGCATACACTACTGCTTTCTCCTGATCTGACATTTGAGCATACACTACTGCTTTCTCCTGATCTAACATTGGAGCATACACTACTGCTTTCTCCTGATCTAACATTTGAGCATACACTACTGCTTTCTCCTGATCTAACATTGGAGCATACACTACTGTATTCTCCTGATATAACATTGGAGCATACACTACTGTATTCTCCTGACCTAACATTGGAGCATACACTACTGCTTTCTCCTGACCTGACATTGGAGCATACACTACTGTTTTCTCCTGACCTAACATTGGAGCATACACTACTGTATTCTCCTGATCTAACACTGGAGCATACACTACTGTATTCTCCTGATATAACATTGGAGCATACACTACTGCATTCTCCTGATCTGACATTGGAGCATACACTACTGCTTTTTCCTGATCTGACATTGGAGCATACACTACTGCTTTCTCCTCATCTGACATTGGAGCATACACTACAGCTTTCTCCTGATCTGACATTGGAGCATACACTACTGCTTTCTCCTGACCTGACATTGGAGCATACACTACTGTATTATCCTGACCTGACATTGGAGCATACACTACTGCATTATCCTGATCTGACATTGGGGCATACACTACTGCTTTCTCCTGACCTAACATTGGAGCATACACTACTGTATTCTCCTGATCTAACATTGGAGCATACACTACTGTTTTCTCCTGACCTAACATTGGAGCATACACTACTGTATTCTCCTGACCTAACATTGGAGCATACACTACTGCTTTCTCCTGACCTAACATTGGAGCATACACTTTTGCTTTCTCCTGATCTGACATTGGAGCATACACTACTGCATGCTCCTGATCTGACATTGGAGCATACACTACTGCTTTCTCCTGACCTGACATTGGAGCATACACTACTCTTTTCTCCTGACCTGACATTGGAGCATACACTACTGTATTCTCCTGATATAACATTAGAGCATACACTACTGTATTCTCCTGACATAACATTGGAGCATACACTACTGTATTCTCCTGATATAACATTGGAGCATACACTACTGTATTCTCCTGATATGACATTGGAGCATACACAACTGCATTCTCCTGATCTGACATTGGAGCATACACTACTGCTTTCTCCTGATCTGACATTGGAGCATACACTACTGCTTTCTCCTGATCTGACTTTGGAGCATACACTACTGCTTTCTCCTGACCTGACATTGGAGCATACACTACTGCTTTCTCCTGATCTGACATTGGAGCATACACTACTGCTTTCTCCTGATCTGACATTGGAGCATACACTACTGCTTTCTCCTGACCTAACATTGGAGCATACACTACTGTATTCTCCTGATCTGACATTGGAGAATACACTACTGCTTTCTCCTGATCTGACATTGAAGCATACACTATTGCTTTCTCCTGACCTATCATTGGAGCATACACTACTGCATTCTCCTGATCTAACATTGGAGCATACACTACTGCTTTCTCCTGACCTAACATTGGAGCATACACTACTGTATTCTCCTGAGCTAACATTGGAGCATACACTACTGTATTCTCCTGATCTAACATTGGAGCATACACTACTGTATTCTCCTGATATCACATTGGAGCATACACTACTGCTTTCTCCTGATCTAACATTGGAGAATAAACTACTGCTTTCTCCTGACCTAACCTTGGAGCATACACTACTGCATTCTCCTGATCTAACATTGGAGCATACACTACTGCTTTCTCCTGATCTAACATTGGAGCATACACTACTGTATTCTCCTGATATAACATTGGAGCATACACTACTGTATTCTCCTGACCTAACATTGGAGCATACACTACGGTATTCTCCTGATCTAACATTGGAGCATACACTACGGTATTCTCCTGATCTAACATTGGAGCATACACTACTGCTTTCTCCTGGCCTAACATTGGAGCGTACACTACTATACTCTGCTGATATAACTTTGGAGCATACACTACTGTATTCTCCTGACCTTACATTGGAGCATACACTACTGTATTCTCCTGATCTAACATTGGAGCATACACTTCTGTATTCTCCTGACCTAACATTGGAGCATACACTACTGTATTCTCCTGATCTGACATTGGAGCATACACTACTGCTTTCTCCTGATCTGACAGTGGAGCATACATTACTGCTTTCTCCTGATCTGACATTTGAGCATACACTACTGCTTTCTCCTGATCTGACATTTGAGCATACACTACTGCTTTCTCCTGATCTAACATTGGAGCATACACTACTGTAATCTCCTGATCTAACATTGGAGCATACACTACTGTATTCTCCTGATCTAACATTGGAGCATACATTACTGTATTCTCCTGATATAACATTGGAGCATACACTACTGCTTTCTCCTGATCTAACATTGGAGCATAAACTACTGCTTTCTCCTGACCTAACATTGGAGCATACGCTACTGCATTCTCCTGATCTAACATTGGAGCATACACTACTGCTTTCTCCAGATCTAACATTGGAGCATACACTACTGTATTCTCCTGATATAACATTGGAGTATACACTACGGTATTCTCCTGATCTAACATTGGAGCATACACTACAGTATTCTCCTGATCTAACATTGGAGCATACACTACTGCTTTCTCCTGGCCTAACATTGGAGCGTACACTACTATACTCTGCTGATATAACTTTGGAGCATACACTACTGTATTCTCCTGACCTTACATTGGAGCATACACTACTGTATTCTCCTGATCTAACATTGGAGCATACACTTCTGTATTCTCCTGACCTAACATTGGAGCATACACTACTGTATTCTCCTGATATAACATTGGAGCATACACTACTGTATTCTCCTGATCTGACATTGGAGCATACACTACTGCTTTCTCCTGATCTGACATTGGAGCATGCATTACTGCTTTCTCCTGATCTGACATTTGAGCATACATTACTGCTTTCTCCTGATCTGACATTTGAGCATACACTACTGCTTTCTCCTGATCTGACATTTGAGCATACACTACTGCTTTCTCCTGATCTAACATTGGAGCATACACTACTGCTTTCTCCTGATCTAACATTTGAGCATACACTACTGCTTTCTCCTGATCTGACATTTGAGCATACACTACTGCTTTCTCCTGACCTAACATTGGAGCATACACTATTGTATTCTCCTGATCTGACATTGGAGCATACACTACTGCTTTCTCCTGATCTGACATTGGAGCATACACTACTGCTTTCTCCTTACCTAACATTATAGCATACACTACTGCTTTCTCCTGATCTAACATTGGAGCACACACTACTGTATTCTCCTGACCTGACATTGGAGCACAAACTACTGCATTCTCCTGATATAACTACTGTATTCTCTACTGTAACTACTGATATAACTACTGTATAATACTACTGTATTCTCCTGATCTAACATTGGAGCATACACTACTGTATTCTCCTGATCTAACATTGGAGCATACACTACTGCTTTCTCCTGATCTAACATTGGAGCATACACTACTGCTTTCTCCTGACCTAACATTGGAGCATACACTACTGCATTCTCCTGATCTAACATTGGAGCATACACTACTGCTTTCTCCTGATCTAACATTGGACCATATACTACTGTATTCTCCTGATATAACATTGGAGCATACACTACTGTATTCTCCTGACCTAACATTGGAGCATACACTACTGCATTCTCCTGAACTGACATTGGAGCATACACTACTGCTTTCTCCTGACCTGACATTGGAGCATACACTACTGTATTCTCCTGATCTGACATTGGAGCATACACTACTGCTTTCTCCTGATCTGACATTGGAGCATACACTACTGCTTTCACCTGACCTAACATTGGAGCATACACTACTGCTTTCTCCTGACCTAACATTGGAGCATACACTACTGTTTTCTCCTGAGCTGACATCGGAGCATACACTACTGCTTTCTCCAGATCTGACATCGGAGCATACACTGCTGCTTTCTCCTCATCTCACATTGGAGCATACACTACTGCTTTCTCCTGATCTGACATTGGAGCATACACTACTGCTTTTTCCTGATCTGACATTGGAGCATACACTACTGCTTTCTCCTGATCTGACATTGGAGCATACACTACTGTATTCTCCTGACCTGACATTGGAGCATACACTACTGTTTTCTCCTGACCGAACATTGGAGCATACACTACTGTATTCTCCTGAGCTAACATTGGAGCATACACTACTGCTTACTCCTGACCTAACATTGGAGCATACACTTCTGCTTTCTCCTGATCTGACATTGGAGCATACACTACTGCATTCTCCTGATCTGACATTGGAGCATACACTACTGCTTTCTCCTCACCTGACATTGGAGCATACACTACTGTTTTCTCCTGACCTGACATTGGAGCATACACTACTGTATTCTCCTGATATAACATTAGAGCATACACTACTGCATTCTTCTGATCTAACATTGGAGCATACACTACTGCTTTCTCCTGATCTAACATTGGAGCATACACTACTGTATTCTCCTGACATAACATTGGAGCATACACTACTGTATTCTCCTGACCTAACATTGGAGCATACACTACTGCTTTCTCCTGACCTGACATTGGAGCATACACTACTGTTTTCTCCTGACCTAACATTGGAGCATACACTACTGTATTCTCCTGATCTAACACTGGAGCATACACTACTGTATTCTCCTGATATAACATTGGAGCATACACTACTGCATTCTCCAGATCTGACATAGGAGCATACACTACTGCTTTTTCCTGATCTGACATTGGAGCATACACTACTGCTTTCTCCTCATCTGACATTGGAGCATACACTACAGCTTTCTCCTGATCTGACATTGGAGCATACACTACTGCTTTCTTCTGACCTGACATTGAGCATACACTACTGTATTATCCTGACCTGACATTGGAGCATACACTACTGCATTATCCTGATCTGACATTGGGGCATACACTACTGCTTTCTCCTAACCTAACATTGGAGCATACACTACTGTATTCTCCTGATCTAACATTGGAGCATACACTACTGTTTTCTCCTGACCTAACATTGGAGCATACACTACTGTATTCTCCTGACCTAACATTGGAGCATACACTACTGCTTTCTCCTGACCTAACATTGGAGCATACACTTTTGCTTTCTCCTGATCTGACATTGGAGCATACACTACTGCATTCTCCTGATCTGACATTGGAGCATACACTACTGCTTTCTCCTGACCTGTCATTGGAGCATACACTTCTCTTTTCTCCTGACCTGACATTGGAGCATACACTACTGTATTCTCCTGATATAACATTAGAGCATACACTACTGTATTTTCCTGACATAACATTGGAGCATACACTACTGTATTCTCCTGATATAACATTGGAGCATACACTACTGTATTCTCCTGATATAACATTGGAGCATTCACAACTGCATTC
Source organism: Taudactylus pleione (assembly GCA_031769625.1). NCBI lineage: Eukaryota > Metazoa > Chordata > Amphibia > Anura > Myobatrachidae > Taudactylus > Taudactylus pleione. Next base: position 17,931,525 of record JAUIMM010000255.1, on the reverse strand, counting down.
TCCTGATCTGACATTGGAGCATACACTACTGCTTTCTCCTGATCTGACATTGGAGCATACACTACTGCTTTCTCCTGATCTGACATTGGAGCATACACTACTGCTTTCTCCTGACCTGACATTGGAGCATACACTACTGCTTTCTCCTGATCTGACATTGGAGCATACACTACTGCTTTCTCCTGATCTGCCATTGGAGCATACACTACTGCTTTCTCCTGACCTAACATTGGAGCATACACTACTGTATTCTCCTGATCTGACATTGGAGCATACACTACTGTATTCTCCTGATCTGACATTGGAGCATACACTACTGCTTTCTCCTGATCTGACATTGAAGCATACACTATTGCTTTCTCCTGACCTATCATTGGAGCATACACTACTGCATTCTCCTGATCTAACATTGGAGCATACACTACTGCTTTCTCCTGACCTAACATTGGAGCATACACTACTGTATTCTCCTGATCTAACATTGGAGCATATACTACTGTATTCTCTTGATCTAACATTGGAGCATACACTACTGTACTCTCCTGATATAACATTGGAGCATACACTACTGCTTTCTCCTGATCTAACATTGGAGAATAAACTACTGCTTTCTGCTGACCTAACATTGGAGCATACACTACTGCATTCTCCTGATCTAACATTGGAGCATACACTACTGCTTTCTCCTGATCTAACATTGGAGCATACACTACTGAATTCTCCTGATATAACATTGGAGCATACACTACTGTATTCTCCTGACCTAACATTGGAGCATACACTACGGTATTCTCCTGATCTAACATTGGAGCATACACTACGGTATTCTCCTGATCTAACATTGGAGCATACACTACTGCTTTCTCCTGGCCTAACATTGGAGCGTACACTACTATACTCTGCTGATATAACTTTGGAGCATACACTACTGTATTCTCCTGACCTTACATTGGAGCATACACTACTGTATTCTCCTGATCTAACATTGGAGCATACACTACTGTTTTCTCCTGACCTAACATTGGAGCATACACTACTGTATTCTCCAGACCTAACATTGGAGCATACACTACTGCTTTCTCCTGACCTAACATTGGAGCATACACTACTGCTTTCTCCTGATCTGACATTGGAGCATACACTACTGCATTCTCCTGATCTGACATTGGAGCATACACTACTGCTTTCTCCTGACCTGACATTGGAGCATAAACTACTCTTTTCTCCTGACCTGACATTGGAGCATACACTACTGTATTCTCCTGACCTTACATTGGAGCATACACTACTGTATTCTCCTGATCTAACATTGGAGCATACACTTCTGTATTCTCCTGACCTAACATTGGAGCATACACTACTGTATTCTCCTGATCTGACATTGGAGCATACACTACTGCTTTCTCCTGATCTGACATTGGAGCATACATTACTGCTTTCTCCTGATCTGACATTTGAGCATACACTACTGCTTTCTCCTGATCTGACATTTGAGCATACACTACTGCTTTCTCCTGATCTAACATTGGAGCATACACTACTGTAATCTCCTGATCTAACATTGGAGCATACACTACTGTATTCTCCTGATCTAACATTGGAGCATACATTACTGTATTCTCCTGATATAACATTGGAGCATACACTACTGCTTTCTCCTGATCTAACATTGGAGCATACACTACTGTATTCTCCTGATCTAACATTGGAGCATACATTACTGTATTCTCCTGATATAACATTGGAGCATACACTACTGCTTTCTCCTGATCTAACATTGGAGCATACACTACTGCTTTCTCCTGATCTAACATTTGAGCATACACTACTGCTTTCTCCTGATCTGACATTTGAGCATACACTACTGCTTTCTCCTGACCTAACATTGGAGCATACACTATTGTATTCTCCTGATCTGACATTGGAGCATACACTACTGCTTTCTCCTGATCTGACATTGGAGCATACACTACTGCTTTCTCCTTACCTAACATTATAGCATACACTACTGCTTTCTCCTGATCTAACATTGGAGCACACACTACTGTATTCTCCTGACCTGACATTGGAGCACAAACTACTGCATTCTCCTGATATAACTACTGTATTCTCTACTGTAACTACTGATATAACTACTGTATAATACTACTGTATTCTCCTGATCTAACATTGGAGCATACACTACTGTATTCTCCTGATCTAACATTGGAGCATACACTACTGCTTTCTCCTGATCTAACATTGGAGCATACACTACTGCTTTCTCCTGACCTAACATTGGAGCATACACTACTGCATTCTCCTGATCTAACATTGGAGCATACACTACTGCTTTCTCCTGATCTAACATTGGACCATATACTACTGTATTCTCCTGACATAACATTGGAGCATACACTACTGTATTCTCCTGACCTAACATTGGAGCATACACTACTGCATTCTCCTGAACTGACATTGGAGCATACACTACTGCTTTCTCCTGACCTGACATTGGAGCATACACTACTGTATTCTCCTGATCTGACATTGGAGCATACACTACTGCTTTCTCCTGATCTGACATTGGAGCATACACTACTGCTTTCACCTGACCTAACATTGGAGCATACACTACTGCTTTCTCCTGACCTAACATTGGAGCATACACTACTGTTTTCTCCTGAGCTGACATCGGAGCATACACTACTGCTTTCTCCAGATCTGACATCGGAGCATACACTGCTGCTTTCTCCTCATCTCACATTGGAGCATACACTACTGCTTTCTCCTGATCTGACATTGGAGCATACACTACTGCTTTTTCCTGATCTGACATTGGAGCATACACTACTGCTTTCTCCTGATCTGACATTGGAGCATACACTACTGTATTCTCCTGACCTGACATTGGAGCATACACTACTGTTTTCTCCTGACCGAACATTGGAGCATACACTACTGTATTCTCCTGAGCTAACATTGGAGCATACACTACTGCTTACTCCTGACCTAACATTGGAGCATACACTACTGCTTTCTCCTGATCTGACATTGGAGCATACACTACTGCATTCTCCTGATCTGACATTGGAGCATACACTACTGCTTTCTCCTCACCTGACATTGGAGCATACACTACTGTTTTCTCCTGACCTGACATTGGAGCATACACTACTGTATTCTCCTGATATAACATTAGAGCATACACTACTGCATTCTTCTGATCTAACATTGGAGCATACACTACTGCTTTCTCCTGATCTAACATTGGAGCATACACTACTGTATTCTCCTGACATAACATTGGAGCATACACTACTGTATTCTCCTGACCTAACATTGGAGCATACACTACTGCTTTCTCCTGACCTGACATTGGAGCATACACTACTGTTTTCTCCTGACCTAACATTGGAGCATACACTACTGTATTCTCCTGATCTAACACTGGAGCATACACTACTGTATTCTCCTGATATAACATTGGAGCATACACTACTGCATTCTCCAGATCTGACATAGGAGCATACACTACTGCTTTTTCCTGATCTGACATTGGAGCATACACTACTGCTTTCTCCTCATCTGACATTGGAGCATACACTACAGCTTTCTCCTGATCTGACATTGGAGCATACACTACTGCTTTCTTCTGACCTGACATTGGAGCATACACTACTGTATTATCCTGACCTGACATTGGAGCATACACTACTGCATTATCCTGATCTGACATTGGGGCATACACTACTGCTTTCTCCTAACCTAACATTGGAGCATACACTACTGTATTCTCCTGATCTAACATTGGAGCATACACTACTGTTTTCTCCTGACCTAACATTGGAGCATACACTACTGTATTCTCCTGACCTAACATTGGAGCATACACTACTGCTTTCTCCTGACCTAACATTGGAGCATACACTTTTGCTTTCTCCTGATCTGACATTGGAGCATACACTACTGCATTCTCCTGATCTGACATTGGAGCATACACTACTGCTTTCTCCTGACCTGTCATTGGAGCATACACTTCTCTTTTCTCCTGACCTGACATTGGAGCATACACTACTGTATTCTCCTGATATAACATTAGAGCATACACTACTGTATTTTCCTGACATAACATTGGAGCATACACTACTGTATTCTCCTGATATAACATTGGAGCATACACTACTGTATTCTCCTGATATAACATTGGAGCATTCACAACTGCATTCTCCTGATCTGACATTGGAGCATACACTACTGCTTTCTCCTGATCTGACATTGGAGCATACACTACTGCTTTCTCCTGATCTGACATTGGAGCATACACTACTGCTTTCTCCTGACCTGACATTGGAGCATACACTACTGCTTTCTCCTGATCTGACATTGGAGCATACACTACTGCTTTCTCCTGATCTGCCATTGGAGCATACACTACTGCTTTCTCCTGACCTAACATTGGAGCATACACTACTGTATTCTCCTGATCTGACATTGGAGCATACACTACTGTATTCTCCTGATCTGACATTGGAGCATACACTACTGCTTTCTCCTGATCTGACATTGAAGCATACACTATTGCTTTCTCCTGACCTATCATTGGAGCATACACTACTGCATTCTCCTGATCTAACATTGGAGCATACACTACTGCTTTCTCCTGACCTAACATTGGAGCATACACTACTGTATTCTCCTGATCTAACATTGGAGCATATACTACTGTATTCTCTTGATCTAACATTGGAGCATACACTACTGTACTCTCCTGATATAACATTGGAGCATACACTACTGCTTTCTCCTGATCTAACATTGGAGAATAAACTACTGCTTTCTCCTGACCTAACATTGGAGCATACACTACTGCATTCTCCTGATCTAACATTGGAGCATACACTACTGCTTTCTCCTGATCTAACATTGGAGCATACACTACTGAATTCTCCTGATATAACATTGGAGCATACACTACTGTATTCTCCTGACCTAACATTGGAGCATACACTACGGTATTCTCCTGATCTAACATTGGAGCATACACTACGGTATTCTCCTGATCTAACATTGGAGCATACACTACTGCTTTCTCCTGGCCTAACATTGGAGCGTACACTACTATACTCTGCTGATATAACTTTGGAGCATACACTACTGTATTCTCCTGACCTTACATTGGAGCATACACTACTGTATTCTCCTGATCTAACATTGGAGCATACACTACTGTTTTCTCCTGACCTAACATTGGAGCATACACTACTGTATTCTCCAGACCTAACATTGGAGCATACACTACTGCTTTCTCCTGACCTAACATTGGAGCATACACTACTGCTTTCTCCTGATCTGACATTGGAGCATACACTACTGCATTCTCCTGATCTGACATTGGAGCATACACTACTGCTTTCTCCTGACCTGACATTGGAGCATAAACTACTCTTTTCTCCTGACCTGACATTGGAGCATACACTACTGTATTCTCCTGACCTTACATTGGAGCATACACTACTGTATTCTCCTGATCTAACATTGGAGCATACACTTCTGTATTCTCCTGACCTAACATTGGAGCATACACTACTGTATTCTCCTGATCTGACATTGGAGCATACACTACTGCTTTCTCCTGATCTGACATTGGAGCATACATTACTGCTTTCTCCTGATCTGACATTTGAGCATACACTACTGCTTTCTCCTGATCTGACATTTGAGCATACACTACTGCTTTCTCCTGATCTAACATTGGAGCATACACTACTGTATTCTCCTGATCTAACATTGGAGCATACATTACTGTATTCTCCTGATATAACATTGGAGCATACACTACTGCTTTCTCCTGATCTAACATTGGAGCATACACTACTGTATTCTCCTGATCTAACATTGGAGCATACATTACTGTATTCTCCTGATATAACATTGGAGCATACACTACTGCTTTCTCCTGATCTAACATTGGAGAATAAACTACTGCTTTCTCCTGACCTAACATTGGAGCATACACTACTGCATTCTCCTGATCTAACATTGGAGCATACACTACTGCTTTCTCCTGATCTAACATTGGAGCATACACTACTGTATTCTCCTGATATAACATTGGAGCATACACTACTGTATTCTCCTGACCTAACATTGGAGCATACACTACGGTATTCTCCTGATCTAACATTGGAGCATACACTACGGTATTCTCCTGATCTAACATTGGAGCATACACTACTGCTTTCTCCTGGCCTAACATTGGAGCGTACACTACTATACTCTGCTGATATAACTTTGGAGCATACACTACTGTATTCTCCTGACCTTACATTGGAGCATACACTACTGTATTCTCCTGATCTAACATTGGAGCATACACTTCTGTATTCTCCTGACCTAACATTGGAGCATACACTACTGTATTCTCCTGATCTGACATTGGAGCATACACTACTGCTTTCTCCTGATCTGACATTGAAGCATACATTACTGCTTTCTCCTGATCTGACATTTGAGCATACACTACTGCTTTCTCCTGATCTGACATTTGAGCATACACTACTGCTTTCTCCTGATCTAACATTGGAGCATACACTACTGTAATCTCCTGATCTAACATTGGAGCATACACTACTGTATTCTCCTGATCTAACATTGGAGCATACATTACTGTATTCTCCTGATATAACATTGGAGCATACACTACTGCTTTCTCCTGATCTAACATTGGAGCATAAACTACTGCTTTCTCCTGACCTAACATTGGAGCATACGCTACTGCATTCTCCTGATCTAACATTGGAGCATACACTGCTGCTTTCTCCAGATCTAACATTGGAGCATACACTACTGTATTCTCCTGATATAACATTGGAGCATACACTACTGTATTCTCCTGATCTAACATTGGAGTATACACTACGGTATTCTCCTGATCTAACATTGGAGCATACACTACAGTATTCTCCTGATCTAACATTGGAGCATACACTACTGCTTTCTCCTGGCCTAACATTGGAGCGTACACTAATATACTCTGCTGATATAACTTTGGAGCATACACTACTGTATTCTCCTGACCTTACATTGGAGCATACACTACTGTATTCTCCTGATCTAACATTGGAGCATACACTTCTGTATTCTCCTGACCTAACATTGGAGCATACACTACTGTATTCTCCTGATATAACATTGGAGCATACACTACTGTATTCTCCTGATCTGACATTGGAGCATACACTACTGCTTTCTCCTGATCTGACATTGGAGCATACATTACTGCTTTCTCCTGATCTGACATTTGAGCATACACTACTGCTTTCTCCTGATCTGACATTTGAGCATACACTACTGCTTTCTCCTGATCTAACATTGGAGCATACACTACTGCTTTCTCCTGATCTAACATTTGAGCATACACTACTGCTTTCTCCTGATCTGACATTTGAGCATACACTACTGCTTTCTCCTGACCTAACATTGGAGCATACACTATTGTATTCTCCTGATCTGACATTGGAGCATACACTACTGCTTTCTCCTGATCTGACATTGGAGCATACACTACTGCTTTCTCCTTACCTAACATTATAGCATACACTACTGCTTTCTCCTGATCTAACATTGGAGCACACACTACTGTATTCTCCTGACCTGACATTGGAGCATAAACTACTGCATTCTCCTGATATAACTACTGTATTCTCTACTGTAACTACTGATATAACTACTGTATAATACTACTGTATTCTCCTGATCTAACATTGGAGCATACACTACTGTATTCTCCTGATCTAACATTGGAGCATACACTACTGCTTTCTCCTGATCTAACATTGGAGCATACACTACTGCTTTCTCCTGACCTAACATTGGAGCATACACTACTGCATTCTCCTGATCTAACATTGGAGCATACACTACTGCTTTCTCCTGATCTAACATTGGACCATATACTACTGTATTCTCCTGATATAACATTGGAGCATACACTACTGTATTCTCCTGACCTAACATTGGAGCATACACTACTGCATTCTCCAGATCTGACATAGGAGCATACACTACTGCTTTTTCCTGATCTGACATTGGAGCATACACTACTGCTTTCTCCTCATCTGACATTGGAGCATACACTACAGCTTTCTCCTGATCTGACATTGGAGCATACACTACTGCTTTCTTCTGACCTGACATTGGAGCATACACTACTGTATTATCCTGACCTGACATTGGAGCATACACTACTGCATTATCCTGATCTGACATTGGGGCATACACTACTGCTTTCTCCTAACCTAACATTGGAGCATACACTACTGTATTCTCCTGATCTAACATTGGAGCATACACTACTGTTTTCTCCTGACCTAACATTGGAGCATACACTACTGTATTCTCCTGACCTAACATTGGAGCATACACTACTGCTTTCTCCTGACCTAACATTGGAGCATACACTTTTGCTTTCTCCTGATCTGACATTGGAGCATACACTACTGCATTCTCCTGATCTGACATTGGAGCATACACTACTGCTTTCTCCTGACCTGACATTGGAGCATACACTACTCTTTTCTCCTGACCTGACATTGGAGCATACACTACTGTATTCTCCTGATATAACATTAGAGCATACACTACTGTATTTTCCTGACATAACATTGGAGCATACACTACTGTATTCTCCTGATATAACATTGGAGCATACACTACTGTATTCTCCTGATATAACATTGGAGCATTCACAACTGCATTCTCCTGATCTGACATTGGAGCATACACTACTGCTTTCTCCTGATCTGACATTGGAGCATACACTACTGCTTTCTCCTGATCTGACATTGGAGCATACACTACTGCTTTCTCCTGACCTGACATTGGAGCATACACTACTGCTTTCTCCTGATCTGACATTGGAGCATACACTACTGCTTTCTCCTGATCTGCCATTGGAGCATACACTACTGCTTTCTCCTGACCTAACATTGGAGCATACACTACTGTATTCTCCTGATCTGACATTGGAGCATACACTACTGTATTCTCCTGATCTGACATTGGAGCATACACTACTGCTTTCTCCTGATCTGACATTGAAGCATACACTATTGCTTTCTCCTGACCTATCATTGGAGCATACACTACTGCATTCTCCTGATCTAACATTGGAGCATACACTACTGCTTTCTCCTGACCTAACATTGGAGCATACACTACTGTATTCTCCTGATCTAACATTGGAGCATATACTACTGTATTCTCTTGATCTAACATTGGAGCATACACTACTGTACTCTCCTGATATAACATTGGAGCATACACTACTGCTTTCTCCTGATCTAACATTGGAGAATAAACTACTGCTTTCTCCTGACCTAACATTGGAGCATACACTACTGCATTCTCCTGATCTAACATTGGAGCATACACTACTGCTTTCTCCTGATCTAACATTGGAGCATACACTACTGAATTCTCCTGATATAACATTGGAGCATACACTACTGTATTCTCCTGACCTAACATTGGAGCATACACTACGGTATTCTCCTGATCTAACATTGGAGCATACACTACGGTATTCTCCTGATCAAACATTGGAGCATACACTACTGCTTTCTCCTGGCCTAACATTGGAGCATACACTACTGTATTCTCCTGATCTAACATTGGAGCATACACTACTGTATTCTCCTGATATAACATTGGAGCATACACTACTGCATTCTCCTGATCTGACATCGGAGCATACACTACTGCTTTCTCCAGATCTGACATCGGAGCATACACTACTGCTTTCTCCTCATCTGACACTGGAGCATACACTTCTGCTTTCTCCTGATCTGACATTGGAGCATACACTACTGCTTTCTCCTGATCTGACATTGGAGCATACACTACTGTATTCTCCTGATCTGACATTGGAGCATACACTACTGCTTTCTCCTGACCTGACATTGGAGCATACACTACTGCATTCTCCTCACCTGACATTGGAGCATACACTACTGCTTTCTCCTCACCTGACATTGGAGCATACACTACTGTATTCTCCTGATATAACATTAGAGCATACACTACTGCATTCTTCTGATCTAACATTGAAGCATACACTACTGCTTTCTCCTGATCTAACATTGGAGCATACACTACTGCATTCTCCTGATATAACATTGGAGCATACACTACTGCATTCTCCTGACCTAACATTGGAGCATACACTACTGCTTTCTCCTGAGCTGACATTGGAGCATACACTACTGCTTTCTCCTGACCTGACATTGGAGCATACACTACTGCTTTCTCCTGACCTGACATTGGAGCATACACTACTGTTTTCTCCTGACCTGACATTGGAGCATACACTACTGCTTTCTCCTGACCTCACACTGGAGCATACACTACTGCTTTCTCCTGATCTGACATTGGAGCATACACTACTGCTTTCTCCTGATCTGACATTGGAGCATACACTACTGCTTTCTCCTGACCTAACATTGGAGCATACACTACTGTATTCTCCTGATCTGACTTTGGAGCATACACTACTGCTTTCTCCTGATCTGACATTGAAGCATACACTATTGCTTTCTCCTGACCTATCATTGGAGCATACACTACTGCATTCTCCTCATCTGACATTGGAGCATACACTACTGCTTTCTCCTGACCTAACTTTGGAGCATACACTACTGTATTCTCCTGATCTAACATTGGAGCATACACTACTGTATTCTCCTGATCTAACGTTGGAGCATACACTACTGTTTTCTCCTGATATAACATTGGAGCATACACTCCTGCTTTCTACTGATCTAACATTGGAGCATACACTACGGTATTCTCCTGATCTAACATTGGAGCATACACTACTGTATTCTCCTGATCTAACATTGGAGCATACACTACTGCTTTCTCCTGGCCTAACATTGGAGCGTACACTACTATACTCTGCTGATATAACTTTGGAGCATACACTACTGTATTCTCCTGAGCTGACATTGGAGCATACACTACTGCTTTCTCCTGACCTGACATTGGAGCATACACTACTGCTTTCTCCTGACCTGACATTGGAGCATACACTACTGTTTTCTCCTGACCTGACATTGGAGCATACACTACTGCTTTCTCCTGACCTCACACTGGAGCATACACTACTGCTTTCTCCTGATCTGACATTGGAGCATACACTACTGCTTTCTCCTGATCTGACATTGGAGCATACACTACTGCTTTCTCCTGACCTAACATTGGAGCATACACAACTGCATTCTCCTGATCTGACATTGGAGCATACACTACTGCTTTCTCCTGATCTAACATTGGAGCATACACTACTGCTTTCTCCTGACCTAACATTGTAGCATACACTACTGCATTCTCCTGATCTAACATTGGAGCATACACTACTGCTTTCTCCTGATCTAACATTGGAGCATACACTACTGTATTCTCCTGACCTAACATTGGAGCATACACTACTGTATTCTCCTGACCTAACATTGGAGCATACACTACTGCTTTCTCCTGACCTGACATTGGAGCATACACTACTGTTTTCTCCTGACCTAACATTGGAGCATACACTACTGCTTTCTCCTGACCTAACATTGGAGCATACACTACTGTATTCTCCTGATCTAACATTGGAGCATACACTACTGTATTCTCCTGATCTGACATTGGAGCATACACTACTGCTTTCTCCTGATCTGACATTGAAGCATACACTATTGCTTTCTCCTTGCCTATCATTGGAGCATACACTACTGCATTCTCCTGATCTGACATTGGAGCATACACTACTGCTTTCTCCTGACCTAACATTGGAGCATACACTACTGTATTCTCCTGATCTAACATTGGATCATACACTACTGTATTCTCCTGATCTAACATTGGAGCATAAACTACTGTTTTCTCCTGATATAACATTGGAGCATACACTCCTGCTTTCTCCTGATCTAACATTGGAGCATAAACTACTGCTTTCTCCTGACCTAACATTGGAGCATACACTACTGCATTCTCCTGATCTAACATTGGAGCATACACTACTGCTTTCTCCTGATCTAACATTGGAGCATACACTACTGTATTCTCCTGATATAACATTGGAGCATACACTACTGTATTCTCCTGATCTAACATTGGAGCATACACTACGGTATTCTCCTGATCTAACATTGGAGCATACACTACTGTATTCTCCTGATCTAACATTGGAGCATACACTACTGCTTTCTCCTGGCCTAACATTGGAGCGTACACTACTATACTCTGCTGATATAACTTTGGAGCATACACTACTGTATTCTACTGACCTTACATTGGAGCATACACTACTGTATTCTCCTGATCTAACATTGGAGCATACACTTCTGTATTCTCCTGACCTAACATTGGAGCATACACTACTGTATTCTCCTGATATAACATTGGAGCATACACTACTGTATTCTCCTGACCTAACATTGGAGCATACACTACTGTTTTCTCCTGACCTAACATTGGAGCATACACTACTGCTTTCTCCTGACCTAACATTGGAGCATACACTACTGTATTCTCCTGATCTAACATTGGAGCATACACTACTGTATTCTCCTGATCTGACATTGGAGCATACACTACTGCATTCTCCTGATCTGATATTGGAGCATACACTACTGTATTCTCCTGATCTGACATTGGAGCATACACTACTGCTTTCTCCTGACCTAACATTGGAGCATACACTACTGTATTCTCCTGATATAACATCGGAGCATACACTACTGCTTTCTCCTGATCTGACATCGGAGCATACACTACTGCTTTCTCCTCATCTGACATTGGAGCATACACTACTGCTTTCTCCTGATCTGACATTGGAGCATACACTACTGCTTTCTCCTGATCTGACATTGGAGCATACACTACTGTATTCTCCTGACCTGACATTGGAGCATACACTACTGCATTCTCCTGAGCTAACATTGGAGCATACACTACTGCTTTCTCCTGACCTAACATTGGAGCATACACTACTGCTTTCTCCTGATCTGACATTGGAGCATACACTACTGCATTCTCCTGATCTGACATTGGAGCATACACTACTGCTTTCTCCTCACCTGACATTGGAGCATACACTACTGTTTTCTCCTGACCTGACATTGGAGCATACACTACTGCATTCTCCTGATCTGACATTGGAGCATACACTACTGCTTTCTCCTCACCTCACATTGGAGCATACACTACTGTTTTCTCCTGACATGACATTGGAGCATACACTACTGCATTCTCCTGATCTAACATTAGAGCATACACTACTGCATTCTTCTGATCTAACATTGGAGCATACACTACTGCTTTCTCTTGATCTAACATTGGAGCATACAGTACTGCATTCTCCTGACCTAACATTGGAGCATACACTACTGCTTTCTCCTGACCTGACATTGGAGCATACACTACTGTTTTCTCCTGACCTGACATTGGAGCATACACTACTGCTTTCTCCTGACCTGACATTGGAGCATACACTACTGTATTCTCCTGATCTAACATTGGAGCATACACTACTGTATTCTCCTGATCTAACATTGGAGCATACACAACTGCTTTCTCCTGAACTGACATTGGAGCATACACTACTGCTTTCTCCTGACCTGACATTGGAGCATACACTACTGTATTCTCCTGATCTGACATTGGAGCAAACACTACTGCTTTCTCCTGACCTGACATTGGAGCATACACTACTGCTTTCTCCTGACCTGACATTGGAGCATACACTACTGCTTTCTCCTGACCTAACATTGGAGCATACACTACTGCTTTCTCCTGACCTAACATTGGAGCATACACTACTGTATTCTCCTGAGCTGACATTGGAGCATACACTACTGCTTCTCCTGATCTGACATTGGAGCATACACAACTGCATTCTCCTGATCTGACATTGGAGCATACACTACTGCTTTCTCCTGATCTAACATTGGAGCATACACTACTGCTTTCTCCTGACCTAACATTGTAGCATACACTACTGCATTCTCCTGATCTAACATTGGAGCATACACTACTGCTTTCTCCTGATCTAACATTGGAGCATACACTACTGTATTCTCCTGACATAACATTGGAGCATACACTACTGTATTCTCCTGACCTAACATTGGAGCATACACTACTGCTTTCTCCTGACCTGACATTGGAGCATACACTACTGTTTTCTCCTGACCTAACATTGGAGCATACACTACTGCTTTCTCCTGACCTAACATTGGAGCATACACTACTGTATTCTCCTGATCTAACATTGGAGCATACACTACTGCATTCTCCTGATCTGACATTGTAGCATACACTACTGCTTTCTCCTGATCTGACATTGGAGCATACACTACTGTATTCTCCTGATCTAACATTGGAGCATACACTACTGGATTCTCCTGATATAACTACTGTATTCTCTACTGTAACTACTGATATAACTACTGTATAATACTACTGTATTCTCCTGATCTAACATTGGAGCATACACTACTGTATTTTCCTGATATAACATTGGAGCATACACTACTGTATTCTCCTGATATAACATTGGAGCATACACTACTGTATTCTCCTGATATAACATTGGAGCATACACAACTGTATTCTCCTGATCTGACATTGGAGCATACACTACTGTATTCTCCTGATCTAACATTGGAGCATACACTACTGCTTTCTCCTGACCTAACATTGGAGCATACACTACTGTATTCTCCTGATCTAACATTGGAGCATACACTACTGTATTCTCCTGATATAACATTGGAGCATACACTACTGCATTCTCCTGATCTGACATCGGAGCATACACTACTGCTTTCTCCAGATCTGACATCGGAGCATACACTACTGCTTTCTCCTCATCTAACAGTGGAGCATACACTTCTGCTTTCTCCTGATCTGACATTGGAGCATACACTACTGCTTTCTCCTGATCTGACATTGGAGCATACACTACTGTATTCTCCTGATCTGACATTGGAGCATACACTACTGCTTTCTCCTGACCTGACATTGGAGCATACACTACTGCATTCTCCTCACCTGACATTGGAGCATACACTACTGCTTTCTCCTCACCTGACATTGGAGCATACACTACTGTATTCTCCTGATATAACATTAGAGCATACACTACTGCATTCTTCTGATCTAACATTGAAGCATACACTACTGCTTTCTCCTGATCTAACATTGGAGCATACACTACTGCATTCTCCTGATATAACATTGGAGCATACACTACTGCATTCTCCTGACCTAACATTGGAGCATACACTACTGCTTTCTCCTGAGCTGACATTGGAGCATACACTACTGCTTTCTCCTGACCTGACATTGGAGCATACACTACTGCTTTCTCCTGACCTGACATTGGAGCATACACTACTGTTTTCTCCTGACCTGACATTGGAGCATACACTACTGCTTTCTCCTGACCTCACACTGGAGCATACACTACTGCTTTCTCCTGATCTGACATTGGAGCATACACTACTGCTTTCTCCTGATCTGACATTGGAGCATACACTACTGCTTTCTCCTGACCTAACATTGGAGCATACACTACTGTATTCTCCTGATCTGACTTTGGAGCATACACTACTGCTTTCTCCTGATCTGACATTGAAGCATACACTATTGCTTTTTCCTGACCTATCATTGGAGCATACACTACTGCATTCTCCTCATCTGACATTGGAGCATACACTACTGCTTTCTCCTGACCTAACTTTGGAGCATACACTACTGTATTCTCCTGATCTAACATTGGAGCATACACTACTGTATTCTCCTGATCTAACGTTGGAGCATACACTACTGTTTTCTCCTGATATAACATTGGAGCATACACTCCTGCTTTCTACTGATCTAACATTGGAGCATACACTACGGTATTCTCCTGATCTAACATTGGAGCATACACTACTGTATTCTCCTGATCTAACATTGGAGCATACACTACTGCTTTCTCCTGGCCTAACATTGGAGCGTACACTACTATACTCTGCTGATATAACTTTGGAGCATACACTACTGTATTCTCCTGACCTTACATTGGAGCATACTCTACTGTATTCTCCTGATCTAACAGTGGAGCATACACTTCTGTATTCTCCTGACCTAACATTGGAGCATACACTACTGTATTCTCCTGATATAACATTGGAGCATACACTACTGTATTCTCCTGATCTGACATTGGAGCATACACTACTGCTTTCTCCTGATCTGACATTGGAGCATACATTACTGCTTTCTCCTGATCTGACATTTGAGCATACACTACTGCTTTCTCCTGATCTGACATTTGAGCATACACTACTGCTTTCTCCTGATCTAACATTGGAGCATACACTACTGCTTTCTCCTGATCTAACAGTTGAGCATACACTACTGCTTTCTCCTGATCTGACATTTGAGCATACACTACTGCTTTCTCCTGACCTAACATTGGAGCATACACTACTGTTTTCTCCTCATCTAACATTAGAGCATACACTACTGCTTTCTCCAGATCTGACATTGGAGCATACACTACTGCTTTCTCCTTACCTAACATTGGAGCATACACTACTGCTTTCTCCTGATATAACATTGGAGCATACACTACTGTATTCTCCTGACCTGACATTGGAGCATACACTACTGCATTCTCCTGATATAACTACTGTATTCTCTACTGTAACTACTGATATAACTACTGTATAATACTACTGTATTCTCCTGATGTAACATTGGAGCATACACTACTGTATTCTCCAGATATAACATTGGAGCATACACTACTGCTTTCTCCTGACCTAACATTGGAGCATACACTACTGCATTCTCCTGATCTAACATTGGAGCATACACTACTGCTTTCTCCTGACCTAACATTGGAGCATACACTACTGTATTCTCCTGATCTAACATTGGAGCATACACTACTGCATTCTCCTGATATAACATTGGAGCATACACTACTGCTTTCTCCTGATCTAACATTGGAGCATACACTACTGTATTCTCCTGATCTAACATTGGAGCATACACTACTGCTTTGTCCTGGCCTAACATTGGAGCGTACACTACTATACTCTGCTGATATAACTTTGGAGCATACACTACTGCATTCTCCTGATCTAACATTGGAGCATACACTACTGCTTTCTCCTGACCTAACATTGGAGCATACACTACTGTATTCTCCTGATCTAACATTGGAGCATACACTACTGTATTCTCCTGATCTAACATTGGAGCATACACTACTGCATTCTCCTGATCTAACATTGGAGCATACACTACTGCTTTCTCCTGATCTGACATTGGAGCATACACTACTGTATTCTCCTGATATAACATTGGAGCATACACTACTGTATTTTCCTGATCTAACATTGGAGCATACACTACGGTATTCTCCTGATCTAACATTGGAGCATACACTACTGTATTCTCCTGATCTAACATTGGAGCATACACTACTGCTTTGTCCTGGCCTAACATTGGAGCGTACACTACTATACTCTGCTGATATAACTTTGGAGCATACACTACTGTATTCTCCTGACCTTACATTGGAGCATACACTACTGTTTTCTCCTGATCTAACATTGGAGCATACACTTCTGTATTCTCCTGACCTAACATTGGAGCATATACTACTGTATTCTCCTGATATAACATTGGAGAATACACTACTGTATTCTCCTGATCTGACATTGGAGCATATACTACTGCTTCTCCTGATCTGACATTGGAGCACACACTACTACATTCTCCTGATCTAACATTGGAGCATACACTACTGCTTTCTCCTGACCTAACATTGTAGCATACACTACTGCATTCTCCTGATCTAACATTGGAGCATACACTACTGCTTTCTCCTGATCTAACATTGGAGCATACACTACTGTATTCTCCTGACATAACATTGGAGCATACACTACTGTATTCTCCTGACCTAACATTGGAGCATACACTACTGTTTTCTCCTGACCTAACATTGGAGCATACACTACTGCTTTCTCCTGACCTAACATTGGAGCATACACTACTGCATTCTCCTGATCTGACATTGGAGCATACACTACTGCATTCTCCTGACATAACATTGGAGCATACACTACTGTATTCTCCTGACCTAACATTGGAGCATACACTACTGCTTTCTCCTAACCTGACATTGGAGCATACACTACTGTTTTCTCCTGACCTAACATTGGAGCATACACTACTGCTTTCTCCTGACCTAACATTGGAGCATACACTACTCTATTCTCCTGATCTAACATTGGAGCATACACTACTGTATTCTCCTGATATAACATTGGAGCATACACTACTGCATTCTCCTGATCTGACATTGTAGCATACACTACTGCTTTCTCCTGATCTGACATTGGAGCATACACTACTGTATTCTCCTGATCTAACATTGGAGCATACACTACTGCATTCTCCTGATCTGACATTGTAGCATACACTACTGCTTTCTCCTGATCTGACATTGGAGCATACACTACTGCATTCTCCTGATCTAACATTGGAGCATACACTACTGCTTTCTCCTGACCTAACATTGGATCATACACTACTGCTTTCTCCTGACCTAACATTGGAGCATACACTACTGTATTCTCCTGATCTTACACTGGAGCAAACACTACTGTATTCTCCTGATATAACATTGGAGCATACACTACTGCATTCTCCTGATCTGACATTGGAGCATACACTACTGCTTTCTCCTGATCTGACATTGGAGCATACACTACTGCTTTCTCCTCATCTAACATTGGAGCATACACTACAGCTTTCTCCTGATCTGACATTGGAGCATACACTACTGCTTTCTCCTGACCTTACATTGGAGCATACACTACTGTATTATCCTGACCTGACATTGGAGCATACACTACTGCATTATCCTGATCTGACATTGGAGAATACACTACTGTATTCTCCTGATCTGACATTGGAGCATACACTACTGTTTTCTCCTCACCTAACATTGGAGCATACACTACTGTATTCTCCTGACCTAACATTGGAGCATACACTACTGCTTTCTCCTGACCTAACATTGGAGCATACACTACTGCTTTCTCCTGATCTGACATTGGAGCATACACTACTGCATTCTCCTGATCTGACATTGGAGCATACACTACTGCTTTCTCCTGACCAGACATTGGAGCATACACTACTCTTTTCTCCTGACCTGACATTGGAGCATACACTACTGTATTCTCCTGATATAACATTAGAGCATACACTACTGCATTTTCCTGACATAACATTGGAGCATACACTACTGTATTCTCCTGATATAACATTGGAGCATACACTACTGTATTCTCCTGATATAACATTGGAGCATACACAACTGCAATCTCCTGATCTGACATTGGAGCATACACTACTGCTTTCTCCTGATCTGACATTGGAGCATACACTACTGCTTTCTCCTGATCTGACATTGGAGCATACACTACTGCTTTCTCCTGACCTGACATTGGAGCATACA
This sequence comes from Taudactylus pleione, assembly GCA_031769625.1. NCBI lineage: Eukaryota > Metazoa > Chordata > Amphibia > Anura > Myobatrachidae > Taudactylus > Taudactylus pleione. The sequence continues at coordinate 17,911,970 of JAUIMM010000255.1, read as the reverse complement.
CTACTGCTTTCTCCTGATCTGACATTGGAGCATACACTACTGCTTTCTCCTGATCTGACATTGGAGCATACACTACTGCTTTCTCCTGACCTAACATTGGAGCATACACTACTGTATTCTCCTGATCTGACATTGGAGCATACACTACTGCTTTCTCCTGATCTGACATTGAAGTATACACTATTGCTTTCTCCTGGCCTATCATTGGAGCATACACTACTGCATTCTCCTGATCTGACATTGGAGCATACACTACTGCTTTCTCCTGACCTAACATTGGAGCATACACTACTGTATTCTCCTGATCTAACATTGGATCATACACTACTGTATTCTCCTGATCTAACATTGGAGCATACACTACTGTTTTCTCCTGATATAACATTGGAGCATACACTCCTGCTTTCTCCTGATCTAACATTGGAGCATAAACTACTGCTTTCTCCTGACCTAACATTGGAGCATACACTACTGCATTCTCCTGATCTAACATTGGAGCATACACTACTGCTTTCTCCTGATCTAACATTGGAGCATACACTACTGTATTCTCCTGATATAACATTGGAGCATACACTACTGTATTCTCCTGATCTAACATTGGAGCATACACTACGGTATTCTCCTGATCTAACATTGGAGCATACACTACTGTATTCTCCTGATCTAACATTGGAGCATACACTACTGCTTTCTCCTGGCCTAACATTGGAGCGTACACTACTATACTCTGCTGATATAACTTTGGAGCATACACTACTGTATTCTCCTGACCTTACATTGGAGCATACACTACTGTATTCTCCTGATCTAACATTGGAGCATACACTTCTGTATTCTCCTGACCTAACATTGGAGCATACACTACTGTATTCTCCTGATATAACATTGGAGCATACACTACTGTATTCTCCTGACCTAACATTGGAGCATACACTACTGTTTTCTCCTGACCTAACATTGGAGCATACACTACTGCTTTCTCCTGACCTAACATTGGAGCATACACTACTGTATTCTCCTGATCAAACATTGGAGCATACACTACTGTATTCTCCTGATATAACATTGGAGCATACACTACTGCATTCTCCTGATCTGACATTGGAGCATACACTACTGCTTTCTCCTGATCTGACATTGGAGCATACACTACTGTATTCTCCTGATCTGACATTGGAGCATACACTACTGCTTTCTCCTGACCTAACATTGGAGCATACACTACTGTATTCTCCTGATATAACATCGGAGCATACACTACTGCTTTCTCCTGACCTGACATTGGAGCATACACTACTGTATTCTCCTGTTCTGACATTGGAGCATACACTACTGCTTTCTCCTGATCTGACATTGGAGCATACACTACTGCTTTCTCCTGACATAACATTGGAGCATACACTACTGCTTTCTCCTGACCTTACATTGGAGCATACACTACTGTATTCTCCTGATATAACATTGGAGCATACACTACTGCATTCTCCTGATCTGACATTGGAGCATACACTACTGCTTTCTCCTGATCTGACATTGTAGCATACACTACTGCTTTCTCCTCATCTAACATTGGAGCATACACTACAGCTTTCTCCTCATCTGACATTGGAGCATACACTACTGCTTTCTCCTGACCTGACATTGGAGCATACACTACTGTATTATCCTGACCTGACATTGGAGCATACACTACTGCATTATCCTGATCTGACATTGGAGCATACACTACTGCTTTCTCCTGACCTGACATTGGAGCATACACTACTGTATTCTCCTGATCTAACATTGGAGCATACACTACTGTTTTCTCCTGACCAAACATTGGAGCACACACTACTGTATTCTCCTGACCAAACATTGGAGCATACACTACTGCTTTCTCCTGACCTCACATTGGAGCATACACTACTGCTTTCTCCTGATCTGATATTGGAGCATACACTACTGTATTCTCCTGATCTGACATTGGAGCATACACTACTGCTTTCTCCTGATCTGACATTGTAGCATACACTACTGCTTTCTCCTCATCTAACATTGGAGCATACACTACAGCTTTCTCCTCATCTGACATTGGAGCATACACTACTGCTTTCTCCTGACCTGACATTGGAGCATACACTACTGTATTATCCTGACCTGACATTGGAGCATACACTACTGCATTATCCTGATCTGACATTGGAGCATACACTACTGCTTTCTCCTGACCTGACAATGGAGCATACACTACTGTATTCTCCTGATCTAACATTGGAGCATACACTACTGTTTTCTCCTGACCAAACATTGGAGCACACACTACTGTATTCTCCTGACCAAACATTGGAGCATACACTACTGCTTTCTCCTGACCTCACATTGGAGCATACACTACTGCTTTCTCCTGATCTGATATTGGAGCATACACTACTGTATTCTCCTGATCTGACATTGGAGCATACACTACTGCTTTCTCCTGACCTGACATTGGAGCATACACTACTGCTTTCTCCTGACCTGACATTGGAGCATACTCTACTGTATTCTCATGATCTAACACTGGAGCATACACTACTGTATTCTCCTGATATAACATTGGAGCATACACTACTGCATTCTCCTGATCTGACATTGGAGCATACACTACTGCTTTCTCCTGATCTGACATTGGAGCATACACTACTGCTTTCTCCTCATCTGACATTGGAGCATACACTACAGCTTTCTCCTGATCTGACTTTGGAGCATACACTACTGCTTTCTCCTGACCTGACATTGGAGCATACACTACTGTATTATCCTGACCTGACATTGGAGCATACACTACTGCATTATCCTGATCTGACATTGGAGCATACACTACTGCTTTCTCCTGACCTAACATTGGAGCATACACTACTGCTTTCTCCTGACCTAACACTGGAGCATACACTACTGTATTCTCCTGATCTAGCACTGGAGCATACACTACTGTATTCTCCTGATATAACATTGGAGCATACACTACTGCATTCTCCTGATCTGACATTGGAGCATACACTACTGCTTTCTCCTCATCTGACATTGGAGCATACACTACTGCATTATCCTGATCTGACATTGGAGCATACACTACTGCTTTCTCCTGACCTAACATTGGAGCATACACTACTGTATTCTCCTGATCTAACATTGGAGCATACACTACTGTTTTCTCCTGACCTAACATTGGAGCATACACTACTGTATTCTCCAGACCTAACATTGGAGCATACACTACTGCTTTCTCCTGACCTAACATTGGAGCATACACTACTGCTTTCTCCTGATCTGACATTGGAGCATACACTACTGCATTCTCCTGATCTGACATTGGAGCATACACTACTGCTTTCTCCTGACCTGACATTGGAGCATACACTACTCTTTTCTCCTGACCTGACATTGGAGCATACACTACTGTATTCTCCTGATATAACATTAGAGCATACACTACTGTATTTTCCTGACATAACATTGGAGCATACACTACTGTATTCTCCTGATATAACATTGGAGCATACACTACTGTATTCTCCTGATATAACATTGGAGCATACACAACTGTATTCTCCTGATCTGACATTGGAGCATACACTACTGCTTTCTCCTGATCTGACAATGGAGCATACACTACTGCTTTCTCCTGGCCTAACATTGGAGCGTACACTGCTATACTCTGCTGATATAACTTTGGAGCATACACTACTGTTTTCTCCTGACCTTACATTGGAGCATACACTACTGTATTCTCCTGATCTAACATTGGAGCATACACTTCTGTATTCTCCTGACCTAACATTGGAGCATACACTACTGTATTCTCCTGATATAACATTGGAGCATACACTACTGTATTCTCCGGATCTGACATTGGAGCATATACTACTGCTTCTCCTGATCTGACATTGGAGCATACACTTCTGCATTCTCCTGATCTAACATTGGAGCATACACTACTGCTTTCTCCTGATCTAACATTGGAGCATACACTACTGCTTTCTCCTGACCTAACTTTGGAGCATACACTACTGCATTCTCCTGATCTGACATTGGAGCATACACTACTGCTTTCTCCTGATCTAACATTGGAGCATACACTACTGTATTCTCCTGACCTAACATTGGAGCATACACTACTCATTTCTCCTGACCTGACATTGGAGCATACACTACTGTATTCTCCTGATATAACATTAGAGCATACACTACTGTATTTTCCTGACATAACATTGGAGCATACACTACTGTATTCTCCTGATATAACATTGGAGCATACACTACTGTATTCTCCTGATATAACATTGGAGCATACACAACTGTATTCTCCTGATCTGACATTGGAGCATACACTACTGCTTTCTCCTGATCTGACATTGGAGCATACACTACTGCTTTCTCCTGATCTGACATTGGAGCATACACTACTGCTTTCTCCTGACCTGACATTGGAGCATACACTACTGCTTTCTCCTGATCTGACATTGGAGCATACACTACTGCTTTCTCCTGATCTGACATTGGAGCATACACTACTGCTTTCTCCTGATCTGATATTGGAGCATACACTACTGCTTTCTTCTGACCTTACATTGGAGCATACACTACTGTATTCTCCTGATCTGACATTGGAGCATACACTACTGCTTTCTCCTGATCTGACATTGAAGCATACACTATTGCTTTCTCCACTACTGCTTTCTCCAGATCTAACATTGGAGCATACACTACTGTATTCTCCTGATATAACATTGGAGCATACACTACTGTATTCTCCTGATCTAACATTGAAGCATACACTACGGTATTCTCCTGATCTAACATTGGAGCATACACTACAGTATTCTCCTGATCTAACATTGGAGCATACACTACGGTATTCTCCTGATCTAACATTGGAGCATACACTACAGTATTCTCCTGATCTAACATTGAAGCATACACTACGGTATTCTCCTGATCTAACATTGGAGCATACACTACAGTATTCTCTTGATCTAACATTGGAGCATACACTACTGTATTCTCCTGATCTGACATTGGAGCATAAACTACTGCTTTCTCCTGATCTGACATTGGAGCATACATTACTGCTTTCTCCTGATCTGACATTTGAGCATACACTACTGCTTTCTCCTGATCTGACATTTGAGCATACACTACTGCTTTCTCCTGATCTAACATTGGAGCATACACTACTGCTTTCTCCTGATCTAACATTTGAGCATACACTACTGCTTTCTCCTGATCTGACATTTGAGCAGACACTACTGCTTTCTCCTGACCTAACATTGGAGCATACACTACTGTATTCTCCTGATCTGACATTGGACCATACACTACTGCTTTCTCCTGATCTGACATTGGAGCATACACTACTGCTTTCTCCTTACCTAACATTGGAGCATACACTACTGCTTTCTCCTGATCTAACATTGGAGCATACACTACTGTATTCTCCTGACCTGACATTGGAGCATACACTACTGCATTCTCCTGATATAACTACTGTATTCTCTACTGTAACTACTGATATAACTACTGTATAATACTACTGTATTCTCCTGATCTAACATTGGAGCATACACTACTGTATTCTCCTGATCTAACATTGGAGCATACACTACTGCTTTCTCCTGATCTAACATTGGAGCATACACTACTGCTTTCTCCTGACCTAACATTGGAGCATACACTACTGCATTCTCCTGATCTAACATTGGAGCATACACTACTGCTTTCTCCTGATCTAACATTGGACCATATACTACTGTATTCTCCTGATATAACATTGGAGCATACACTACTGTATTCTCCTGACCTAACATTGGAGCATACACTACTGCTTTCTCCTGACCAGACATTGGAGCATACACTACTGTTTTCTCCTGACCTGACATTGGAGCATACACTACTGCTTTCTCCTGACCTGACATTGGAGCATACACTACTGTATTCTCCTGATCTAACATTGGAGCATACACTACTGCTTTCTCCTGACCTGACATTGGAGCATACACTACTGTATTCTCCTGATCTGACTTTGGAGCATACACTACTGCTTTCTCCTGATCTGACATTGGAGCATACACTACTGTTTTCACCTGACCTAACATTGGAGCATACACTACTGCTTTCTCCTGACCTAACATTGGAGCATACACTACTGTTTTCTCCTGAGCTGACATTGGAGCGTATACTACTGCTTCTCCTGATCTGACATTGGAGCATACACTACTGCATTCTCCTGATCTAACATTGGAGCATACACTACTGTATTCTCCTGATATAACATTGGAGCAAACACTACTGCATTCTCCTGATCTGACATCGGAGCATACACTACTGCTTTCTCCAGATCTGACATCGGAGCATACACTACTGCTTTCTCCTGACCTGACATTGGAGCATACACTACTGCTTTCTCCTGATCTGACATTGGAGCATACACTACTGCTTTCTCCTGATCTGACATTGGAGCATAAACTACTGCTTTCTCCTGACCTAACATTGGAGCATACACTACTGTATTCTCCTGATCTGACATTGGAGCATACACTACTGCTTTCTCCTGATCTGACATTGAAGCATACACTATTGCTTTCTCCAGACCTATCATTGGAGCATACACTACTGCATTCTCCTGATCTAACATTGGAGCATACACTACTGCTTTCTCCTGACCTAACATTGGAGAATACACTACTGCTTTCTCCTGATCTAACATTGGAGCATACACTACTGTATTCTCCTGATCTAACATTGGAGCATACACTACTGCATTCTCCTGATATAACATTGGTTGCATACACTACTGCTTTCTCCTGATCTAACATTGGAGAATAAACTACTGCTTTCTCCTGACCTAACATTGGAGCATACACTACTGCTTTCTCCTGATCTAACATTGGAGCATACACTACTGTATTCTCCTGATATAACATTGGAGCATACACTACTGTATTCTCCTGATCTAACATTGGAGCATACACTACGGTATTCTCCTGATCTAACATTGGAGCATACACTGCGGTATTCTCCTGATCTAACATTGGAGCATACACTACTGCTTTCTCCTGGCCTAACATTGGAGCGTACACTACTATACTCTGCTGATATAACTTTGGAGCATACACTACTGTATTCTCCTGACCTTACATTGGAGCACACACTACTGTATTCTCCTGATCTAACATTGGAGCATACACTACTGTATTCTCCTGATATAACATTGGAGCATACACTACTGCTTTGTCCTGGCCTAACATTGGAGCATACACTACTGTATTCTCCTGATCTAACATTGGAGCATACACTACTGCATTCTCCTGATATAACATTGGAGCATACACTACTGCTTTCTCCTGATCTAACATTGGAGCATACACTACTGTATTCTCCTGATATAACATTGGAGCATACACTACTGTATTCTCCTGATCTAACATTGGAGCATACACTACGGTATTCTCCTGATCTAACATTGGAGCATACACTACTGTATTCTCCTGATCTAACATTGGAGCATACACTACTGCTTTGTCCTGGCCTAACATTGGAGCGTACACTACTATACTCTGCTGATATAACTTTGGAGCATACACTACTGCATTCTCCTGATCTAACATTGGAGCATACACTACTGCTTTCTCCTGACCTAACATTGGAGCATACACTACTGTATTCTCCTGATCTAACATTGGAGCATACACTACTGTATTCTCCTGATCTAACATTGGAGCATACACTACTGCATTCTCCTGATCTAACATTGGAGCATACACTACTGCTTTCTCCTGATCTGACATTGGAGCATACACTACTGTATTCTCCTGATATAACATTGGAGCATACACTACTGTATTTTCCTGATCTAACATTGGAGAATACACTACGGTATTCTCCTGATCTAACATTGGAGCATACACTACTGTATTCTCCTGATCTAACATTGGAGCATACACTACTGCTTTGTCCTGGCCTAACATTGGAGCGTACACTACTATACTCTGCTGATATAACTTTGGAGCATACACTACTGTATTCTCCTGACCTTACATTGGAGCATACACTACTGTTTTCTCCTGATCTAACATTGGAGCATACACTTCTGTATTCTCCTGACCTAACATTGGAGCATATACTACTGTATTCTCCTGATATAACATTGGAGAATACACTACTGTATTCTCCTGATCTGACATTGGAGCATATACTACTGCTTCTCCTGATCTGACATTGGAGCACACACTACTACATTCTCCTGATCTAACATTGGAGCATACACTACTGCTTTCTCCTGACCTAACATTGTAGCATACACTACTGCATTCTCCTGATCTAACATTGGAGCATACACTACTGCTTTCTCCTGATCTAACATTGGAGCATACACTACTGTATTCTCCTGACATAACATTGGAGCATACACTACTGTATTCTCCTGACCTAACATTGGAGCATACACTACTGTTTTCTCCTGACCTAACATTGGAGCATACACTACTGCTTTCTCCTGACCTAACATTGGAGCATACACTACTGCATTCTCCTGATCTGACATTGGAGCATACACTACTGCATTCTCCTGACATAACATTGGAGCATACACTACTGTATTCTCCTGACCTAACATTGGAGCATACACTACTGCTTTCTCCTAACCTGACATTGGAGCATACACTACTGTTTTCTCCTGACCTAACATTGGAGCATACACTACTGCTTTCTCCTGACCTAACATTGGAGCATACACTACTCTATTCTCCTGATCTAACATTGGAGCATACACTACTGTATTCTCCTGATATAACATTGGAGCATACACTACTGCATTCTCCTGATCTGACATTGTAGCATACACTACTGCTTTCTCCTGATCTGACATTGGAGCATACACTACTGTATTCTCCTGATCTAACATTGGAGCATACACTACTGCATTCTCCTGATCTGACATTGTAGCATACACTACTGCTTTCTCCTGATCTGACATTGGAGCATACACTACTGCATTCTCCTGATCTAACATTGGAGCATACACTACTGCTTTCTCCTGACCTAACATTGGATCATACACTACTGCTTTCTCCTGACCTAACATTGGAGCATACACTACTGTATTCTCCTGATCTTACACTGGAGCAAACACTACTGTATTCTCCTGATATAACATTGGAGCATACACTACTGCATTCTCCTGATCTGACATTGGAGCATACACTACTGCTTTCTCCTGATCTGACATTGGAGCATACACTACTGCTTTCTCCTCATCTAACATTGGAGCATACACTACAGCTTTCTCCTGCTCTGACATTGGAGCATACACTACTGCTTTCTCCTGACCTGACATTGGAGCATACACTACTGTATTATCCTGACCTGACATTGGAGCATACACTACTGCATTATCCTGATCTGACATTGGAGAATACACTACTGTATTCTCCTGATCTGACATTGGAGCATACACTACTGTTTTCTCCTCACCTAACATTGGAGCATACACTACTGTATTCTCCTGACCTAACATTGGAGCATACACTACTGCTTTCTCCTGACCTAACATTGGAGCATACACTACTGCTTTCTCCTGATCTGACATTGGAGCATACACTACTGCATTCTCCTGATCTGACATTGGAGCATACACTACTGCTTTCTCCTGACCAGACATTGGAGCATACACTACTCTTTTCTCCTGACCTGACATTGGAGCATACACTACTGTATTCTCCTGATATAACATTAGAGCATACACTACTGCATTTTCCTGACATAACATTGGAGCATACACTACTGTATTCTCCTGATATAACATTGGAGCATACACTACTGTATTCTCCTGATATAACATTGGAGCATACACAACTGCAATCTCCTGATCTGACATTGGAGCATACACTACTGCTTTCTCCTGATCTGACATTGGAGCATACACTACTGCTTTCTCCTGATCTGACATTGGAGCATACACTACTGCTTTCTCCTGACCTGACATTGGAGCATACACTACTGCTTTCTCCTGATCTGACATTGGAGCATACACTACTGCTTTCTCCTGATCTGACATTGGAGCATACACTACTGCTTTCTCCTGACCTAACATTGGAGCATACACTACTGTATTCTCCTGATCTGACATTGGAGCATACACTACTGCTTTCTCCTGATCTGACATTGAAGTATACACTATTGCTTTCTCCTGGCCTATCATTGGAGCATACACTACTGCATTCTCCTGATCTGACATTGGAGCATACACTACTGCTTTCTCCTGACCTAACATTGGAGCATACACTACTGTATTCTCCTGATCTAACATTGGATCATACACTACTGTATTCTCCTGATCTAACATTGGAGCATACACTACTGTTTTCTCCTGATATAACATTGGAGCATACACTCCTGCTTTCTCCTGATCTAACATTGGAGCATACACTACTGCTTTCTCCTGACCTAACATTGGAGCATACACTACTGCATTCTCCTGATCTAACATTGGAGCATACACTACTGATTTCTCCTGATCTAACATTGGAGCATACACTACTGTATTCTCCTGATATAACATTGGAGCATACACTACTGTATTCTCCTGATCTAACATTGGAGCATACACTACGGTATTCTCCTGATCTAACATTGGAGCATACACTACTGTATTCTCCTGATCTAACATTGGAGCATACACTACTGCTTTCTCCTGGCCTAACATTGGAGCGTACACTACTATACTCTGCTGATATAACTTTGGAGCATACACTACTGTATTCTCCTGACCTTACATTGGAGCATACACTACTGTATTCTCCTGATCTAACATTGGAGCATACACTTCTGTATTCTCCTGACCTAACATTGGAGCATACACTACTGTATTCTCCTGATATAACATTGGAGCATACACTACTGTATTCTCCTGACCTAACATTGGAGCATACACTACTGTTTTCTCCTGACCTAACATTGGAGCATACACTACTGCTTTCTCCTGACCTAACATTGGAGCATACACTACTGTATTCTCCTGATCAAACATTGGAGCATACACTACTGTATTCTCCTGATATAACATTGGAGCATACACTACTGCATTCTTCTGATCTGACATTGGAGCATACACTACTGCTTTCTCCTGATCTGACATTGGAGCATACACTACTGTATTCTCCTGATCTGACATTGGAGCATACACTACTGCTTTCTCCTGACCTAACATTGGAGCATACACTACTGTATTCTCCTGATATAACATCGGAGCATACACTACTGCTTTCTCCTGACCTTACATTGGAGCATACACTACTGTATTCTCCTGTTCTGACATTGGAGCATACACTACTGCTTTCTCCTGATCTGACATTGGAGCATACACTACTGCTTTCTCCTGACATAACATTGGAGCATACACTACTGCTTTCTCCTGACCTTACATTGGAGCATACACTACTGTATTCTCCTGATATAACATTGGAGCATACACTACTGCATTCTCCTGATCTGACATTGGAGCATACACTACTGCTTTCTCCTGATCTGACATTGTAGCATACACTACTGCTTTCTCCTCATCTAACATTGGAGCATACACTACAGCTTTCTCCTCATCTGACATTGGAGCATACACTACTGCTTTCTCCTGACCTGACATTGGAGCATACACTACTGTATTATCCTGACCTGACATTGGAGCATACACTACTGCATTATCCTGATCTGACATTGGAGCATACACTACTGCTTTCTCCTGACCTGACATTGGAGCATACACTACTGTATTCTCCTGATCTAACATTGGAGCATACACTACTGTTTTCTCCTGACCAAACATTGGAGCACACACTACTGTATTCTCCTGACCAAACATTGGAGCATACACTACTGCTTTCTCCTGACCTCACATTGGAGCATACACTACTGCTTTCTCCTGATCTGATATTGGAGCATACACTACTGTATTCTCCTGATCTGACATTGGAGCATACACTACTGCTTTCTCCTGATCTGACATTGTAGCATACACTACTGCTTTCTCCTCATCTAACATTGGAGCATACACTACAGCTTTCTCCTCATCTGACATTGGAGCATACACTACTGCTTTCTCCTGACCTGACATTGGAGCATACACTACTGTATTATCCTGACCTGACATTGGAGCATACACTACTGCATTATCCTGATCTGACATTGGAGCATACACTACTGCTTTCTCCTGACCTGACATTGGAGCATACACTACTGTATTCTCCTGATCTAACATTGGAGCATACACTACTGTTTTCTCCTGACCAAACATTGGAGCACACACTACTGTATTCTCCTGACCAAACATTGGAGCATACACTACTGCTTTCTCCTGACCTCACATTGGAGCATACACTACTGCTTTCTCCTGATCTGATATTGGAGCATACACTACTGTATTCTCCTGATCTGACATTGGAGCATACACTACTGCTTTCTCCTGACCTGACATTGGAGCATACACTACTGCTTTCTCCTGACCTGACATTGGAGCATACTCTACTGTATTCTCATGATCTAACACTGGAGCATACACTACTGTATTCTCCTGATATAACATTGGAGCATACACTACTGCATTCTCCTGATCTGACATTGGAGCATACACTACTGCTTTCTCCTGATCTGACATTGGAGCATACACTACTGCTTTCTCCTCATCTGACATTGGAGCATACACTACAGCTTTCTCCTGATCTGACTTTGGAGCATACACTACTGCTTTCTCCTGACCTGATATTGGAGCATACACTACTGTATTATCCTGACCTGACATTGGAGCATACACTACTGCATTATCCTGATCTGACATTGGAGCATACACTACTGCTTTCTCCTGACCTAACATTGGAGCATACACTACTGCTTTCTCCTGACCTAACACTGGAGCATACACTACTGTATTCTCCTGATCTAGCACTGGAGCATACACTACTGTATTCTCCTGAAATAACATTGGAGCATACACTACTGCATTCTCCTGATCTGACATTGGAGCATACACTACTGCTTTCTCCTCATCTGACATTGGAGCATACACTACAGCTTTCTCCTGATCTGACATTGGAGCATACACTACTGCTTTCTCCTGACCTGACATTGGAGCATACACTACTGTATTATCCTGACCTGACATTGGAGCATACACTACTGCATTATCCTGATCTGACATTGGAGCATACACTACTGCTTTCTCCTGACCTAACATTGGAGCATACACTACTGTATTCTCCTGATCTAACATTGGAGCATACACTACTGTTTTCTCCTGACCTAACATTGGAGCATACACTACTGTATTCTCCAGACCTAACATTGGAGCATACACTACTGCTTTCTCCTGACCTAACATTGGAGCATACACTACTGCTTTCTCCTGATCTGACATTGGAGCATACACTACTGCATTCTCCTGATCTGACATTGGAGCATACACTACTGCTTTCTCCTGACCTGACATTGGAGCATACACTACTCTTTTCTCCTGACCTGACATTGGAGCATACACTACTGTATTCTCCTGATATAACATTAGAGCATACACTACTGTATTTTCCTGACATAACATTGGAGCATACACTACTGTATTCTCCTGATATAACATTGGAGCATACACTACTGTATTCTCCTGATATAACATTGGAGCATACACAACTGTATTCTCCTGATCTGACATTGGAGCATACACTACTGCTTTCTCCTGATCTGACAATGGAGCATACACTACTGCTTTCTCCTGGCCTAACATTGGAGCGTACACTGCTATACTCTGCTGATATAACTTTGGAGCATACACTACTGTTTTCTCCTGACCTTACATTGGAGCATACACTACTGTATTCTCCTGATCTAACATTGGAGCATACACTTCTGTATTCTCCTGACCTAACATTGGAGCATACACTACTGTATTCTCCTGATATAACATTGGAGCATACACTACTGTATTCTCCTGATCTGACATTGGAGCATATACTACTGCTTCTCCTGATCTGACATTGGAGCATACACTTCTGCATTCTCCTGATCTAACATTGGAGCATACACTACTGCTTTCTCCTGATCTAACATTGGAGCATACACTACTGCTTTCTCCTGACCTAACTTTGGAGCATACACTACTGCATTCTCCTGATCTGACATTGGAGCATACACTACTGCTTTCTCCTGATCTAACATTGGAGCATACACTACTGTATTCTCCTGACCTAACATTGGAGCATACACTACTCATTTCTCCTGACCTGACATTGGAGCATACACTACTGTATTCTCCTGATATAACATTAGAGCATACACTACTGTATTTTCCTGACATAACATTGGAGCATACACTACTGTATTCTCCTGATATAACATTGGTGCATACACTACTGTATTCTCCTGATATAACATTGGAGCATACACAACTGTATTCTCCTGATCTGACATTGGAGCATACACTACTGCTTTCTCCTGATCTGACATTGGAGCATACACTACTGCTTTCTCCTGATCTGACATTGGAGCATACACTACTGCTTTCTCCTGACCTGACATTGGAGCATACACTACTGCTTTCTCCTGATCTGACATTGGAGCATACACTACTGCTTTCTCCTGATCTGACATTGGAGCATACACTACTGCTTTCTCCTGATCTGATATTGGAGCATACACTACTGCTTTCTTCTGACCTTACATTGGAGCATACACTACTGTATTCTCCTGATCTGACATTGGAGCATACACTACTGCTTTCTCCTGATCTGACATTGAAGCATACACTATTGCTTTCTCCACTACTGCTTTCTCCAGATCTAACATTGGAGCATACACTACTGTATTCTCCTGATATAACATTGGAGCATACACTACTGTATTCTCCTGATCTAACATTGAAGCATACACTACGGTATTCTCCTGATCTAACATTGGAGCATACACTACAGTATTCTCCTGATCTAACATTGGAGCATACACTACTGCTTTCTCCTGGCCTAACATTGGAGCGTACACTACTATACTCTGCTGATATAACTTTGGAGCATACACTACTGTATTCTCCTGACCTTACATTGGAGCATACACTACTGTATTCTCCTGATCTAACATTGGAGCATACACTTCTGTATTCTCCTGACCTAACATTGGAGCATACACTACTGTATTCTCCTGATATAACATTGGAGCATACACTACTGTATTCTCCTGATATAACATTGGAGCATACACAACTGCAATCTCCTGATCTGACATTGGAGCATACACTACTGCTTTCTCCTGATCTGACATTGGAGCATACACTACTGCTTTCTCCTGATCTGACATTGGAGCATACACTACTGCTTTCTCCTGACCTGACATTGGAGCATACACTACTGCTTTCTCCTGATCTGACATTGGAGCATACACTACTGCTTTCTCCTGATCTGACATTGGAGCATACACTACTGCTTTCTCCTGACCTAACATTGGAGCATACACTACTGTATTCTCCTGATCTGACATTGGAGCATACACTACTGCTTTCTCCTGATCTGACATTGAAGTATACACTATTGCTTTCTCCTGGCCTATCATTGGAGCATACACTACTGCATTCTCCTGATCTGACATTGGAGCATACACTACTGCTTTCTCCTGACCTAACATTGGAGCATACACTACTGTATTCTCCTGATCTAACATTGGAGCATACACTACTGTATTCTCCTGATCTAACATTG
Source organism: Taudactylus pleione (assembly GCA_031769625.1). Classification (NCBI taxonomy): domain Eukaryota; kingdom Metazoa; phylum Chordata; class Amphibia; order Anura; family Myobatrachidae; genus Taudactylus; species Taudactylus pleione. The sequence goes on along the minus strand of JAUIMM010000255.1, from coordinate 17,896,224 downwards.
GAGCATACACTACTGTTTTCTCCTGATATAACATTGGAGCATACACTCCTGCTTTCTCCTGATCTAACATTGGAGCATACACTACTGCTTTCTCCTGACCTAACATTGGAGCATACACTACTGCATTCTCCTGATCTAACATTGGAGCATACACTACTGATTTCTCCTGATCTAACATTGGAGCATACACTACTGTATTCTCCTGATATAACATTGGAGCATACACTACTGTATTCTCCTGATCTAACATTGGAGCATACACTACGGTATTCTCCTGATCTAACATTGGAGCATACACTACTGTATTCTCCTGATCTAACATTGGAGCATACACTACTGCTTTCTCCTGGCCTAACATTGGAGCGTACACTACTATACTCTGCTGATATAACTTTGGAGCATACACTACTGTATTCTCCTGACCTTACATTGGAGCATACACTACTGTATTCTCCTGATCTAACATTGGAGCATACACTTCTGTATTCTCCTGACCTAACATTGGAGCATACACTACTGTATTCTCCTGATATAACATTGGAGCATACACTACTGTATTCTCCTGACCTAACATTGGAGCATACACTACTGTTTTCTCCTGACCTAACATTGGAGCATACACTACTGCTTTCTCCTGACCTAACATTGGAGCATACACTACTGTATTCTCCTGATCAAACATTGGAGCATACACTACTGTATTCTCCTGATATAACATTGGAGCATACACTACTGCATTCTCCTGATCTGACATTGGAGCATACACTACTGCTTTCTCCTGATCTGACATTGGAGCATACACTACTGTATTCTCCTGATCTGACATTGGAGCATACACTACTGCTTTCTCCTGACCTAACATTGGAGCATACACTACTGTATTCTCCTGATATAACATCGGAGCATACACTACTGCTTTCTCCTGACCTGACATTGGAGCATACACTACTGTATTCTCCTGTTCTGACATTGGAGCATACACTACTGCTTTCTCCTGATCTGACATTGGAGCATACACTACTGCTTTCTCCTGACATAACATTGGAGCATACACTACTGCTTTCTCCTGACCTTACATTGGAGCATACACTACTGTATTCTCCTGATATAACATTGGAGCATACACTACTGCATTCTCCTGATCTGACATTGGAGCATACACTACTGCTTTCTCCTGATCTGACATTGTAGCATACACTACTGCTTTCTCCTCATCTAACATTGGAGCATACACTACAGCTTTCTCCTCATCTGACATTGGAGCATACACTACTGCTTTCTCCTGACCTGACATTGGAGCATACACTACTGTATTATCCTGACCTGACATTGGAGCATACACTACTGCATTATCCTGATCTGACATTGGGGCATACACTACTGCTTTCTCCTGACCTGACATTGGAGCATACACTACTGTATTCTCCTGATCTAACATTGGAGCATACACTACTGTTTTCTCCTGACCAAACATTGGAGCACACACTACTGTATTCTCCTGACCAAACATTGGAGCATACACTACTGCTTTCTCCTGACCTCACATTGGAGCATACACTACTGCTTTCTCCTGATCTGATATTGGAGCATACACTACTGTATTCTCCTGATCTGACATTGGAGCATACACTACTGCTTTCTCCTGATCTGACATTGTAGCATACACTACTGCTTTCTCCTCATCTAACATTGGAGCATACACTACAGCTTTCTCCTCATCTGACATTGGAGCATACACTACTGCTTTCTCCTGACCTGACATTGGAGCATACACTACTGTATTATCCTGACCTGACATTGGAGCATACACTACTGCATTATCCTGATCTGACATTGGAGCATACACTACTGCTTTCTCCTGACCTGACATTGGAGCATACACTACTGTATTCTCCTGATCTAACATTGGAGCATACACTACTGTTTTCTCCTGACCAAACATTGGAGCACACACTACTGTATTCTCCTGACCAAACATTGGAGCATACACTACTGCTTTCTCCTGACCTCACATTGGAGCATACACTACTGCTTTCTCCTGATCTGATATTGGAGCATACACTACTGTATTCTCCTGATCTGACATTGGAGCATACACTACTGCTTTCTCCTGACCTGACATTGGAGCATACACTACTGCTTTCTCCTGACCTGACATTGGAGCATACTCTACTGTATTCTCATGATCTAACACTGGAGCATACACTACTGTATTCTCCTGATATAACATTGGAGCATACACTACTGCATTCTCCTGATCTGACATTGGAGCATACACTACTGCTTTCTCCTGATCTGACATTGGAGCATACACTACTGCTTTCTCCTCATCTGACATTGGAGCATACACTACAGCTTTCTCCTGATCTGACTTTGGAGCATACACTACTGCTTTCTCCTGACCTGATATTGGAGCATACACTACTGTATTATCCTGACCTGACATTGGAGCATACACTACTGCATTATCCTGATCTGACATTGGAGCATACACTACTGCTTTCTCCTGACCTAACATTGGAGCATACACTACTGCTTTCTCCTGACCTAACACTGGAGCATACACTACTGTATTCTCCTGATCTAGCACTGGAGCATACACTACTGTATTCTCCTGATATAACATTGGAGCATACACTACTGCATTCTCCTGATCTGACATTGGAGCATACACTACTGCTTTCTCCTCATCTGACATTGGAGCATACACTACAGCTTTCTCCTGATCTGACATTGGAGCATACACTACTGCTTTCTCCTGACCTGACATTGGAGCATACACTACTGTATTATCCTGACCTGACATTGGAGCATACACTACTGCATTATCCTGATCTGACATTGGAGCATACACTACTGCTTTCTCCTGACCTAACATTGGAGCATACACTACTGTATTCTCCTGATCTAACATTGGAGCATACACTACTGTTTTCTCCTGACCTAACATTGGAGCATACACTACTGTATTCTCCAGACCTAACATTGGAGCATACACTACTGCTTTCTCCTGACCTAACATTGGAGCATACACTACTGCTTTCTCCTGATCTGACATTGGAGCATACACTACTGCATTCTCCTGATCTGACATTGGAGCATACACTACTGCTTTCTCCTGACCTGACATTGGAGCATACACTACTCTTTTCTCCTGACCTGACATTGGAGCATACACTACTGTATTCTCCTGATATAACATTAGAGCATACACTACTGTATTTTCCTGACATAACATTGAAGCATACACTACTGTATTCTCCTGATATAACATTGGAGCATACACTACTGTATTCTCCTGATATAACATTGGAGCATACACAACTGTATTCTCCTGATCTGACATTGGAGCATACACTACTGCTTTCTCCTGATCTGACAATGGAGCATACACTACTGCTTTCTCCTGGCCTAACATTGGAGCGTACACTGCTATACTCTGCTGATATAACTTTGGAGCATACACTACTGTTTTCTCCTGACCTTACATTGGAGCATACACTACTGTATTCTCCTGATCTAACATTGGAGCATACACTTCTGTATTCTCCTGACCTAACATTGGAGCATACACTACTGTATTCTCCTGATATAACATTGGAGCATACACTACTGTATTCTCCTGATCTGACATTGGAGCATATACTACTGCTTCTCCTGATCTGACATTGGAGCATACACTTCTGCATTCTCCTGATCTAACATTGGAGCTTACACTACTGCTTTCTCCTGATCTAACATTGGAGCATACACTACTGCTTTCTCCTGACCTAACTTTGGAGCATACACTACTGCATTCTCCTGATCTGACATTGGAGCATACACTACTGCTTTCTCCTGATCTAACATTGGAGCATACACTACTGTATTCTCCTGACCTAACATTGGAGCATACACTACTCATTTCTCCTGACCTGACATTGGAGCATACACTACTGTATTCTCCTGATATAACATTAGAGCATACACTACTGTATTTTCCTGACATAACATTGGAGCATACACTACTGTATTCTCCTGATATAACATTGGTGCATACACTACTGTATTCTCCTGATATAACATTGGAGCATACACAACTGTATTCTCCTGATCTGACATTGGAGCATACACTACTGCTTTCTCCTGATCTGACATTGGAGCATACACTACTGCTTTCTCCTGATCTGACATTGGAGCATACACTACTGCTTTCTCCTGACCTGACATTGGAGCATACACTACTGCTTTCTCCTGATCTGACATTGGAGCATACACTACTGCTTTCTCCTGATCTGACATTGGAGCATACACTACTGCTTTCTCCTGATCTGATATTGGAGCATACACTACTGCTTTCTTCTGACCTTACATTGGAGCATACACTACTGTATTCTCCTGATCTGACATTGGAGCATACACTACTGCTTTCTCCTGATCTGACATTGAAGCATACACTATTGCTTTCTCCACTACTGCTTTCTCCAGATCTAACATTGGAGCATACACTACTGTATTCTCCTGATATAACATTGGAGCATACACTACTGTATTCTCCTGATCTAACATTGAAGCATACACTACGGTATTCTCCTGATCTAACATTGGAGCATACACTACAGTATTCTCCTGATCTAACATTGGAGCATACACTACTGCTTTCTCCTGGCCTAACATTGGAGCGTACACTACTATACTCTGCTGATATAACTTTGGAGCATACACTACTGTATTCTCCTGACCTTACATTGGAGCATACACTACTGTATTCTCCTGATCTAACATTGGAGCATACACTTCTGTATTCTCCTGACCTAACATTGGAGCATACACTACTGTATTCTCCTGATATAACATTGGAGCATACACTACTGTATTCTCCTGATCTGACATTGGAGCATAAACTACTGCTTTCTCCTGATCTAACATTGGAGAATAAACTACTGCTTTCTCCTGACCTAACATTGGAGCATACACTACTGCTTTCTCCTGATCTGACATTTGAGCATACACTACTGCTTTCTCCTGATCTAACATTGGAGCATACACTACTGCTTTCTCCTGATCTAACATTTGAGCATACACTACTGCTTTCTCCTGATCTGACATTTGAGCAGACACTACTGCTTTCTCCTGACCTAACATTGGAGCATACACTACTGTATTCTCCTGATCTGACATTGGACCATACACTACTGCTTTCTCCTGATCTGACATTGGAGCATACACTACTGCTTTCTCCTTACCTAACATTGGAGCATACACTACTGCTTTCTCCTGATCTAACATTGGAGCATACACTACTGTATTCTCCTGACCTGACATTGGAGCATACACTACTGCATTCTCCTGATATAACTACTGTATTCTCTACTGTAACTACTGATATAACTACTGTATAATACTACTGTATTCTCCTGATCTAACATTGGAGCATACACTACTGTATTCTCCTGATCTAACATTGGAGCATACACTACTGCTTTCTCCTGATCTAACATTGGAGCATACACTACTGCTTTCTCCTGACCTAACATTGGAGCATACACTACTGCATTCTCCTGATCTAACATTGGAGCATACACTACTGCTTTCTCCTGATCTAACATTGGACCATATACTACTGTATTCTCCTGATATAACATTGGAGCATACACTACTGTATTCTCCTGACCTAACATTGGAGCATACACTACTGCTTTCTCCTGACCAGACATTGGAGCATACACTACTGTTTTCTCCTGACCTGACATTGGAGCATACACTACTGCTTTCTCCTGACCTGACATTGGAGCATACACTACTGTATTCTCCTGATCTAACATTGGAGCATACACTACTGCTTTCTCCTGACCTGAAATTGGAGCATACACTACTGTATTCTCCTGATCTGACTTTGGAGCATACACTACTGCTTTCTCCTGATCTGACATTGGAGCATACACTACTGTTTTCACCTGACCTAACATTGGAGCATACACTACTGCTTTCTCCTGACCTAACATTGGAGCATACACTACTGTTTTCTCCTGAGCTGACATTGGAGCGTATACTACTGCTTCTCCTGATCTGACATTGGAGCATACACTACTGCATTCTCCTGATCTAACATTGGAGCATACACTACTGTATTCTCCTGATATAACATTGGAGCAAACACTACTGCATTCTCCTGATCTGACATCGGAGCATACACTACTGCTTTCTCCAGATCTGACATCGGAGCATACACTACTGCTTTCTCCTGACCTGACATTGGAGCATACACTACTGCTTTCTCCTGATCTGACATTGGAGCATACACTACTGCTTTCTCCTGATCTGACATTGGAGCATAAACTACTGCTTTCTCCTGACCTAACATTGGAGCATACACTACTGTATTCTCCTGATCTGACATTGGAGCATACACTACTGCTTTCTCCTGATCTGACATTGAAGCATACACTATTGCTTTCTCCAGACCTATCATTGGAGCATACACTACTGCATTCTCCTGATCTAACATTGGAGCATACACTACTGCTTTCTCCTGACCTAACATTGGAGAATACACTACTGCTTTCTCCTGATCTAACATTGGAGCATACACTACTGTATTCTCCTGATATAACATTGGAGCATACACTACTGTATTCTCCTGATCTAACATTGGAGCATACACTACGGTATTCTCCTGATCTAACATTGGAGCATACACTGCGGTATTCTCCTGATCTAACATTGGAGCATACACTACTGCTTTCTCCTGGCCTAACATTGGAGCGTACACTACTATACTCTGCTGATATAACTTTGGAGCATACACTACTGTATTCTCCTGACCTTACATTGGAGCACACACTACTGTATTCTCCTGATCTAACATTGGAGCATACACTTCTGTATTCTCCTGACCTAACATTGGAGCATACACTACTGTATTCTCCTGATATAACATTGGAGCATACACTACTGCATTCTCCTGATCTGACATTGGAGCATACACTACTGCTTTCTCCTGATCTGACATTGGAGGATACATTACTGCTTTCTCCTGATCTGACATTTGAGCATACACTACTGCTTTCTCCTGACCTGACATTGGAACATACACTACTGCTTTCTCCTGACCTGACATTGGAGCATACACTACTGCTTTCTCCTGATCTGACATTGGAGCATACACTACTGCTTTCTCCTGACCTAACATTGGAGCATACACTACTGTATTCTCCTGATCTGACATTGGAGCATACACTACTGCTTTCTCCTGATCTGACATTGAAGCATACACTATTGCTTTCTCCTGACCTATTATTGGAGCATACACTACTGCATTCTCCTGATCTAACATTGGAGCATACACTACTGCTTTCTCCTGACCTAACATTGGAGCATACACTACTGTATTCTCCTAATCTAACATTGGAGCATACACTACTGTATTCTCCTGATCTAACATTGGAGCATACACTACTGTATTCTCCTGATATAACATTGGAGCATACACTACTGCTTTCTCCTGATCTAACATTGGAGCATACACTACTGCTTTCTCCTGATCTGACATTGGAGCATACACTACTGCATTCTCCTGATCTGACATTGGAGCATACACTACTGCTTTCTCCTGATCTAACATTGGAGCATACACTACTGTATTCTCCTGATATAACATTAGAGCATACACTACTGTATTTTACTGACATAACATTGGAGCATACACTACTGTATTCTCCTGATATAACATTGGAGCATACACTACTGTATTCTCCTGATATAACATTGGAGCATACAAAACTGTATTCTCCTCATCTGACATTGGAGCATACACTACTGCATTCTCCTGATCTGACATTTGAGCATACACTACTGCTTTCTCCTGATCTGACATTGGAGCATACACTACTGCTTTCTCCTGATCTGACATTGGAGCATACACTACTGCTTTCTCCTGACCTAACATAGGAGCATACACTACTGTATTCTCCTGATATAACATCGGAGCATACACTACTGCTTTCTCCTGATCTGACATCGGAGCATACACTACTGCTTTCTCCTCATCTGACATTGGAGCATACACTACTGCTTTCTCCTGATCTGACATTGGAGCATACACTACTGCTTTCTCCTGATCTGACATTGGAGCATACACTACTGTATTCTCCTGACCTAACATTGGAGCATACACTACTGCATTCTCCTGAGCTAACATTGGAGCATACACTACTGCTTTCTCCTGACCTAACATTGGAGCATACACTACTGCTTTCTCCTGATCTGACATTGGAGCATACACTACTGCATTCTCCTGATCTGACATTGGAGCATACTCTACTGCTTTCTCCTCACCTGACATTGGAGCATACACTACTGTTTTCTCCTGACCTGACATTGGAGCATACACTACTGCATTCTCCTGATCTGACATTGGAGCATACACTACTGCTTTCTCCTCACCTCACATTGGAGCATACACTACTGTTTTCTCCTGACATGACATTGGAGCATACACTACTGTATTCTCCTGATCTAACATTAGAGCATACACTACTGCATTCTTCTGATCTAACATTGGAGCATACACTACTGCTTTCTCCTGATCTAACATTGGAGCATACAGTACTGCATTCTCCTGACCTAACATTGGAGCATACACTACTGCTTTCTCCTGACCTGACATTGGAGCATACACTACTGTTTTCTCCTGACCTGACATTGGAGCATACACTACTGCTTTCTCCTGACCTGACATTGGAGCATACACTACTGTATTCTCCTGATCTAACATTGGAGCATACACTACTGTATTCTCCTGATCTAACATTGGAGCATACACAACTGCATTCTCCTGAACTGACATTGGAGCATACACTACTGCTTTCTCCTGACCTGACATTGGAGCATACACTACTGTATTCTCCTGATCTGACATTGGAGCAAACACTACTGCTTTCTCCTGACCTGACATTGGAGCATACACTACTGCTTTCTCCTGACCTAACATTGGAGCATACACTACTGCTTTCGCCTGACCTAACATTGGAGCATACACTACTGTATTCTCCTGAGATGACATTGGAGCATACACTACTGCTTCTCCTGATCTGACATTGGAGCATACACTACTGCATTCTCCTGATCTGACATTGGAGCATACACTACTGCTTTCTCCTGATCTAACATTGGAGCATACACTACTGCTTTCTCCTGACCTAACATTGTAGCATTCACTACTGCATTCTCCTGATCTAACATTGGAGCATACACTACTGCTTTCTCCTGATCAAACATTGGAGCATACACTACTGTATTCTCCTGACATAACATTGGAGCATACACTACTGTATTCTCCTGACCTAACATTGGAGCATACACTACTGCTTTCTCCTGACCTGACATTGGAGCATACACTACTGTTTTCTCCTGACCTAACATTTGAGCATACACTACTGCTTTCTCCTGACCTAACATTGGAGCATACACTACTGTATTCTCCTGATCTAACATTGGAGCATACACTACTGTATTCTCCTGATCTAACATTGGAGCATACACTACTGCATTCTCCTGATCTGACATTGTAGCATACACTACTGCTTTCTCCTGATCTGACATTGGAGCATACACTACTGTATTCTCCTGATCTAACATTGGAGCATACACTACTGTATTCTCCTGATATAACTACTGTATTCTCTACTGTAACTACTGATATAACTACTGTATAATACTACTGTATTCTCCTGATATAACATTGGAGCATACACTACTGTATTTTCCTGATATAACATTGGAGCATACACTACTGTATTCTCCTGATATAACATTGGAGCATACACTACTGTATTCTCCTGATATAACATTGGAGCATACACAACTGTATTCTCCTGATCTGACATTGGAGCATACACTACTGTATTCTCCTGATCTAACATTGAAGCATACACTACTGCTTTCTCCTGACCTAACATTGGAGCATACACTACTGTATTCTCCTGATCTAACATTGGATCATACACTACTGTATTCTCCTGATATAACATTGGAGCATACACTACTGCATTCTCCTGATCTGACATCGGAGCATACACTACTGCATTCTCCTGATCTGACATCGGAGCATACACTACTGCTTTCTCCAGATCTGACATCGGAGCATACACTACTGCTTTCTCCAGATCTGACATCGGAGCATACACTACTGCTTTCTCCTCATCTAACATTGGAGCATACACTTCTGCTTTCTCCTGATCTGACATTGGAGCATACACTACTGCTTTCTCCTGATCTGACATTGGAGCATACACTACTGTATTCTCCTGATCTGACATTGGAGCATACACTACTGTATTCTCCTGACCTGACATTGGAGCATACACTACTGTTTTCTCCTGACCTAACATTGGAGCATACACTACTGTTTTCTCCTGATCTGACATTGGAGCATACACTACTGCATTCTCCTGATCTGACATTGGAGCATACACTACTGCATTCTCCTCACCTGACATTGGAGCATATACTACTGCTTTCTCCTCACCTGACATTGGAGCATACACTACTGTATTCTCCTGATATAACATTAGAGCATACACTACTGCATTCTTCTGATCTAACATTGAAGCATACACTACTGCTTTCTCCTGATCTAACATTGGAGCATACACTACTGCATTCTCCTGATATAACATTGGAGCATACACTACTGCATTCTCCTGACCTAACATTGGAGCATACACTACTGCTTTCTCCTGACCTGACATTGGAGCATACACTACTGCTTTCTCCTGACCTGACATTGGAGCATACACTACTGTTTTCTCCTGACCTGACACTGGAGCATACACTACTGCTTTCTCCTGACCTGACACTGGAGCATAAACTACTGCTTTCTCCTGATCTGACATTGGAGCATACACTACTGCTTTCTCCTGATCTGACATTGGAGCATACACTACTGCTTTCTCCTGACCTAACATTGGAGCATACACTACTGTATTCTCCTGATCTGACATTGGAGCATACACTACTGCTTTCTCCTGATCTGACATTGAAGCATACACTATTGCTTTCTCCTGACCTATCATTGGAGCATACACTACTGCATTCTCCTGATCTGACATTGGAGCATACACTACTGCTTTCTCCTGACCTAACTTTGGAGCATACACTACTGTATTCTCCTGATCTAACATTGGAGCATACACTACTGTATTCTCCTGATCTAATGTTGGAGCATACACTACTGTTTTCTCCTGATATAACATTGGAGCATACACTCCTGCTTTCTCCTGATCTAACATTGGAGCATACACTACGGTATTCTCCTGATCTAACATTGGAGCATACACTACTGTATTCTCCTGATCTAACATTGGAGCATACACTACTGCTTTCTCCTGGCCTAACATTGGAGCGTACACTACTATACTCTGCTGATATAACTTTGGAGCATACACTACTGTATTCTCCTGACCTTACATTGGAGCATACTCTACTGTATTCTCCTGATCTAACAGTGGAGCATACACTTCTGTATTCTCCTGACCTAACATTGGAGCATACACTACTGTATTCTCCTGATATAACATTGGAGCATACACTACTGTATTCTCCTGATCTGACATTGGAGCATACACTACTGCTTTCTCCTGACCTGACATTGGAGCATACACTACTGTTTTCTCCTGACCTAACATTTGAGCATACACTACTGCTTTCTCCTGACCTAACATTGGAGCATACACTACTGTATTCTCCTGATCTAACATTGGAGCATACACTACTGTATTCTCCTGATCTATCATTGGAGCATACACTACTGCATTCTCCTGATCTGACATTGTAGCATACACTACTGCTTTCTCCTGATCTGACATTGGAGCATACACTACTGTATTCTCCTGATCTAACATTGGAGCATACACTACTGTATTCTCCTGATATAACTACTGTATTCTCTACTGTAACTACTGATATAACTACTGTATAATACTACTGTATTCTCCTGATCTAACATTGGAGCATACACTACTGTATTTTCCTGATATAACATTGGAGCATACACTACTGTATTCTCCTGATATAACATTGGAGCATACACTACTGTATTCTCCTGATATAACATTGGAGCATACACAACTGTATTCTCCTGATCTGACATTGGAGCATACACTACTGTATTCTCCTGATCTAACATTGGAGCATACACTACTGCTTTCTCCTGACCTAACATTGGAGCATACACTACTGTATTCTCCTGATCTAACATTGGAGCATACACTACTGTATTCTCCTGATATAACATTGGAGCATACACTACTGCATTCTCCTGATCTGACATCGGAGCATACACTACTGCATTCTCCTGATCTGACATCGGAGCATACACTACTGCATTCTCCAGATCTGACATCGGAGCATACACTACTGCTTTCTCCTCATCTAACATTGGAGCATACACTTCTGCTTTCTCCTGATCTGACATTGGAGCATACACTACTGCTTTCTCCTGATCTGACATTGGAGCATACACTACTGTATTCTCCTGATCTGACATTGGAGCATACACTACTGTATTCTCCTGACCTGACATTGGAGCATACACTACTGTTTTCTCCTGACCTAACATTGGAGCATACACTACTGTTTTCTCCTGATCTGACATTGGAGCATACACTACTGCATTCTCCTGATCTGACATTGGAGCAGACACTACTGCATTCTCCTCACCTGACATTGGAGCATATACTACTGCTTTCTCCTCACCTGACATTGGAGCATACACTACTGTATTCTCCTGATATAACATTAGAGCATACACTACTGCATTCTTCTGATCTAACATTGAAGCATACACTACTGCTTTCTCCTGATCTAACATTGGAGCATACACTACTGCATTCTCCTGATATAACATTGGAGCATACACTACTGCATTCTCCTGACCTAACATTGGAGCATACACTACTGCTTTCTCCTGACCTGACATTGGAGCATACACTACTGCTTTCTCCTGACCTGACATTGGAGCATACACTACTGTTTTCTCCTGACCTGACACTGGAGCATACACTACTGCTTTCTCCTGACCTGACACTGGAGCATAAACTACTGCTTTCTCCTGATCTGACATTGGAGCATACACTACTGCTTTCTCCTGATCTGACATTGGAGCATACACTACTGCTTTCTCCTGACCTAACATTGGAGCATACACTACTGTATTCTCCTGATCTGACATTGGAGCATACACTACTGCTTTCTCCTGATCTGACATTGAAGCATACACTATTGCTTCTCCTGACCTATCATTGGAGCATACACTACTGCATTCTCCTGATCTGACATTGGAGCATACACTACTGCTTTCTCCTGACCTAACTTTGGAGCATACACTGACTGTATTCTCCTGATCTAACATTGGAGCATACACTACTGTATTCTCCTGATCTAACGTTGGAGCATACACTACTGTTTTCTCCTGATATAACATTGGAGCATACACTCCTGCTTTCTCCTGATCTAACATTGGAGCATACACTACGGTATCCTCCTGATCTAACATTGGAGCATACACTACTGTATTCTCCTGATCTAACATTGGAGCATACACTACTGCTTTCTCCTGGCCTAACATTGGAGCGTACACTACTATACTCTGCTGATATAACTTTGGAGCATACACTACTGTATTCTCCTGACCTTACATTGGAGCATACTCTACTGTATTCTCCTGATCTAACAGTGGAGCATACACTTCTGTATTCTCCTGACCTAACATTGGAGCATACACTACTGTATTCTCCTGATATAACATTGGAGCATACACTACTGTATTCTCCTGATCTGACATTGGAGCATACACTACTGCTTTCTCCTGATCTGACATTGGAGCATACATTACTGCTTTCTCCTGATCTGACATTTGAGCATACACTACTGCTTTCTCCTGATCTGACATTTGAGCATACACTACTGCTTTCTCCTGATCTAACATTGGAGCATACACTACTGCTTTCTCCTGATCTAACAGTTGAGCATACACTACTGCTTTCTCCTGATCTGACATTTGAGCATACACTACTGCTTTCTCCTGACCTAACATTGGAGCATACACTACTGTTTTCTCCTGATCTAACATTAGAGCATACACTACTGCTTTCTCCAGATCTGACATTGGAGCATACACTACTGCTTTCTCCTTACCTAACATTGGAGCATACACTACTGCTTTCTCCTGATATAACATTGGAGCATACACTACTGTATTCTCCTGACCTGACATTGGAGCATACACTACTGCATTCTCCTGATATAACTACTGTATTCTCTACTGTAACTACTGATATAACTACTGTATAATACTACTATATTCTCCTGATGTAACATTGGAGCATACACTACTGTATTCTCCAGATATAACATTGGAGCATACACTACTGCTTTCTCCTGACCTAACATTGGAGCATACACTACTGCATTCTCCTGATCTAACATTGGAGCATACACTACTGCTTCCTCCTGACCTAACATTGGAGCATACACTACTATATTCTCCTGATCTAACATTGGAGCATACACTACTGTATTCTCCTGATCTAACATTGGAGCATACACTACTGCATTCTCCTGATATAACATTGGAGCATACACTACTGCTTTCTCCTGATCTAACATTGGAGCATACACTACTGTATTCTCCTGATATAACATTGGAGCATACACTACTGTATTCTCCTGATCTAACATTGGAGCATACACTACGGTATTCTCCTGATCTAACATTGGAGCATACACTACTGTATTCTCCTGATCTAACATTGGAGCATACACTACTGTATTCTCCTGATCTATCATTGGAGCATACACTACTGCATTCTCCTGATCTGACATTGTAGCATACACTACTGCTTTCTCCTGATCTGACATTGGAGCATACACTACTGTATTCTCCTGATCTAACATTGGAGCATACACTACTGTATTCTCCTGATATAACTACTGTATTCTCTACTGTAACTACTGATATAACTACTGTATAATACTACTGTATTCTCCTGATCTAACATTGGAGCATACACTACTGTATTTTCCTGATATAACATTGGAGCATACACTACTGTATTCTCCTGATATAACATTGGAGCATACACTACTGTATTCTCCTGATATAACATTGGAGCATACACAACTGTATTCTCCTGATCTGACATTGGAGCATACACTACTGTATTCTCCTGATCTAACATTGGAGCATACACTACTGCTTTCTCCTGACCTAACATTGGAGCATACACTACTGTATTCTCCTGATCTAACATTGGAGCATACACTACTGTATTCTCCTGATATAACATTGGAGCATACACTACTGCATTCTCCTGATCTGACATCGGAGCATACACTACTGCATTCTCCTGATCTGACATCGGAGCATACACTACTGCATTCTCCAGATCTGACATCGGAGCATACACTACTGCTTTCTCCTCATCTGACATTGGAGCATACACTTCTGCTTTCTCCTGATCTGACATTGGAGCATACACTACTGCTTTCTCCTGATCTGACATTGGAGCATACACTACTGTATTCTCCTGATCTGACATTGGAGCATACACTACTGTATTCTCCTGACCTGACATTGGAGCATACACTACTGTTTTCTCCTGACCTAACATTGGAGCATACACTACTGTTTTCTCCTGATCTGACATTGGAGCATACACTACTGCATTCTCCTGATCTGACATTGGAGCAGACACTACTGCATTCTCCTCACCTGACATTGGAGCATATACTACTGCTTTCTCCTCACCTGACATTGGAGCATACACTACTGTATTCTCCTGATATAACATTAGAGCATACACTACTGCATTCTTCTGATCTAACATTGAAGCATACACTACTGCTTTCTCCTGATCTAACATTGGAGCATACACTACTGCATTCTCCTGATATAACATTGGAGCATACACTACTGCATTCTCCTGACCTAACATTGGAGCATACACTACTGCTTTCTCCTGACCTGACATTGGAGCATACACTACTGCTTTCTCCTGACCTGACATTGGAGCATACACTACTGTTTTCTCCTGACCTGACACTGGAGCATACACTACTGCTTTCTCCTGACCTGACACTGGAGCATAAACTACTGCTTTCTCCTGATCTGACATTGGAGCATACACTACTGCTTTCTCCTGATCTGACATTGGAGCATACACTACTGCTTTCTCCTGACCTAACATTGGAGCATACACTACTGTATTCTCCTGATCTGACATTGGAGCATACACTACTGCTTTCTCCTGATCTGACATTGAAGCATACACTATTGCTTTCTCCTGACCTATCATTGGAGCATACACTACTGCATTCTCCTGATCTGACATTGGAGCATACACTACTGCTTTCTCCTGACCTAACTTTGGAGCATACACTACTGTATTCTCCTGATCTAACATTGGAGCATACACTACTGTATTCTCCTGATCTAACGTTGGAGCATACACTACTGTTTTCTCCTGATATAACATTGGAGCATACACTCCTGCTTTCTCCTGATCTAACATTGGAGCATACACTACGGTATCCTCCTGATCTAACATTGGAGCATACACTACTGTATTCTCCTGATCTAACATTGGAGCATACACTACTGCTTTCTCCTGGCCTAACATTGGAGCGTACACTACTATACTCTGCTGATATAACTTTGGAGCATACACTACTGTATTCTCCTGACCTTACATTGGAGCATACTCTACTGTATTCTCCTGATCTAACAGTGGAGCATACACTTCTGTATTCTCCTGACCTAACATTGGAGCATACACTACTGTATTCTCCTGATATAACATTGGAGCATACACTACTGTATTCTCCTGATCTGACATTGGAGCATACACTACTGCTTTCTCCTGATCTGACATTGGAGCATACATTACTGCTTTCTCCTGATCTGACATTTGAGCATACACTACTGCTTTCTCCTGATCTGACATTTGAGCATACACTACTGCTTTCTCCTGATCTAACATTGGAGCATACACTACTGCTTTCTCCTGATCTAACAGTTGAGCATACACTACTGCTTTCTCCTGATCTGACATTTGAGCATACACTACTGCTTTCTCCTGACCTAACATTGGAGCATACACTACTGTTTTCTCCTGATCTAACATTAGAGCATACACTACTGCTTTCTCCAGATCTGACATTGGAGCATACACTACTGCTTTCTCCTTACCTAACATTGGAGCATACACTACTGCTTTCTCCTGATATAACATTGGAGCATACACTACTGTATTCTCCTGACCTGACATTGGAGCATACACTACTGCATTCTCCTGATATAACTACTGTATTCTCTACTGTAACTACTGATATAACTACTGTATAATACTACTATATTCTCCTGATGTAACATTGGAGCATACACTACTGTATTCTCCAGATATAACATTGGAGCATACACTACTGCTTTCTCCTGACCTAACATTGGAGCATACACTACTGCATTCTCCTGATCTAACATTGGAGCATACACTACTGCTTCCTCCTGACCTAACATTGGAGCATACACTACTATATTCTCCTGATCTAACATTGGAGCATACACTACTGTATTCTCCTGATCTAACATTGGAGCATACACTACTGCATTCTCCTGATATAACATTGGAGCATACACTACTGCTTTCTCCTGATCTAACATTGGAGCATACACTACTGTATTCTCCTGATATAACATTGGAGCATACACTACTGTATTCTCCTGATCTAACATTGGAGCATACACTACGGTATTCTCCTGATCTAACATTGGAGCATACACTACTGTATTCTGCTGATCTAACATTGGAGCATACACTACTGCTTTGTCCTGTCCTAACATTGGAGCGTACACTACTATACTCTGCTGATATAACTTTGGAGCATACACTACTGCATTCTCCTGATCTAACATTGGAGCATACACTACTGCTTTCTCCTGACCTAACATTGGAGCATACACTACTGTATTCTCCTGATCTAACATTGGAGCATACACTACTGTATTCTCCTGATATAACATTGGAGCATACACTACTGTATTCTCCTGATCTAACATTGGAGCATACACTACGGTATTCTCCTGATCTAACATTGGAGCATACACTACTGTATTCTCCTGATCGAACATTGGAGCATACACTACTGCTTTGTCCTGGCCTAACATTGGAGCGTACACTACTATACTCTGCTGATATAACTTTGGAGCATACACTACTGTATTCTCCTGACCTTACATTGGAGCATACACTACTGTTTTCTCCTGATCTAACATTGGAGTATACACTTCTGTATTCTCCTGACCTAACATTGGAGCATATACTACTGTATTCTCCTGATATAACATTGGAGAATACACTACTGTATTCTCCTGATCTGACATTGGAGCATATACTACTGCTTCTCCTGATCTGACATTGGAGCACACACTACTGCATTCTCCTGATCTAACATTGGAGCATACACTACTGCTTTCTCCTGACCTAACATTGTAGCATACACTACTGCATTCTCCTGATCTAACATTGGAGCATACACTACTGCTTTCTCCTGATCTAACATTGGAGCATACACTACTGTATTCTCCTGACATAACATTGGAGCATACACTACTGTATTCTCCTGACCTAACATTGGAGCATACACTACTGTTTTCTCCTGAGCTAACATTGGAGCATACACTACTGCTTTCTCCTGACCTAACATTGGAGCATACACTACTGCATTCTCCTGATCTGACATTGGAGCATACACTACTGCATTCTCCTGATCTGACATTGGAGCATACACTACTGCTTTCTCCTGATCTGACATTGGAGCATACACTACTGTATTCTCCTGATCTGACATTGGAGCATACACTACTGCTTTCTCCTGACCTGACATTGGAGCATACACTACTGTATTCTCTTGACCTAACATTGGAGCATACACTACTGCTTTCTCCTGAACTAACATTGGAGCATACACTACTGCTTTCTCCTGATCTGACATTGGAGCATACACTACTGCATTCTCCTGATCTGACATTGGAGCATACACTACTGCTTTCTCCTGACCTGACATTGGAGCATACACTACTCTTTTCTCCTGACCTGACATTGGAGCATACACTACTGTATTCTCCTGATATAACATTAGAGCATACACTACTGTATTTTACTGACATAACATTGGAGCATACACTACTGTATTCTCCTGATATAACATTGGAGCATACACTACTGTATTCTCCTGATATAACATTGGAGCATACAAAACTGTATTCTCCTGATCTGACATTGGAGCATACACTACTGCTTTCTCCTGATCTGACATTGGAGTATACACTACTGCTTTCTCCTGATCTGACATTGGAGCATACACTACTGCTTTCTCCTGACCTGACATTGGAACATACACTACTGCTTTCTCCTGACCTGACATTGAGCATACACTACTGCTTTCTCCTGATCTGACATTGGAGCATACACTACTGCTTTCTCCTGACCTAACATTGGAGCATACACTACTGTATTCTCCTGATCTGACATTGGAGCATACACTACTGCTTTCTCCTGATCTGACATTGAAGCATACACTATTGCTTTCTCCTGACCTATTATTGGAGCATACACTACTGCATTCTCCTGATCTAACATTGGAGCATACACTACTGCTTTCTCCTGACCTAACATTGGAGCATACACTACTGTATTCTCCTAATCTAACATTGGAGCATACACTACTGTATTCTCCTGATCTAACATTGGAGCATACACTACTGTATTCTCCTGATATAACATTGGAGCATACACTACTGCTTTCTCCTGATCTAACATTGGAGCATACACTACTGCTTTCTCCTGATCTGACATTGGAGTATACACTACTGCTTTCTCCTGATCTGACATTGGAGCATACACTACTGCTTTCTCCTGACCTGACATTGGAACATACACTACTGCTTTCTCCTGACCTGACATTGGAGCATACACTACTGCTTTCTCCTGACCTGACATTGGAGCATACACTACTGCTTTCTCCTGACCTAACATTGGAGCATACACTACTGTATTCTCCTGATCTGACATTGGAGCATACACTACTGCTTTCTCCTGATCTGACATTGAAGCATACACTACTGTATTCTCCTGATATAACATTGGAGCATACACTACTGCTTTCTCCTGATCTAACATTGGAGCATAAACTACTGCTTTCTCCTGACCTAACATTGGAGCATACACTACTGCATTCTCCTGATCTAACATTGAGCATACACTACTGCTTTCTCCTGATCTAACATTGGAGCATACACTACTGTATTCTCCTGATATAACATTGGAGCATACACTACTGTATTCTCCTGATCTAACATTGGAGCATACACTACGGTATTCTCCTGATCTAACATTGGAGCATACACTACTGTATTCTCATGATCTAACATTGGAGCATACACTACTGCTTTGTCCTGGCCTAACATTGGAGCGTACACTACTATACTCTGCTGATATAACTTTGGAGCATACACTACTGTATTCTCCTGACCTTACATTGGAGCATACACTTCTGTATTCTCCTGACCTAACATTGGAGCATACACTACTGTATTCTCCTGATATAACATTGGAGCATACACTACTGTATTCTCCTGACCTAACATTGGAGCATACACTACTGCTTTCTCCTCACCTGACATTGGAGCATACACTACTGTTTTCTCCTGACCTGACATTGGAGCATACACTACTGCTTTCTCCTGACCTGACATTGGAGCATACACTACTGTATTCTCCTGATCTAACATTGGAGCATACACTACTGTATTCTCCTGATCTAACATTGGAGCATACACTACTGCATTCTCCTGAACTGACATTGGAGCATACACTACTGCTTTCTCCTGACCTGACATTGGAGCATACACTACTGTATTCTCCTGTTCTGACATTGGAGCATACACTACTGCTTTCTCCTGATCTGACATTGGAGCATACACTACTGCTTTCTCCTGATCTAACATTGGAGCATACACTACTGCTTTCTCCTGACCTTACATTGGAGCATACACTACTGTATTCTCCTGATATAACATTGGAGCATACACTACTGCATTCTCCTGATCTGACATTGGAGCATACACTACTGCTTTCTCCTGATCTGACATTGGAGCATACACTACTGCTTTCTCCTCATCTAACATTGGAGCATACACTACAGCTTTCTCCTCATCTGACATTGGAGCATACACTACTGCTTTCTCCTGACCTGACATTGGAGCATACACTACTGTATTATCCTGACCTGACATTGGAGCATACACTACTGCATTATCCTGATCTGACATTGGAGCATACACTACTGCTTTCTCCTGACCTGACATTGGAGCATACACTACTGTATTCTCCTGATCTAACATTGGAGCATACACTACTGTTTTCTCCTGACCAAACATTGGAGCACACACTACTTTATTCTCCTGACCTAACATTGGAGCATACACTACTGCTTTCTCCTGACCTCACATTGGAGCATACACTACTGCTTTCTCCTGATCTGATATTGGAGCATACACTACTGTATTCTCCTGATCTGACATTGGAGCATACACTACTGCTTTCTCCTGACCTGACATTGGAGCATACACTACTGCTTTCTCCTGACCTGACATTGGAGCATACTCTACTGTATTCTCATGATCTAACACTGGAGCATACACTACTGTATTCTCCTGATATAACATTGGAGCATACACTACTGCATTCTCCTGATCTGACATTGGAGCATACACTACTGCTTTCTCCTGATCTGACATTGGAGCATACACTACTGCTTTCTCCTCATCTGACATTGGAGCATACACTACAGCTTTCTCCTGATCTGACTTTGGAGCATACACTACTGCTTTCTCCTGACCTGACATTGGAGCATACACTACTGTATTATCCTGACCTGACATTGGAGCATACACTACTGCATTATCCTGATCTGACATTGGAGCATACACTACTGCTTTCTCCTGACCTAACATTGGAGCATACACTACTGCTTTCTCCTGACCTAACACTGGAGCATACACTACTGTATTCTCCTGATCTAGCACTGGAGCATACACTACTGTATTCTCCTGATATAACATTGGAGCATACACTACTGCATTCTCCTGATCTGACATTGGAGCATACACTACTGCTTTCTCCTCATCTGACATTGGAGCATACACTACAGCTTTCTCCTGATCTGACATTGGAGCATACACTACTGCTTTCTCCTGACCTGACATTGGAGCATACACTACTGTATTATCCTGACCTGACATTGGAGCATACACTACTGCATTATCCTGATCTGACATTGGAGCATACACTACTGCTTTCTCCTGACCTAACATTGGAGCATACACTACTGTATTCTCCTGATCTAACATTGGAGCATACACTACTGTTTTCTCCTGACCTAACATTGGAGCATACACTACTGTATTCTCCAGACCTAACATTGGAGCATACACTACTGCTTTCTCCTGACCTAACATTGGAGCATACACTACTGCTTTCTCCTGATCTGACATTGGAGCATACACTACTGCATTCTCCTGATCTGACATTGGAGCATACACTACTGCTTTCTCCTGACCTGACATTGGAGCATACACTACTCTTTTCTCCTGACCTGACATTGGAGCATACACTACTGTATTCTCCTGATATAACATTAGAGCATACACTACTGTATTTTCCTGACATAACATTGGAGCATACAC
Source organism: Taudactylus pleione (assembly GCA_031769625.1). Lineage (NCBI taxonomy): Eukaryota > Metazoa > Chordata > Amphibia > Anura > Myobatrachidae > Taudactylus > Taudactylus pleione. The sequence continues at coordinate 17,873,441 of JAUIMM010000255.1, read as the reverse complement.
TACTGTATTCTCCTGATATAACATTGGAGCATACACTACTGTATTCTCCTGATATAACATTGGAGCATACACAACTGTATTCTCCTGATCTGACATTGGAGCATACACTACTGCTTTCTCCTGATCTGACAATGGAGCATACACTACTGCTTTCTCCTGGCCTAACATTGGAGCGTACACTGCTATACTCTGCTGATATAACTTTGGAGCATACACTACTGTTTTCTCCTGACCTTACATTGGAGCATACACTACTGTATTCTCCTGATCTAACATTGGAGCATACACTTCTGTATTCTCCTGACCTAACATTGGAGCATACACTACTGTATTCTCCTGATATAACATTGGAGCATACACTACTGTATTCTCCTGATCTGACATTGGAGCATATACTACTGCTTCTCCTGATCTGACATTGGAGCATACACTTCTGCATTCTCCTGATCTAACATTGGAGCATACACTACTGCTTTCTCCTGATCTAACATTGGAGCATACACTACTGCTTTCTCCTGACCTAACTTTGGAGCATACACTACTGCATTCTCCTGATCTGACATTGGAGCATACACTACTGCTTTCTCCTGATCTAACATTGGAGCATACACTACTGTATTCTCCTGACCTAACATTGGAGCATACACTACTCTTTTCTCCTGACCTGACATTGGAGCATACACTACTGTATTCTCCTGATATAACATTAGAGCATACACTACTGTATTTTCCTGACATAACATTGGAGCATACACTACTGTATTCTCCTGATATAACATTGGAGCATACACTACTGTATTCTCCTGATATAACATTGGAGCATACACAACTGTATTCTCCTGATCTGACATTGGAGCATACACTACTGCTTTCTCCTGATCTGACATTGGAGCATACACTACTGCTTTCTCCTGATCTGACATTGGAGCATACACTACTGCTTTCTCCTGACCTGACATTGGAGCATACACTACTGCTTTCTCCTGATCTGACATTGGAGCATACACTACTGCTTTCTCCTGATCTGACATTGGAGCATACACTACTGCTTTCTCCTGATCTGATATTGGAGCATACACTACTGCTTTCTTCTGACCTTACATTGGAGCATACACTACTGTATTCTCCTGATCTGACATTGGAGCATACACTACTGCTTTCTCCTGATCTGACATTGAAGCATACACTATTGCTTTCTCCACTACTGCTTTCTCCAGATCTAACATTGGAGCATACACTACTGTATTCTCCTGATATAACATTGGAGCATACACTACTGTATTCTCCTGATCTAACATTGAAGCATACACTACGGTATTCTCCTGATCTAACATTGGAGCATACACTACAGTATTCTCCTGATCTAACATTGGAGCATACACTACTGCTTTCTCCTGGCCTAACATTGGAGCGTACACTACTATACTCTGCTGATATAACTTTGGAGCATACACTACTGTATTCTCCTGACCTTACATTGGAGCATACACTACTGTATTCTCCTGATCTAACATTGGAGCATACACTTCTGTATTCTCCTGACCTAACATTGGAGCATACACTACTGTATTCTCCTGATATAACATTGGAGCATACACTACTGTATTCTCCTGATCTGACATTGGAGCATAAACTACTGCTTTCTCCTGATCTGACATTGGAGCATACATTACTGCTTTCTCCTGATCTGACATTTGAGCATACACTACTGCTTTCTCCTGATCTGACATTTGAGCATACACTACTGCTTTCTCCTGATCTAACATTGGAGCATACACTACTGCTTTCTCCTGATCTAACATTTGAGCATACACTACTGCTTTCTCCTGATCTGACATTTGAGCAGACACTACTGCTTTCTCCTGACCTAACATTGGAGCATACACTACTGTATTCTCCTGATCTGACATTGGAGCATACACTACTGCTTTCTCCTGATCTGACATTGGAGCATACACTACTGCTTTCTCCTTACCTAACATTGGAGCATACACTACTGCTTTCTCCTGATCTAACATTGGAGCATACACTACTGTATTCTCCTGACCTGACATTGGAGCATACACTACTACATTCTCCTGATATAACTACTGTATTCTCTACTGTAACTACTGATATAACTACTGTATAATACTACTGTATTCTCCTGATCTAACATTGGAGCATACACTACTGTATTCTCCTGATCTAACATTGGAGCATACACTACTGCTTTCTCCTGATCTAACATTGGAGCATACACTACTGCTTTCTCCTGACCTAACATTGGAGCATACACTACTGCATTATCCTGATCTAACATTGGAGCATACACTACTGCTTTCTCCTGATCTAACATTGGACCATATACTACTGTATTCTCCTGATATAACATTGGAGCATACACTACTGTATTCTCCTGACCTAACATTGGAGCATACACTACTGCTTTCTCCTGACCAGACATTGGAGCATACACTACTGTTTTCTCCTGACCTGACATTGGAGCATACACTACTGCTTTCTCCTGACCTGACATTGGAGCATACACTACTGTATTCTCCTGATCTAACATTGGAGCATACACTACTGCATTCTCCTGAACTGACATTGGAGCATACACTACTGCTTTCTCCTGACCTGACATTGGAGCATACACTACTGTATTCTCCTGATCTGACATTGGAGCATACACTACTGCTTTCTCCTGATCTGACATTGGAGCATACACTACTGTTGTCACCAGACCTAACATTGGAGCATACACTACTGCTTTCTCCTGACCTAACATTGGAGCATACACTACTGTTTTCTCCTGAGCTGACATTGGAGCGTATACTACTGCTTCTCCTGATCTGACATTGGAGCATACACTACTGCATTCTCCTGATCTAACATTGGAGCATACACTACTGTATTCTCCTGATATAACATTGGAGCAAACACTACTGCATTCTCCTGATCTGACATCGGAGCATACACTTCTGCTTTCTCCAGATCTGACATCGGAGCATACACTACTGCTTTCTCCTCATCTAACATTGGAGCATACACTACTGCTTTCTCCTGATCTGACATTGGAGCATACACTACTGCTTTCTCCTGATCTGACATTGGAGCTTACACTACTGTATTCTCCTGACCTGACATTGGAGCATACACTACTGTTTTCTGCTGACCGAACATTGGAGCATACACTACTGTATTCTCCTGACCTGACATTGGAGAATACACTACTGTATTCTCCTGAGCTAACATTGGAGCATACACTACTGCTTACTCCTGACCTAACATTGGAGCATACACTACTGCTTTCTCCTGATCTGACATTGTAGCATACACTACTGCATTCTCCTGATCTGACATTGTAGCATACACTACTGCTTTCTCCTCACCTGACATTGGAGCATACACTACTGTTTTCTCCTGACCTGACATTGGAGCATACACTACTGTATTCTCCTGATATAACATTAGAGCATACACTACTGCATTCTTCTGATCTAACATTGGAGCATACACTACTGCTTTCTCCTGATCTAACATTGGAGCATACACTACTGTATTCTCCTGATATAACATTGGAGCATACACTACTGTATTCTCCTGACCTAACATTGGAGCATACACTACTGCTTTCTCCTAACCTGACATTGGAGCATACACTACTATTTTCTCCTGACCTAACATTGGAGCATACACTACTGTATTCTCCTGATCTAACACTGGAGCATACACTACTGTATTCTCCTGATATAACATTGGAGCATACACTACTGCATTCTCCTGATTTGACATTGGAGCATACACTACTGCTTTTTCCTGATCTGACATTGGAGCCTACACTACTGCTTTCTCCTCATCTGACATTGGAGCATACACTACAGCTTTCTCCTGATCTGACATTGGAGCATACACTATTGCTTTCTCCTGACCTGACATTGGAGCATACACTACTGTATTATCCTGACCTGACATTGGAGCATACACTACTGCATTATCCTGATCTGACATTGGGGCATACACTACTGCTTTCTCCTGACCTAACATTGGAGCATACACTACTGTATTCTCCTGATCTAACATTGGAGCATACACTACTGTTTTCTCCTGACCAAACATTGGAGCATACACTACTGTATTCTCCTGACCTAACATTGGAGCATACACTACTGCTTTCTCCTGACCTAACATTGGAGCATACACTACTGCTTTTCCTGATCTGACATTGGAGCATACAGTACTGCATTCTCCTGATCTGACATTGGAGCATACACTACTGCTTTCTCCTGACCTGACATTGGAGCATACACTGCTGTATTCTCCTGATATAACATTGGAGCATACACTACTGCATTCTCCTGATCTGACATTGGAGCATACACTACTGCTTTCTCCTGATCTGACATTGGAGCATACACTACTGCTTTCTCCTGATCTGACATTGGAGTATACACTACTGCTTTCTCCTGACCTGACATTGGAGCATACACTACTGCTTTCTCCTGATCTGACATTGGAGCATACACTACTACTTTCTCCTGATCTGACATTGGAGCATAAACTACTGCTTTCTCCTGACCTAACATTGGAGCATACACTACTGTATTCTCCTGATCTGACATTGGAGCATACACTACTGCTTTCTCCTGATCTGACATTGAAGCATACACTATTGCTTTCTCCAGACCTATCATTGGAGCATACACTACTGCATTCTCCTGATCTAACATTGGAGCATACACTACTGCTTTCTCCTGACCTAACATTGGAGAATACACTACTGCTTTCTCCTGATCTAACATTGGAGCATACACTACTGTATTCTCCTGATCTAACATTGGAGCATACACTACTGCATTCTCCTGATATAACATTGGAGCATACACTACTGCTTTCTCCTGATCTAACATTGGAGAATAAACTACTGCTTTCTCCTGACCTAACATTGGAGCATACACTACTGCTTTCTCCTGATCTAACATTGGAGCATACACTACCGTATTCTCCTGATATAACATTGGAGCATACACTACTGTATTCTCCTGATCTAACATTGGAGCATACACTACGGTATTCTCCTGATCTAACATTGGAGCATACACTACGGTATTCTCCTGATCTAACATTGGAGCATACACTACTGCTTTCTCCTGGCCTAACATTGGAGCGTACACTACTATACTCTGCTGATATAACTTTGGAGCATACACTACTGTATTCTCCTGACCTTACATTGGAGCACACACTACTGTATTCTCCTGATCTAACATTGGAGCATACACTTCTGTATTCTCCTGACCTAACATTGGAGCATACACTACTGTATTCTCCTGATATAACATTGGAGCATACACTACTGCATTCTCCTGATCTGACATTGGAGCATACACTACTGCTTTCTCCTGATCTGACATTGGAGGATACATTACTGCTTTCTCCTGATCTGACATTTGAGCATACACTACTGCTTTCTCCTGATCTGACATTTGAGCATACACTACTGCTTTCTCCTGATCTAACATTGGAGCATACACTACTGCTTTCTCCTGATCTAACATTTGAGCATACACTACTGCTTTCTCCTGATCTGACATTTGAGCATATACTACTGCTTTCTCCTGACCTAACATTGGAGCATACACTACTGTATTCTCCTGATATAACATTGGAGCATACACTACTGTATTCTCCTGATCTGACATTGGAGCATACACTACTGCTTTCTCCTGATCTGACATTGGAGGATACATTACTGCTTTCTCCTGATCTGACATTTGAGCATACACTACTGCTTTCTCCTGATCTGACATTTGAGCATACACTACTGCTTTCTCCTGATCTAACATTTGAGCATACACTACTGCTTTCTCCTGATCTGACATTTGAGCATATACTACTGCTTTCTCCTGACCTAACATTGGTGCATACACTACTGTATTCTCCTGACCTAACATTGGAGCATACACTACTGCTTTCTCCTGATCTGACATTGGAGCATACACTACTGCTTTCTCCTTACCTCACATTGGAGCATACACTACTGCTTTCTCCTGATCTAACATTGGAGCATACACTACTGTATTCTCCTGACCTGACATTGGAGCATACACTACTGCATTCTCCTGATATAACTACTGTATTCTCTACTGTAACTACTGATATAACTAGTGTATAATACTACTGTATTCTCCTGATTTAACATTGGAGCATACACTACTGCTTTCTCCTGATCTAACATTTGAGCATTCACTACTGCTTTCTCCTGATCTGACATTTGAGCATACACTACTGCTTTCTCCTGACCTGACATTGGAGCATACACTACTGTATTCTCCTGATCTGACATTGGAGCATACACTACTGCTTTCTCCTGATCTGACATTGGAGCATACACTACTGCTTTCTCCTTACCTGACATTGGAGCATACACTACTGCTTTCTCCTTACCTAACATTGGAGCATACACTACTGCTTTCTCCTGATCTAACATTGGAGCATACACTACTGTATTCTCCTGACCTGACATTGGAGCATACACTACTGTATTCTCCTGACCTAACATTGTAGCATACACTACTGCTTTCTCCTGATCTGACATTGGAGCATACACTACTATATTCTCCTGATCTAACATTGGAGCATACACTACTGCTTCTCCTGACCTAACATTGTAGCATACACTACTGCTTTCTCCTGACCTAACATTGGAGCATACACTACTGTATTCTCCTGATCTAACACTGGAGCATACACTACTGTATTCTACTGATATAACATTGGAGCATACACTACTGCATTCTCCTGATCTGACATTGGAGCATACACTACTGCTTTCTCCTGATCTGACATTGGAGCATACACTACTGCTTTCTCCTCATCTAACATTGGAGCATACACTACAGCTTTCTCCTGATCTGACATTGGAGCATACACTACTGCTTTCTCCTGACCTGACATTGGAGCATACACTACTGTATTATCCTGACCAGACATTGGAGCATACACTACTGCATTATCCTGATCTGACATTGGAGCATACACTACTGCTTTCTCCTGACCTAACATTGGAGCATACACTACTGTATTCTCCTGATCTAACATTGGAGCATACACTACTGTTTTCTCCTGACCTAACATTGGAGCATACACTACTGCATTCTCCTGACCTAACATTGGAGCATACACTACTGCTTTCTCCTGACCTAACATTGGAGCATACACTACTGCTTTCTCCTGATCTGACATTGGAGCATACACTACTGCATTCTCCTGATCTGACATTGGAGCATACACTACTCCTTTCTCCTGACCTGACATTGGAGCATACACTACTCTTTTCTCCTGACCTGACATTGGAGCATACACTACTGTATTCTCCTGATATAACATTAGAGCATACACTACTGTATTTTCCTGACATAACATTGGAGCATACACTACTGTATTCTCCTGATATAACATTGGAGCATACACTACTGTATTCTCCTGATATAACATTGGAGCATACACAACTGCATTCTCCTGATCTGACATTGGAGCATACACTACTGCTTTCTCCTGATCTGACATTGGAGCATACACTACTGCTTTCTCCTGATCTGACATTGGAGCATACACTACTGCTTTCTCCTGACCTGACATTGGAGCATACACTACTGCTTTCTCCTGATCTGACATTGGAGCATACACTACTGCTTTCTCCTGATCTGACATTGGAGCATACACTACTGCTTTCTCCTGACCTAACATTGGAGCATACACTACTGCTTTCTCCTGATCTGACATTGAAGCATACACTATTGCTTTTTCCTGACCTATCATTGGAGCATACACTACTGCATTCTCCTGATCTAACATTGGAGCATACACTACTACTTTCTCCTGACCTAACATTGGAGCATACACTACTGTATTCTCCAGATCTAACATTGGAGCATACACTACTGTATTCTCCTGATCTAACATTGGAGCATACACTACTGTATTCTCCTGATATAACATTGGAGCATACACTACTGCTTTCTCCTGATCTAACATTGGAGCATAAACTACTGCTTTCTCCTGACCTAACATTGGAGAATACACTACTGCATTCTCCTGATCTAACATTGGAGCATACACTACTGCTTTCTCCTGATCTAACATTGGAGCATACACTACTGTGTTCTCCTGATATAACATTGGAGCATACACTACTGTATTCTCCTGATCTAACATTGGAGCATACACTACGGTATTCTCCTGATCTAACATTGGAGCATACACTACTGTATTCTCCTGATCTAACAATGGAGCATACACTACTGCTTTCTCCTGGCCTAACATTGGAGCATACACTACTATACTCTGCTGATATAACTTTAGAGCATACACTACTGTATTCTCCTGACCTTACATTGGAGCATACACTACTGTATTCTCCTGATCTAACATTGGAGCATACACTTCTGTATTCTCCTGACCTAACATTGGAGCATACACTACTGTATTCTCCTGATATAACATTGGAGCATACACTACTGTATTCAACTGATCTGACATCGGAGCATATACTACTGCTTCTCCTGATCTGACATTGGAGCATACACTTCTGCATTCTCCTGATCTAACATTGGAGCATACACTACTGCTTTCTCCTGATCTAACATTGGAGCATACACTACTGCTTTCTCCAGACCTAACATTGGAGCATACACTACTGCATTCTCCTGATCTAACATTGCAGCATACACTACTGCTTTCTCCTGATCTACCATTGGAGCATACACTACTGTATTCTCCTGACCTAACATTGGAGCATACACTACTGTTTTCTCCTGACCTAACATTGGAGCATACACTACTGCTTTCTCCTGACCTAACATTGGAGCATACACTACTGTATTCTCCTGACCTCACATTGGAGCATACACTACTGCTTTCTCCTGACCTAACATTGGAGCATACACTACTGCTTTCTCCTGATCTGACATTGGAGCATACACTACTGCATTCTCCTGATCTGACATTGGAGCATACACTACTGCTTTCTCCTGACCTGACATTGGAGCATACACTACTCTTTTCTCCTGACCTGACATTGGAGCATACACTACTGTATTCTCCTGATATAACATTAGAGCATACACTACTGCATTTTCCTGACATAACATTGGAGCATACACTACTGTATTCTCCTGATATAATATTGGAGCATACACTACTGTATTCTCCTGATATAACATTGGAGCATACACAACTGTATTCTCCTGATCTGACATTGGAGCATACACTACTGCTTTCTCCTGATCTGACATTGGAGCATACACTACTGCTTTCTCCTGATCTGACATTGGAGCATATACTACTGCTTTCTCCTGACCTGACATTGGCGCATACACTACTGCTTTCTCCTGATCTGACATTGGAGCATACACTACTGCTTTCTCCTGATCTGACATTGGAGCATACACTACTGCTTTCTCCTGACCTGACATTGGAGCATACACTACTGTATTCTCCTGATCTGACATTGGAGCATACACTACTGCTTTCTCCTGATCTGACATTGGAGCATACACTACTGCATTCTCCTGACCTATCATTGGAGCATACACTACTGCTTTCTCCTGACCTAACATTGGAGCATACACTACTGTATTCTCCTGATCTAACATTGGAGCATACACTACTGTATTCTCCTGATCTAACATTGGAGCATACACTACTGTTTTCTCCTGATATAACATTGGAGCATACACTCCTGCTTTCTCCTGATCTAACATTGGAGCATAAACTACTGCTTTCTCCTGACCTAACATTGGAGCATACACTACTGCATTCTCCTGATCTAACATTGGAGCATACACTACTGCTTTCTCCTGATCTAACATTGGAGCATACACTACTGTATTGTCCTGATATAACATTGGAGCATACACTACTGTATTCTCCTGATCTAACATTGGAGCATACACTACGGTATTCTCCTGATCTAACATTGGAGCATACACTACTGTATTCTCCTGATCTAACATTGGAGCATACACTACTGCTTTCTCCTGGCCTAACATTGGAGCATACACTACTGCATTCTCCTGATCTGACATTGGAGCATACACTACTGCTTTCTCCTGATCTGACATTGAAGCATACACTATTGCTTTCTCCTGACCTATCATTGGAGCATACACTACTGCATTCTCCTGATCTGACATTGGAGCATACACTACTGCTTTCTCCTGACCTAACATTGGAGCATACACTACTGTATTCTCCTGATCTAACATTGGAGCATACACTACTGTTTTCTCCTGATCTAACATTGGAGCATACACTACTGTTTTCTCCTGATATAACATTGGAGCATACACTCCTGCTTTCTCCTGATCTTACATTGGAGCATAAACTACTGCTTTCTCCTGACCTAACATTGGAGCATACACTACTGTATTCTTCTGATCTAACATTGATACTGCTTTCTCCTGACCTAACATCGGAGCATACACTACTGTATTCTCCTGATCTAACATCGGAGCATACACTACTGTATTCTCCTGATATAACATCGGAGCATACACTACTGCATTCTCCTGATCTGACATCGGAGCATACACTACTGCTTTCTCCAAATCTGACATCGGAGCATACACTACTGCTTTCTCCTCATCTAACATTGGAGCATACACTACTGCTTTCTCCTGATCTGACATTGGAGCATACACTACTGTATTCTCCTGATCTGACATTGGAGCATACACTACTGTATTCTCCTGACCTGACATTGGAGCATACACTACTGTTTTCTCATGACCTAACATTGGAGCATACACTACTGCTTTCTCCTGATCTGACATTGGAGCATACACTACTGCATTCTCCTGATCTGACATTGGAGCATACACTACTGCATTCTCCTCACCTGACATTGGAGCATACACTACTGCTTTCTCCTCACCTGACATTGGAGCATACACTACTGTATTCTCCTGATATAACATTAGAGCATACACTACTGCATTCTTCTGATCTAACATTGGAGCATACACTACTGCTTTCTCCTGATCTAACATTGGAGCATACACTACTGCATTCTCCAGATATAACATTGGAGCATACACTACTGTATTCTCCTGACCTAACATTGGAGCATACACTACTGCTTTCTCCTGACCTGACATTGGAGCATACACTACTGTTTTCTCCTGACCTGACATTGGAGCATACACTACTGCTTTCTCCTGACCTGACATTGGAGCATACACTACTGTATTCTCCTGATCTGACATTGGAGCATACACTACTGCATTCTCCTGATCTAACATTGGAGCCTACACTACTGCTTTCTCCTGACCTAACATTGGAGCATACACTACTGCTTTCTCCTGACCTAACATTGGAGCATACACTACTGTATTCTCCTGATCTTACACTGGAGCATACACTACTGTATTCTCCTGATCTAACATTGCAGCATACATTACTGCATTCTCCTGATCTGACATTGGAGCATACACTACTGCTTTCTCCTGATCTGACATTGGAGCATACACTACTGCTTTCTCCTCATCTAACATTGGAGCATACACTACAGCTTTCTCCTGATCTGACATTGGAGCATACACTACAGCTTTCTCCTGATCTGACATTGGAGCATACACTACTGCTTTCTCCTGACCTGACATTGGAGCATACACTACTGTATTATCCTGACCTGACATTGGAGCATACACTACTGCATTATCCTGATCTGACATTGGAGCATACACTACTGCTTTGTCCTGACCTAACATTGGAGCATACACTACTGTATTCTCCTGATCTAACATTGGAGCATACACTACTGATTTCTCCTGACCTAACATTGGAGCATACACTACTGTATTCTCCTGACCTAACATTGGAGCATACACTACTGCTTTCTCCTGACCTAACATTGGAGCATACACTACTGCTTTCTCCTGATCTGACATTGGAGCATACACTACTGCATTCTCCTGATCTGACATTGGAGCATACACTACTGCTTTCTCCTGACCTGACATTGGAGCATACACTACTCTTTTCTCCTGACCTGACATTGGAGCATACACTACTGTATTCTCCTGATATAACATTAGAGCATACACTACTGCATTTTCCTGACATAACATTGGAGCATACACTACTGTATTCTCCAGATATAACATTGGAGCATACACTACTGTATTCTCCTGATATAACATTGGAGCATACACAACTGTATTCTCCTGATCTGACATTGGAGCATACACTACTGCTTTCTCCTGATCTGACATTGGAGCATACACTACTGCTTTCTCCTGATCTGACATTGGAGCATATACTGCTGCTTTCTCCTGACCAGACATTGGAGCATACACTACTGCTTTCTCCTGATCTGACATTGGAGCATACACTACTGCTTTCTCCTGATCTGACATTGGAGCATACACTACTGCTTTCTCCTGAACTAACATTGGAGCATACACTACTGTATTCTCCTGATCTGACATTTGAGCATACACTACTGCTTTCTCCTGATCTGACATTGAAGCATACACTATTGCTTTCTCCTGACCTATCATTGGAGCATACACTACTGCATTCTCCTGATCTGACATTGGAGCATACACTACTGCTTTCTCCTGAACTAACATTGGAGCATACACTACTGTATTCTCCTGATCTGACATTTGAGCATACACTACTGCTTTCTCCTGATCTGACATTGAAGCATACACTATTGCTTTCTCCTGACCTATCATTGGAGCATACACTACTGCTTTCTCCTGATCTGACATTGGAGCATACACTACTGCTTTCTCCTGATCTGACATTGGAGCATACACTACTGCTTTCTCCTGAACTAACATTGGAGCATACACTACTGTATTCTCCTGATCTGACATTTGAGCATACACTACTGCTTTCTCCTGATCTGACATTGAAGCATACACTATTGCTTTCTCCTGACCTATCATTGGAGCATACACTACTGCATTCTCCTGATCTGACATTGGAGCATACACTACTGCTTTCTCCTGACCTGACATTGGAGCATACACTACTGTATTCTCCTGATCTAACATTGGAGCATACACTACTGTATTCTCCTGATATAACATTGGAGCATACACAACTGCATTCTCCTGATCTGACATTGGAGCATACACTACTGCTTTCTCCTGATCTGACATTGGAGCATACACTACTGCTTTCTCCTGATCTGACATTGGAGCATACACTACTGCTTTCTCCTGACCTGACATTGGAGCATACACTACTGCTTTCTCCTGATCTGACATTGGAGCATACACTACTGCTTTCTCCTGATCTGACATTGGAGCATACACTACTGCTTTCTCCTGACCTAACATTGGAGCATACACTACTGCTTTCTCCTGATCTGACATTGAAGCATACACTATTGCTTTTTCCTGACCTATCATTGGAGCATACACTACTGCATTCTCCTGATCTAACATTGGAGCATACACTACTACTTTCTCCTGACCTAACATTGGAGCATACACTACTGTATTCTCCAGATCTAACATTGGAGCATACACTACTGTATTCTCCTGATCTAACATTGGAGCATACACTACTGTATTCTCCTGATATAACATTGGAGCATACACTACTGCTTTCTCCTGATCTAACATTGGAGCATAAACTACTGCTTTCTCCTGACCTAACATTGGAGAATACACTACTGCATTCTCCTGATCTAACATTGGAGCATACACTACTGCTTTCTCCTGATCTAACATTGGAGCATACACTACTGTGTTCTCCTGATATAACATTGGAGCATACACTACTGTATTCTCCTGATCTAACATTGGAGCATACACTACGGTATTCTCCTGATCTAACATTGGAGCATACACTACTGTATTCTCCTGATCTAACAATGGAGCATACACTACTGCTTTCTCCTGGCCTAACATTGGAGCATACACTACTATACTCTGCTGATATAACTTTAGAGCATACACTACTGTATTCTCCTGACCTTACATTGGAGCATACACTACTGTATTCTCCTGATCTAACATTGGAGCATACACTTCTGTATTCTCCTGACCTAACATTGGAGCATACACTACTGTATTCTCCTGATATAACATTGGAGCATACACTACTGTATTCAACTGATCTGACATCGGAGCATATACTACTGCTTCTCCTGATCTGACATTGGAGCATACACTTCTGCATTCTCCTGATCTAACATTGGAGCATACACTACTGCTTTCTCCTGATCTAACATTGGAGCATACACTACTGCTTTCTCCAGACCTAACATTGGAGCATACACTACTGCATTCTCCTGATCTAACATTGCAGCATACACTACTGCTTTCTCCTGATCTACCATTGGAGCATACACTACTGTATTCTCCTGACCTAACATTGGAGCATACACTACTGTTTTCTCCTGACCTAACATTGGAGCATACACTACTGCTTTCTCCTGACCTAACATTGGAGCATACACTACTGTATTCTCCTGACCTCACATTGGAGCATACACTACTGCTTTCTCCTGACCTAACATTGGAGCATACACTACTGCTTTCTCCTGATCTGACATTGGAGCATACACTACTGCATTCTCCTGATCTGACATTGGAGCATACACTACTGCTTTCTCCTGACCTGACATTGGAGCATACACTACTCTTTTCTCCTGACCTGACATTGGAGCATACACTACTGTATTCTCCTGATATAACATTAGAGCATACACTACTGCATTTTCCTGACATAACATTGGAGCATACACTACTGTATTCTCCTGATATAATATTGGAGCATACACTACTGTATTCTCCTGATATAACATTGGAGCATACACAACTGTATTCTCCTGATCTGACATTGGAGCATACACTACTGCTTTCTCCTGATCTGACATTGGAGCATACACTACTGCTTTCTCCTGATCTGACATTGGAGCATATACTACTGCTTTCTCCTGACCTGACATTGGCGCATACACTACTGCTTTCTCCTGATCTGACATTGGAGCATACACTACTGCTTTCTCCTGATCTGACATTGGAGCATACACTACTGCTTTCTCCTGACCTGACATTGGAGCATACACTACTGTATTCTCCTGATCTGACATTGGAGCATACACTACTGCTTTCTCCTGATCTGACATTGGAGCATACACTACTGCATTCTCCTGACCTATCATTGGAGCATACACTACTGCTTTCTCCTGACCTAACATTGGAGCATACACTACTGTATTCTCCTGATCTAACATTGGAGCATACACTACTGTATTCTCCTGATCTAACATTGGAGCATACACTACTGTTTTCTCCTGATATAACATTGGAGCATACACTCCTGCTTTCTCCTGATCTAACATTGGAGCATAAACTACTGCTTTCTCCTGACCTAACATTGGAGCATACACTACTGCATTCTCCTGATCTAACATTGGAGCATACACTACTGCTTTCTCCTGATCTAACATTGGAGCATACACTACTGTATTGTCCTGATATAACATTGGAGCATACACTACTGTATTCTCCTGATCTAACATTGGAGCATACACTACGGTATTCTCCTGATCTAACATTGGAGCATACACTACTGTATTCTCCTGATCTAACATTGGAGCATACACTACTGCTTTCTCCTGGCCTAACATTGGAGCATACACTACTGCATTCTCCTGATCTGACATTGGAGCATACACTACTGCTTTCTCCTGATCTGACATTGAAGCATACACTATTGCTTTCTCCTGACCTATCATTGGAGCATACACTACTGCATTCTCCTGATCTGACATTGGAGCATACACTACTGCTTTCTCCTGACCTAACATTGGAGCATACACTACTGTATTCTCCTGATCTAACATTGGAGCATACACTACTGTTTTCTCCTGATCTAACATTGGAGCATACACTACTGTTTTCTCCTGATATAACATTGGAGCATACACTCCTGCTTTCTCCTGATCTTACATTGGAGCATAAACTACTGCTTTCTCCTGACCTAACATTGGAGCATACACTACTGTATTCTTCTGATCTAACATTGATACTGCTTTCTCCTGACCTAACATCGGAGCATACACTACTGTATTCTCCTGATCTAACATCGGAGCATACACTACTGTATTCTCCTGATATAACATCGGAGCATACACTACTGCATTCTCCTGATCTGACATCGGAGCATACACTACTGCTTTCTCCAAATCTGACATCGGAGCATACACTACTGCTTTCTCCTCATCTAACATTGGAGCATACACTACTGCTTTCTCCTGATCTGACATTGGAGCATACACTACTGTATTCTCCTGATCTGACATTGGAGCATACACTACTGTATTCTCCTGACCTGACATTGGAGCATACACTACTGTTTTCTCATGACCTAACATTGGAGCATACACTACTGCTTTCTCCTGATCTGACATTGGAGCATACACTACTGCATTCTCCTGATCTGACATTGGAGCATACACTACTGCATTCTCCTCACCTGACATTGGAGCATACACTACTGCTTTCTCCTCACCTGACATTGGAGCATACACTACTGTATTCTCCTGATATAACATTAGAGCATACACTACTGCATTCTTCTGATCTAACATTGGAGCATACACTACTGCTTTCTCCTGATCTAACATTGGAGCATACACTACTGCATTCTCCAGATATAACATTGGAGCATACACTACTGTATTCTCCTGACCTAACATTGGAGCATACACTACTGCTTTCTCCTGACCTGACATTGGAGCATACACTACTGTTTTCTCCTGACCTGACATTGGAGCATACACTACTGCTTTCTCCTGACCTGACATTGGAGCATACACTACTGTATTCTCCTGATCTGACATTGGAGCATACACTACTGCATTCTCCTGATCTAACATTGGAGCCTACACTACTGCTTTCTCCTGACCTAACATTGGAGCATACACTACTGCTTTCTCCTGACCTAACATTGGAGCATACACTACTGTATTCTCCTGATCTTACACTGGAGCATACACTACTGTATTCTCCTGATCTAACATTGCAGCATACATTACTGCATTCTCCTGATCTGACATTGGAGCATACACTACTGCTTTCTCCTGATCTGACATTGGAGCATACACTACTGCTTTCTCCTCATCTAACATTGGAGCATACACTACAGCTTTCTCCTGATCTGACATTGGAGCATACACTACAGCTTTCTCCTGATCTGACATTGGAGCATACACTACTGCTTTCTCCTGACCTGACATTGGAGCATACACTACTGTATTATCCTGACCTGACATTGGAGCATACACTACTGCATTATCCTGATCTGACATTGGAGCATACACTACTGCTTTGTCCTGACCTAACATTGGAGCATACACTACTGTATTCTCCTGATCTAACATTGGAGCATACACTACTGTTTTCTCCTGACCTAACATTGGAGCATACACTACTGTATTCTCCTGACCTAACATTGGAGCATACACTACTGCTTTCTCCTGACCTAACATTGGAGCATACACTACTGCTTTCTCCTGATCTGACATTGGAGCATACACTACTGCATTCTCCTGATCTGACATTGGAGCATACACTACTGCTTTCTCCTGACCTGACATTGGAGCATACACTACTCTTTTCTCCTGACCTGACATTGGAGCATACACTACTGTATTCTCCTGATATAACATTAGAGCATACACTACTGCATTTTCCTGACATAACATTGGAGCATACACTACTGTATTCTCCAGATATAACATTGGAGCATACACTACTGTATTCTCCTGATATAACATTGGAGCATACACAACTGTATTCTCCTGATCTGACATTGGAGCATACACTACTGCTTTCTCCTGATCTGACATTGGAGCATACACTACTGCTTTCTCCTGATCTGACATTGGAGCATATACTGCTGCTTTCTCCTGACCAGACATTGGAGCATACACTACTGCTTTCTCCTGATCTGACATTGGAGCATACACTACTGCTTTCTCCTGATCTGACATTGGAGCATACACTACTGCTTTCTCCTGAACTAACATTGGAGCATACACTACTGTATTCTCCTGATCTGACATTTGAGCATACACTACTGCTTTCTCCTGATCTGACATTGAAGCATACACTATTGCTTTCTCCTGACCTATCATTGGAGCATACACTACTGCATTCTCCTGATCTGACATTGGAGCATACACTACTGCTTTCTCCTGAACTAACATTGGAGCATACACTACTGTATTCTCCTGATCTGACATTTGAGCATACACTACTGCTTTCTCCTGATCTGACATTGAAGCATACACTATTGCTTTCTCCTGACCTATCATTGGAGCATACACTACTGCTTTCTCCTGATCTGACATTGGAGCATACACTACTGCTTTCTCCTGATCTGACATTGGAGCATACACTACTGCTTTCTCCTGAACTAACATTGGAGCATACACTACTGTATTCTCCTGATCTGACATTTGAGCATACACTACTGCTTTCTCCTGATCTGACATTGAAGCATACACTATTGCTTTCTCCTGACCTATCATTGGAGCATACACTACTGCATTCTCCTGATCTGACATTGGAGCATACACTACTGCTTTCTCCTGACCTGACATTGGAGCATACACTACTGTATTCTCCTGATCTAACATTGGAGCATACACTACTGTATTCTCCTGATCTAACATTGGAGCATACACTACTGTTTTCTCATGATATAACATTGGAGCATACACTCCTGCTTTCTCCTGATCTAACATTGGAGCATAAACTTCTGCTTTCTCTTGACCTAACATTGGAGCATACACTACTGCATTCTCCTGATCTAACATTGGAGCATACACTGCTGCTTTCTCCTGATCTAACATTGGAGCATACACTCCTGTATTCTCCTGATATAACATTGGAGCATACACTACTGTATTCTCCTGATCTAACATTGGAGCATACACTACGGTATTCTCCTGATCTAACATTGGAGCATACACTACGGTATTCTCCTGATCTAACATTGGAGCATACACTACTGCTTTCTCCTGGCCTAACATTGAAGCGTACACTACTATACTCTGCTGATATAACTTTGGAGCATACACTACTGTATTCTCCTGACCTTACATTGGAGCATACACTACTGTATTCTCCTGATCTAACATTGGAGCATACACTTCTGTATTCTCCAGACCTAACATTGGAGCATACACTACTGTATTCTCCTGATATAACATTGGAGCATACACTACTGCATTCTCCTGATCTGACATTGTAGCATACACTGCTGCTTTCTCCTGATCTGACATTGGAGCATACACTACTGTGTTCTCCTGATCTAACATTGGAGCATACACTACTGCATTCTCCTGATATAACCACTGTATTCTCTACTGTAACTACTGATATAACTACTGTATAATACTACTGTATTCTCCTGATCTAACATTGGAGCATACACTACTGTATTTTCCTGACATAACATTGGAGCATACACTACTGTATTCTCCTGATATAACATTGGAGCATACACTACTGTATTCTCCTGATATAACATTGGAGCATACACAACTGTATTCTCCTGATCTGACATTGGAGCATACACTACTGTATTCTCCTGATCTAACATTGGAGCATACACTACTGCTTTCTCCTGACCTAACATTGGAGCATACACTACTGTATTCTCCTGATCTAACATTGGAGCATACACTACTGTATTCTCCTGATATAACATGGAAGCATACACTACTGCATTCTCCTGATCTGACATCGGAGCATACACTACTGCTTTCTCCAGATCTGACATCGGAGCATACACTACTGCTTTCTCCTCATCTAACATTGGAGCATACACTACTGTATTCTCCTTATCTGACATTGGAGCATACACTACTGTATTCTCCTGACCTGACATTGGAGCATACACTACTGTTTTCTCCTGACCTAACATTGGAGCATACACTACTGCTTTCTCCTGATCTGACATTGGAGCATACACTACTGCATTCTCCTGATCTGACATTGGAGCATACACTACTGCATTCTCCTCACCTGACATTGGAGCATACACTACTGCTTTCTCCTCACTTGACATTGGAGCATACACTACTGTATTCTCCTGATATAACATTAGAGCATACACTACTGCATTCTTCTGATCTAACATTGGAGCATACACTACTGCTTTCTCCTGATCTAACATTGGAGCATACACTACTGCATTCTCCTGATATAACATTGGAGCATACACTACTGGATTCTCCTGAGCTAACATTGGAGCATACACTACTGCTTTCTCCTGACCTGACATTGGAGCATACACTACTGTTTTCTCCTGACCTGACATTGGAGCATACACTACTGCTTTCTCCTGACCTGACATTGGAGCATACACTACTGTATTCTCCTGATCTAACATTGGAGCATACACTACTGTATTCTCCTGATCTAACATTGGAGCATACACTACTGCATTCTCCTGATCTGACATTGTAGCATACACTACTGCTTTCTCCTGATCTGACATTGGAGCATACACTACTGCATTCTCCTGATCTAACATTGGAGCATACACTACTGCTTTCTCCTGACCTAACATTGGAGCATACACTACTGCTTTCTCCTGACCTAACATTGGAGCATACACTACTGTATTCTCCTGATCTTACACTGGAGCATACACTACTGTATTCTCCTGATATAACATTGGAGCATACACTACTGCATTCTCCTGATCTGACATTGGAGCATACACTACTGCTTTCTCCTGATCTGACATTGGAGCATACACTACTGCTTTCTCCTCATCTAACATTGGAGCATACACTACAGCTTTCTCCTCATCTGACATTGGAGCACACACTACTGCTTTCTCCTGACCTGACATTGGAGCATACACTACTGTATTATCCTGACCTGACATTGGAGCATACACTACTGCATTATCCTGAACTGACATTGGAGCATACACTACTGCTTTCTCCTGGCCTAACATTGGAGCATAAACTACTGTATTCTCCTGATCTAACATTGGAGCATACACTACTGTTTTCTCCTGACCTAACATTGGAGCATACACTACTGTATTCTCCTGACCTAACATTGGAGCATACACTACTGCTTTCTCCTGACCTAACATTGGAGCATACACTACGGCTTTCTCCTGATCTGACATTGGAGCATACACTACTGCATTCTCCTGATCTGACATTGGAGCATACACTACTGCTTTCTCCTGACCTGACATTGGAGCATACACTACTCTTTTCTCCTGACCTGACATTGGAGCATACACTACTGTATTCTCCTGATATAACATTAGAGCATACACTACTGCATTTTCCTGACAGAACATTGGAGCATACACTACTGTATTCTCCTGATATAACATTGGAGCATACACTACTGTATTCTCCTGATATAACATTGGAGCATACACAACTGTATTCTCCTGATCTGACATTGGAGCATACACTACTGCTTTCTCCTGATCTGACATTGGAGCATACACTACTGCTTTCTCCTGATCTGATTTTGGAGCATACACTACTGCTTTCTCCTGACCTGACATTGGAGCATACACTACTGCTTTCTCCTGATCTGACATTGGAGCATACACTACTGCTTTCTCCTGATCTGACATTGGAGCATACACTACTGCTTTCTCCTGACCTAACATTGGAGCATACACTACTGCATTCTCCTGATCTGACATTGGAGCATACACTACTGCTTTCTCCTGATCTGACATTGAAGCATACACTATTGCTTTCTCCTGACCTATCATTGGAGCATACACTACTGTATTCTCCTGATCTAACATTGGAGCATACACTACTGTATTCTCCTGATCTAACATTGGAGCATACACTACTGTTTTCTCCTGATATAACATTGGAGCATACACTCCTGCTTTCTCCTGATCTAACATTGGAGCATAAACTACTGATTTCTCCTGACCTAACATTGGAGCATACACTACTGTTTTCTCCTGATCTAACATTGGAGCATACACTACTGTATTCTCCTGATCTAACACTGGAGCATACACTACTGCATTCTCCTGATCTGACATCGGAGCATACACTACTGCATTCTCCTGATCTGACATCGGAGCATACACTACTGCTTTCTCCTGACCTAACATTGGAGCATACACTACTGTATTCTCCTGATCTAACATTGGAGCATACACTACTGTTTTCTCCTGATCTAACATTGGAGCATACACTACTGTTTTCTCCTGATATAACATTGGAGCATACACTCCTGCTTTCTCCTGATCTTACATTGGAGCATAAACTACTGCTTTCTCCTGACCTAACATTGGAGCATACACTACTGTATTCTTCTGATCTAACATTGATACTGCTTTCTCCTGACCTAACATCGGAGCATACACTACTGTATTCTCCTGATCTAACATCGGAGCATACACTACTGTATTCTCCTGATATAACATCGGAGCATACACTACTGCATTCTCCTGATCTGACATCGGAGCATACACTACTGCTTTCTCCAAATCTGACATCGGAGCATACACTACTGCTTTCTCCTCATCTAACATTGGAGCATACACTACTGCTTTCTCCTGATCTGACATTGGAGCATACACTACTGTATTCTCCTGATCTGACATTGGAGCATACACTACTGTATTCTCCTGACCTGACATTGGAGCATACACTACTGTTTTCTCATGACCTAACATTGGAGCATACACTACTGCTTTCTCCTGATCTGACATTGGAGCATACACTACTGCATTCTCCTGATCTGACATTGGAGCATACACTACTGCATTCTCCTCACCTGACATTGGAGCATACACTACTGCTTTCTCCTCACCTGACATTGGAGCATACACTACTGTATTCTCCTGATATAACATTAGAGCATACACTACTGCATTCTTCTGATCTAACATTGGAGCATACACTACTGCTTTCTCCTGATCTAACATTGGAGCATACACTACTGCATTCTCCAGATATAACATTGGAGCATACACTACTGTATTCTCCTGACCTAACATTGGAGCATACACTACTGCTTTCTCCTGACCTGACATTGGAGCATACACTACTGTTTTCTCCTGACCTGACATTGGAGCATACACTACTGCTTTCTCCTGACCTGACATTGGAGCATACACTACTGTATTCTCCTGATCTGACATTGGAGCATACACTACTGCATTCTCCTGATCTAACATTGGAGCCTACACTACTGCTTTCTCCTGACCTAACATTGGAGCATACACTACTGCTTTCTCCTGACCTAACATTGGAGCATACACTACTGTATTCTCCTGATCTTACACTGGAGCATACACTACTGTATTCTCCTGATCTAACATTGGAGCATACATTACTGCATTCTCCTGATCTGACATTGGAGCATACACTACTGCTTTCTCCTGATCTGACATTGGAGCATACACTACTGCTTTCTCCTCATCTAACATTGGAGCATACACTACAGCTTTCTCCTGATCTGACATTGGAGCATACAATACAGCTTTCTCCTGATCTGACATTGGAGCATACACTACTGCTTTCTCCTGACCTGACATTGGAGCATACACTACTGTATTATCCTGACCTGACATTGGAGCATACACTACTGCATTATCCTGATCTGACATTGGAGCATACACTACTGCTTTGTCCTGACCTAACATTGGAGCATACACTACTGTATTCTCCTGATCTAACATTGGAGCATACACTACTGTTTTCTCCTGACCTAACATTGGAGCATACACTACTGTATTCTCCAGACCTAACATTGGAGCATACACTACTGCTTTCTCCTGACCTAACATTGGAGCATACACTACTGCTTTCTCCTGATCTGACATTGGAGCATACACTACTGCATTCTCCTGATCTGACATTGGAGCATACACTACTGCTTTCTCCTGACCTGACATTGGAGCATACACTACTCTTTTCTCCTGACCTGACATTGGAGCATACACTACTGTATTCTCCTGATATAACATTAGAGCATACACTACTGCATTTTCCTGACATAACATTGGAGCATACACTACTGTATTCTCCAGATATAACATTGGAGCATACACTACTGTATTCTCCTGATATAACATTGGAGCATACACAACTGTATTCTCCTGATCTGACATTGGAGCATACACTACTGCTTTCTCCTGATCTGACATTGGAGCATACACTACTGCTTTCTCCTGATCTGACATTGGAGCATATACTGCTGCTTTCTCCTGACCAGACATTGGAGCATACACTACTGCTTTCTCCTGATCTGACATTGGAGCATACACTACTGCTTTCTCCTGATCTGACATTGGAGCATACACTACTGCTTTCTCCTGAACTAACATTGGAGCATACACTACTGTATTCTCCTGATCTGACATTTGAGCATACACTACTGCTTTCTCCTGATCTGACATTGAAGCATACACTATTGCTTTCTCCTGACCTATCATTGGAGCATACACTACTGCATTCTCCTGATCTGACATTGGAGCATACACTACTGCTTTCTCCTGACCTGACATTGGAGCATACACTACTGTATTCTCCTGATCTAACATTGGAGCATACACTACTGTATTCTCCTGATCTAACATTGGAGCATACACTACTGTTTTCTCATGATATAACATTGGAGCATACACTCCTGCTTTCTCCTGATCTAACATTGGAGCATAAACTTCTGCTTTCTCTTGACCTAACATTGGAGCATACACTACTGCATTCTCCTGATCTAACATTGGAGCATACACTGCTGCTTTCTCCTGATCTAACATTGGAGCATACACTCCTGTATTCTCCTGATATAACATTGGAGCATACACTACTGTATTCTCCTGATCTAACATTGGAGCATACACTACGGTATTCTCCTGATCTAACATTGGAGCATACACTACGGTATTCTCCTGATCTAACATTGGAGCATACACTACTGCTTTCTCCTGGCCTAACATTGAAGCGTACACTACTATACTCTGCTGATATAACTTTGGAGCATACACTACTGTATTCTCCTGACCTTACATTGGAGCATACACTACTGTATTCTCCTGATCTAACATTGGAGCATACACTTCTGTATTCTCCAGACCTAACATTGGAGCATACACTACTGTATTCTCCTGATATAACATTGGAGCATACACTACTGCATTCTCCTGATCTGACATTGTAGCATACACTGCTGCTTTCTCCTGATCTGACATTGGAGCATACACTACTGTGTTCTCCTGATCTAACATTGGAGCATACACTACTGAATTCTCCTGATATAACCACTGTATTCTCTACTGTAACTACTGATATAACTACTGTATAATACTACTGTATTCTCCTGATCTAACATTGGAGCATACACTACTGTATTTTCCTGACATAACATTGGAGCATACACTACTGTATTCTCCTGATATAACATTGGAGCATACACTACTGTATTCTCCTGATATAACATTGGAGCATACACAACTGTATTCTCCTGATCTGACATTGGAGCATACACTACTGTATTCTCCTGATCTAACATTGGAGCATACACTACTGCTTTTTCCTGACCTAACATTGGAGCATACACTACTGTATTCTCCTGATCTAACATTGGAGCATACACTACTGTATTCTCCTGATATAACATGGGAGCATACACTACTGCATTCTCCTGATCTGACATCGGAGCATACACTACTGCTTTCTCCAGATCTGACATCGGAGCATACACTACTGCTTTCTCCTCATCTAACATTGGAGCATACACTACTGTATTCTCCTTATCTGACATTGGAGCATACACTACTGTATTCTCCTGACCTGACATTGGAGCATACACTACTGTTTTCTCCTGACCTAACATTGGAGCATACACTACTGCTTTCTCCTGATCTGACATTGGAGCATACACTACTGCATTCTCCTGATCTGACATTGGAGCATACACTACTGCATTCTCCTCACCTGACATTGGAGCATACACTACTGCTTTCTCCTCACTTGACATTGGAGCATACACTACTGTATTCTCCTGATATAACATTAGAGCATACACTACTGCATTCTTCTGATCTAACATTGGAGCATACACTACTGCTTTCTCCTGATCTAACATTGGAGCATACACTACTGCATTCTCCTGATATAACATTGGAGCATACACTACTGGATTCTCCTGAGCTAACATTGGAGCATACACTACTGCTTTCTCCTGACCTGACATTGGAGCATACACTACTGTTTTCTCCTGACCTGACATTGGAGCATACACTACTGCTTTCTCCTGACCTGACATTGGAGCATACACTACTGTATTCTCCTGATCTAACATTGGAGCATACACTACTGTATTCTCCTGATCTAACATTGGAGCATACACTACTGCATTCTCCTGATCTGACATTGTAGCATACACTACTGCTTTCTCCTGATCTGACATTGGAGCATACACTACTGCATTCTCCTGATCTAACATTGGAGCATACACTACTGCTTTCTCCTGACCTAACATTGGAGCATACACTACTGCTTTCTCCTGACCTAACATTGGAGCATACACTACTGTATTCTCCTGATCTTACACTGGAGCATACACTACTGTATTCTCCTGATATAACATTGGAGCATACACTACTGCATTCTCCTGATCTGACATTGGAGCATACACTACTGCTTTCTCCTGATCTGACATTGGAGCATACACTACTGCTTTCTCCTCATCTAACATTGGAGCATACACTACAGCTTTCTCCTCATCTGACATTGGAGCACACACTACTGCTTTCTCCTGACCTGACATTGGAGCATACACTACTGTATTATCCTGACCTGACATTGGAGCATACACTACTGCATTATCCTGAACTGACATTGGAGCATACACTACTGCTTTCTCCTGGCCTAACATTGGAGCATAAACTACTGTATTCTCCTGATCTAACATTGGAGCATACACTACTGTTTTCTCCTGACCTAACATTGGAGCATACACTACTGTATTCTCCTGACCTAACATTGGAGCATACACTACTGCTTTCTCCTGACCTAACATTGGAGCATACACTACGGCTTTCTCCTGATCTGACATTGGAGCATACACTACTGCATTCTCCTGATCTGACATTGGAGCATACACTACTGCTTTCTCCTGACCTGACATTGGAGCATACACTACTCTTTTCTCCTGACCTGACATTGGAGCATACACTACTGTATTCTCCTGATATAACATTAGAGCATACACTACTGCATTTTCCTGACAGAACATTGGAGCATACACTACTGTATTCTCCTGATATAACATTGGAGCATACACAACTGTATTCTCCTGATCTGACATTGGAGCATACACTACTGCTTTCTCCTGATCTGACATTGGAGCATACACTACTGCTTTCTCCTGATCTGATTTTGGAGCATACACTACTGCTTTCTCCTGACCTGACATTGGAGCATACACTACTGCTTTCTCCTGATCTGACATTGGAGCATACACTACTGCTTTCTCCTGATCTGACATTGGAGCATACACTACTGCTTTCTCCTGACCTAACATTGGAGCATACACTACTGCATTCTCCTGATCTGACATTGGAGCATACACTACTGCTTTCTCCTGATCTGACATTGAAGCATACACTATTGCTTTCTCCTGACCTATCATTGGAGCATACACTACTGTATTCTCCTGATCTAACATTGGAGCATACACTACTGTATTCTCCTGATCTAACATTGGAGCATACACTACTGTTTTCTCCTGATATAACATTGGAGCATACACTCCTGCTTTCTCCTGATCTAACATTGGAGCATAAACTACTGCTTTCTCCTGACCTAACATTGGAGCATACACTACTGTTTTCTCCTGATCTAACATTGGAGCATACACTACTGTATTCTCCTGATCTAACACTGGAGCATACACTACTGCATTCTCCTGATCTGACATCGGAGCATACACTACTGCATTCTCCTGATCTGACATCGGAGCATACACTACTGCTTTCTCCTGATCTGACATCGGAGCATACACTACTGCTTTCTCCAGATCTGACATCGGAGCATACACTACTGCTTTCTCCTCATCTAACATTGGAGCATACACTACTGCTTTCTCCTGATCTGACATTGGAGCATACACTACTGCTTTCTCCTGATCTGACATTGGAGCATACACTACTGTATTCTCCTGATCTGACATTGGAGCATACACTACTGTATTCTCCTGACCTGACATTGGAGCATACACTACTGTTTTCTCCTGACCTAACATTGGAGCATACACTACTGCTTTCTCCTGATCTGACATTGGAGCATACACTACTGCATTCTCCAGATCTGACATTGGAGCATACACTACTGCATTCTCCTCACCTGACATTGGAGCATACACTACTGCTTTCTCCTCACCTGACATTGGAGCATACACTACTGTATTCTCCTGATATAACATTAGAGCATACACTACTGCATTCTTCTGATCTAACATTGGAGCATACACTACTGCTTTCTCCTGATCTAACATTGGAGCATACACTACTGCATTCTCCTGACATAACATTGGAGCATACACTACTGTATTCTCCTGACCTAACATTGGAGCATACACTACTGCATTCTCCTCACCTGACATTGGAGCATACACTACTGCTTTCTCCTCACCTGACATTGGAGCATACACTACTGTATTCTCCTGATATAACATTAGAGCATACACTACTGCATTATTCTGATCTAACATTGGAGCATACACTACTGCTTTCTCCTGATCTAACATTGGAGCATACACTACTGCATTCTCCTGACATAACATTGGAGCATACACTACTGTATTCTCCTGACCTAACATTGGAGCATACACTACTGCTTTCTCCTGACCTGACATTGGAGCATACACTACTGTTTTCTCCTGACCTGACATTGGAGCATACACTACTGCTTTCTCCTGACCTGACATTGGAGCATACACTACTGTATTCTCCTGATCTAACATTGGAGCATACACTACTGTATTCTCCTGATCTGACATTGGAGCATACACTACTGCATTCTCCTGATCTAACATTGGAGCATACACTACTGCTTTCTCCTGACCTAACATTGGAGCATACACTACTGCTTTCTCCTGACCTAACATTGGAGCATACACTACTGTATTCTCCTGATCTTACACTGGAGCATACACTACTGTATTCTCCTGATATAACATTGGAGCATACACTACTGCATTCTCCTGATGTGACATTGGAGCATACACTACTGCTTTCTCCTGATCTGACATTGAAGCATACACTACTGCTTTCTCCTCATCTAACATTGGAGCATACACTACAGCTTTCTCCTGATCTGACATTGGAGCATACACTACTGCTTTCTCCTGACCTGACATTGGAGCATACACTACTGTATTATCCTGACCTGACATTGGAGCAAACACTACTGCATTATCCTGATCTGACATTGGAGCATACACTACTGCTTTCTCCTGACCTAACATTGGAGCATACACTACTGTATTCTCCTGATCTAACATTGGAGCATACACTACTGTTTTCTCCTGACCTAACATTGGAGCATACACTACTGTATTCGCCTGACCTAACATTGGAGCATACACTACTGCTTTCTCCTGACCTAACATTGGAGCATACACTACTGCTTTCTCCTGATCTGACATTGGAGCATACACTACTGCATTCTCCTGATCTGACATTGGAGCATACACTACTGCTTTCTCCTGACCTGACATTGGAGCATACACTACTCTTTTCTCCTGACCTGACATTGGAGCATACACTACTGTATTCTCCTGATATAACATTAGAGCATACACTACTGCATTTTCCTGACATAACATTGGAGCATACACTACTGTATTCTCCTGATATAACATTGGAGCATACACTACTGTATTCTCCTGATATAACATTGGAGCATACACAACTGTATTCTCCTGATCTGACATTGGAGCATACACTACTGCTTTCTCCTGATCTGACATTGGAGCATACACTACTGCTTTCTCCTGATCTGACATTGGAGCATATACTACTGCTTTCTCCTGACCTGACATTGGAGCATACACTACTGCTTTCTCCTGATCTGACATTGGAGCATACACTACTGCTTTCTCCTTATCTGACATTGGAGCATACACTACTGCTTTCTCCTGACCTAACATTGGAGCATACACTACTGCATTCTCCTGACCTATCATTGGAGCATACACTACTGCTTTCTCCTGACCTAATATTGGAGCATACACTACTGTATTCTCCTGATCTAACATTGGAGCATACACTACTGTATTCTCCTGATCTAACATTGGAGCATACACTACTGTTTTCTCCTGATATAACATTGGAGCATACACTCCTGCTTTCTCCTGATCTAACATTGGAGCATAAACTACTGCTTTCTCCTGACCTAACATTGGAGCATACACTACTGCATTCTCCTGATCTAACATTGGAGCATACACTACTGCTTTCTCCTGATCTAACATTGGAGCATACACTACTGTATTCTCCTGATATAACATTGGAGCATACACTACTGTATTCTCCTGATCTAACATTGGAGCATACACTACGGTATTCTCCTGATCTAACATTGGAGCATACACTACTGTATTCTCCTCACCTGACATTGGAGCATACACTACTGCTTTCTCCTCACCTGACATTGGAGCATACACTACTGTATTCTCCTGATATAACATTAGAGCATACACTACTGCATTATTCTGATCTAACATTGGAGCATACACTACTGCTTTCTCCTGATCTAACATTGGAGCATACACTACTGCATTCTCCTGACATAACATTGGAGCATACACTACTGTATTCTCCTGACCTAACATTGGAGCATACACTACTGCTTTCTCCTGACCTGACATTGGAGCATACACTACTGTTTTCTCCTGACCTGACATTGGAGCATACACTACTGCTTTCTCCTGACCTGACATTGGAGCATACACTACTGTATTCTCCTGATCTAACATTGGAGCATACACTACTGTATGCTCCTGATCTAACATTGGAGCATACACTACTGCATTCTCCTGATCTGACATTGTAGCATACACTACTGCTTTCTCCTGATCTAACATTGGAGCATACACTACTGCATTCTCCTGATCTAACATTGGAGCATACACTACTGCTTTCTCCTGACCTAACATTGGAGCATACACTACTGCTTTCTCCTGACCTAACATTGGAGCATACACTACTGTATTCTCCTGATCTTACACTGGAGCATACACTACTGTATTCTCCTTATATAACATTGGAGCATACACTACTGCATTCTCCTGATGTGACATTGGAGCATACACTACTGCTTTCTCCTGATCTGACATTGGAGCATACACTACTGCTTTCTCCTCATCTAACATTGGAGCATACACTACAGCTTTCTCCTGATCTGACATTGGAGCATACACTACTGCTTTCTCCTGACCTGACATTGGAGCATACACTACTGTATTATCCTGACCTGACATTGGAGCATACACTACTGCATTATCCTGATCTGACATTGGAGCATACACTACTGCTTTCTCCTGACCTAACATTGGAGCATACACTACTGTATTCTCCTGATCTAACATTGGAGCATACACTACTGTTTTCTCCTGACCTAACATTGGAGCATACACTACTGTATTCGCCTGACCTAACATTGGAGCATACACTACTGCTTTCTCCTGACCTAACATTGGAGCATACACTACTGCTTTCTCCTGATCTGACATTGGAGCATACACTACTGCATTCTCCTGATCTGACATTGGAGCATACACTACTGCTTTCTCCTGACCTGACATTGGAGCATACACTACTCTTTTCTCCTGACCTGACATTGGAGCATACACTACTGTATTCTCCTGATATAACATTAGAGCATACACTACTGCATTTTCCTGACATAACATTGGAGCATACACTACTGTATTCTCCTGATATAACATTGGAGTATACACTACTGTATTCTCCTGATATAACATTGGAGCATACACAACTGTATTCTCCTGATCTGACATTGGAGCATACACTACTGCTTTCTCCTGATCTGACATTGGAGCATACACTACTGCTTTCTCCTGATCTGACATTGGAGCATATACTACTGCTTTCTCCTGACCTGACATTGGAGCATACACTACTGCTTTCTCCTGATCTGACATTGGAGCATACACTACTGCTTTCTCCTGATCTGACATTGGAGCATACACTACTGCTTTCTCCTGACCTAACATTGGAGCATACACTACTGCATTCTCCTGATCTGACATTGGAGCATACACTACTGCTTTCTCCTGATCTGACATTGGAGCATACACTACTGCATTCTCCTGACCTATCATTGGAGCATACACTACTACTTTCTCCTGACCTAACATTGGAGCATACACTACTGTATTCTCCTGATCTAACATTGGAGCATACACTACTGTATTCTCCTGATCTAACATTGGAGCATACACTACTGTTTTCTCCTGATATAACATTGGAGCATACACTCCTGCTTTCTCCTGATCTAACATTGGAGCATAAACTACTGCTTTCTCCAGACCTAACATTGGAGCATACACTACTGCATTCTCCTGATCTAACATTGGAGCATACACTACTGCTTTCTCCTGATCTAACATTGGAGCATACACTACTGTATTCTCCTGATATAACATTGGAGCATACACTACTGTATTCTCCTGATCTAACATTGGAGCATACACTACGGTATTCTCCTGATCTAACATTGGAGCATACACTACTGTATTCTCCTGATCTAACATTGGAGCATACACTACTGCTTTCTCCTGGCCTAACATTGGAGCATACACTACTGCATTCTCCTGATCTGACATTGGAGCATACACTACTGCTTTCTCCTGATCTGACATTGAAGCATACACTATTGCTTTCTCCTGACCTATCATTGGAGCATACACTCCTGCATTCTCCTGATCTAACATTGGAGCATACACTACTGTTTTCTCCTGATCTAACATTGGAGCATACACTACTGTTTTCTCCTGATATAACATTGGAGCATACACTCCTGCTTTCTCCTGATCTAACATTGGAGCATAAACTACTGCTTTCTCCTGACCTAACATTGGAGCATACACTACTGTATTCTTCTGATCTAACATTGGAGCATACACTACTGCTTTCTCCTGACCTAACATTGGAGCATACAGTACTGTATTCTCCTGATCTAACATTGGAGCATACACTACTGTATTCTCCTGATCTAACATCGGAGCATACACTACTGTATTCTCCTGATATAACATCGGAGCATACACTACTGCATTCTCCTGATCTGACATCGGAGCATACACTACTGCTTTCTCCAGATCTGACATCGAAGCATACACTACTGCTTTCTCCTGATCTGACATTGGAGCATACACTACTGTATTCTCCTGATCTGACATTGGAGCATACACTACTGTATTCTCCTGACCTGACATTGGAGCATACACTACTGTTTTCTCCTGACCTAACATTGGAGCATACACTACTGCTTTCTCCTGATCTGACATTGGAGCATACACTACTGCATTCTCCTGATCTGACATTGGAGCATACACTACTGCATTCTCCTCACCTGACATTGGAGCATACACTACTGCTTTCTCCTCACCTGACATTGGAGCATACACTACTGTATTCTCCTGATATAACATTAGAGCATACACTACTGCATTCTTCTGATCTAACATTGGAGCATACACTACTGCTTTCTCCTGATCTAACATTGGAGCATACAATACTGCATTCTCCAGATATAACATTGGAGCATACACTACTGTATTCTCCTGACCTAACATTGGAGCATACACTACTGCTTTCTCCTGACCTGACATTGGAGCATACACTACTGTTTTCTCCTGACCTGACATTGGAGCATACACTACTGCTTTCTCCTGACCTGACATTGGAGCATACACTACTGTATTCTCCTGATCTAACATTGGAGCATACACTACTGCATTCTCCTGATCTAACATTGGAGCATACACTACTGCATTCTCCTGATCTGACATTGGAGCATACACTACTGCTTTCTCCTGATCTGACATTGGAGCATACACTACTGCTTTCTCCTGAGCTAACATTGGAGCATACACTACTGTATTCTCCTGATATAACATTGGAGCATACACTACTGCATTCTCCTGATCTGATATTGGAGCATACACTACTGCTTTCTCCTCATCTAACATTGGAGCATACACTACAGCTTTCTCCTGATCTGACATTGGAGCATACACTACTGCTTTCTCCTGACCTGACATTGGAGCATACACTACTGTATTATCCTGACCTGACATTGGAGCATACACTACTGCATTATCCTGATCTGACATTGGAGCATACACTACTGCTTTCTCCTGACCTAACATTGGAGCATACACTACTGTATTCTCCTGATCTAACATTGGAGCATACACTACTGCTTTCTCCTGACCTAACATTGGAGCATACACTACTGCTTTCTCCTGATCTGACATTGGAGCATACACTACTGTATTCTCCTGATCTAACATTGGAGCATACACTACGGTATTCTCCTGATCTAACATTGGAGCATACACTACTGTATTCTCCTCACCTGACATTGGAGCATACACTACTGCTTTCTCCTCACCTGACATTGGAGCATACACTACTGCATTCTCCTGATCTAACATTGGAGCATACACTACTGCTTTCTCCTGATCTAACATTGGAGCATACACTACTGTATTCTCCTGATATAACATTGGAGCATACACTACTGTATTCTCCTGATCTAACATTGGAGCATACACTACGGTATTCTCCTGATCTAACATTGGAGCATACACTACTGTATTCTCCTCACCTGACATTGGAGCATACACTACTGCTTTCTCCTCACCTGACATTGGAGCATACACTACTGTATTCTCCTGATATAACATTAGAGCATACACTACTGCATTATTCTGATCTAACATTGGAGCATACACTACTGCTTTCTCCTGATCTAACATTGGAGCATACACTACTGCATTCTCCTGACATAACATTGGAGCATACACTACTGTATTCTCCTGACCTAACATTGGAGCATACACTACTGCTTTCTCCTGACCTGACATTGGAGCATACACTACTGTTTTCTCCTGACCTGACATTGGAGCATACACTACTGCTTTCTCCTGACCTGACATTGGAGCATACACTACTGTATTCTCCTGATCTAACATTGGAGCATACACTACTGTATTCTCCTGATCTAACATTGGAGCATACACTACTGCATTCTCCTGATCTGAAATTGTAGCATACACTACTGCTTTCTCCTGATCTGACATTGGAGCATACACTACTGCATTCTCCTGATCTAACATTGGAGCATACACTACTGCTTTCTCCTGACCTAACATTGGAGCATACACTACTGCTTTCTCCTGACCTAACATTGGAGCATATACTACTGTATTCTCCTGATCTTACACTGGAGCATACACTACTGTATTCTCCTGGTATAACATTGGAGCATACACTACTGCATTCTCCTGATGTGACATTGGAGCATACACTACTGCTTTCTCCTGATCTGACATTGGAGCATACACTACTGCTTTCTCCTCATCTAACATTGGAGCATACACTACAGCTTTCTCCTGATCTGACATTGGAGCATACACTACTGCTTTCTCCTGACCTGACATTGGAGCATACACTACTGTATTATCCTGACCTGACATTGGAGCATACACTACTGCATTATCCTGATCTGACATTGGAGCATACACTACTGCTTTCTCCTGACCTAACATTGGAGCATACACTACTGTATTCTCCTGATCTAACATTGGAGCATACACTACTGTTTTCTCCTGACCTAACATTGGAGCATACACTACTGTATTCGCCTGACCTAACATTGGAGCATACACTACTGCTTTCTCCTGACCTAACATTGGAGCATACACTACTGCTTTCTCCTGATCTGACATTGGAGCATACACTACTGCATTCTCCTGATCTGACATTGGAGCATACACTACTGCTTTCTCCTGACCTGACATTGGAGCATACACTACTCTTTTCTCCTGACCTGACATTGGAGCATACACTACTGTATTCTCCTGATATAACATTAGAGCATACACTACTGCATTTTCCTGACATAACATTGGAGCATACACTACTGTATTCTCCTGATATAACATTGGAGCATACACTACTGTATTCTCCTGATATAACATTGGAGCATACACAACTGTATTCTCCTGATCTGACATTGGAGCATACACTACTACTTTCTCCTGATATGACATTGGAGCATACATTACTGCTTTCTCCTGATCTGACATTTGAGCATACACTACTGCTTTCTCCTGATCTGACATTTGAGCTTACACTACTGCTTTCTCCTGATCTAACATTGGAGCATACACTACTGCATTCTCCTGATCTAACATTTGAGCATACACTACTGCTTTCTCCTGATCTGACATTTGAGCATACACTACTGCTTTCTCCTGATCTAACATTGGAGCATACACTACTGTATTCTCCTGATATAACATTGGAGCATACACTACTGTATTCTCCTGATCTAACATTGGAGCATACACTACTGCTTTCTCCTGATCTAACATTGGAGCATACACTACTGCTTTCTCCTGACCTAACATTGGAGCATACACTACTGCATTCTCCTGATCTAACATTGGAGCATACACTACTGCTTTCTCCTGATCTAACATTGGACCATACACTACTGTATTCTCCTGATATAACATCGGAGCATACACTACTGCATTCTCCTGATCTGACATCGGAGCATACACTACTGCTTTCTCCAGATCTGACATCGAAGCATACACTACTGCTTTCTCCTGATCTGACATTGGAGCATACACTACTGTATTCTCCTGATCTGACATTGGAGCATACACTACTGTATTCTCCTGACCTGACATTGGAGCATACACTACTGTTTTCTCCTGACCTAACATTGGAGCATACACTACTGCTTTCTCCTGATCTGACATTGGAGCATACACTACTGCATTCTCCTGATCTGACATTGGAGCATACACTACTGCATTCTCCTCACCTGACATTGGAGCATACACTACTGCTTTCTCCTCACCTGACATTGGAGCATACACTACTGTATTCTCCTGATATAACATTAGAGCATACACTACTGCATTCTTCTGATCTAACATTGGAGCATACACTACTGCTTTCTCCTGATCTAACATTGGAGCATACAATACTGCATTCTCCAGATATAACATTGGAGCATACACTACTGTATTCTCCTGACCTAACATTGGAGCATACACTACTGCTTTCTCCTGACCTGACATTGGAGCATACACTACTGTTTTCTCCTGACCTGACATTGGAGCATACACTACTGCTTTCTCCTGACCTGACATTGGAGCATACACTACTGTATTCTCCTGATCTGACATTGGAGCATACACTACTGTATTCTCCTGATCTAACATTGGAGCATACACTACTGCATTCTCCTGATCTGACATTGTAGCATACACTACTGCTTTCTCCTGATCTGACATTGGAGCATACACTACTGTATTCTCCTGATATAACATTGGAGCATACACTACTGCATTCTCCTGATCTGACATTGGAGCATACACTACTGCTTTCTCCTCATCTAACATTGGAGCATACACTACAGCTTTCTCCTGATCTGACATTGGAGCATACACTACTGCTTTCTCCTGACCTGACATTGGAGCATACACTACTGTATTATCCTGACCTGACATTGGAGCATACACTACTGCATTATCCTGATCTGACATTGGAGCATACACTACTGCTTTCTCCTGACCTAACATTGGAGCATACACTACTGTATTCTCCTGATCTAACATTGGAGCATACACTACTGCTTTCTCCTGACCTAACATTGGAGCATACACTACTGCTTTCTCCTGATCTGACATTGGAGCATACACTACTGCATTCTCCTGATCTGACATTGGAGCATACACTACTGCTTTCTCCTGACCTGACATTGGAGCATACACTACTCTTTTCTCCTGACCTGACATTGGAGCATACACTACTGTATTCTCCTGATATAACATTAGAGCATACACTACTGCATTTTCCTGACATAACATTGGAGCATACACTACTGTATTCTCCTGATATAACATTGGAGCATACACTACTGTATTCTCCTGATATAACATTGGAGCATACACAACTGTATTCTCCTGATCTGACATTGGAGCATACACTACTGCTTTCTCCTGATCTGACATTGGAGCATACACTACTGCTTTCTCCTGATCTGACATTGGAGCATATACTACTGCTTTCTCCTGACCTGACATTGGAGCATACACTACTGCTTTCTCCTGATCTGACATTGGAGCATACACTACTGCTTTCTCCTGATCTGACATTGGAGCATACACTACTGCTTTCTCCTGAACTAACATTGGAGCATACACTACTGCATTCTCCTGATCTGACATTGGAGCATACACTACTGCTTTCTCCTGATCTGACATTGGAGCATACACTACTGCTTTCTCCTGATCTAACATTGGAGCATACACTACTGTATTCTCCTGATATAACATTGGAGCATACACTACTGTATTCTCCTGATCTAACATTGGAGCATACACTACTGCTTTCTCCTGATCTAACATTGGAGCATACACTACTGCTTTCTCCTGACCTAACATTGGAGCATACACTACTGCATTCTCCTGATCTAACATTGGAGCATACACTACTGCTTTCTCCTGATCTAACATTGGACCATACACTACTGTATTCTCTTGATATAACATTGGAGCATACACTACTGTATGCTCCTGATCTAACATTGGAGCATACACTACGGTATTCTCCTGATCTAACATTGGAGCATACACTACTGTATTCTCCTGATCTAACATTGGAGCATACACTACTGCTTTCTCCTGGCCTAACATTGGAGCGTACACTACTGTACTCTCCTGATATAACTTTGGAGCATACACTACTGTTTTCTCCTGACCTAACATTGGAGCATACACTACTGCTTTCTCCTGGCCTAACATTGGAGCATACACTACTGTACTCTCCTGATATAATATTGGAGCATACACTACTGTTTTCTCCTGACCTAACATTGGAGCATACACTAATGCTTTCTCCTGGCCTAACATTGGAGCGTACACTACTGTACTCTCCTGATATAACTTTGGGGCATACACTACTGTTTTCTCCTGACCTAACATTGGAGCATACACTACTGCTTTCTCCTGGCCTAACATTGGAGCATACACTACTGCTTTCTCCTGATCTAACATTGGAGCATACACTACGGTATTCTCCTGATCTAACATTGGAGCATACACTACGGTATTCTCCTGATCTAACATTGGAGAATACACTACTGCTTTCTCCTGGCCTAACATTGGAGCGTACACTACTATACTCTGCTGATATAACTTTGGAGCATACACTACTGTATTCTCCTGATCTAACATTGGAGCATACACTTCTGTATTCTCCTGACCTAACATTGGAGCATACACTACTGTATTCTCCTGATATAACATTGGAGCATACACTACTGTATTCTCCTGATCTGACATTGGAGCATACACTACTACTTTCTCCTGATCTGACATTGGAGCATACATTACTGCTTTCTCCTGATCTGACATTTGAGCATACACTACTGCTTTCTCCTGATCTGACATTTGAGCTTACACTACTGCTTTCTCCTGATCTAACATTGGAGCATACACTACTGCTTTCTCCTGATCTAACATTTGAGCATACACTACTGCTTTCTCCTGATCTGACATTTGAGCATACACTACTGCTTTCTCCTGACCTAACATTGGAGCATACACTACTGTTTTCTCCTGATCTAACATTAGAGCATACACTACTGCTTTCTCCTGATCTGACATTGGAGCATACACTACTGCTTTCTCCTTACCTAACATTGGAGCATACACTACTGCTTTCTCCTGATCTAACATTGGAGCATACACTACTGTATTCTCCTGACCTGACATTGGAGCATACACTACTGCATTCTCCTGATATAACTACTGTATTCTCTACTGTAACTACTGATATAACTACTGTATAATTCTACTGTATTCTCCTGATCTAACATTGGAGCATACACTACTGTATTCTCCTGATATAACATTGGAGCATACACTACTGTATTCTCCTGATCTAACATTGGAGCATTCACTACTGCTTTCTCCTGATCTAACATTGGAGCATACACTACTGCTTTCTCCTGACCTAACATTGGAGCATACACTACTGCATTCTCCTGATCTAACATTGGAGCATACACTACTGCTTTCTCCTGATCTAACATTGGACCATACACTACTGTATTCTCCTGATATAACATTGGAGCATACACTACTGCTTTCTCCTGACCTGACATTGGAGCATACACTACTGCTTTCTCCTGGCCTAACATTGGAGCATACACTACTGTACTCTCCTGAAATAATATTGGAGCATACACTACTGTTTTCTCCTGACCTAACATTGGAGCATACACTACTGCTTTCTCCTGGCCTAACATTGGAGCGTACACTACTGTACTCTCCTGATATAACTTTGGGGCATACACTACTGTTTTCTCCTGACCTAACATTGGAGCATACACTACTGCTTTCTCCTGGCCTAACATTGGAGCATACACTACTGCTTTCTCCTGATCTAACATTGGAGCATACACTACGGTATTCTCCTGATCTAACATTGGAGCATACACTACGGTATTCTCCTGATCTAACATTGGAGAATACACTACTGCTTTCTCCTGGCCTAACATTGGAGCGTACACTACTATACTCTGCTGATATAACTTTGGAGCATACACTACTGTATTCTCCTGATCTAACATTGGAGCATACACTTCTGTATTCTCCTGACCTAACATTGGAGCATACACTACTGTATTCTCCTGATATAACATTGGAGCATACACTACTGTATTCTCCTGATCTGACATTGGAGCATACACTACTACTTTCTCCTGATCTGACATTGGAGCATACACTACTACTTTCTCCTGATCTGACATTGGAGCATACATTACTGCTTTCTCCTGATCTGACATTTGAGCATACACTACTGCTTTCTCCTGATCTGACATTTGAGCTTACACTACTGCTTTCTCCTGATCTAACATTGGAGCATACACTACTGCTTTCTCCTGATCTAACATTTGAGCATACACTACTGCTTTCTCCTGATCTGACATTTGAGCATACACTACTGCTTTCTCCTGACCTAACATTGGAGCATACACTACTGTTTTCTCCTGATCTAACATTAGAGCATACACTACTGCTTTCTCCTGATCTGACATTGGAGCATACACTACTGCTTTCTCCTTACCTAACATTGGAGCATACACTACTGCTTTCTCCTGATCTAACATTGGAGCATACACTACTGTATTCTCCTGACCTGACATTGGAGCATACACTACTGCATTCTCCTGATATAACTACTGTATTCTCTACTGTAACTACTGATATAACTACTGTATAATTCTACTGTATTCTCCTGATCTAACATTGGAGCATACACTACTGTATTCTCCTGATATAACATTGGAGCATACACTACTGTATTCTCCTGATCTAACATTGGAGCATTCACTACTGCTTTCTCCTGATCTAACATTGGAGCATACACTACTGCTTTCTCCTGACCTAACATTGGAGCATACACTACTGCATTCTCCTGATCTAACATTGGAGCATACACTACTGCTTTCTCCTGATCTAACATTGGACCATACACTACTGTATTCTCCTGATATAACATTGGAGCATACACTACTGTATGCTCCTGATCTAACATTGGAGCATACACTACGGTATTCTCCTGATCTAACATTGGAGCATACACTACTGTATTCTCCTGATCTAACATTGGAGCATACACTACTGCTTTCTCCTGGCCTAACATTGGAGCGTACACTACTGTACTCTCCTGATATAACTTTGGAGCATACACTACTGTTTTCTCCTGACCTAACATTGGAGCATACACTACTGCTTTCTCCTGGCCTAACATTGGAGCATACACTACTGTACTCTCCTGATATAATATTGGAGCATACACTACTGTTTTCTCCTGACCTAACATTGGAGCATACACTACTGCTTTCTCCTGATCTAACATTGGAGCATACACTACTGCTTTCTCCTGATCTAACATTGGAGCATACACTACTGTATTCTCCTGATCTGACATTGGAGCATACACTACTGTATTCTCCTGATCTGACATTGGAGCATACACTACTGCTTTCTCCTGATCTGACATTGGAGCATACACTACTGCTTTCTCCTGATCTGACATTGGAGCATATACTACTGCTTTCTCCTGACCTGACATTGGAACATACACTACTGCTTTCTCCTGATCTGACATTGGAGCATACACTACTGCTTTCTCCTGATCTGACATTGGAGCATACACTACTGCTTTCTCCTGAACTAACATTGGAGCATACACTACTGTATTCCCCTGATCTGACATTGGAGCATACACTACAGCTTTCTCCTGATCTGACATTGAAGCATACACTATTGCTTTCTCCTGACCTATCATTGGAGCATACACTACTGCATTCTCCTGATCTGACATTGGAGCATACACTACTGCTTTCTCCTGACCTAACATTGGAGCATACACTACTGTATTCTCCTGATCTAACATTGGAGCATACACTACTGTATTCTCCTGATCTAACATTGGAGCATACACTACTGTTTTCTCCTGATATAACATTGGAGCATACACTCCTGCTTTCTCCTGATCTAACATTGGAGCATAAACTACTGCTTTCTCCTGATCTAACATTGGAGCATACACTACTGCATTCTCCTGATCTAACATTGGAGCATACACTACTGATTTCTCCTGATCTAACATTGGAGCATACACTACTGTATTCTCCTGATCTAACATTGGAGCATACACTACTGTATTCTCCTGATCTAACATTGGAGCATACACTACGGTATTCTCCTGATCTAACATTGGAGCATACACTACGGTATTCTCCTGATCTAACATTGGAGCATACACTACTGCTTTCTCCTGGCCTAACATTGGAGCGTACACTACTATACTCTGCTGATATAACTTTGGAGCATACACTACTGTATTCTCCTGATCTAACATTGGAGCATACACTTCTGTATTCTCCTGACCTAACATTGGAGCATACACTACTGTATTCTCCTGATATAACATTGGAGCATACACTACTGTATTCTCCTGATCTGACATTGGAGCATACACTACTACTTTCTCCTGATCTGACATTGGAGCATACATTACTGCTTTCTCCTGATCTGACATTTGAGCATACACTACTGCTTTCTCCTGATCTGACATTTGAGCATACACTACTGCTTTCTCCTGATCTAACATTGGAGCATACACTACTGCTTTCTCCTGATCTAACATTTGAGCATACACTACTGCTTTCTCCTGATCTGACATTTGAGCATACACTACTGCTTTCTCCTGACCTAACATTGGAGCATACACTACTGTTTTCTCCTGATCTAACATTAGAGCATACACTACTGCTTTCTCCTGATCTGACATTGGAGCATACACTACTGCTTTCTCCTTACCTAACATTGGAGCATACACTACTGCTTTCTCCTGATCTAACATTGGAGCATACACTACTGTATTCTCCTGACCTGACATTGGAGCATACACTACTGCATTCTCCTGATATAACTACTGTATTCTCTACTGTAACTACTGATATAACTACTGTATAATTCTACTGTATTCTCCTGATCTAACATTGGAGCATACACTACTGTATTCTCCTGATATAACATTGGAGCATACACTACTGTATTCTCCTGATCTAACATTGGAGCATTCACTACTGCTTTCTCCTGATCTAACATTGGAGCATACACTACTGCTTTCTCCTGACCTAACATTGGAGCATACACTACTGCATTCTCCTGATCTAACATTGGAGCATACACTACTGCTTTCTCCTGATCTAACATTGGACCATACACTACTGTATTCTCCTGATATAACATTGGAGCATACACTACTGCTTTCTCCTGACCTGACATTGGAGCATACACTACTGCTTTCTCCTGGCCTAACATTGGAGCATACACTACTGTACTCTCCTGATATAATATTGGAGCATACACTACTGTTTTCTCCTGACCTAACATTGGAGCATACACTACTGCTTTCTCCTGGCCTAACATTGGAGCGTACACTACTGTACTCTCCTGATATAACTTTGGGGCATACACTACTGTTTTCTCCTGACCTAACATTGGAGCATACACTACTGCTTTCTCCTGGCCTAACATTGGAGCATACACTACTGCTTTCTCCTGATCTAACATTGGAGCATACACTACGGTATTCTCCTGATCTAACATTGGAGCATACACTACGGTATTCTCCTGATCTAACATTGGAGAATACACTACTGCTT
The DNA here is from genome assembly GCA_031769625.1 of Taudactylus pleione. NCBI lineage: Eukaryota > Metazoa > Chordata > Amphibia > Anura > Myobatrachidae > Taudactylus > Taudactylus pleione. The sequence continues at coordinate 17,828,875 of JAUIMM010000255.1, read as the reverse complement.
TCTCCTGGCCTAACATTGGAGCGTACACTACTATACTCTGCTGATATAACTTTGGAGCATACACTACTGTATTCTCCTGATCTAACATTGGAGCATACACTTCTGTATTCTCCTGACCTAACATTGGAGCATACACTACTGTATTCTCCTGATATAACATTGGAGCATACACTACTGTATTCTCCTGATCTGACATTGGAGCATACACTACTACTTTCTCCTGATCTGACATTGGAGCATACACTACTACTTTCTCCTGATCTGACATTGGAGCATACATTACTGCTTTCTCCTGATCTGACATTTGAGCATACACTACTGCTTTCTCCTGATCTGACATTTGAGCTTACACTACTGCTTTCTCCTGATCTAACATTGGAGCATACACTACTGCTTTCTCCTGATCTAACATTTGAGCATACACTACTGCTTTCTCCTGATCTGACATTTGAGCATACACTACTGCTTTCTCCTGACCTAACATTGGAGCATACACTACTGTTTTCTCCTGATCTAACATTAGAGCATACACTACTGCTTTCTCCTGATCTGACATTGGAGCATACACTACTGCTTTCTCCTTACCTAACATTGGAGCATACACTACTGCTTTCTCCTGATCTAACATTGGAGCATACACTACTGTATTCTCCTGACCTGACATTGGAGCATACACTACTGCATTCTCCTGATATAACTACTGTATTCTCTACTGTAACTACTGATATAACTACTGTATAATTCTACTGTATTCTCCTGATCTAACATTGGAGCATACACTACTGTATTCTCCTGATATAACATTGGAGCATACACTACTGTATTCTCCTGATCTAACATTGGAGCATTCACTACTGCTTTCTCCTGATCTAACATTGGAGCATACACTACTGCTTTCTCCTGACCTAACATTGGAGCATACACTACTGCATTCTCCTGATCTAACATTGGAGCATACACTACTGCTTTCTCCTGATCTAACATTGGACCATACACTACTGTATTCTCCTGATATAACATTGGAGCATACACTACTGTATGCTCCTGATCTAACATTGGAGCATACACTACGGTATTCTCCTGATCTAACATTGGAGCATACACTACTGTATTCTCCTGATCTAACATTGAAGCATACACTACTGCTTTCTCCTGGCCTAACATTGGAGCGTACACTACTGTACTCTCCTGATATAACTTTGGAGCATACACTACTGTTTTCTCCTGACCTAACATTGGAGCATACACTACTGCTTTCTCCTGGCCTAACATTGGAGCATACACTACTGTACTCTCCTGATATAATATTGGAGCATACACTACTGTTTTCTCCTGACCTAACATTGGAGCATACACTACTGCTTTCTCCTGATCTAACATTGGAGCATACACTACTGCTTTCTCCTGATCTAACATTGGAGCATACACTACTGTATTCTCCTGATCTGACATTGGAGCATACACTACTGTATTCTCCTGATCTGACATTGGAGCATACACTACTGCTTTCTCCTGATCTGACATTGGAGCATACACTACTGCTTTCTCCTGATCTGACATTGGAGCATATACTACTGCTTTCTCCTGACCTGACATTGGAACATACACTACTGCTTTCTCCTGATCTGACATTGGAGCATACACTACTGCTTTCTCCTGATCTGACATTGGAGCATACACTACTGCTTTCTCCTGAACTAACATTGGAGCATACACTACTGTATTCCCCTGATCTGACATTGGAGCATACACTACAGCTTTCTCCTGATCTGACATTGAAGCATACACTATTGCTTTCTCCTGACCTATCATTGGAGCATACACTACTGCATTCTCCTGATCTGACATTGGAGCATACACTACTGCTTTCTCCTGACCTAACATTGGAGCATACACTACTGTATTCTCCTGATCTAACATTGGAGCATACACTACTGTATTCTCCTGATCTAACATTGGAGCATACACTACTGTTTTCTCCTGATATAACATTGGAGCATACACTCCTGCTTTCTCCTGATCTAACATTGGAGCATAAACTACTGCTTTCTCCTGATCTAACATTGGAGCATACACTACTGCATTCTCCTGATCTAACATTGGAGCATACACTACTGATTTCTCCTGATCTAACATTGGAGCATACACTACTGTATTCTCCTGATCTAACATTGGAGCATACACTACTGTATTCTCCTGATCTAACATTGGAGCATACACTACGGTATTCTCCTGATCTAACATTGGAGCATACACTACGGTATTCTCCTGATCTAACATTGGAGCATACACTACTGCTTTCTCCTGGCCTAACATTGGAGCGTACACTACTATACTCTGCTGATATAACTTTGGAGCATACACTACTGTATTCTCCTGATCTAACATTGGAGCATACACTTCTGTATTCTCCTGACCTAACATTGGAGCATACACTACTGTATTCTCCTGATATAACATTGGAGCATACACTACTGTATTCTCCTGATCTGACATTGGAGCATACACTACTACTTTCTCCTGATCTGACATTGGAGCATACACTACTGCTTTCTCCTGATCTGACATTTGAGCATACACTACTGCTTTCTCCTGATCTGACATTTGAGCATACACTACTGCTTTCTCCTGATCTAACATTGGAGCATACACTACTGCTTTCTCCTGATCTAACATTTGAGCATACACTACTGCTTTCTCCTGATCTGACATTTGAGCATACACTACTGCTTTCTCCTGACCTAACATTGGAGCATACACTACTGTTTTCTCCTGATCTAACATTAGAGCATACACTACTGCTTTCTCCTGATCTGACATTGGAGCATACACTACTGCTTTCTCCTTACCTAACATTGGAGCATACACTACTGCTTTCTCCTGATCTAACATTGGAGCATACACTACTGTATTCTCCTGACCTGACATTGGAGCATACACTACTGCATTCTCCTGATATAACTACTGTATTCTCTACTGTATCTACTGATATAACTACTGTATAATTCTACTGTATTCTCCTGATCTAACATTGGAGCATACACTACTGTATTCTCCTGATATAACATTGGAGCATACACTACTGTATTCTCCTGATCTAACATTGGAGCATTCACTACTGCTTTCTCCTGATCTAACATTGGAGCATACACTACTGCTTTCTCCTGACCTAACATTGGAGCATACACTACTGCATTCTCCTGATCTAACATTGGACCATACACTACTGTATTCTCCTGATATAACATTGGAGCATACACTACTGTATGCTCCTGATCTAACATTGGAGCATACACTACGGTATTCTCCTGATCTAACATTGGAGCATACACTACTGTATTCTCCTGATCTAACATTGGAGCATACACTACTGCTTTCTCCTGGCCTAACATTGGAGCGTACACTACTGTACTCTCCTGATATAACTTTGGAGCATACACTACTGTTTTCTCCTGACCTAACATTGGAGCATACACTACTGCTTTCTCCTGGCCTAACATTGGAGCATACACTACTGTACTCTCCTGACCTGACATTGGAGCATACACTACTGTTTTCTCCTGACCTAACATTGGAGCATACACTACTGCTTTCTCCTGATCTGACATTGGAGCATACACTACTGCATTCTCCAGATCTGACATTGGAGCATACACTACTGTATTCTCCTGATCTAACATTGGAGCATACACTACTGCTTTCTCCTGGCCTAACATTGGAGCGTACACTACTGTACTCTCCTGATATAACTTTGGAGCATACACTACTGTTTTCTCCTGACCTAACATTGGAGCATACACTACTGCTTTCTCCTGGCCTAACATTGGAGCATACACTACTGTACTCTCCTGACCTGACATTGGAGCATACACTACTGTTTTCTCCTGACCTAACATTGGAGCATACACTACTGCTTTCTCCTGATCTGACATTGGAGCATACACTACTGCATTCTCCAGATCTGACATTGGAGCATACACTACTGCATTCTCCTCACCTGACATTGGAGCATACACTACTGCTTTCTCCTCACCTGACATTGGAGCATACACTACTGTATTCTCCTGATATAACATTAGAGCATACACTACTGCATTCTCCTGATCTGACATTGGAGCATACACTACTGCTTTCTCCTGATCTAACATTGGAGCATACACTACTGCTTTCTCCTGATCTGACATTGGAGCATACACTACTGCTTTCTCCTCATCTGACATTGGAGCATACACTACTGCTTTCTCCTGATCTGACATTGGAGCATACACTACTGTATTCTCCTGATCTGACATTGGAGCATACACTACTGCTTTCTCCTGACCAGACATTGGAGCATACACTACTGCATTCTCCTGATCTGACATTGGAGCATACACTACTGCTTTCTCCTGATCTACAGTTACATTGGAGTATATACTACTCTTTTCTTCTGACGTAAAACTAGTGCATATAATATATTTTTTATCCAGCCATAAACCTGACACATATGCTGTTTTCTCCTGACATAAACCTGGTGCAAACACTTTTGTTTTATGTTACAATAAACCAACCTGGCGCATAGTCTGTTTTAACATTACGTAAAACTGGCGCCTATTCCACTGTTTTCTCTTGGTGTAAACCTGCCGAATATGCTACCGTTGCAGTGCATCTCACGTTTTACCACATTTTCCGCCTGGATTTTTTTTAATGTCAAATTCGGCCAACTTTACTTGAGCCCCATAATGAGTTATACCTCCCAACCATCACAGTTTCAGCAGGACAGTGTCCGGCTATTCAGGCCTCAGTGTCGTGCGAGTGGGCGGGGAAGGTTAGAGACCAACTGTCACCGCTACTCTGCATAGCACAGATGCAGCGTCCATATAGTGTCGGTAGAGGCTGAGGGCAGTTCACCCCCAGCACGAGCAGGAACAGGGGTGTATCATGCAATGACCACCCTAAAAGTCACACAACATGGGGTGTGGCCCAGCAAACACGCACCTGTTTTGCCACCGACTTTTTGAATGTTGGATGGTAAGATGAGCACATTCTGCCTTTTTAATACAATGAACTACACACGAGTAAGATTGAGCCAAGTTTATTTTCATTAATCAGTAAATGTTTCACATCCTATCACAACCTTGTACATCCTCTGCCATTCTGCACATAATTCTTTTAATATGGTACATAGTGTAAAACAAAGTTTAATAGATGTAAGATAAAAACCAGCCCGAAAATGCTGTATCACATATTAGATGTTGTGTTGTGTTGATTTCATGTACACATGTACTAGACAGTATGTTTCATGAGAAAATCCACTGAACATGTCTCAGTAAAGACACCACATTTCCTGTAATGCTCCACTGGTTTTCTGTTACATAGGCAGTAATAGGAATGATGCCTGCATATACCTCTTACTTAAGGCAATTTCAACAATTCCTAACACAACAATCAAATGTACAGCTATTTGCAGCAATACAGTATTTTTCTAAAATCAACACAATTTTAAGTCAACCACCTTCGAAAGATGACATACCTAGCTAAGCATGCATAAATCAAGATCTGTAATTAAACATAAGTAAATCAATCAAGTGTTTGAAACTAGTTTGACAAGGAGACAAAGAGAATGGTGCATTTAATTCTAAGCTACAGACCATCGGTCAACAAATTTGGAAGTGTCTAGCGACATGTTGCTCTGCAATAAGACGCTAGCCACTCTAGCAAAAGAATTAAGGCCCCAATCATGTTATTTTATAGCACATTAATGATTATTACATGTTACACACTACTGGCATGTTAAAAGCTATTTGCCAACATGGAATACAGTCCTCTCTAGGCTTGTATACTGCCCCTTTTCCACCAAAAACACACCATATAGAAATATGTCATAAAGCATAGTGAAATACAGTACACCTGTATTATTCCAGCGATACAAAATCTCAGCTGCACATTTATGAATGATTGGAGCGGATTCTAATTATATTGATGAAAATAAAATATTACTGATAGATTGGACAAATAGGGCAAAAAGAAACATACTGTACAACTCGCACCTATCTAGGGTCAGGCCCATTCAAATCTAAATTGAATACATATGGTTTACAATAATAAGTTGTTGATGTAATATTAAAATAAAAATTTTTAATTGTTTGTATTTAGTGTTTAGAGATAACATGATAAAATAAATTCTGGCACATAAAAGTTTGATGTTGTCTGGTGTATTACGCTATATTTTCCATAAACTTTAATACAGTATCTACTCCTACTTACACCTAATTTAATAGAGGCTGATCACATTACATGATATCTGTGGGGCCAACATGAGTAGTATTTATAAGATTTTATCTGAATAGACATAAACAATTTCTTTGAGACTACTGTATATACAAATGGGCACTTGGACATGTAAGCATATATCGGTGCACAAGCTAAAAAATAAAACGCAAAGAGATCTATGGAGAATAGAGATTAATAAACACATTACTCCAAATTGTTCAGATATAACAATTGGGTAAAAAAAGTATTTAAAGAAACAACAACAATTAACGGCCAAGCCTACTGTATATCAGCCTTTATCTGATCGGCCCTATGTGGCTATAACAAATCTAAGCCTTATACCACAAATGGAGGAAAAAACATATACATTTGTCAACTCATGCTCAAAGGCATTGGGGGTTTTGTTACTGTATTCCTAAACTGGGATTTTGATCCCGATATTTTAAAATGAATTCACCAAGCAGACAAAGGAGTATACTAGCACAGTCCAAGCACCTTTGTGTATACCAAATTTACAGAATTTTTTTTGACATATAGCAGCAACATATAGCAGCAACTATATGTCAGAACAGCTCTGTTTAAAAAAGTTTGTATTTTAGATTCATCCAAATGTTCTCCAAATATTATTAAATAATTATATAATACTTGTCTGTATTACGTTGCCTTATACTTATAAGCATGAAGCATCTAAAGAAACAAGATTGGAATTCCTTTATTTCCAGGAAGAAAGTAAACAAGTCATTATAAGGTGTAGAACTCTGAAATAACATATACAATGTAGAAGTTTCTGTAAGGTGATATGCATATGTAACATGAAATAGTGCTCTCCGAATTATCCAAGTAACATTACCTTTACACTTAGTTTTTTATGTTATCTTTGCAACAGTTATTTTTACAAGTATTTCCCTTACTATATTAGCGGTAAAGGATTAATAAAACCAACTGGGCCAAAAGAGAACAGTGCATAAGAAATTTGCTCCACAGCTTTATAACCAATGAGTTTCTATATACTGATAGTTTTCCAGATTCATTTACAATGTGAGACAGAATGCAGAATAGTGTGACTCTCTATGAGGAAGCCTCCAACAGACCAGTCTGAAACAGCATAGTGCTATCCTTAATACCAAATCAAGATTCAGAGGTGGACAGTAACTGCACTTGCTTATGGATCGCAGTTGCTAAAATAAGATAATACCTTACAAAGCATAGCCGAGTATAGGGACGCCGACTGCTGCCTTCTCATATCCTTACTTAAACATTGCTACCATTGACGCACATCGGGCAGCCATTCTGCATATGTGGCAAGTCTGACCAGCTGCAAACACTGCAGCTCTCCAAACACGCAGAGAGCTCTCATTGGGTGGGGAGTTTGACTGGGGCGGTACACCTGTCAAACCAAAAAGCAGGTGTCCTTGGACGAGCTCAGGGAGGACAGAAACCTCCCATGGTGCAGAAGGGCACAGGAGATCGCAATGACAAATTTTTGCACGCCCATGTAATGGCATTCAAACAGCCATACACGCCTGCGTTCTTCTAACCACCCCCCTTTACCACCCCCAAATACTGACTACCTGTCATTCACAAATGATTCCTCTGTACAAACGTAGTCGTAAAACAACTGCGGCACATGCGCAGGGCGCCGTTCGTAAATGAGTATTAGCAAACAATCGCTCACTCTGCATAAATATCGGCATTGCGTCCGTCTCTGAATCAGGCCCCAAGACTAATACCTTCTTTCTCTGTTCCCCTTGACCACACAGCTCATAAAGTAAATCTAAAAACATTTTAAGGTTAAATCAACTCCAATAAAAGAAGTTATCAAATAGATACTAATAGAAGGCATTTATGTGACTAAATACAGTATAAGTACCAGGCAAAATATACAGCTATTTTTTTTATATTTTTGTTACCAACATCATCAGATCAGCACGATTTACAGTGTTGGGATCTAGTTAGAAGAATGTCAAAAGATTCTGAATTTTGACAGAATGTTGACATGGACTTTAAGTCTACAAAAAATATGTTGCCATTCAAAAATGTCAACGCAGTTAAATGTCGACATTTAACATGTCAACACCAAAATGCTGACATGCTGGTTTTTTTGCTTATTTTTAGGGTTAGGTTAAAATAACAAAAAACTGTATGCCAACATTCTGGTGTCAACAGTTAAATGTTGACATTATGAACACATCAACATTTGTTTACCATGTTGACATTTTTGTTGCCGACCTAAAGTCCTTGTTGACATTCTGACTGTTGACATTCAGAATGCTGACTTTTCATGCCACACCCACAGTGTCAATTAGAAATAAACAAATAGCAGAAAACTGTTAATAGGGTTTTGCGGCAGAGTATGCCATTTTGCACAGGTGTGAAATTCCACAGTCAATGAGTTTATGTTGTATGAAAAGAGCTTGGGCACTGATGGTCAGTTCATTCTGCTGTGTGGCATAATGGGCATATGGCTGGGAACACCTAAAGCCATAGTCACCAACTGTGTGGACCTCTCCTCCAAGAGATCCTGAAGGGGAGATCCCAAGGCAACTGCTGGGCTTTAGTGGTGCTGTGATTTGCTGTATTTTAATCTGAGCCACTCCGGAATTCTTAGTGGGTCAGCATGGCCCCGGGAGGATTGTCTATGAAATTTGCCAGTCTCCCTGACAGTAGGCAAGTGTGCTTAAGACCAAATCCCACCAGCAAGATACAGTATGCAGAATTGTCATGGTCAGATGCAGAATAAGGCCAATATTTTGTGGTTTGCTCATCTAGTGAAATGTGCATTTTATTAGTTATAAATGGAAAAACTGGAGTGTTTACAAGCAATGAAATGTTGTACCTTGTTAGCCTCCAGAATATGAGGTAGTTGATGCCCTTGTGAGGTAATATCAACAAATCAATATGAAATAAAACCTTTTTAAAAGAGGTTTTCTACTACCAGATAACTTTAATTTGTTGGCTTGCACATCGCTTCTCTGGCAACTTTTACTGGGAGGGAGGGCCAAAAGGATAAAGAATTATACTTAGTAAAAGTTGGTGGATACAAGAGCCAATAGATCAAAACTGCTGGAAGGTGAAGTCACCCTTTAATTGTTAACTGAAAAGCAACTTAAAAAAGTTACACACTGAGTTTTGTTTACATGAGCTAGTACATACAGTAACTGTCCTAATTATTTGTAAGGTCTGTCATACACTGACTTTGGCCTGTATTCAATTAGTTTCGTGTACGCGATAAAGTTTCGCCTGCCAGATTTCGCCTACATCGCGTATTTTAGCCTCAGAAACTTATCGGGCACGTACCCACGATTCGCCCTACTCAATTCCAAAAGACGCAAGAACGGACACACGCGAAATCATAACAGGCAAAAAGTGGTTTCTGAATCGGGGAAATCAGCCTGAACCCCCCAAAAAGATGCGGTAATATTGGGGATCAATGTAGTAGTGCCTGATTAGCCATAATAAAACTGGGGTACTTAAGTTCGCACAATTGCCTCTAATTAGCATCTTTACACAAGTGGTGAAGAATGGCATAAAGCAGTACTTTTCAGAGAAAATAAGTAGTACTGGCAAATTTGGGGTACTTGAAAATGGGTGCTAGCATATTTAAAAGTGAAGTTACAAGAAACATAAAAAGCGCACCTTCAGCAAACACCTGTTATCAAAAAAACACCTCATCCCTACTTGCAGATCCCCCAAAAGTCTATATCACTACTTTTTATATTTGTACCCCCACTTTGCACTTTTTTGCCCCCTTTTTCAAAGTGCTTTTTTGGGGTGTTCCTCCCTTTTTTTAGTTTGTTTTTATGCAGTTATCCTTTGGGGGCTGTCCCAAGGGTGCTGAGTAGTTTTCCCACCTTTGCACCACTAAATAGCGATTTTGCACTTTGTTTCTCCACCGAATCTTTTTCGCCTATTACATTGCATTGCATTTTCGCATACACGAAAGGTGTTTGAAACTGAATGCGGCGATTAGTTTCCGACTGGCGAAAAGTCGCAATCGGCGATACTTTTTCGCGGATCTCGGCTTTTCGCTTCTAATTGAATACGGGCCTTTGTATATAAGTCTTACTTAGTGATATTGTGCTTTTCACATATGTTCTGTGACACATTGCAAGCACTCAGATTATTTCCAGTCTTTTTGCATGAGATGTTATACTGCAATTTCTCACATAATTACAGAGCTGAAAGTTGGGCTCCAATGTGTCCAAGTTTTCCCAGAACAGCGTCTATTTTGCCCAGTGAAAATCTCTAATAGGTATGATCATGCTCAGTAACATATTACCTGATCAGTTACCATTCCAGGCAAAATATTTCTGTTTTAAAACACTTACTGTTTAGAAGAGACAGCTGCCGTAAACCAGAAGATTGTGGAGGTGATTCAGAGGTGGATGCAGGGAAACCATCGGGCGCAAGTGTTTGCACCTGGATCTTAGCCGCGATGGTTACCGCACACAGACACAGATTGAAATTGCATGAAGTCATAACTGATGGGGAGGGGGGGTGGCTACAAGTCGTGGGCGTGTCTGTGTTAGTTGTGTCTGAAGATGCAGTTTCACTGACGCCGGTGGCCGTGGTCAGTCGGACATTCTGCATCTGCCATAGGCAGGTGCAATGTCCAATGGACCAGCTGATTGTGTGCCGATAGTGCGTCTTTGTAAGCGGAATTGTGCTGCACAGTGGGCATCTCAATCAGATGCCAATCAGCAATGGCATTAACATTAAGGCGCAGTAGTGGCTGCGCCAAAAGATGCTGACGCTACTACAACTGCGTCCACTTCTGAATCACCCACCCCCTGCATGTCTCATACATCTCAGTCCTTTCCACATCTGCCTTCTTACTGTAATATGGCTGGCATGAACCGCCAAAGGCAATATAGCAAGCTCACAATTGCATCATGTACAGCAGATGTTCCAAACTGATTTAGTCTCTAAGGCATATTAAATAAAAAGGCAAGTAATAATGTATTTTCTCAACATCCATGAATTCACTGTTGGCTACAAGTTACATATTGCTTTATTTACTGATGTGAATGTGCTATGTACATAAATTATAATATTAATAAAACATGTTTACCAGTTAGGGACATGTAACTCATATAATAAGGAACATGTAACTCATATAATAATAATAATAATAATAATAATAATAATAATAATAATAATAATAATATCAGTAATTATTTTTTACCTGGTGGTACACAAGTTTAAAAACATTACAAACCACTTTAATCAGTATTGGGGTACCATTTTTGAGCCACGACCAACAAGTTAAGAAGCCTTTATATAGCTGATTGCAAAAGTGGATGACAGAATAGCCTACTAGGGACAGAAACCAATTAAATATCTGCACCGCTTTTCTTTTCTAAGCATTAAGTAGTAAGCGGTGAATGCCAAAGTAACGTTTTATTGTGGAAGTAGATTGCTTTATTTTCCCAGACATAAGGTTGACTTAATATTGAAAGTAATAATAATGAGTGGGAACAGATTTCTATAATGCCATCACATTGCCCAAAATTTTTGAACATCATTGCCCAAATATAATATACATACACAAAGACAGAAATGCTGGTGAAAGCAACATGCTTTTCAAGTTTCAATTCTAGTTAAAGGATGGTTCTACAAGGGAATACCAAAGGTGACACAATTATTATTGTAAACGTATTAAAGTACTTCATTGTTAAACTTATTGTTATCTATAGAAACAAAAAGTCTGAATGTAAACAATAAATTTCCATAAATATATTTGTAAGTATATTTTAATCAAGCATTGTATAATAAATAATTAATAATTATGCCCCAGATTTATAAAACATGTAATTTGGCACACCTAAATTCGTTTTACTAAAAAAGGATGAATACTGGAGAATTTGCCTTAGCACACTATAGCAAATAAAATCTTACTCATTATAAATACATATTTTGCCTTACTTGTGCTGTTTAATTACTAATTTAATTGTGCTAAAGGGCAATCTCGCTTCCATGTATTGTACTTGTTCTTTTGAACTATAATTAATCATTGTAGACTAGTCACATATTATATTTTCAAAATCAAAGATTGTCTAATATTAGAAAATACGATTTGCTTTTACTTCACAGTGAAACCTACAGAGTGAAAAATTGACAAAATTATTTCAAAATTGCCTCTATACATATTAAAGATAAGTGTAAAAATGTGATAATACAATAAGCAAAGCAATTATAATACCAACATAGAGCTTTAGGATCAGGCTTCGCAACCTATAAAATGTTACTTGTTAACAAGCAGGTCAGTTTTTATATTTTATTGTAAATAATCCTAAATAATTACTGTATATAATAATAAAATATTTAAGCAAATATTACAAGTTACAAGCAGATCTTCTATTTCTCAACAAATATGCATGTTTAAGCACAGTGATTTTATTGATCAAGTTTGTATATTGATTGATAAACCCTTTTATAGATGCATCACAGTTTTGCAGTAGATGACTTTGAGGCTCAACCAACTGCTGCAATTATTATTCAAATAAAAATTAAATTTACAATATGCTGTTATTATTGCAAATGATTATTAGAGTAGCTAACTTTTCATTATATAACAAATAAGGCTGAACAAGAAAATATTTTATGGAATTCACAAAGGTGTAGGAAAACGTCCTTAAACATAACAAACGACTTTCAACGCGTCTGCAATGAAAGAGTAAAGAGGCAAATATAGAGTCTAAAAATGGCTCCAATATCGGCATTCTCACTGGGACAATTCTCTGAAATAAACTGGTATAACTGTGGTTTTGTCCAAATATGTTTTTTATTAGTATTATTTGTTATTCTCAAAATTGAATAACAATAGAAAAGTTCATAACACTCTCTCAATAAATTAAAAACTTTACAGTCCTATGCACATAACCAAACAATTATCTAAGCAAGAACCGACCAAAAACAGCCTGGTAGTACATACAGGGCCACCCTCACCCCATCTGTGTAATCCCTGTCTGTGTAGTCCTTCCCTTTAGAATGTAAGCTCTCATGAGCAGGGCCCTCTTCCCCAATGTGCTTTTCCTTCCATTACTTATCATTTATTGCATACTCCCAACAACGGCACCTAACCATTGATTTCTGCCACCCTGCTGCTTATTTCAGTGTTGTGACCGCTAATGCAGCAATATTTATATGCCATGTACTTGTCCTGCATTGTCTTGTACTATAAGTCACTGTTTTCTTGTTCTGCTCATTTGTTCATGTCCTTTGTTAGGCGTTGCAGGACCCTTGTGGCGCTATATAAATAAAGCATAATATATGAAAAATGGTGCTCAGAAAGAGGTGATGTAACTTATAGCAACCAACCAATCAGATTCTAGCACTTGTGAAATTCCATTAAAAAAATTAAGCGATTATGAAATTTTCTCTGTGACTTTTTTTTAACTGCCCCCCATACAATATTTGATATTATGAGTTAAACCACATTTAAAAAACAACCATTATATGGAAACTGTGTATTCAAATATTTGTATGTAAGCAGCCATGTTTTTTTATGGGTATTTCACTCATTTTTTTCACATTCTGATTATGATGTACTGTACTGTACATGAACATTGGAGACCAGCATAGAAAGTGGGAAGTAAATATTTGTTCTCCTCTCCTCAAAGTTATTAAGCCTATAATTCTGAACACAGTAATACAGTATTCCCCTCTCTTACTGTATTTATATTTTGTTTATGGTTGCTACCCTATCCACTCTATGAAATTGGACTGTCTCCATTACCATTTGATAAATAAATGAAAAACTCGTAAAATGCAGTACTTCGTGCTCACTCCTAGATTCTGGGATACTTTATTGCCATGTACAGTATTTGAACTTGTCAAAGGGATGCTGTAGCCGCAACTACCTTCCAACACCAATCCCTTATCTGGTCATTACTTGCACTATGTGGAAATGGTATGATGTATATGTAGAAACAGCTACCACCTACTATTGTTGTTTGCCTTGGTATTGCACCAATGTGTCTAGATGGTCTGCCCAGCACAGACCAAGGTGTACGTCTACCACTACAGAAAACTAGAGGACCGGTACAACTAAGTTAGCAAAAGATCAGAAGATCCAAAAGTGTGAACACAACAGAAGTCCAATATATATATATTATATATATATATATATGTATATATATATATATATATATATATATATTTACTCCTAATATACTGCTGGGTTTAGCCTAAATTATGGCTTAAATTAATCATTAGAGTTAGGGGACATCAGCACTGCTGTTATTACATGTGGCATTTATGTGTATATGAAGCTATTTTTCTGGGGGTTTTTTACCATTAGGCAAAGTGAGATAATAGGGGTGCATTTCTGCCAAGGTGCTTCTGGAAGGTTTTCTATCAAGGTGTTTCTGAGTTGTCCTACTTAATGTACAGCACAGCAAGCAATCTCTTCCGAACCATTGGTCAATTTAGGAGAGGAAATGACTGGACACCTTTCGTATGTAAGGAGCACCCTTAAAAGAGTCCACTACTCCCTCATTTAAATAATCTTAATCCACAAAATGAAATCTCATTTTGCACTGCTTCGTAAAACTAGGCACACATATACTCTGTACTTGGTAAGAAACAAATTCTAATTAATGGCTAGCACAGACTTCTGCCTGCACAAATGCATCCACCTTATAACAAAAACCTGGACTCTTTGTGGAAATCTATGTGCTGGTACATGTTGAGGTGTGTGTCAGCTGTCTTGTGCCTTGTAAATGGCGTACAACATTTCCAATAAACGTTCCAAATGAAAAGTTAGCATGTGGCCATTTCGTTTGCATAATCTGAATAAACTTTTTTTCTTCCATATTTTATTGCTAATATATAGACACTTAAAGTGGTCACTATTTTTCTTTTAAAAGAAAAAGTATATAGTTCCGTTAGAATTTAACAAATTCATTAACTTGTAGTTTATTTGTATAAACTGATGAGAGTCTCATGGGGAATGCCTAATATAATACTAAAGCAATCTGATGAATGAGAACCTATATAAAGGATTATGGGCCTGATTCAGACCCACTCGCGAGCGGCTGTCCGCTCGCAAGTGGGTCGATGGTCTGCACTGAGCATGCGCACGACGGAGGGAGCTCCGTCGTGCGCATGCGCCAGACACGACGAGCGAAGGACTTTCCTTCGCTCGTTGTGTCCGATCAAAGGGGGCGTGCTGTCAATGTTGATTGACAGCACGCCCCCTTTGGTGGGCGTGCCGGGGGCGTGCCTCCCTGACGGGGGCGTTCCCACGGGAACGCCTCCCGTCAGAAGCCGGCCCACTGACATCACTAGTGATGTCAGTGGGAGTGATTTTGGCTCTGATAGAGCCAAAATCACTCCGGAGCTTGCGGTTGAAAACCTCAACCGCAGGCTCCGGCTCGCAATTTCGATGGTCGCGATGGTCACGACCATCGCGGCCATCAAAATGCACGCTCGTATAGCCTGTGGGTGGTGACCCACAGCTATACGAGCGTCCAGGAGGACGCTCCATGAAAATGGAGCCCGGCCCTCATGCAGAGCGTGCGCTCTGCTCAGAGCGTACGGCTCTGAATGAGGGCCTATGTTCTAATATATTCCATGTAAGTTTTCACAACACAAATGTATATTAATTTTAATTAACTTGCAAAAAATAGTTTGTTTTTCTGGTTATAGTATAGGTAAACTGATTTAAATTTACAGATCAATGTTATATTTTATTTAAAGAGCAATGTTATATTTTATGTATTCAAAAAAGATGTCCATGTTCATACAGGTAGCCTTTACCCCATTGGTATCTGTTGGGACCTATTTCTGGGACCACCTCATTTCAGCTCATTACAAGATAGTCAATTTTATAGTTACATAAAATTGACTGAGGATCTGAAAGTGGAAACTCCGCTAAACTGTATGGAGCAAGTTCTACTGGCCAAGATGAATAGTAGAGTTCTCTTCCCAACTGTTTCATAAATTAAAGTCATACATATTGTACAAAGCAGGTACTATTTTGCAGAGACATGGACTCTGAATAATCCAATATCTCAGCATCTCAGAAACATTGGCTGTCTCAGGGGTGAAACCAAACCATTCTGCTAGTCTGGGTGAGAGCAATATAATGGTAAAAATGTAGAAAAACTGCAAAAAGAAGCTGCTGCCTTTAGCAACTAATCAGATTACAAGTAACAATACTTCATTCTTCTAGTTCAGTAAAATGAACACACTATTGGTTTATGTTGGGAATTATTCTGTTCTAGATAGAATTACATATTTTTTCACAAAAAAATAAGCAAATTTTCACAGTGCAATTATTACTGTTAAATTTTTCTGCTATTTCATTATTTAACTTTCATTAAGCAGCAGATTGTGTGATACATCTGTCAATATTTCCTGATTCTTCCTTCTATTTTTTCCTACAGTAACCCTAATAATGGGCTACATGCATTGATATTTTAAAACAAAACATTTCTTGTGGGAATTCTAAAGCTTCAACATAAAATTTTTGGAATACTTGAAAATATGCATAGAATACTTATTTTTTTGTTACCAACTGCACACATCTCTATCACTGTGCCCATAATCATTAAACATCTACTGGAC
Organism: Taudactylus pleione; assembly: GCA_031769625.1. Lineage (NCBI taxonomy): Eukaryota > Metazoa > Chordata > Amphibia > Anura > Myobatrachidae > Taudactylus > Taudactylus pleione. Next base: position 17,812,051 of record JAUIMM010000255.1, on the reverse strand, counting down.
TAACGTGGAATTATATTATGGGACATAAAAAATGTATGAAACTGATAGACCAATAAAACATTCCCCTCCCTAACAATATCACATTATTTATTCATATATTCCACAATCCTGCATATAATACACATGTTAATAATATGTATAAACTCATGTAAATAATATATCAATAAAACTGTTAATTCTGATGTCATTACTTAAATTTGGGGATTGCTGAAATCATCACTTCCGTATCGATTAGGAAAATGTATGAACTATAAGGAATAATACACTCACTATTGTATCATGAACTATAGTCCTACAGTTTACAGTAGGTAGTGAAGTGTCATTTATAATAGGTTTTTCTAGTATGGATACTTTAAAAACCTATTCCTACTTGAAAGCAAAATAAAAAAATAAAAGCTTAGCCATTCTCTTATACCGATATTCAACAAACCCATTTTATATTTTAATGTAACTGTTTTATTTTACTTTCTGTTTAGGTTTCTACATGAGCACAACATATATCAAATATCATAATTTTGTGAGCATTTTTCGTGTACTCTCTTCTTGGTACCTGGTGAGATTACAAACTGAGAAAGACATCCTTGTAAACTTGTACAGCAATTCATTTACACAGGCAGAGAATGCCAAATGAAATCATCTATATTTAACAACGTTTGTAATTAATAATTCTGACCAGCAGGGTTTGAAAGAATTGATGAGTTCCTCTTTGTGCATTTAAGTGTGCAAGCCATATAGAAGAACAGATGTTCTTAAAGACTTCTTAGCAACAATTCTTTGCCTTATCAGAGAAATGTGTGCTTCATCTCTTTCTGCTTAAATTGATATAAGAAACAAGTTTAAAAGTATTTGACTTCAATGGATAAAGCTGGTTTTAAAACAAGTCCTTAACCAGTTACATCCTTATATTTTTTCCAAGCAAGTTACTCAGTGCTCACAACATGAGCCTGGGAAATGGCACACTAGAAAAGATACAAGTATGAGGCAGTAAGAATGAAAGAGGCTCCGTTGTGTAAGGCCATCTCTGTATTCCGTCAAGTCTTTCCTTACTGGTAAAGCTGGGATCACCAATGATGAACATCTGTTGCCATTCTGATCAATGGACTTTGGATCCCAGTATCCTTTTAGCCCTCATAAAAACTAAAAATTAAACAAAAGCATTCCAGATCTTGTCATACCCATTCTTGTACTGGTCGTTTGTAGTATGTTACATTTTGTTGTACACCTTTGTTTTTAAATTGGAAAATAGTATATACCAAGACCAGGATACACAAGGACAATATGCATGGGATTACCACTGCTATAGCGTTTACAGTGCTCGGCACATCATTTATTGTAACCATTATATCCACATCATCGTGTGGTAGATGTCGGTCTTTGCTGTTGTCCACATCTTTTTGGTTGCAGCCCATCCAGTCTTTAACAATTGATCTTGGATAACCCAACTCAACAGACAGCTTCTGATTATCAAATTTCCAGTATTCCTTTCCTTTATAGAAATAAGTGTAAGCTGTGAAAAAAACAAATAGCCATAATTATATTAGTCATTTGTAATACAAATCTGTAGTAGGAGTGATAGACCATAACAAAGGCACTGGGCACACTGTGTAAAAGTAGTTAAGATGTCCATCCAAAATGTAAAATGTAGTACTTCCAATTCACAGTAAATGCTTGTAAAGAGCAGTGTGTACAACTATATATCCTAATGAAAAAACATGTGTCAGTAATATACTGTATATATGTTACATATGAGGGACCTTTAAGAATCATGTATATTTTTTAGTACTCAATATAACCAAATCATGTTTCATATGCATATATGCAGAAAATTATGCCAAGTTTGGTGAAATTAATACTATATCTATGGGATGTTCCTGAAGAAATTGATGGCATATTTTGGGCTAATGAATTGAAATGTTCTTCGGTAAAAAGAGCAATACCTATGCCTTGCTTCCTTGCTCAGTGAGAAATTACTTGCTCCATGAAATTATGTGAGTCATCTCTGCATTTAGTGTGTTTATTTCTCTTCTATTTAAAAATTGTTATGCATTTGTATATGTGTTTTGTAACTAGTTTTTAATCAGTAAGCATTGGTAATATTTATTATATTAAATCATATTTAATAAAATTCTGTATTTGTGTTCTTAAACGACTGAAGTATGAAATAGACTTGGCTTTTACAATGCTATAGGTAGGCAGTGAATATTTGGTTTACTCTCATGTGACTAAATTGGGTTTTGATAACATATTTGAATATTAAACAAAATGTCTAATATGGACTTTATTTTCCTAAATAGGCATTATGTTTAATGACTCTTGTGGTACTTACAACAGTTTAGTTTTCATTTGTAATCAATAAAGATATTTTGTTACTTACACCCTTCTTTGCTCACAAAAGCTCCTTGAGGTGCTTCTGGGATTCCTTTCCAAACAGTTATTGATTTAGGATACCCAGGATCAGCTGTCCTCTTCTCTTCATTGTATCTCCAGTATCTATCCCCCTTAAAGAAATAGGTTTTGCCAACTGGTTCCCATCGCAGAGCTGTGTCGATACCCTCTCGTGGGAGACAACTACCCAACTCTATCAAACTGTGTGGATATCCAGGCTCTGCTGTCACTTCTTTAAAGACCCAATATTTGTCTCCTGTAGTAGAAATATAAAAACTGAATTAACTGTCCAATTTCAGTTTACATGTTGCCCATTCTGCTAGCTCTTCTACTTTCTTCCATCTAATATCACAGCTTTTTTTTATATGTTACTACACATTAGATGCATGTTGGTATATATTACCAATAGTTAATTTTAAAATCTACCACTTAGGGGTCTATTCATCATCACATAATTTCTACAAAAGGTGGTGAAAATTAACATTTTCACCTACTTTTGTAGAAATTAAGGATCAGGGCTATTCAATATAAAGGTAACTAAGGAGATATCACTGATACCTTACCTTTCAGCCCCGATTTTCAGATCGCATTTGCTCCTGCACCCGTTCGTTCTGGGTTGTCCCTGTCCTGCTGCTTCTGCCGAAACCCGAGGCTTTGTGCGCCTGCGAGAAACCCAGTTCACACAGGTGCAAAAGCACTGCCGAGTCAGACTTGAATCACTGCTATGAATGTAGTAGTGAGGGGGATCACAGAGACAGCTGATTTTTAGATCATCTGTTTTTGTACAGGAGCAATGTTGAATTGCTCTGGTGAATTTGTATCCACCGCTGTTAATCACAGGGAGTTGGATACTTGATTATTGGCCCCCGATAATTACCATGAAGAATGGACCCTTTATTGTTTAAAACAGTACACACTATGTTTCTTTCTCTGTTTTATATTGCCACATAATGGATAGGTGGAATCCCTCTCCTATAAAAATATCTGGAGAAACACTTACTAAGATAAGCAAAATTGTGTGTTAAACACTTGGGCTAATATCACTCAACTCATTTTTATTATTACTTAAGCACTATTGGGTGCTTCATTTTCAAAATTGTTCATATATATGTAAACCAAGGAGCCAGCACATCCAAATATATATTAGAAAAAAACTGCAAAGTTTAGCAATCAGTAGAGAAGTATTGTAAAATATAGGTCCAAAACAATGACAATAGAAAATTACATTTTTGTGAAGGATAAAATAAAATAATAATAATCACAATCTCTTTTGGAACATAAGTCTGAAAGATTCAGAATGTCTATGTTTAATATATAAAACAGTCCATTGCAGTGTCTGGAGAGCAATTGTAAGTACCTTTGAAGAAGACAAATTTCCCATCTGACCGTTCATATGCTGCGTCTATTTTAGCTGGCAGTCCTTTCCAGAACTGTTCAATCTGCATTGGATAGCCTTCCTGTACTTTATTATTACGAAGCCTCCAAAACCAGCGATCCTAGAAAGTAGAAGATTAACTAAATTAATGTTTCTTAAATTGTACACTTTCATACATCACACTGTTTAGAAAAGTATTAAGATGATGAGACTAGTACCATCCTGCTAACACTTTAACAAACTACTGCACTTTCTTATGAAGCATACAATTCATGCTATTTTAGACATTTTAGTACAGTTATAATATAAAACAAGTAGTGTATAGGTTACCATTTCCAGGCAATAGTTAAGTGCAAATTATGAGCTGCTGCATTCTTCAAACTAGTGACATCGACCCAGTAACATAACACCTACTTAGGTGACTTTTCACCTGCACAGTCTTTCTCTGAATGTGCCCCTTGCATCCTGTCTCTTGCCTTTCCTCCTCATACCTGCCCTGAGAACACTTTTATGGTACCTCTGCTATGTCATGGTCGCTAATTTGTGATTAATTTTGTTGGAACCTTAGTCTTCATATATCTTTTTTACATAATGCGGTAGTGACTGATTCAGTCAGCTGCCTTCTCATACCCTGTCTACTGTCCGGGATACTTTGTGGTTCCTGGAGAATAAAGCAAGCTTTTACTAGCTGTGGCATGCCAAGGAGATTTATGTAAAGAAATACGGAAGATAGGATTAAAATCGTGTCTGTTAAAAAAATTAATTCACCTGTGGAACAGTTACAGATCAATTCAAGTGCGTGTGGATAGGGCATTCTTATCGGGGGCAATTCAAATGTTTTTGCCGGCAACTGTCAGTGCGGGGAGCCTGATGGAGCAATTCAATTGGCTCTGGGCGCCTTTACCAGGACTTTAGACAGGTTTAGTCATTCTACCTGGCTAAACCCGGTCTAATTAGATGCGAGAAGCACAATAATTAATGGGCACTCAAAACAATTAAATTGCAACATTGGGCGCCCATTAATTACCACGATTTAAAAAACAATAGAATCATCCCTACTGAGTACATTTTATGAAGGTTGAACCAAAGTCCATAAAGATTAACGTCTACATTGTTAGTCCAAAAGAGCCCATATAACATAATAAAAGAAATAATAAATATTGCTTAATCTACATAATCCAGCCCACGAGATGTAAAATGCTGACAGTCACAAAAGTCCATACTAGAAATTATACTAAACACATTGCTTTGTCTTTCTAGGTTTCCTTGCCCTGGGACACTATGCTTCTACTTGGGATACAGTTGTTTCAACACTACAGCTCTGTGGCACATGCCAGAACAATAGATATTAATACGGCATAATGATATCAAGTTTAGTTAAAGGTCCATCATTACATATAATTTCTGCATCCCACTTTCAAGTAATTAAAAGTAAGAGAAACATAATATGAATATCTGATTGGGGCTAGTTTTAAAATATAGTGTAAGTGAAGGTGATGGGATAATTGTATACAGCTAAGGGGGAAGATTGGGATTTAAAAACATCCATACTGTAAAATTAACGTGTAGAAAGTAAGTGTTCTCTCACTGAGACTTGGATGACTTAATATGATAACACTTCTTATGCTACTCTTTCTCTCTCTGTGGGCTCTCCTTTTCCCATATCTCCTGCCCTGGTGAGAGCAGGGTGATGGAGTGGGTATCCTGCTCTCCCCCAATGCACCTATTCAGTCATTCCTCCTGAATCCCTACTGTTCTTTTCCTCCTTTGAAAGTCACTCTATCCACCTCTTACAGCCAGTTCATCTCTGAGTCACCCTCATCTATTGTTCCACAAGGACCCTACTTCACCTTCCATAACTTTTTTGCTGCCTGGCCTCCCTACTTTATCTCCTCTCCCTCATTGTGGTTGACTTCAATATCCCCATTGACACCTGCTGCCTCTAAAATTTCTCTCTCCTACAGAATCCAGTTTAAGCTCCTCAAGCTTCATTTCAAAGCACTCAATCACTCACCGTCCTCCTACATATCCATACTCCCTCTCACACTCTCTCATCTTCTGATTGTCACCTTTCCTACACAGGGGCGCCCCCCTCCTAGTCCTGCCAATGGCAACAGCATAGTGAGTACAAGGAGGGTGCTGCTGCCGCTGAGCACAGCAGCAGTCTTCTCTGCTTTCCCCGCATAGAAGGGGGAGAGCAATTGCACTGATCCCCTACCTGGATCTGCCTCTGGCTGAGGGGCACAACGGCCGCAGATACTGTTTTTTTTATTTTTTTTGTAAGAAGGCATGGTAACACCTTTTTAAATTAGGCCATGCCCCCTTGCCATTACCCAGACTCGGTGGCTTTCTACAGCCCATTACCTCCTTAATTTCCCCATGTAAAAACTTTCCTTGAGCTGCCATCCTCCCCTGGAACTCATCCCCTCAGCTCACTACCAACCTGCAGGGCTTCAAATGGGTCCTGAAAATGCATCTGTTCATCAAAGTCAACCAGCTCTTCTCATAATAATAATTCATGCCCCCTTATCTCTTCTCAGTACGTTAGACTGTGAGCTCTAAGGTGAGCTCTAAGGTGCGAGACCCTCCACTATCTACTTGGTTCTCACCCTGCACCATCCATTTCTCTTAAGTGCAACCATTCAGTTAGCAGCTCTGATCCTGTTTGTCTGCTTTGCCAGGGCACTGGGTCGATGACTAATATTGTTATCATTTGTCACTCAGTGGTATATAAATCACACTGTTTAAAATGCTGTATTATAATTTTCTTGTACAATAATATGAACACTGTGGCACCATATAAATAATAATAATAATAATCAATTACATTTCTTAACACAAATTACATTATTTTGATTATTTTTAAAGTGGACTCATTACCACAAATGAGTCATTTTAGGCTGAATGGTATATGCACAACTACCCTGACTATAGTGCTCTACTTACAAATACTTTATCATTTTCTACCATTTTCATTTTTTTTTTTTAAGTGTTTCGATTATCTTTCCTGCCAACTCTCCTCATTGTGTGCAAATATGGGGAAGAGACAGATTTAGCAGCATTCTAGTGTATACTATCTGCTAAAGTGTAGGAAGACAGGAAAAAAATGTATTTCTGTTTTAACCCAAATGCAATTAGATAACCTATTATTAAGGGTCAAATTCAATTATCCAGGAATGGCTATTCAATTACAGCCAGCAGCAGCCACTTAATGGGGATTTCTCCTCGAACAGAAATCCATGTTAAATAGAGCTTTCTGCCCTTACCATGGCCGCCAAAACATGTTAACTCATAGCTCTGGGTACTTTTCCTGGAATCTATGGGTTATCGATCGATAGCGGCAGATTTACCGCAGAAGGAAAAAGGCTTTTAATTGAATAGCCTTTTCCCCACGTGGTAAATTAACGAGGCTAACTGAATCCAGCTGTATGTGTTTTAAAGACATAAACATTTTTTTATGGGGTATTGGAGACTCATTCTAGCAGTATGTATTGGTGTCACAAGGGGGTGCGAGCCGCAACGTCTGATGTGGTGACTCCAAAATAGCAGAGCTCGGATGGTGTCTCCGACTGTGGAGCACTGACAAAATATGGTATCTTCTCTTAGAAGAAGTAAATAATGTGGCTTTATAACATGTGGATCAACTTATGAATGTGCAAAGGGCAATCAATGGATTTCTTGGTCTCCGGACAACCTGCTAAGCAGGGTGCACATCTTTTCAACTTCTAATTCCTCTCATTAAAATAAAATCCTTGATGGTGGCAAATACACAAAGCAGACCTTAATCTGGCGGGTAGTGCATGGCTGTTTGCTTATGTAGGCCCTCCCCATTCATGTACTCACCATCTGCTAGGCTGTTGCTTGCTGGTTACTCACTTCAAGGGAGCTTTAAGCATCATTTAGCCAGCAGCAGCTAACAGTATGTGGTCAAATAGCTATTTGTAAAGGTTCCTATTTACACCATTAGCAAATTAGAGAAGTCACTGCTACAATTTACAAGCAAGGGGCAAGGGGCAAAGCAGGTGCTAAAAGATAACATTGCTGCCAAAGTGTATACCACTGGATTCACATGTAATATTTATTACAGTAAAGCATCAATACTGATGATTATGAGTATTACCTTGAAGACAAACATCTCGCCTCTAAAAAGAGCAACAGTGTTAAAATTTCCATCACATATATTCGGCCTGCTGCCTGGATGGGACGGTTTCTCCCCTGATGGAGCGCGGGGCCTTGGCTGTCTTTCATGCTTTCTTTCAGAAGTGGATTGAATCCTACGTGGGGGAAGCGTAGGCAAAGGTCTTGTAGGCTCCAACGTTTCGGTAGGGGGTCCTTGAATTAGAAAAAAAATATTTTGTAATTTGAGAACAGTATGTAAGAAATGGTTATTACAGCTGTGTATGGGAGCCGTGTATGAGAGCCGCATATGAGAGCCGTGAATGAGAGCTAGCTGTCTATGAGAACAGTATATGAGAGATGTATATGAGAGATGTATATGAGAACTACAGTATATATGAACTTAAAAAGCAATTTAGACATGGTTTGTAAATGCAGCAATTAAAAATATTTTAATTACTTTTAAACAAATTGCCCAGGATCACATCTAACTACTATTTACCATACTCTAATTTTTCATCTTAGCAGCCAATATGATGATTGTTATTCTCTACTATAATATTTATAAAAGAAAAGTTAATTTTTAGGGATTTTTTTTTTAAATCGAATTTGTACAGCAACAGTATGTTAATATTTACTGTACATATAAATGTTATAATCAATAAGTAGTGGGGCTTTTTGTTTGTAAGAAATTCCTATGGAAAATATACAATATTTGACTTATATCATTGACTTGCCTTGAACATTATTTTTTAAAGTTTTTTGTCTTTTTTTGCAATTATAATTTGGTTTCCATTTTCCTTTGATTCTGCTTGCCGCATAACTAAAATGCAAGACTGACCCTGTACACAAGAAAAATCTAACAGTCCCAATTTAAAGGTTCTGTACAGTCATCCCCCTTGTCGGCAGCTGCAACCTGAAGGCCAGAAGGTTGAGAGGTATGCCAGTAATAAATGGATATGCAGCGGTAAATGGGTGTTTGGAGAGAATTGGAGAGGGTAAGGGATACGCCACCTATTATGCGGTACCACCATCGTGGCATGACCATGCCTCCTGTCCTGATTCAAATTTCTTTTGGTAAGTATGAGATAACCCAAAAAAATAATTATCAAAAATAAGTTTATGGTGAATAATTATTTCAACTATCCCCTATACATACTTGTTTGTTTTTATTAAGCCACTGGCCTTTAAAGTGCCATATGTACTTTTTTAATTAAATATGTGAACTCCAACACACACATCTGATTGGCTTTGCTACCACTTTATAAAACAAAATTCATACATTTATAGAATATGACTTTTTACACAGGGATCTGTCTTTATTAGTATGTTGTATTTTATGGAAGAGCAGTGGGATATCACTGGTTACCTTTCTTACTATATGCGTATTATGTTCTGTGAAGATTTCCATGAAGGACACTAGAGGTCTCACTTTACTGCACATAAATCAACACTCAATAAAATAATCTGTTATAGAAAAACTAAATTAGACTAATCTGTACTCTCCATAATACGAACTGGGTTCAAACAGAAAGACTCAGCATTCCAGTTCTTTTCCAAACACACTCTACAATACTTTTTGGAGGGCACACATATATTGGGTCATGAATTGTTGTTTAAAATAAAACTTTTAATGAGTATCAGGTAGATGGCCTGTCTCCCATATATATTGTATAAATCAAAATAGCAAAATAACAAATAAATAACAAACAATAATAAAAAGATTAATTAACAAAAAATAATATCACAAACTTAAATAAACAATGTGCCAAATGTGTTGATAGTGGCAAAATATAAAACAGTCAGTGATACGTGTATAACAGTGAGATAATACACTTAATAAAAAGGTTTGTACCACATTCTCTTATATAAGACAATAATTCCAAAAATATTGATGTGAGTACAGTTGGAATAATACAAATTAATATAAACACTGAGACCACTACCTTATGAGGTCAATTGGTTTTATAGAAGGTAGAAATTGAGAAAAAATTATAAATGAAACGACTTCTGGTGTCTCCTGTGTGTCATCAGGACTGTTCACTGTCCTGGTGACATACAGTAGACAGCAGAAGTCATCACACCCCATATTCACTTTTCTACTCTCTGTTACTTCTTTCTTACTTATTTTCCTTTCTGTTTAACTTATTTGTCCTACCTTTCTTTGCCCCCACTTCAGAAGCAGTGGGGCCTAATTTGAAGGTTGCGACTGCTGCCTTGCATGGTCGTTCCCCCAGGGCTGCCGGGAAAATTTCTGGGGTAGTGGTGGACGGCTACTCAGTGCCACATTCTTTCACTATGAGCCTGCTTTCGGCATGTGCAGCTATGCCTTACTACCATCAAAGGTGGTGTGATAGTGGCCGCAATTGGAGCAAATACAGTAGGTGGATCTGGCAGGGTTTTCCAGCGGGGCTCTGTGTTCCTGTTGAGGCCCCTCCAGTTTGCTCAGCATACAGTTAGTTGCAGTGAGCAGCTCCAGGCAGGGAGCAACTCTGTAACTGCACCAGATGGCATGGCCCCTGCAGGGCATCAGTCAGGTGCCAATTCATACAATCGCGGCTGCAGCAGAAGCCTTTAAGTGCCGAGCTAGATGTAATCTCTGGTGAGTATACTACCTTGCTCCTAGGGTTGCATTCAGTGTATTTTCAGATCTGGGGTTTCCAGACTCGCTAACATGACCTTTTTTATCAGGTACAAAATGCTCTGCTCCTGGACTTGCCACCTAATTTATGATTGCAGTCACATGTGTTGAACTACAGTAGTTAATTGAAGAGAAGGGTGTTTCAACAAAGGTGATGGCAATCATAAATTCAGAAGAAAGTCCAGGAAGAGAGGATTTTGTTCATGATATAAGGAGTCTTGTTGGAGAGTCTATCCATTATGCCCTGCAGGCACACTGCACGGGATGCCGACACTTGGGAAACCGGCTGTCAGAATCTCAAAGCCGGCATCCCAACCAGGTTACAATCCCAACACCTCCAGGTAACCTAACTTAACCCCTAACCCTCCCTCCCCGCAGCCTAAACCTAACTTTCCCCTTAGTGCCTAACCCTAATCCTCCCCTTAACCCCAGTACTTACCTTCGGGATACCGGCGGTTGGGATGCCGGCGCAGGTATTCTGATACTGTAAGTGTCGGGATTCCGGCGTCTGCAATCTGAACGCCAGAATCCCAGCGGTTGGGAATATGACTGCACCCCCACTGCACTGCATTGCGTACCTGAAAAATTAAGACCCACCACTAATGCACATGTACATTACAATAGAAGTAGTGCTTTAAAGTTAGCTTTATTTATTACAAAAAAATTTATTCTGCAATCACTATTTCTGTATTACATCTTACATTTAAGTATACTTAATTTCGGAACACTAGTCAGAGCAGGAAAGCACCACTTTACATTACTTAAATGCATTAGAAACCCCTGTTGTTTGAAACAATACACATCTCCAGTTGTGCTATCTCCAGCAATTTGGTAGGATTTCTTTTATGTAAGACATGCATGTTGTCTTCATATAACAATAATTTACCTTCTTTATTAGTAGGACCTGAAGTTATTTTAGAAACAATTTTTACACACATCACACGTCTTGTTTTTACACTTATCAAAAGCAATGCAGAGCCTAAGAAATGAAGTTGCAATTGCTTGCAAAATAATGTCATATACCATTCAAAGATTTTCTGTTCTGTTAGTATAGGGACAATTTTGCATGTAGACAAAAGTGGACACCCTGTTTCAGCTAGTTTGGCGTGGGTCCACTAGTTGCAATGAATGGTCACTTTATCTCTGAGAAGTTTAGAGATGTTCTCGATAACTCTGTGCTCCCTACATTGTGGCAGTTCTATAGAAAAAAATAATGTTTTTATCAGGACAACAATGCCACCTGTCATGTTTCCAGGGCGATGCTGGACTGGTATACAGAAAATTCGGTAACTGGCCAGCTCAGAGGCCAGATCTTAACCCTATTGAGACCCTCTGGAATGAATTGGAGTGACAGGTGTGTTCTAGGCTGACTCAACCTTCTTCAGTGTCACAGTTGGTCACTGTACTTAAGGCGAAATGGCAAAACATACCGCCTGCTGTTGTCCAGGGACTTGTGGACAGTTTGTCAAGAAGGCTGTCTGCAGTAGTCACTGCACGTGGTGGACCTACAAAGTAGTGACGTCAATAAAATCTTGTTGACCTATTTGCTGTCAGTGTCCAATCACTTTTGTCTACATAGTGCAATTTGTCAATCTTTCATGGAATCTTCATACTGGATCAAGTTGTATAATGGGATTTTCTTTTAAATAGAATACAGATAACATTGTTGCTATAAGATCAGCAGTTATTGATAAAACCCTAGTTGGCTTAAAGAGAGAGCTGACCTGTCTAAAGTAAGAGGGATGCTAAATTACTGTAAGTAGTGCTGAAGACACCACATCTTGCACTAGATATCAACAAATACAATTATATATTCTACAAAGGGTCTACTTTACTCCACTTTGTTTGCTCCAGTTTGGTGGAAGAGAAGACTCTAGCTGTCCGAAGTGTGGTATGGGACCTGGATCTCTCTGGCACCTCCTAATTTGTTTGCCCTGGTCAAAGTGATAATAACTATAGTCTGGATGGCCCCTGAGTACCCAATGTTTTATAAATAGGTCACACTGGTATATGAAACGGTGAACTGGTCTTGAGGGGCTCACTCATTTGAGCAGGAATTCTATGTTGAAGTAGTATAACATTTGGAATGGAATATGGAAAAATTAGGCCCCCCTTTAATGGGGTTATACACAGATTGCCTAAAAGGGTGAGATATTCACTAATTGATATCAGTATGATAATGAAATAAGATGAAATGTGATCAAAATAGGGAAACCATCTAAAAACAAATAAATAACCTTCCCTTGTGTGGAGAGGTGCTTTGAGCTGATCACACTGGAAGCGTGCATTATATGATGAGTGAGCAGTAGTGAAAGTGTTCCTAGAATCATAAAAGTCACATTAAGGACTAAAACATGTGCTCTATCTCACCAGTCTAGTTGTATCTGACAGGAGAGTCCCAAATATCGGTCCTGACGGTGCTGGTGGAAGTAGAGAGTTCACTGGTTGCAAGTAGCAGAATGTTCGCCAGTCACCTGTTCAATAATGAGCTGCAAGTCTGCAGGCAAATGGGTAGTCATAGCCCTTTCCTTTTGACAAAAACTGCCAGGAGCGGCAGAGAAACGCATCAAGGCTTTACCAAGATTGTATCCTGTGCTTCAAATAAGGTACATAAATCTCACTGGCTCAACGGAGACCTCCATCTTACCTCTGCAACGTGTCCGCAGCACGCTTCCAATTTCTGACAGAGGCTGCCAGGCATAGAGCTGTGACTGACTATTTGCCTGCAGGCAAACACCACAGTTACTAATTACTCCTTTTTTCATTTAGATTAATTATCTGGCTTGGTATTTCCCAGTAAGCGTGTTAGATATTTGGTATAGTGCATAGCTTTACAATCTTTGTGGTCTCATCCAGGGGATGCAAACGTTTTATTTGCAGTGCTCTCAGGCCTACAGAAGTCTTAAGTAGCTGTCTTAAGGTTGTTTTTTAGGTCATTTAATGTAGGACATTACTTTATGGGGTAAATTTGTTGGCTTAGTCCACCCCAACCTGACTCATGGGCAGATTTGTGTACCTAACCTAAATGTAGTGGTGACTAACAGTTTGCACCACAGCGTTGCAGTTCAGTACAGTGCTACTGTGGTAACTGGCCCCCTCACAAAAGCCCCCACTGGTATTGTAATACTCCAGCAGTGATGTTCGTGAAAGATTTTCCGGATTGCTTAAGATACAGTATGGAACAGTGAGTATGTGCAGTGCTTAAATGAATATGAAATGAATAATATGAAATTAATATTACAAGGAAAATTGTGACCAAAGTGGCTATGAACAGGGCCAAGTGCTTTTATATGCAGATGTGTCCTCCCTTACACATCTTTGCTGCTGTCATGGCAAAAAGCCCCTCTCTGCGTGCCAAGTTCCACGAGACTCTTCTAGCGTTATGACGGCTTTTTTGCCGAAAATGCGTCTAAGTCGCAATGCAATGTGACTAGGACACACCAGCAGACTGTGTTGATTAATTTGATATGTGACACTTGTATATCTGTGTGCGACTGAGTCTCTGAATTACAAAGTGCTACAATATAGCTTGCGCAGCTTTTTCCTGACAAGTTCCGTTGTGCTTCATATACAGACTCAGGTGCACACAGATATACAGGTGTAGCAAATCAAATCAATCACCACAGTCTGCTTATGCATAATAGTCACATAGCATTGCAACTTAAGCTGGCCACATACTAGACCAACTTTCATCCAACCAACCAACTAGTTGATTGGTTGGAATGAAAATCTGGTAACGTATGGGAGTAACTGATGACCAGCAATTTGCTCCTAAATGCCACAAAACAGATGAAAATAGTCGTCAGACAAGTTTGTTAAATGTTTGATCCAAACAATTTGTTCAAACAACAGTTTTTGTCCATTTTCCAGTGTTTGGGAGCAAATTCTTGATTGTCATTTGCTTTCTTAATTTACCAGATTTTCATACCAAATTATCAACTAATTGGGTGGTTGGATGTAAGTTGGTCTAGTGTGTGGCCTGCTTTAGACACATTTTTGGCAGAACAAGACGTCCGACGCTAGCAGTGCTGCATGGGACCTGGTGGCTCACTCACACATACAAGGCAAGTCGCGTTGCGTGGCATATTGAAGCTAGATGTATGAGGACACATATTTCAGTAACAGAATTGTGACTTTGAATTTCCTGCAATGATTTGTCATTCACCAGTCACTGATTATACATTCAATAATGCACCCACTACAGTGTACCAAGTTCCAAGTCTATAAAAAGCCAGAATGTAAGAGAAGTGGATAAAGGATATCTGACACTGAGCTGCACTGTGAGAAATTTCGGTTTCTCTCCCAGTTCTTGCATTGGGGCTGGCCCAGGAGTTGTTATTATTCTTTTTAGGTTCACTCCTGGGTGTACTGAGGGCAGGGCCAGATTAGCAATGGGGCGGATGGAGCTACAGCTCCAGGCCTAAAAATAAAAATAGGCCCATCAACATGACAGAATGATTACCAGCTGCCTAACTGGTCATAAAATTTAAGTATTTAAATAGTTTTTCTAGTCCCTCCCCCCAAAAAAAAAAATTATGCAAGTTTTCTATTTCTATGTAGTTAGGGAGACATTGTGGTCATAGTTTAGGGGGTGACCAAGGTGACTCTGACCACAGCCACACAGCACCGTTCACAGCTCTTCCCCTTCTCAGTATAGGCCCTTGAACATTTTCAGCTCCAGGCCCATGTGGGCCTTAATCTGGCTCTGACTGAGGGTGATGTTTTCTCAGCAGTGATGGAGATGAATGAGTGTGGAATGAAACACAGAAGCAGCATGTAGTGTGTAAAACAGTGTATAAACTTTTGTGAAATATATTATTTTTGTTGCTCGCTTAAAACAAGCGATCAAATTTACAGTGATGTAACATATAAGGGTATAAGCCTTTACACAAATATATAATTCAAAACTCGTTTACTGGAGACAATGTCAATCTATGTCTAATATATTTATTTAAGTAAATACTTAGAATGTCAAAGACTCACCATAAATTTTCTGAATTCCCTGTAAATCATCTTGGGGAAGCTTGAAATTATGTGTTTCCATATACTGGTAGAAAGGTGCCATAATGGCGCTGGGGTCATTTGAATGCTCCAAACCCAAAGCATGACCGAGTTCATGAACAGCAACTAGGAAGAGGTCATTACCTGCAGAGGTGAGTAAAGAATATATTTTAAGTACAGGGAACAAGGCATACGTAATTTACAGTGGTTTATCCTGGCACTTGGCCACCGAGTGCTCCCACCTGTCACCTCTATACGCTGCATTTTACAGGCACAGTGCTCTAGAGAAACTTTTTAGCGCACCTAAAAAAATGAAGACCCACCACTAGGCATACACTCTTTTAACACCCCTGGTTAGAGGATGTTGGGGTACATAGTCAATAAGCCCTGGCAGTCATAAACTGCTTAGGTATACTGATGCTTTTAGAACTACAAGTACCAGCACACCCATGACTGCTTGGGGAAGCATACTGTAGAACACTAAGCACCATTGTGCCCTGACATCTCATTGGGACCCGTAGAACCACATAGTAAAATATTATTCTGTTATATATACTTTTTTTTATTATTATTTCATTTATTGTATTGTTTTTTTTTTTGCTTATTTTTAACACTGCAAAGTTGTGGGCATACACCTCTCTTTGTGTCACTATTACATTAATATCCCTTTGTTGTACATGGCCCAGACTTGCCTGACGCTGCCCTCCTCTATTATGCCTCTCTAAGCTAAAGGAGAAGAAAGTGTAAGATGCAACAGAATCTGCAAATGCGCCTTCGGTGAGCATGCGCTGAATGGAGATGTGTATTTTTACACAAACACCAGACATGAGTCCAACTATGTATGAGGTCCTATATGCTCACCTTAGATCACCACTCATACTTTCTAGGCTTTATTTATCAGACATCATAGGCAGTGGAGGCACTGGGGTCATTGACACCCAGTCCGGTAAACAGCCCCCCCCTCGCAAAAAGGGGTATGGCCTCACTGGAAGGGGCGGGCCTTATGGGAAGGCTGTGTCCTCTTCAGTCCAGGGGACGTGGCGTTGCTGGAAGCCCCAGTTTACATCACTATGGGGGCGAGCTCAGCATTACCGGAGATGCTGGGCAGCCCCCAGAGACTGTGCCTGCACTGCCAGCTCCTCCCCAGTGACAGGAGCTGGGTGCTGCACGATAATGTCACAATGCAGAACCAGGCTCCCTGTCACTGGGGAGGAGGCAGCGTTTTGGTGTCACCTCCTGGACGGGTGACACCCGGGGTTACAGTCTGCAACCCCCATTGTGGTGCCTCTAATCACAGGTAAAAAGTTAATCCTCTGTTTATCAAACTTAGGATACATCTGACAACATTTCAGAAAAAGCTAAGGAAATAGAGGTAAGTTAGGATAATTTTATAAATATAAGTAGAAAGGGTAAAAACAGGAGTACTATTAGGCTCGGACATGATATACTTATTGGCAGATCCTATAATTGATATAGGTGGTTTGTGATGGAGGTTAGTCAACAAAGTAGATTACTTAACCAGAATGACACAGGGTTAATGCAGCAGGTACAGGCACATAGCACTTTATACAGTATGTGCACTAGACTCAGCCAGGAACTTATAGGAAGTGAAGGTGTGTGTGACAGCTGGGAGCACACACCTGTGTCAGTACATACAGTGGTGGCAGTGGAGTATGCACATTTGCTCTAAATGTTATATCTATCTACTGTACCTATAATATATACAGGGTTGTATCTATAATGGGTGCAGGGTGTGCAGTGCACATGGGTCCTTGAGTCCAGGGGTAGGCCCACACCCATATACTTTATACTTACCTGTCCGTTGTCTCCAGAGTGCTGGCACTGCAGAGCAGCAAAAATCACAGTGAAATGGTGCGGCCATTTTCCTGGTGACTCGCACATGTGCAGTACTGCTGTCCCCGGGAAAACGGTGCCAACGCCATTTTCCCCAAGACCCACGCAAGCGCAGTAGATTCTGGCACTAAGCCAGAATCTACTGCCGCAACTGCTGGCCGCCGTGGCAGTGGCACGGCTAGAGAGAGGTGACCCGCACTGAGTCTGCAAAATGAGCCTCCCTTAAAATGCCCCTGAAAATACATATATATATTTTATATATATATATATATATATATATATATGCAATACCATACAACTATCAATTAGGTTCATAGTCCAGATGCTCTACAATTTTTCTATTTGCCCTCTCACATGCTGTTTTGCTTTTTGTGTAGGCAACTATAATTGATGTTGGATGCCATTCAGTAAGTGTTCTCATATAATCCCACCATTATCAGACCTTAACAATTTTTTTCTTGGGCCTGTCAGGGTTTCTACTAGACTCTTATATTCTGCAACTTTACTGTTAACTTCACTATTTGTTTTCAGGAAGTATACATGCATCATCCTTGTAGCATCATCTATGAGTGTCAAGAAGTAATGGTCCCCACTCATTGACTCAACCTCCTTTGGTCCACACACATCCGTGTGCACTAGTTCCAACTGTGCTTTAGCGCTGGATGCTGCCTTTGGAAAAGGACAACTTGATTGCTTACACTTCACGCACTTTCACACTCTGGTCTTTCCGGTTTGTTCACTGACATCCCTGTCACCAAGATTCTGTACATTGCCATGCTAGGTGATTCAGTCTCCTATGCCACAGCTCTATGGACTGATTGGAATCTGTAGCTGCTGTCACACAATACTCCTCAGTGTCTAGGATATACAATTGTTGGCACCAGGTTCCTGTTGCAATTAAAGTCCTTCTTTTAGTGTACACAACACCCTGACCCTCTGCGAATTGGACCTTTTATAGCTTCATCACAAGTACACTGATGGCAATCATGCTGGTTCCTTGATTTGGCACAAATAGTACATCTGTCTGTGACAACTATTTCTCCTTTCATTTTTAAGTGCACAGTAATTGTGAAACTTCTTTGGCATTTAGGACTTTATCTCCTTTTTCCCTGATGTTAACAGCATCACATGACATTAGTGACTTGAAGAAACTTTCATTACAGCTGAAGTACCTTGTGACTCCTGCGTCCACGTACCAGCAAACTACGATTACTGTCGACTACATTTAATACTGACTCATTCTTTCTATCACAGTTGCATGATGAAATATCACTTGGTTCACTCACTTTACATTCTGAGGCCTTATGTTCTATTTTGTGACACTTGATGCACTAGTACTTGGGCCTTTTAGGTTTCACATCCTTTGACAATAGAATGGAATTCTCAGCATTAGTTTCAGCAGGTATGCACTCTTAAAGCTGCAGTAGTTTCACCCTTACAAGCTCTGATAGCTTGGTAGCGCATGACTTCAAAGATACTACTTGTAAATCATACTCTGGTATAAGGTTTTGAAGCAACACCATTGTACTTTTTGGGATACCCACACCTTTTTTCCTCTAGAAAGTGTTTTTCTTTTCTTCTGTGCACATAGCATGTGCATCCCTGTCTGCCTTTTTCCTTTCTTCTATATTATTATGCATTTTTTTGGTTATAGGTAATGTTGTGAGGTTGATATTGGTGGATTTTCAAGAGTGATTATTTCATAAGGTGGTGTGTGATGAGTAAGTATGGGAAATAAATTCTCTGATTATAACATCACTGACACAGGTAGGAGGGGTCAGAGTTGATACCAACTGTCATTACATGCCAACATGACATAGTTTTTATCACTGTTTAGCTTGATACAGTATATCTAATATAATAATTTGCCAATGTCTGTCCCTTCTCCAACATGCATTTATATACGCTAATTTGAAGATGAAGATGTGGAGGTTTGTGATATGATCAAATATGCTTTAAATACTGATCTCTTACAATGTTTGAAAAAAAGTGTTCTGAACATACAGTATTACGATATAATCATATCTTCTTTTTCGGTGTATTGCTAAGAGGTATCCTTTGCTATGAATTTAAACCTGAAAAGCTTTGTGAAGCTGTATGAGTCCTCTTGCCTGAAAGAAAGGAATTCTGCCACATTGTCTAATATATCACTTAAGTTGGGGTGGTGCTGGTCTAAATTGTTGCTTGAGACCACTATACTTCTTTCAGTAAAAGAACAAAGAATATGGTTAATCAACTTTGCAAAGAAATACACTTAATATGAATTGTGTGATAGTAGACAAGCCGTATTCAGTTTATTTAAATGTCAGCATATGATCACAGCTATGAGAAGCAGCTATAATAGCATGGAGTGTGTGCCACTTGCTCTTTTCAGTGTGTCTTGTGAATTTGCTTTGTCTCCCAGCTTTATGTTCTCAGTGAAAAGGAAAAGGAAGTAGCAATGAGATTTTCTCATTACAATTCATTTTGGTGCACGCACTTTGCTGTACAGAGGCAGAGCCATGCTATTAATGTCATTGTTACTAATTAAAGTTCCCCAAAGACAAATACAAAAAAAACAGTACATAATGAAAAAGCAGTAGAAGAAATTACACACAGCCTCTAAGGTTCTATTTGAAGAGCAATAATATCTTAATAAGGTATTTAGCATCAACATATTTACTAGTGATTAATCATATTATGGAACTGTATAGATGTAACAAAAGTGATTTATGTGCATATAATCACAAAGTAATTTTATAGCTGAGACTGTGATACATTGTACAGAGCACAGTCACTAATCCTGCAACTTTTTGCAACATTACCTACAACACATTACCAAATCAGTATTAATATAGGGGATGTAGTCAGGATGCCGGCGGTCGAAATGCCGCCCGCCAGAATCACGACACTGCCCGGCATAGGACTAAAGATAGGCGTCTAAATACCGACACCTATCATTAGCCCCACGCCGAAATCCCTCGCCCAGCATACCGAACGTAGGACAGCCGGGTGCCGCGACTGGTTAGCCGCTGGGGGGGAGGGTTACGTTCACGCACCCCCTTGGGGGATTTAGGTTTAGGCTAGCGGAAGGGGGGTAGGGTTAGGCACCACAGGGGGACTTAGGTTTAGGCACCACCTTCAGGGTCTTAGGGTTAGGCACCCCCAAGGGAGGGTTAGGGATAGGGGGGGGGAAGGGAGGGTTGAAAAATACTTACGAGCCGGCATCGGGATTTTGAGCTGTCGGGCTTCTCTCGTTGGGATTTGAATCGGCGGCTTGTAAGCCGTCTGTATTTCATGCCCAACCCTTAAAATAGCACTGAGGGCCTGATTCAGCAGCAGACGCAGTGTCAATGTTTATGCAGTACGAGCAATTGTTGCACATGCATGTAAGTCGAACTGCACATGCATCACGATTGCATTGCGATTACGTACGCACAGAGGATCTATTCGCAAAGTTAGTGTCATGTGGTCAGCGTTTGGGGGAGGTAACGGGGGGTTAAGTAAACGCAGGTGTGTATGACCGTTTCAATGCCATTTCATGGGCATGCATAAATTAGCCATAGAGATTGCATTCGCAGCATGAGACCTCTCTGCGTGTAGGGAGGGCTGCAGTGTTTGTGGCTGGTCAAACCTGCCATACAAGCTGCGTGACTGCTTGATGTGCGTCGATGGTAATAATGTTTATGCAGGAGTGCGACATTGGACGGTTATGAGAAGGCAGCAGTGGGCACTTCTGTCGGCTGTGCTTTGGCAGGCATTAGCATACTTTAGGAACTGCGGTCCGTAAGCGATTGCAGTTGCGATTGCATTTGCATCCGCTGCTGAATTAGGCCCTAAGAGCCTGATACAGAGATGGACACTTTGCACAGCAGCCCCTCTCCCTGCATGTGTACTATTGTCCATCCTGGCAGTACTTAATTTCCTCAGAGATGGACACTTTGCACAGCAGCCCCTCTCCCTGCATGTGTACTATTGTCCATCCTGGCAGTACTTAATTTCCTCAGAGATGGATACTTTGCACAGCAGCCCCTCTCCCTGCATGTGTACTATTGTCCATCCTGGCAGTACTTAATTTCCTCAGAGATGGACACTTTGCACAGCAGCCCCTCTCCCTACATGTGTACTATTGTACATCTTGGCAGTACTTAATTTCCTCAGAGATGGACACTTTGCACAGCAGCCCCTCTCCCTACATGTGTACTATTGTACATCCTGGCAGTACTTAATTTCCTACTGCCACAAAAAACAGCGATAGGAAATTATAATGATCTGGTCTAGAACCCAAAAATTAATAAATACACCCCTAAATGAAAAAAAGGCAATGTCACTTGTTGTGAAGTCTTTGGTGTTAGTACCTCTTTTCATGCCACCAACTGACATCCACTAATATCATCCTATATAATGTGAATATTCATGGGGTTACAGTCAATATCCCAGTGGCTACGATGCCAGCGCTGATATTACCAGCACTGGAATACCGACACTGGCATCCCGACCGCCAGGATGTTGAAGGTAAGTAGCGGGGTGGGGGAAGGGTTAGGTTTAGGGGTTAGGTACTAGGGGGAGGGTTAGGGTTAGGCACTAAGGGGGGTGGGTTAGGTTTAGGGTGCGAGGAGAGGGAGGTTAGTTTCAGGCACTCGGGGGGAGGTTACGGTTGGGCACCAAAGAGGGAGGATTAGTGTAGGGAGAGGGAGAGGGTGAGGGTTAGCATACCGTAACTTTATCTGTGATCTCTCCAACAAATTTGATATAATTGTTGATGTCATGTGTGATGTTATTGATGGTGACATTATTGGGGAGATTCAATTAGCCCCTCACGGCCCCTCATTATGGGGGAGATTCAATTAGCCCTTCGCATTGTGGGATTTCCAGGCAGGGAAACCTCACTTGTTTTAACTCACAAATCATAGAGGTTTAAGCAAAAGACAAGTGAGATTTTTGCAGCAAATGATCGGAAATCTGGACAGCTGCAGATCATCAGCACTGAACTGAATCAGCTCCTATGGGGGAAATGTAATAGCCAGGCAACTTGCAGACATTGGCAAGATCCCAGTGAGTCTGCTCAATGTTTTAAAGTGGCAATCTTTTAAAAGGCAAAACCACCCTGGTTTTGCATGCCAACAATTTTGAGGTTATTGGTGATATCAATGGTAATGCCAACCAGTGCAATGTTAGTCAATGTGTTGTTATTGGTTATGTGAGCCCTTGTGATATTGGTGAAATGTAAGCCCTGGGTTGATTTGGACATATGAAATTGCCATTTTATAAATAATCACCTATACGCTAGTGGTCAGTAGAGTAATGGTGCTTATTAAACCAGCATCGCCCACCCTGAAAATCAAATCTGTGATCCATTGTAATGATATCAGTGGTCATCCTTTATGATGACATTGGTGATGTTACCCATTGATATTACTGTAACCCCTCTTTATGTAATTTAATAATATTAAATCACATTATTAGTTTAATTCTAAAAGTAATAATGTATGGGGGAAATGGTATATATATATATTTATGTGTAGGAGCAGGGGTGTATTTATAATGGGTGCAGGGTGTGCAGTGCACACGGGCCCCTGGGTCCACGGGGGCCCACACCACACACCCTGCACCCATATAATACTTTCCACTTCAGTGTCCCACACCAGCGTCGTTGTCTGCACTGTAATAACCACCTGGAAAATAGCAGCCTAACGTTTTGCGCATGGGCAGTTTGGAAAAAAATTGGAAAATGGCTGCTTTGCCATTTTCCCGGTGAACTGCGCATGCGTTGTAGGAGGGTGCCCCAGACAGAGACTGCCCCTCCTCTCTTGAAATGCCCCTGTGTAGGGGATGTATACATATGTAATTATATAGCTTGTCTTTGGCTCTGTTTGAATATTCATAAGTGACATTGACTGTGTAGCCCTTGGTGAACTTATGGGCCGCTGGCCGTATATTGGTGCCTGATTCAGATCCAGACACAAATGCCAATGTTTACACAGATTGAGTGATTGTTAGCCATTGCACGTGCAGCTAATGAATTGTAATTACGCTCGCACAGAGTATTCACTCGCAAACTGAGTGACAGATTTCAGCATTTGAGGGCTGTAACGTGGGGTGGCTAGAGGTAAATGCAGGCGTATTGGTAGTGTTTAAACACTGTTTTCTGGACATACATAAATTAGCCACTGCATCCTTTCTCACAGCAGGAGAGCCCTCAGTATGTCTGGTGACCCACTATGCCTGCGACAGCTTAGACCTATTCAGAAAGCTGATGGCCTGGTATGCGTTTGATGTTTCCGGTTTTGTGCGTGAGCAGCGGATGTGAGATGCTTTCAGTGGGTGTCTTTAGGCACTGAATGGCAAGTGAGTCAATAGCATATTTTTGCAATTACGAACCGTGAGAGACCGCAGCTGCGATGGTATTTGCGTGCCATAGTTGGAAGAAGGTGCTGGATAATTTCAGGGTGTCCTCACTGTGGAGGAGCACGAGGGCTGAGTGGGAAAAAGCAGTCGCAACAGGTGGAGTGGATCGGTCATAAAAAGAGCCAACTGCTCTGGAGAGAGATATGAGATGACATATAGTACTGGCGGGGGAGTCTAGCTGCAGGAGCATCAGCATAAGTAGGAAGGAGCCGGCGTTGACTCCCTAGAGCTGGGGGAGGACAGAGACCGTCATCTGAGGAAATTGGTGGAAGGCTGGGTTAACCGGTGAGAAGGAGAGCTGTGATTGTAGCCGACCCCTGTCCATCATACTGTCAGGCTGCAGAGATTATACTGAGAGCAAGACTGTCAGCAGTGGCTGTCCCAGATCCTGCACGACTAAAGCACCTGGATAATATTACTCAGAGCAGCCTCATTGCAAATGAACCCAGGATACACTAGTATTCAGTAGCTTACCACCCAGTCTGCAACTCCCCTGCTATTCTTTATACAGAACTGTGCACACTTTTCTGATGTAAAATAATTGACATTGAACTGTAAGGTCTATGTACTAATAATCTACCTATTGTGGAGAAATAGCCGTTCCTGTTTCGCCTGCTTTCGTTGCGAAGCAGGTGGCGTCTTCTGCTATTGTTACTAACATTAGCCCCTCTGAGAAGAGTGAACATTAAGCCACCCCCTAGATGGTGACTAATCAGACTCATTTTGCCTCGTCCTGATAGGTGTCTGAGCATGCACAAAATCCTTCAGCAATTATAATAGGACCGCAAGCTAACTTTCACCTCCCCCCGGCCTCCTCTCCCTGGTTCATGGGTTGCTTTCATCAGCTTTTTTTTAAATTCAAACAATTAACTTTATTAAAAGACAAACAAACAGCAATGGCGTTCATACCACACTTCATAACACTGAAAATCAAGATACGAGCAGCTAAAGGGGGCGATGCGGGTACATGAGAAAACATCAGTCGGTAAGTGAACAAACACTTTAAAAACATCTAAGACACTTAAAGTAGCCATCAAAGCCTGCGGCAGACGAACAACAAGCTAAAAGTTGACATGGCGGCAAAACATTAGTAGATATTGAGAAGTAATATGCACAGGGATTTCACTGCAAAATGACAGCTACTGACTTGGAGCAGAATATACAGATGTTAAGCCAACTGCCCTCTAAAGCTAGCCTGACCCAATTAGAGGTATTCAATTAGAGGTGAAAACGGACGTTTTAGCCGTCGTTTGCGAATCGTCCGTCAGATCGACTGATATATCGGCCGATTTGCGCACGATTTCGCCAATGATGGCCAAAAACGGACGTTTTTAGCCTAAAACTGGAGAAAACTTTTCTCCAGCCTAGGGCAGGTGAAAAAATTAGCAAAATCCCTATTTTTGGGTAAAAATGTGGGGATTTCGTACAGAACACTTTGGACAGCCCCCCTAATGATACTTTAGCGAAAAAAAAATCATAAGTTGCACACTTTGGCGAAAAACGACTGCTGAAATTTCGGTCAAAATTAATTTTTTTCCAGAAAAAATTTGTTTAACGTATTGGGGCTGGTATTTCATAGGGCCATAAGGATGCGCCAATTGTTTTAAACATCGCATGTGGCTGGTGCAGGTGCTAAAAAAACGCCTGCACCCGCCACGTGCATTGTTTAGAACACTTGACGCATCCTTATGGCCCTCCGAAATACGTTAACTGGATTTTTCATGGAAAAAAAATACATTTTGACTGAATTTTCAGAGGTCGTTTTTCGCCAAAGTGTCATTAGGGGGGCTGTCCAAAGGGTTCTGAAAGAAATCCCCAAATTTTTTGCCAAAAATAGGGATTTTGCATTTTTTTTCACCTGATCTGGGATGGAGAAAAGTTTTCTCCAGTTTTTTTCCTCCAATTGCATTTTCACCAATTTTTTGGCGAAAAAACTACCATTTTCACCGCTAATTGAATACGGCCCTATGATGGATAATGCTCAACTGAGGGAACCCAACACCTTAAGCTTAATACTTAGATGATAGCCGTGTAAGGCAGTAAGCGTACAATTAACAGGGGAGGAGCAATATCAGATACCGCATTTTAGTTACAGTGATTTACTAGGCTCCAAGCGAGAGAGAGAGCTCACTCTGACACAAGATATAATAACATTATGATTCTCGAATACTAACTATACTCTAGAGGAGCGAATACATCTTGTGTCTAATAAAGAACATTAACATTGCTCATCCTGATAGAAGTAACATTTTGGTACTGCACTGCAAAGACTAGGGAGAAATACCATTCTTACAACATGAGGGTATATTTATAACTGCAGAAATTATAAATCTTCACAGATGTGTCCTCATACACTATTGCCGCAGTCGTGCCAAATAGCCCTTTTCGGCACACTAGGTCCCATGTGACTCGGCTTGCACTGAACGTCTTTTTCGCTGAAGCATCCGTCTTTTTTAGTAGTAATGCCACCAAATCACTTAACATCTGTGTGCGAATGACTCTTTACTATGCAGGTAGACGCTTAAACCCGGATTTAATTTCCATTGAAATTATTAGCCATTATATCAATCACTGTGATGTAAATGGTTAAATTATCCTTTATGTTGTGATCTGAGATGTGATTTGTGGTTTAAAAAATTACATTGAATATTTCAATGTGGTCAGGGACGGTTCTAGGGGCGGGCTAACAGGGCCGTCGCCTGGAGCGCCGGCCCCTAGAGGGCGCTGTTGAGCCTCCCTGTCATTTTCAGGCTTTATAAAAAAATAAAAAAAATGTCATTATAATTTCTGAACGCCGGGCAGCTGCTGCTACTGGCTGCCTGATTTGTATAGCAGCAGCAGCAGCATTCTCTGAGTCTCGGAGGCTGAGCCTGAGAAGCTCCGCCTCCTTCAGCTCTGCTCTCAGTGCTCTGGGAGCGTCCCGCCCGGGCATGGCTGCTTGCAGCAAGGAAGTGTGTGGGAGGATGACAGCAGTACAGAGACTACACAGCCGACCGGAAGGAGAAGACCAGCATCAGGTAAGGATTTTTTTTTAACTAGTGTACTACTGTATGTAATGCTAGGGTGTTAGTAAGAGGGGGTAGTGTGGTGCTCACTGCTGGGGTGTTGGTAAGGAGGGGGATGTGGGGGGGGTAGTGTGCTGGAGTGTTGGTAAGAGGGGGGTAGTGTGGTGCTGGGGTGTTGATAAGGGGGGGGAGTGTGCTGGTTGTTTTGGGGTGTTGGTAAGGGGGAATTGTGCTGGTGGTGCTGGGGTGTTAGTATGCTGGGGGAGTGTGCTGCTGGGGTGTGAGTATGGTGGGGGAGTGTGCTCCTGGGGTGTTAGTACAGGTGGGGGAGTGTGCTGCTGGGATGTTAGTACAGGTGGGGGAGTGTGCTCCTGGGGTGTTAGTACAGGTGGGGGAGGGTGCTGCTGGGGTGTTAGTACAGGTGGGGGAGGGTGCTGCTGGGGTGTTAGTATGGTGGGGGAGTGTGCTGCTGGGGTGTGAGTATGGTGGGGGAGTGTGCTGCTGGGGTGTTAGTATGGTGGGGGAGTGTGCTGCTGGGATGTTAGTACAGGTGGGGGAGTGTGCTGCTGGGATGTTAGTACAGGTGGGGGAGTGTGCTCCTGGGGTGTTAGTACAGGTGGGGGAGTGTGCTGCTGGGATGTTAGTACAGGTGGGGGAGTGTGCTGCTGGGATGTTAGTACAGGTGGGGGAGTGTGCTGCTGGTATGTTAGTACAGGTGGGGGAGTGTGCTGCTGGGGTGTTAGTATGGTGGGGGAGTGTGCTGCTGGGGTGTGAGTATGGTTGGGGAGTGTGCTCCTGGGGTGTTAGTACAGGTGGGGGAGTGTGCTGCTGGGATGTTAGTACAGGTGGGGGAGTGTGCTCCTGGGGTGTTAGTATGATGGGTTAGTGTGCTCCTGGGGTGTTAGTATGGTGGGTGCGTGTGCTCCTCGGCTGTTAGTATGGTGGGGGAGTGTGCTGCTGGGGTGTTGGTAAGGGAAGGGGGTGTGTGCTGCTGGGGTGTTGGTAAAGGGGGGATTGTGCTGTTGGGGTGTTGGTAAGGGAGTGGGGTATTGGCAAGGTGGGGAGTGTGCAACTGCTGCTGGTGTAAGGGGAGGGAGTGTTGCTACTGGTGTAAGGGGGGTGTAACTGCTGCTGGTATTAGTATTGGAGGCAGGCTCAGCAACATCCATATATTATACACCTGTAGCACCTTACACCTCTGTAAGTGCTGGGCACACCTCAAAGTGTGATGAATTGGGGTGTTCCACAAGGACACACCCCCTTTATAAAAGTTGCAATAACTTTTTTCTTTTCGGGGGGGGGGGCGCAAATGGAAACTTTCGCCCTGAGCTTCGCAATGTCTAGAACCGGCCCTGAATGTGGTGTCAATGTTTATGTCATAAGCCGTTTGAAGTTGAGGCTTACTGTATACTATAATCTCAATTTTACAGTTTGTACCTTTTAAAAAAAAAAATTACTAAAAATAGATATAGAATACATAAAAAAGCACCCAAATTATATTCCAGTTTTTCGATCAACACTGGCTGATATTTTCTAGAAAATAAATAATGTCATATAATGCCACAAGCAGGAGAAAGTAACTGTTTGGCCAACCTTGGCAGAAATCTGTTATGCATTACAAATTGATGGATGTGTGAATATTCTGGTACTACTTAATTTTTGGATGGAATATGAGGTTTTTCTGATAACTGAAATACACTTTCCTGTTCACTACATCTGGCAAATATTCAAATGAATGAGAAGTTCATGGGAGGGACCTTGACAACAGAGCAAGTAGTTTGGAAAAAGCCAGCTCCGAACAGGATAATTTAGCTGCAATCTACAATGAATCCTGCAATACATGCAAAGGTGTGTATCCACTACGCAATTAAACAGGGCGATTGAACGATAACGACATCGTTATAGTTCAATCGCTTGTTAATCGTTTGTTAATCGCTTGTTAATCAAGCAGTTTAATGTCAAATACGACCAACGATGCGCACGCCCGCTGGTCATTTTTGACATCTATCATCGCCCGAACGTGCTGGCCAACCTAACAACGAAGTCAGGTTGCCCATGTTCAGGGATGATTGATATGCCTACACTTTACGGCTGATCGTTCAGTGTAGGCACATCATAGACTGTGAAACGACTGCACGATTACAATGTCGTAATCGTGCACTCGTTTCACAGTCGTCAAATGGATACTCACCTTAGCAGGATCTCCTGCTTGGACTGTTGCATGTATTGCAGGATCCATTTTAGATTGCACATAACTTATCCATTCAAAAAAAATAACAATTTATTTAAACCCAGATTAGGCTTTAGCATGACGCTGATTAAGGGGAAATGTAACCTGTAAAGGGTGAAACGTAAGATATAAAGGGCCTGATTCAGAGCCGCTCGTAAGCGGCCGCTCGTTCGTTCCGAGGGATGTTAGCCCAACTGCGCATGCGTACGGATCGTTATACGCATGCGCTAACCAGTCAGTGCGGCCGAAATTCATGTGCTCGCAAAATAGCGAATGCCTGCTATTTTGAGTGACAGAAAGAGGCGTATGTGGGTGGTAACAGGGGAAGGTGCTTGAAAATGGGGAGTCGAAATCAGAACGCAGGCGTGCTTAAAGGTCAAAATGGGCGTTTTATGGGTGTGCATATTTAAAACAGCAGCGTCATGGACCACGTCACTGGGTTATTTTATAGTCAGAACTGCTCGCAAAATTGTGGTAGCAAACACCAACCCCAAGAATAGCGAGCAGTTCATACCCTTGTCGATGTACTCGATTAATCTAATAAATAGTGGACATGACGTAGGATGCGAGCGGCCAGGGGGCGTATTTTTCCAAAAAACGAACGCAAGTTTTGTTCGCTCGTTCAGACATAGAGGCGTGGACAGACCGCAAACAGCGAACGTTTCATTTGAATAGCCACCCCTAGTTTTAGAACGAACGACCGCAAATAGCGAGTGGCTCTGAATGAGGGACAAAATCTCTTGGACAACTATGTAACACAAACTGGTGTAAGACGCCATTGCATTTCAAATGTTTTTCAAATACAGATTTAGCAGTACAATAATAAATTGTTGGCACTCCTGAATGTTTGTGAGATTAGGTTTAATTTAATATTTGATTGTAGAGTAGATTAAAATTGCTGGAGTCTTAGTCTACTTCAAGGTCTCTACTCAGTAACCATCATTTACTAATGTTTACCAGAATTACCTACAGTATGTATATTGATGTCTGTCATGTATGTAAATGTTTATTAATAACTGCTGCGGAGGACCACAGATTAAAACAAAATGCGCCCCATACAAAATATGATACCATATTATATCATCCATTGAAGGTAAATAATATGTGAATTACACTATAACCAGAAGCTGTCAGTATTGTCAGCATTTGTCAATCAGTAATCATGATAATGCACTTGTAAGAGTAAATGGATGAGCTCACCATCATGATTGGAATTCCCCAGGGTCCAAGGCTCATCAGAATCAAAGTGAGTGTCGCCCCCTATTCCAGGTCCAGGGAAATAGGCATGTGCTAAGAATCCACCCTCCCCATCAAATGGAGAGCTGTCTCCATGAAAACCAGAAGCAAAAAATATCATAATGTCTGCTTCTTTACGCTCATTTTTAATTTCATGGTAAGGAACTTCTTCAAATGTCAGTGGAGTCACTTTCTGCCACACATCAAAGGCCTGACGAATGGCTTTCCTAGTGTCCAGCTCTCCTACTTTTGGCGTATAGTTATGTATGCTGAAAAAAAGTCAAAATCAGAAAAGTAGAGTACATAAAATAACAGTTATCATGCTACAAAACACATTCAAATTACAATAGTTGGAAATACGCTTTAAATTCAATTTATGTAAATGAAAAACAGGTCGTGACAGGTAGTGTCCAGCTCTCCTATTTTTGGCGTATAGTAATGTATGGTGAAAAAAGGTCAAAAACAGAAAAGTAGAGTACATAAAATAACAGTTATCATGCTACAAAACACATTCAAATTACAATAGTTGGAAATACGCTTTAAATTCAATTTATGTAAATGAAAAACAGGTCGTGACAGGTAGTGTCCAGCTCTCCTACTTTTGGCGTATAGTTATGTATGCTGAAAAAAGGTCAAAAACAGAAAAGTAGAGTACATAAAATAACAGTTATCATGCTACAAAACACATTCAAATTACAATAGGAAATACGCTTTAAATTCAACTTATGTAAATGAAAAACAGGTCGTGACAGAAAGTTAACATAACATAGAAATGGATCTAAGATAAGTTTAAATAAACTTACTCATATCTACCTGTAGAGGCTATAAGTAAACTTAGAAGTCCTTTTTATTTTGTGGACTCCTGGATGTTACCAAATCAATTACTGTATGTCCTTCTATGTATGTCTGTACTGTATTTCTAACAAAGCCCCAAGATATTGTATTGTGAAATTATATTACATAAATAAGTGATGATAGAGGGGTTTTGGGAGGGGATTATGGGGCACAGGAAAAAAGGTCTCTATAGGCAAGGCAGACTTTGTAACACCTTTTTAGAAGACTATTTCTATAACAATAATATTATTATAAACATACTTACATAATAAAAAGCTAAAAGAGGCAGTAGTGGAAGTATATCTAAGGTAAAGCTATATGGATCTGATTTCCATTCATTTTGGGTGATGAAAAGCAGAGCTTTATCCAAATGCAGCACAATATGTTTTTCTCTATTAACATGCATTCCGCTCCATTCATTCCATTCAACAGACTCCTCCTGGTCAATGCAAGGAAATTATGTGGGGTTTTCATGCATTTTTGGCTTGTTGACGTGTAGCCACCAAACACAGATATATACAAGCCTGACTGGTTGAAGGAAATGCAGCCATCATGTGAATAAGGAAGCCATTAGCTGTACATATACAAACAATAATTCATATTCTTATAAATAGAACATACCTGTATGTAATGTGCTTCTGTCTCCACTTCTGTCCTGTTAATGCATATCTCTTGTTCCTTCTTCTATGGCTTAAATGAGGAAGGTCAGGTACCCCGCAGCGAGGCTTTTTCATCCACCTACATCACCATTATGAAGGAATTAAAGTGCAAACATTAAACAAAGCAATCAGTGGTGGAACCTAGGGAGGGGCGATCGTAGCAGGGACGAGTTGCTTGACACTCACTACATTGCTGTGTTTGGGGCCAAGGAGTAGACAGATAATCCTGCCTAGCCCCTTCTCAGACACAGCCATGCACCTTGTGACAGCAATAGCACACTGATTGGTGGATGGCACTGGTCATTCACCTATCACAGTTCAGGGTTGAGCTGTGCTAACTTGCCATCCCTTGATCTACCACTGCCTGAAAACACAGAACTCTCCTCATTAGATTATTTATCAAAGCTACTCACAGTGCTTGTTGAAGGAAGCATTTGGTGAATGGTTTACATTAT
Organism: Taudactylus pleione; assembly: GCA_031769625.1. Lineage (NCBI taxonomy): Eukaryota > Metazoa > Chordata > Amphibia > Anura > Myobatrachidae > Taudactylus > Taudactylus pleione. Next base: position 17,779,873 of record JAUIMM010000255.1, on the reverse strand, counting down.
CAATGAGTAGCAGCAAAAAAAAAAAAAATTCTGCTTTGGAACTTTGTATAATTGTAAGCTTGTGAGCAGGACCCTCTTTGTCTGTTATTACCTAGTCTTGTTTTATTACTGTTTTGTTCCCAATTGTAAATCGCAATGGAAAATGTTGGCGCTATATAAGTAAATGTCAATAAATAAATATCAGTATAAACTCTATAGCCAAACTATTACCAATAATCATGCAAGAAATGTGTACATAGTGAATCCTAGAGTTTTAGAAAATTACTTGTCTTAATAACCAGGCACAGACCTACTGTCTAAGCTTCTGGCAGTCCAACTGTAAGGGCAGGATGGGTAATGGCATGATGAAAGGTGTGAACAGCAGCATCAAATTAGGTTCCACCCAGAAACCAACCATTTCCACTCTTATGAGCAGGGCCCTCTACCCTCTTGTGCTTCTCCCTACTTTAGTTTCATCTACTTCTTACTCACCACTAGGGCACCTAACACTTGGTTGCTTATGCTCTGTTGCTTATCTTGGTGTTATGGTCGCTAATATAGCAATATATATTATCCATGTTCTGGTCTTGTAGTGTATTGTTCTGTAAGTCGCTTGTCTACAACTTGTTTATGTACTTTGTAAGGCGCTGCAGAACATTTGTGGCGCCATATAAATAAATGATAATAATAATAATTTCCATTGTATATACTCTTTGTTATAAATATAGTAGAAGACACAGTTCTGTCTCAGACCATGTGAAAAGCCAGGCAGATAGCTTTTTATAGAGAGTATTTTTACCAGTCTAATGTATTGTTTTATTTAATTATTTTATAGTTGTAGAACAGAAGTAGATCTCTTGTGATTTTACAGTTAATGTGAAAGCACAAGTCCATATCACAGTCTGACTTTAAGAGAAGCATTCAGGAAAGCTCCGTACAGAAATGTTTGTGACAATTATCGGCCTGGGACCCAGTAGCTCTGGAAGGGTTAAATTAGGTGAGTGTGCTCTGGTAAGCAGATCTAAACATTGTAACTGCTGCTTAATTTGGAGGTTACCAGCCTCCTGGCTTAAAACTATATGGAATACATGAATTATAAGTGCTCACCCTAATGTGATTATAATGAAAATAACAAAACTATCGAAAATATGGGTGTATGAGTGTAGCAGTATATACTGTAACGTAATCACTCATTAAGGCTGATCTGCCCCACTAAAGCAGATCTAATAATCACAAATACTGCAGTTAATGCAAAGTCTATAGAAATATTAAATGGTAAAGTGGATGTCTATGTTTTCGTGTAATACAATAAAGATAACAGACATACTGGACAGACACACAACAAAAAGGAAAGTAGAAGGGGACAGATAATGCCAAAACAAATATCAAAATGAAGAAATAGAAATCAAAAAGTAAAGATAAAAATTAAGAGCAAAAATGTGAAATGTCCAAGGCGTGTACAGGGATCCACCCGGATTCTCTAATAGAATCTGTTAATACTGTCAATATGGGACCGGTATTAAATAACGGCAGCTCAATAGCCGCCGGTTCAAATCCTGACAGCGGCATCCAAATACTTCAAGAACCCGACAGGGGTGGTAAGAATGCTAACCCTACCCCTCCCCCCCCCCCTTAACCCTAAAGCTCCCTTAGTGGTGCCTAACCCTAACCTCACCCCCATGTGCCTAACCCTAACCTCCCCTGGTGGTGCCTAACCCTAACCCCCCCTTCCTGCACCCTAAACCTAACCCTCCTGGGGGGGTGCCTGACCCTAAGTCCCTCCGGTGTTGCCTAAACCTAACAGTCCCCTCCCCCCCGCGGTTAAGACCTACGAAGCTCTTCTTACCTTCGGGATTTCGATGCCTAACTTGTACTTGTCAACAGTGCAGTTACATACATATCCGACTCTTTGGTCATTTGAAATGTAGAAACATAATGATTACATCACACCTCATTGTATTGAAATATAAAACATCAATTTGTATATGACTTACTCTATTGTCATTTGATCCAGCACGCCAGTCACTGGAATTCCGTAGAACTGTTGCATTGTTGCAACTGCACACTGCATAGCTTTTCCTGAATGTAAAGCTGATATTCTGATGTCATATGGTAGCAAATAGCCATATGTCTTTAACCAACTCTGCAAAGAAAACAGATGAAAAACTATGAATCATAATGTTGTTTTGTAAACATTCATCTCTTCTAATTGACTGCGTTGCTTGAAAAAAAAGAAATGTCAGATAATTGACTCAATAATAATTGCAATTTTATTCCACCCATCATTTTTAGAATTGTTGTCCTGAAAGAGGAAACTGCTTCCCTCTTTATTATTAAATGGCCATACTTTTAGATTCTTCAAAGGCAATTTTTTGGTGTATCAATGTGCAAAAGGAAATAATATTCTATAATTACCAGGACATCTATGAGCAACAAAGTCTGCCAAAGTGCCGATATTCCACTGCCGGGATTTTGACCGCTGGTATCATCAGCGTCGGGATTGCGTAGCCAACCCAGGCATGCCTATGCTCTTTAAATGCAGCATGCAGTTTCATATGCTTTAAACACAGTAATTAATCTCCAAGAAAATCTACCTACATCGAGTAATCACCAATCTCAATTTAAAGAAGAGCAAGCAGTACTGTTCATTTAGTGAATGAAAAAAGGATTTTTGAAGGACCTAAAACTTCATTTGACATATATTTAAAACCTGTCACTGGAAATCAAGTAAATGTTGTACCTAAAGTCTCGTAGTCTGCTGGCCTGGACATCTGGTGTGTGGTATAGCTGTGATAACTAACAGTAATTTAAACCTGGTGCCCTTGGCTTTTAAACCAACTCTAATTGACACCAGTAAAAATGTTTTAATTATTTTTCCTTTTCCTTCCCACTGAGCTGCTGCAGTCCTGACAATATTTCTCTTGCAGTCAGATACTCCTGTGTCAGTGGAATAGATTAGCATATTCATGTGAAATCTGGCGTCTAGCTCTCCCACCCAGAGGCTTTTCACATAAAGCAATGTAAAAGGTGAAGAGTGCAAAGAAATTGCCAATATTTTTTATATTCATGTAAACAATTATATAACCACCTGCTGTTCAAAAATACAGCTACAGAATACATAGCATAGAAATACAGTAAGGCTAAAAACAATTCTGCTTTCAGATATTTACAGGTGCGACTAGACAGATGGAGCTAATGCGTTAATTACAAACTTACTGTATTGTGGTTTGATGATATGGCAATCACTAGCATTTTAGATTATGCCTTTTTACAGCAAATTATATATAATCCATAATGATCTTTCTAAAAAGTGCCATTAGTAAATATAACCAAGCAAACACATATTTACAAAAAAAATACAATTAAACTAAAAACTATGGTAGGCCATCTGATCAGTAACTGTATTGAGAATTGTTTATTACACCTAAACGTTTAATTATTTAAAATTATGTCATTCATCTAGGACTACAAGTGTGCCCACATCTAATTGTTCTTCAGGGTTCAGACAATGTTATGTGTGCAGCATTGTTGCACAGTGGCTAGCATTGCTCTCACATAATTGTAGCATTGGTTCAATATTAATCAGTGCCATATATATGAGAAGTTTGTATGTTCCCTCCATGTTTGTGTGGGTTACCACTGGGGTATTCCTGTTTCCTCACACAATCCAAACACATGCTGGTAGGTTAAGTGGCTGCTGATAAAAAAAAATATATGCACGAAAAAGATTGTTGCGTTATGATAAACTCTGCAATTAACATCCCTACTAATATATACAAATGAAACGTTGTATGTTTGTTGCTCAATCACTGCCAAACCTTTGAAACAACTGAGTTGATAATTCACATAAGAATATTTTACAAGCTCGGTTAGAACATAGACTATGTGTTTTCCCATACCTTCCACGGGATCGGTATGAAATACTGCCGGACGCATGCATGACCTGCACCAATGAAGATCCTGACAGCAGCTAAGGTAAGTATTAACTAACCTAACCCCGCCCCAAACCCTAACCCTCCCTTAGGGGTACCTAACCCTAACCTCCCCCCCAAGTGCCTAACCCTAAACCAGCCTGTAAGTGCCTAAACCTAACCCCCACTTCCCCGCAGCCTAGACCTGTCCCCCTGGGCGTACTCCCTATTAGCCCAATGTATATATAGGCCATTTATTCTAGGTTGCCTAGTGCTCTTAAAGCCAACTCTGATACTAACACACCTCTGGACTAGAGCAGAGGATTTCAATGCAGTATGAGAGACGTCGGTCGCCGCACGTTTATTGTTACTTCCTGAAGTATATATACAAGTTACTATGCTAAGGTGTGTTGATTTGATATAGATTACTGAATTGTGGATCAACTTAAAAGTTTTCTGATTGATCAGAGCATGTTATACACTATGGCCCTCATTCAGAGCCGTACGCTCTGAGCAGAGTGCACGCTCTGAATGAGGGCCATCCTCCATAACTATGGAGCGTCCCCCTGGACGCTCGTATAGCTGTGGGTCACCACCCACAGCCTATACGAGCGTGCAGTTTGATGGCCGCGATGGTCTTGACCATCGCGACCATCGAAACTGCGAGCCGGAGCCTGCGGTTGAGTTTTTCAACCGCAAGGCCCGGAGTGATTTTGGCTCTATCTAGTGATGTCAGTGGGCCGGCTTCTGACGGTAGGCGTTCCCTTGGGAACGCCCCCGTCAGGGAGGCACGCCCCCGGCACGTCCACCAAAGGGGGCGTGCTGTCAATCAACATCGACAGCACGCCCCCTTTGATCAGACACAACGAGCGAAGGACTTTCCTTCGCTCGTCGCGTCTGGCGCATGCGCACGACGGAGCTCCCGCCGTCGTGCGCATGCGCAGTGCACAACATCGACCCACTTGCGAGCGGACAGCCGCTTGCGAGTGGGTCTAAATCAGGGCCTATGTTGGCTAGAATAGGCGATTTACCTCTGGACACTTTCAATATAGAATGTTAGGATCCTTTTCTATCTTTTATCTTTTTTCATATATCCCTTTCAACTGAATAGTTTGTGGGATGTCATTTTTGTAGCAGGCAGTTTTGCTTGTTGTTGAGTCTCTCTATTATCATTCTGTATGTATCATCCTTTGTTTTTGATTTTGATTTTTGATTTTTCTCTCTCTGCCAATTTTTATTTACCTCTATGTATTTTAGAGAGAATTTCCATTTAGTACATAATATGTGGTATCGTCTAGTTGAATTTAATTCTATTAAACTAAATGTCCATATGGATTAATTAATGGTACTAATTAATGAATTATTCATTACATGTTTATATATGCTCCCTAATGGAGATATTTAGCCTTGTATGGAAGACGTGGACCAGTAATAAGTATGTATACTATGGAGATATTAATATTTTTAATTTAATTATCTATTAATATATACATAATTGTTATATTGCAATAATTATTAATGGAGATTGGAGTATATATATATATATATATGCTCTCAATTTGTATAACTTAGAGGAATAGTCATGTATACAGCTTACAACTATTTACAAGCGTTTACTTGATCTCTCTTCCTTCATTTGATGATCTAATTGAAGTAACACATGTGTATGGAGTTAAATAACCAATTAAGCTAATCATGGAAGCTTAAAAGGAGACCAAACAGAGGCATGTCTTCAGTCTTGAAAAAGTCCTAATTGGATATAGGACGAAACGCGTTGACCAAGAGCTACCAAGTGCAGGAGGATCGTTATATTCATCACCAAAGCCGCTTTATTTGTATCTGCCCAGCAGGACTATTGACCATCAAACCAGCATTTGGCTTTGCCCCACACAGGCGTGCGTGGGTGAGTACTGCTGGAGGACTTATTGCCCAGCAAGCCCAGCCCGTCACACGCACAACGGGAAGTGCCGATCAGCTGACCTACACCTTGCCTGGAATTGTCCAGCGGCCGGAGCCGCTACACTGCTGCACGCGTCTGGGGCATGAGTCACTGGAGGACTTAGCGCCCAGCAAGCCCTGCATGCTTTCCAACAGTGGCACGCTGATCACTATCTCAGCCATCACCAGAAGATTGAAAGAGCATTTCTCTTAGCACCTTTGATGTGAATTTCTTACTGACACCACTGCATTCCGTGAGATCGATACTTACTTGAATTTGTTGATATGATTGTGAACATCTCCATGGGACCGTATGTATAATAGCGTGGCCACGCTCAGAGTATTTTTATGACCTAGAGATCAAGTAGACCTTGTATTTTATGCCAGTAGCTGGGACGCCAGCAATCTTTTATTCAGTTGGTATTTCCTCTATCAGATTTTTATTATTATCTGGATATTAGTGATTGTACTGTGATATATGTGCTATTATAAATTAGATTATTTTACTGATCCAGTCTTCCATTCATTTGAACATAGAGCACACATACAATTTATAATCTGTATTGACAATTATCACCACCCACCTTGCGCAGTAGCTACACAGGTTGTTGTTTTCAGGTTGATTTTTTTCTATTTGGTCCTAGCTAGACCAAAGATTGCTACTAGCTAGCAGGTGGTTAATTTTTGTATTTATTTCTGAGCGCCGGGTATTGTAGTTTTTTAACTGCATATAACTATAACGTTGCCTAACTCTAACCTCCCCCCGGGGGTGCCTAGCCCTAACCCCCCCTTCCCCTAACATAACCTTCCTGGGGGGGTGCCTCCCGGGAGACCCTAACCTAACCCTCCCCCCATGGCTGTTTGCGCCTGGCACGCGGCTTACCTTCGATTGGGATGCCAGGCGTTGGGCTCTACCTGCGTAGGTAAAATGACAGGCATCGGGATTTTGACACCTGTCATTAGACCCTTGCTGGGATTAGACAGTCGGGATGCCGCCGGTCGGCATTTAGACCATCAGCATCGCGACTGCATACCCCTCCCACTCACATTCATGTATTTTAGGTTAGTGCTGCCAGTTGCGAAGGCATTCACTCGTGACTCAAAATAGCTTGCTTGAAATATAATGCACATTTCATTCTACACATGCAATTAAAGACATGTACATACCAAATATGTCACATTCCAATGACTAATGCCGTCCAAAATGAAAACATTTAGCACAATCAAATTGATATAGGCCCTGATTCAGACCCACTCGCAAGCGGCTGTCCGCTCGCAAGTGGGTCGATGTTGTGCACTGCGCATGCGCACGACGGCGGGAGCTCCGTCGTGCGCATGCGCCAGACGCGACGAGCGAAGGACTTTCCTTCGCTCGTTGTGTCTGATCAAAGGGGGCGTGCTGTCGATGTTGATTGACAGCACGCCCCCTTTGGTGGGCGTGCCGGGGGCGTGCCTCCCTGACGGGGGCGTTCCCAAGGGAACGCCTACCGTCAGAAGCCGGCCCACTGACGAGTGATTTTGGCTCTGATAGAGCCAAAATCACTCCGGGCCTTGTGGTTGAAAAACTCAACCGCAGGCTCCGGCTCGCAGTGGCGATGGTCAAGACCATCGTGGCCATCAAACTGCACGCTCGTATAGGCTGTGGGTGGTGACCCACAGCTATACGAGCGTCCAGGAGGACGCTCCATAATTATGGAGGGCGGCCCTCATTCAGAGCGTGCGCTCTGCTCAGAGCGTACGGCTCTGAATGAGGGCCATAGTTTCTATTTGAGAGATACTAAGGTCCAGTGAAAGTATCAGAGAGATACTAAGCTCAAGTAAAAAATATATACAAATACACAGGTTTCAGACAATGTGCTGTACAGCAGTAAGGGGCCTATTCATCAAAACATAGTTACCACGTGACTCCCACCCAGGTGTACAATCCAACTCCCCCTCCACCCCGCGGATGTGCGACCCCCCCTCCCACGTGTCTTACCTGCCCTCTTTGTGCTGCCGCATCTCCTTAGCCCGGCTCACCTATCTTCTTTCGGTGAGCCGGGCCACATGTCTGCAGTGCCACAGCAGGAAGGGAATTGAATAGGTTCCTGTGCTGTGTGGCTGCCTTGTAATTCTTCACAGGCTGCCGTGTAAACTTGAAAGTGGCGTTCAGTAACATCATCAAGTTCTGAAAAAAATGCTTTTTCAGAACTTGATGAATAGCCCTGACACTTATTTTTCACAAAAGTATTTGAAAATGTTAATTTTCACATGCTTTTGTAAAAATTAGTGATGATGAATAGGCCCGTCAGTCTGAGATTGCTTACCACAGACCTTCGGAATGGAGTAGTTACACGTAGCAAAATCCACAATATTTGTAGCTTATAGTATGTCACCATCTTCGGTCACAATATGTAGAAGTCTGCTACAATAACATGTCATGTCTACTGATTGTTGATACTACAGTATGCAGCCATAAATTAATGTGGAGATAATGGGCCTGATTCAGAGTCGGACGCTCTGAAAGAGCGCTCGCTCTGAATCAGGGCGGTTTTTTTTTGGAGTGGCCTCCTGGCCGCTCGCATAGCTGTGGGTGACCACAGCTATAGCGAGCGGCCATAATGATGGTCACGATGGTAAAGACCATCGCGACCATCGGGCTTGCGACGAGACCCTTGTGGTAGGGTCTCGTTCATCGCAAGCCCCAGAGAGCTTTCGGCTCTAACAGAGCCGAAAGCTCTCCACTGACATCACTTGTGATGTCAGTGGGGCCGCCCCCAAACGGCAAGCGTTCCCTCGGGAACGCCTCCGTTTGGGCAGCCACCCCCCGGCCCGCCCACCAAACGGGGCAAGCTGTCACTCAACAGCGACAGCTCGCCCCCTTTGGTGCGAGACCCGGAGCAATGGATTGCCCGTCGCTAGCAGGGTCTCGTGCATGCACGCGACGGAGCCGGTTCTGTCGTGCGCATGCGCTGTGGGCCACCATCGACCCGGTCTGAATCAGGCCCACTGTTCTAGGCACTACTATTGTTTTGGTTCTTCATAATATTACTTTAAATGTTACTTAGATGTCCACATACAAAATCCCTATTCAATTTGATTCTAAAGACGTTTGATCACGGACTTGCACAGGCAATGCCGAGTACTACAGCTAGCGGAGCATAAATGAAGGTCTTAGCACGTTTGCCAAAAATGCATGTCCATCCTACACGTTAACGTGAGCCCTATCATATGGGTCACTAACATGTCATCTCTACAGATTGCTGTTAATTATAGATAGTCTGCAGCCATAAATTAATGTGGAAATAAGGCCCTCATACATCAGAGATTGATTGCAGCAATCGTGCAATTTGCAATCGATTATGTATAAAAATCTTTCCCTTTTTCAATCGATTGTGGCAGTTCTGCAATCTGCAATTGATTGAAAAAGGGAAAGATTTTTATACACAATTGATTGCAAATTGCAGGATTGCTGCAATCAATCTCTGATGTATGGGGGCTTATACTGTCCAGGACACTACTATTGTTTTGGTTCTTCATAATATTACTTTTAACGTCACTTAGATGTCCACATACAAAATCCCCTTTCAATTTCATTCTAATTACGTTTGGTCACGGACTTGCCCAGGCAATGTTGGGTAATGCCGCTAGTGGAGTAAAATGCGGTTCTTAGCACATACAGTATGTGGCCAAAAATGCATGCCCATCCTCCACGTCAACGTGAATACAATCGGGCGGGTCTTTAATATCTCTATTAACACATTATATAAATTTATCAAGGTCTTAACATACATAGGGCCTTATTCAGTGTTGTACACTATTCCGATGTTTACAAAGTTGTGCGATTATCAGTAAACCACGCAGTACCATAGTCGTTCGTAGCAACTAATTATTCGCAGTATGATCGACAGTCAAGGAGCGTTTGGTGGAACTAACAGGGAGTCCTGGCAAATTACGCAGCCATGTCGCAAATGTTTTGAGGGCGTGTCACACCCTCCGACTGCAATCCCATAAGCAAGGAATATGGCTCCGGTGTCTCAATTCCCACTGCAATTCTTTGGGAAAATAGACTCACTCAGGACTGAGACAATATAAAGATCTACAACAGATGCTGCATCTAATGTATGCAGATGCTGCAACATTATACGCAGATGCTTGGATTTGCAAAGCCGCAGGTGGGCGTCTCCATTCATCTCTCTGCGGCTGTGTCATTTGCATATTTTTGCATAGCATCTGGGAAGTGCGCTCTATTCATTGCTTGTTTATGTCGATTGGGTGGCACTGTTTTAATCATATACTTTCTTCCAATAGAGAAAATACTACGAGTACAGCATTAATGAACTATTGGTGCAGAGAAATAAGATACTCTGAAAACCATGAGCATATATACTGTAATAACTCTGATTTTACAGAAAAAAAATTCCAGTAAGTCATAATTTGTAGTATAAGATAAAGGTTACAACCACTGTATGATTTAAAAACAGTAGGATTAGTTGTTTTTTTTGTTTGCAAATTTTTTTTTTTACCAATGGGGGATTATTCTATTACATTAATAAAATGACACAATATTTATTTAGTAATATATATATATATATATATATATATATATATACAGTCAGGTGCATCAATATTGGGACATTGACAGAATTTTCATATTTTGGTCTCTATTCACCACCACAATGGCTTTGAAATTAAACAAACAAGATGTGCTGACTTTCGGATTTAATTTGAGTGTAATTACATTAGGGATGTGCAGGCTCGGATAGGTTCGAGTTTGCACGTGGAGTTCGGATTTTTCCCTCCAAAAAAACGGAACTCAGAACGAGGCAAAACGTCATCTTACATGGACGAACATCATCATTCCTGGTCTTTTGTCCAGGAATGATGATGTTCGTCCATGTAAGATGACGTTTTGCCTCATTCTGAGTTCCGTTTTTTTGGAGGGAAAAATCCGAACTCCACGTGCAAACTCGAACCTATCCGAGCCTGCACATCCCTAAATTACATCCAAATCAGGTGAACGGTGTAGGAATTACAACGGTTTCTATATGTGCCTCCCACTTTTTAAGGGGCCAAAAGTAATAGGACTATCAACTCAAAAGCTATTTCATGGACAGGTGTGGGCTATTCCCTTGTTATTTCATTATCAATTAAGCAGGTAACAGGTCTGGAGTTGATTCTAGGTGTGACATTTGCATTTGGAATCAGTTGCTGTCAATTCTGTCAATGTCCCAATATTTATGCACCTGACTGTATATATATTGGGAAGCACTAAAATGTTTTAAATGCCCACTAGTTTATTACACCAGAAAAGATTATTAATTTTATATATATGAAGTTTTCACCCTGTCCAAATAGCTGGGTATTACATTTGCCAAATTTGATGACAAAATTGCAGGAAATTTGCCACAACTTTAAAGTCACCACAATATTTGTACAGCATTACATTCCCACTCCGTAACTTTTATTACACAGTTATAGAAATGGAATTAAATCACACTCTATATACAACTAGAGTTCCATGTTGCTTTGAAGCTTGTTTCAATTCAGCTACCAGATAAATAGAAGCACTTATGTGTTTTTTACAGAGTCCTCACCTACCAATGCTTATTACTTACTCTATACACTGTAGATAGACTGAAATTCTGTAGCTAGATGTAAGTTACATATCATTTGTGAAATCCTGATATTTATTTTTTTTAAATTATGTATAATTTCACTTAGCACATCCTTAAAAACCATGGGAGTAACAGTTATAGTTGTGTAAAATAGTTGGTCCAGGAGGCCTCTGCTCTGGAGTGGCAGGAGCATCCACTGTGAAGACACGTTTGGGCTATCAGCTCTGAAAATTCTACTAGGTATGGACCACAGCTCATTATGTGACCAAAAAATCTCATCAATCTACAGGTCACATCCAAGAAATCAAATATTAGTACTGGGGACTCACGCACGGAAACACACTGATTCCACATAAACTGCGGAATCAACGGGTTTTTTCCCTGCGCATGAGCCCGATTTGGTGTTTTTTCTGCTGACTTTACCTTGCAGCTCCATGAGTTATGAGGTTCAGTCTGACTAAAGGGATTTGCACGCAGGGTAATCCCCAATAATTGAATAGCTCTGGCACTGCAATTAGCCGCAGGGTTTAATTGAATACCCCCCTTAATGTACTGTGTTATGCACCATACCTTGACTCTTAGTGTGTATGGTAGCAAAAAAATCCATGATAGTCATACAGTATCCAACCTGAGCAGTGATTCCAACCACTTTATTTAGTGTGTTTTTTAAAAATGTAATGTAAACAATTACAACAGAGTATAGAGATTGAGTCAGCGCTTAAGCCGAATTCCAAAAATTGTTTGATACAGACCCTTATTTAAGAACCGAGAAGTTATGTTTAATATAAGAATTATCTAATTTACTATTTAGGCAATGACCCGTTTAATCATTGTGATATGGATTACTTGAGGCGTAACAGAATGCACATACATTAAAGTTGTGTCATAGTATATTTATAAAGTGTCTGATTTACATGCTGCGCAAGTCTTTTACCAAGACCGGAGAACATCAGAGTGAAGCAAATAGTCATATTAGAACTTAAACTTATATTTATTAGTTTTGAGAAAATGTATTTTTGAATACTATATCCCGCTGGGGGTATAGATTTAGGCCCCTGTAACAAAGCATCTGGAGAAATAAGATTCACACCATGTGCTGGTCCACAAAATAATCATGGTCAAAAAGCCACCCTGAGATATATTAGAAACATGCTTGGTGTAGGTTATATCAAGGAAAGTCATTGTTTGTTAATCTTTACTTCTCAATAATTTGTTGGGTGGATTCGAGGGGTTTTTACCTAATTATCTTAATAGGGTGTACATGATATTTTCTTCAGTTTGTTATGAATCCATGGCCAACTTTATTAAGTAGACTAGCCATACCGTGTGCCTCCAAATCTCTGACTACTCATGTGCTTTGCCTTCCCTTACTTTTACTATAATTTACTCCTAACTCCCCAATTGGCACCTAACACTTGGTTGCTAACGCCCTGCTGCTTGTGCTATGCTGCAATGTTTATAAACCATGTCCTTGTCCTGCATTGTTTTGTATTACTATTACTGTTTTTCTTGTGTGCTCATTTATGTACTGTGTAAGGCGCTGCGGAACCTTTGTGGTGCCCAGTGTTCTCCCCAGAAAAATTTTCCAGCCGGGTGGCTCAAGAAGTAGCCGGGTGGGGGCCTTTGCAATTATGCGCGTGCCGAGAAAAGTGGTATCTCCCTTACCATTCCAGCCCGACAGGTCTTAGGCTGCTCCCCCACTGTCTCTCAGTCAAAAGTGCCCATTATGCAGTGCCCCCTGTAGTTATCCCCATATGCAGTGCCCCCTGTATTTGTGCCCTTTATACAGTGCCCCCTGTAGTTTTCCCCTTTATACATTGCTCCTTGTAGTTTTTCCCTTTATACAGTGTCCCCTGTAGTTTTCCCCTTTATACAGTGTCCACTATAGTTTTCCCCTTTATACAGTGTCCCCTATAGTTCTTCCCTTTATGCATTGCCCCCTGTAGTTTTGCTTTGCCCTTATGCAGTGCCCCAGGCCGCAGTAGTGCCGCTGTGCAGTGCCCTCAGGCTGATGTAGTGCCCCTATGCAGTGCCTCCAGGCTGGTCCCTTATGCAGTGCCCCCAGGCTTAAATAGTGTCCCTTATGCAGTGCCCCCAGACTGGCCCCTTATGCAGTGCCCCAGGCTTAAATAGTGCCCCTTTTGCAGTGCCCCCGGACAGGTCCCAGCTCCAGCCCAAAACTTACCTTAACATGCTCGGCGCTCGCGCTACCACTCCCGCTGCCTCGCTCTGACTGGATCTGATAGATCCAGCAGGCATGCAGGGCAGGCTTCTCACGTCGCAGGTGACGTCATGCCAGCGTTCCACAGCAGGGGTCGGCGAGGATGACCAGGAATGCGGCAGGGGAAAGTGCCGGGCAGAAGGCTGTTTCTGCCGGGCGATGCGCCCGCAGAAAACAGCCTGGGGAGAACACTGGGCGCCATATAAATAAAGGATAATAATAATAATAATAATGTTTACTGTACACTTAGATCTATTTCGGTAATGTGCAAGGAATAGTGTTTAATATTTCACCTCTATAAATAACTATTAACGCTTTTTGTTGGCATGACATTCATAGTGCTATGTCATTCTAGGGCCATAAATGGCATCAGTGCCAATTCTCCTTTTCTCTAGTTTACATATGTTTCAAGTTAAGTGATACAAGGATATAAAAGTGTATACACAGTTTTGAAAGCTATGCAAACTAACATCAGTAGGAAATATTGACAATATGAACTGTTTAAAGACAAAAATAATAACGATACAAAAACAAAGTTGATATAAAACTATAAAAGAATATAAAGCCAGAATCCTAGGATATAAAAATATTTATAAATATTAAATACTTTATTAATGTCTTTATTTACACATACAAAAATACCCCTGGTATGGTATCCATGGCAAATCATTTAAAATCTGAAATATATAACTAAAGATAAAACTTTTTCGGAACCTATGACATTTGTGAATCAACTTTGTTAATAAACTGATTTAGCTGGGAAATATTAAATAATTATAATATTATTACATTGTAACAATATAATGGGTAGTATACAATCAATTTACAAAAAGATGAGTAAGATGACCCATCGTAAATGATGTGGCATTTATTAATGTGGATCACAACCCCTGAGTTAGAATATGAATATAACTACTTGCACATAATATATCTAAAGTGAATATATGAACACTAATTTTGTTGCATGTCAAAATGAAAAGAGACAATTCCATAAGAAAAATGAGATATGTGTTTTACTTTTTCTTAACATAAATCACTATGGACACTTAATAATTACCATTTTTCATTGGCTTTCTTCTTCTGCAGAATTTCCAGAGTGTTATGTGACTAGCATGGCAACCACAGTCTTTCAGCACATATTGTAGTGAGCAGAGAGGCTTTGGAACACTCCTCTGAGATCTGACTGCACTGTATACTGTAAAATCCTCCCCGTCCTTCTCCCCCCTCTGGAATAACATTACATACTTACAGAGAGAAAGGCAACCATACTTGTCTGCCCTCCCGGGAGATTTTAAAAAGGATATAATGGTTTGTAGGAGGACAGCTAAGGAAAATTACTATCAAGTGCATGCTTAAAAGGCACTTAACTTGCTATTTAAAGAGAAAAATCTATATGCAATTGCTACTTTAAGACACAGTTGAATCTATAACATGCAAAGCACATTGTTAGCCCTTAATAAGCTATTATGTGTTAGTGCAGTGCCATGCCATGTGTATTAACTACATAGATACAAGATTTTCTCATTAGTAATCCCTGTTAGCACAATATACTAGTACCCTATGTTGAAGGATAATTAGTGCAAATGTATTTCTTAAAATACTGCACCATGGATAAAGTCTTAATCAACAATGATTAGCATGAATCATTATGCAATTAATTAGCAATGTGTATTGTATACGGCTAGCATTTGTTTAATCACAAGAGAACCCTAGGAGGATGGTGGCATGTGAATTTTCCACTCTGCCTTTTATGCCCACAACACATTTTCATTCTGGTTTTTGGAACTGCTCCGACAGGGTCGACTCCTGGTGTGCCCCTCTGCCTGAGGTACCTACTCCCTCCTGTATGGATCAGGTTCAAGGCTGTGCACTTAAATTATACATTGTTACTCTATTAGAGGCTCGGTTACTATACCTAGTGAAGCAGGACTACTGATAAACATGGGTGCATGGTTCACTTCTATAATAACTACACCAGGATTTGCCCTTCTAACAATAAAAGTGGTTGGTCACGACAAATCGTTGTCCCCTTTTCTTGTTGGCTGTGGGCTTTACAATAATGAACACAGTTCCTGACAGTGATTGGAATGGCACTGTAGCTCAGCATTCATGCCCTAACCTACAATTAAGTCACCCCAGTTGTAAGAGCTTAGATAGCTGATTTTTTATTCCAGCGCTACCTGGTGTCTTTGTCAAAGGTTTGACAAAGACGCCAGATAGTGTTGAAATGCGTAGGGGATTTTGACCTAGACCCGCCTGCATCTTCAGACGGGTATATGCTATCCATACAAACTATACCCCACAAGCAGACGGTGGTAGCGCACATACCAATTGGCTACCCAGGGTCTGACCTGACCTGCTTCTTAGCGTCTGACAGGAGACTACTATGCATGGCTTGCGGCAACCTCCGGAGAATACCACAGTTCCATCCAGGTAGAACTCCTGGACTGGTGTCCACACAGAATTATCAATTTCTAACTGCCGTTATCTTATTTACATACCAGCCTACGGATCAGGACTCAAATATAGGAGAACTATTTGGGCACATATTTCCAGGTACTGGGTGCAATGCATGCCTTAAGAGACTTAACATTTTACCGTGGACACTGGCGCTGAATTTTCCTTTCAATATATATTTATCCATGTGCTGTTTTTAGAATATATTGTTTGTTTCAGTGAGCTTGACTACCTCACACAGCTGCAGGCAAGCAGAGATTACTAATTCGCCTGGGTTCACTCCTTTGCATTGTTGGGGAAACCATGGAAATTAGGTGGGAATTAATGAAACCATTCAAGGTCTTCATCTCACCCTGCATGGGTGAGTATAATCCATCTACAATGATTATTTTCCTATATAGAGGTGATTACATTATGATAGTTTTCTTTTCTTTTCATGAAAACATGGTGAATAATTATGGACCATCACTATTAATAGAGAATGGTGATGGTCCTCAATTCTTCTTCTAGGGAAGCCAATCCCGGAATCCCGATCCACGTGATCACAGGATCTAGCCTTAAAAAGTCTGAGATTTTAATCCCAGGATTGGAGGCAGTAATCCTGGGATTTCGGGATTAGTTAAATTAAAAAATGTGTCAGACCCTATTGGAAGCCGCAGCGTTCTCCGCAGCCCGTGCAAAGTTAACTTCTCACCTGGGCAGAGCTGGGCTCTTCCGGCGGCTCAGAAGTGGCCTGTGCTGAGACCTACAAATGACAATGTGGTGGCATGACATCATAAATCTCTCCTGTCCACCCAGTGCATTGTCTGCAGTAGTCACTGATGTGGCAAGGGAGGCACTGGGAGCTTCCACTGCATATCTACAAGTTAATGTAGCTTAATTAGTTTTGCTGTGAGAGTCTGACAGCAGGGGAGGTCAGGTCAGGGCCGGATTAACGGACGAGTGACAGGGGCGGTCCTCTCTGGGTCCCCACACATTAAAGGCCCACACACCCACCGGGGCTCAAGTGGGCCGGAAGAGGAGACGGAACCAGTTCCTCCTCCGCCGGCCCACCTAACCCCGGTGCCGCAGGGAGGCTCACTCCCCACAGTAGCAGCCTGGAGCCGGAGGCTGGAGCTCACTCCTGAGCTCCGGCTTCCGACTCCCGCGGTACACTATGGGAGAGACGTCATGACGTCTCTCCCATAGTTCAGAGGAGCAGCCAGGTGGACCGGACGGCAGCGGACTTGGGAGCGGGGCTTAAGATTCTGTAAGTGTTAGTTGTTGTTTTTTTGAGTGTGCAAGCGGCTTCATTATAGGGGGCACTATTACTGGGGGCAATACCCTGGGGGCATTACTATGGGGGGTACTACTACTGGGGAGATTACTTGGTGTGGTGTCCACAAGAGATGTAGTGATTCATTGTCCTTGGACAAGAGCTGAACTAAATTCCATAATGACCGACTTTCCTCACCCTAAGAAGGAATTAGCAAAATGCCAAAAGATTTGTGAAAAACTTGGGTTATGCTCACAAGCCAACCATTAAAGATTGTCGAGTGGTGTTAAGGGTGTGTCTTCCGCACAATACCGACGTGAAAAAGTTTATCACGGATTGCGTATTGGAGGGAGACTACCCCTTAACAGACGAGGATAACCAAGGTAACATTACCCGCATAATAACCCAATTGGGTGTATATTTTCCGGTAGTAGTTAACTGGAGTAAAATTTTCACCATAAAACAAAAAGAGAGTGAATCTGCAGAAGATTACTGTACCCGAGCTCTGCAGACTATCACCCAGTACACTGGGATAGAAGATATTAAAGATAGCACTCACCATAGGGAAATGGTCATCACGGTACTTATGGATGGTCTTAAAGACAATCTAAAGACCCAAGTCCAGACTCTGTACCTGGCTGGAGGGGAGTTACTGTAGACACACTCACGGAGTCTGCTATTGAGCACGATACAAACATCCTCAAGAAGAGAGAGACCCAGAGCGAGAAGCTAATGGCTGTTAGCATTTAAGCTCTAGAAGGAATGAATATACCATCACAGCCAACAGACACACATGCACCTGCACAGCGACACGCCCTCACCAATCCTGCACCTCCACAAACACAGCCCTACCCCACTTATCACACACAGCCACAAAACCCATACTACCCGCAACCACCATATTACCCTCAAAATTCTTACCCACACTCACAATCTTTCTCTACTGCCCAACCCACACAACAACCTTTTCCCCCACCCCACTCACGAAGGTATTTTAACTACAACCAAGTGGGACATGTAATTAGGAATTGTAAGGTGAAGAGGGTAGGACCCCTTAACCAGGTAGTACCTAGATATCCACATAAGGGATATATGCAGAATGCAGGGAAAGTTCCACAGTCACCTGCTCCAGTTGTGGCCTTAAATGCTGTATTGGAGAGTGAGAGTCAACGCTAGGGGGCAGGTCATACCTGTAGTCTAACATCCCCAGTTAACCTGACTGGGTGTAGAGAAGAACCTGTAATGATAATTGACGTAGCTGGTACTAAACATTCTTTTCTTGTAGACACAAGGGCAATCAGATCAGTGATAAAATTTCCATCTAATTTACAGATGACCAGTGAAACAGTACCAGAAATGGGTATAAGGGGTAAAGTGCAACATTATCCTTTAACCAAATCTGCAGAGGTTACTATTGGTCCATTGCATACCAGGCATTCCTTTCTCCTGGCAGCAGCGGCCTCTACTAACCTACTGGGAAGGGATTTGTTATGTAAGATGGGAGGTGTCATATATTGTACCCCTGATGGTATATTCTTAGATATCATAGACAGAGTGGTGCACGAGGTGAGGGATATATTGGACACTCCCCAAAGGTTAATATTTCACTCTACTGTTTCAGATAAAATTCCATCTCAAGTAGAACAAATGTTATCTCAGATACCGGGGTCCCTCTGGACCAAAGTTGGACAGGACACTGGATTGATGGCAAACGTAGCTCCCGTAATGGTAAATCTAAAAAGCGGTAGGCAAGCTCCAAAAATTTGCCAGTACCCGCTAAAACAGGAGGTAGAGATAGTGGTTTATTCCATAATTGAGTGGTTATTACAACAGGGAATTTCAGTCCATTCAGCAAGTGTAGCCAACAGTCCCATCTTTCTTGTGAAGAAGAGTGGTGGGAGGGGTTATAGGCTGGTACAGGACCTTAGAGGGGTTAATAAGGTTGTAGAAAGCCAATTCCCCATAGTGCCGAATCCAGCTGTCATTCTCATGCAGATCCCACCAAATGCAACCCATTTTACTGTCATTGACCTCTGTTCTGCTTTCTTCCCTGTCCCTCTTCATCCTGACTGTCAGTACCTACTTGCATTTACATACAGGGGGGTACAATACACATGGACACAATTGCCCCAAGGTTTCATAAACAGCCCCAGTATCTTCTCCCAGGCCTTACACGACTGTTTACAATCTTTTCAACCTGCCAATGGATCTGTTCTAATACAATATGTGGATGATTTATTATTGTGTTCTGATTCATTTAAGTCATGTTTAAATGATACTAAACTTTATTGCTTCATCTCTCGCAAACAGGACACAAGGTTACAAACAAACTACAGCCATGCCAGTCCAGGGTTAAATACTTGGGACATTGCCTAACCCAGGGGCTACGACATCTGACCACTGACAGAATCCAAGCCATACAGACCATGACACTGCCGCAGAACCAACAGCAAATCCGTACCTTCTTGGGAATGTGTGGATACTGCAGAATGTGGATCCCAGGTTTTTCTATTCTGGCCTTGCCATTACAGGACAGGCCCTCATTCAGATGTGGTCGCAAGAAGCGATCACTCTTTCTGAAGGTTGGGTCTCGGCAACCACAAGCCCCATGGAGCTTCCTGCTCTGATCGAGCAGGAAGCTCCCCACTGACATCACTGATGTCAGTGCGGCCGCCCACAAAACGGTAGGTGTTCCTACGTATTTACCATATGTGCAACAGGATGCACAAAGGGTAGAGAGAGGTGAGTCACTGGCGGAAGGTGAGTTCTGCAGGTATACTGATGCACATGATTGTATGGAATATCTGAATCAAACCTTTACTGCAAGACCTGACATACGTGATACACCTTTAGAAAATGTAGATGTGACATTTTACACAGATGGGAGTTGTCATAGACAGACTGACACTGGAGAGTTATGTACAGGTTATGCTGTGGTAAATGACGAAGACATCATAGAGGCCGAACCTCTTGGTCCACCTCACTCGGCCCAAGTGGCAGAGCTGGTGGCACTAAGAAGAGCTTGTGAATTAGCAGAAGGCAATCTGCTAATATCTACACTGACTCTAGGTACGCCTTCGGGGTGGTACATTATTTCGGTGCTCTATGGCGTCTGAGAAATTTTATGACAGCAGCAGGCACACCAGTCGCACATTCCAGACATATAAAAGGACTACTGACAGCCATCCAACTGCCTAAGGCAGTGGCAGTAAGTAACTGTAAAGCCCATACATGCGAGGACGATCCGGTGTCACTGAGCAACAACAGGGCAGATGAAGCTGCCAAATGGGCAGCAGGGTTAAAAGTGAATGTGCCAATTAACCAAATGACGTTTCAAACGATTGACATGCAAAAAATTAATTGAGATGCAAAATTTGTGTTTCATTCAGGAAAAGGCAGTCTGGAGGTCTAAGTGATGTGGGCAGGAGTCCTCTGGACTCTGGAGAGATGGACAAGGTAAGCCAGTGGCCCCCAAGGCATACTACCCAAGCCTGGCTGAGGCAGCGCACGGTCTGACTCACTTGGGAAAGCAAGGTATGTGCAAATTGGTGAGAGCATACTGGTGTGCACCGGGTTTTTCATCCCAAGCGGAAAAGAGAGCAATGTCCTGTTTGACCTGCTTGAGGAAAAACATTGGGAAAACAATTCCCACCGAACCATCCCACATTCCTCCGACCGACGGACCTTTTCAGGTAATACAAATTGATTTAATCCTATTACCACCGTGCAGGAATCTCAAGTATGTATTAGTGTGCACTGATGTGTTTTCTAATTGGGTTGAGGCATACCCAGCTGCCACTAATACTGCTGCGTTTACTGATAAGAAGATTGTTCAGGAGTTTGTATGCAGATACGGTATCCCTAGAATTATTGAAAGTGATAGGGATACTCATTTCACAGGTGATGTCTTCCAATACATGTGTAATTTGATGGGTATTAGTAGTAGACTTCACACCCCCTATCGACCACAAGCCAGCGCCAAGGTGGAGAGGATGAATGGTACAATTAAAAATAAATTAAGTAAGATCATGGCAGAAACTGGACTGGGGTGGCCAGAAGCCTACTTCTAGTCCTTCATAGTATCAGGACAATTCCAAGACCCCCTCTCAATCTGTCCCCCTTTGAAATACTGGACTTCATTCAGAGGCAGTCGTTAGATGCAAGCGGTTGCTCTGAATGAGGCCGCTTGCATCTTGTAGTGCCGCCTCTTGGTCAATCGCTAAGCTGTTGGTTACCACCCACAGCTCTAGTGACCGACCAGGGTGATGGTCGCGATGGTCAAGACCATCGGGGCTTGCGACGAGACCCTAAGGTTGGGTCGAGCAGGAAGCTCCCCACTGACATCACTGCTGATGTCAGTGGGGCCGTCCCCAAACAGCAAGCATTCCTTTGGGAATGCCTCCATTTGACCAGCCACACCCCCTGCCCGCCTCCCAAATGGGGCGAGCTGTCACTCCCCATCAACAGCTCGCCCCCTTTGGTGCGACACCCCTAGCGACGGAGCGCCTGTCGCTAGCCAGGTCTCGCGCATGCGCACGTTGTAGCCGGCTCCGACGTGCGCATGCCCAGTGGGGGTTGTGAGCGCTCAGCGCTTGTGACCGGGTCTGAATGACCCCCACTGTTTGGTAGACAACCTCATTTGATTATAAGTCCGCAGGAAGATTTTAAAAGTAACAATGAGGTTACTGTAAGGTATCTTATAACAATGAGTAAACAGTTAAAGCAGCAACAGTAGAAATTTAAATTGTTGTCACATGATATGCCAGAAACAAACTGTTATGATGTTGAACCTGGAGAATTTGTTAATATTCAGAAATTTCTTGCATTCAGGTTGTTTGACAGATCGGTGGGAAGGTCCGTATCAGGTGTTGCTGATGAGTACAACTTCATTGAAAGTGGTGGAGAGAGATACCTGGGTCCATTCCACTCACTGTAAGAAGGTCAACCAACCAGTGAAGAGACAAGGCGGAAATGTAGACCTGTCAATTGCAAGTCTGTTTTGGGACGGTTAAAGGTTACAGTGAGACACCTGAGCTAAAGAAATTTGTAGATCATTTTTTTCAGCAATGGATTGGTCTGCTGTGGTTATCTTTGTGTTTTCTCCCATAGTTCTCATTATCTTGGGTTGTTTCAGGATCTCTGGTTTCTGTGACAGAGAACAGAGGACGGAGAGGGGAGCTGATGGTGAAATCAATGGAGTGGAGTTGGGAGAAGGAGCAATACAGTCACAAGGGCGGTACCTGACCAAACCCAGTACAGTAATTAAGAGATCTGTTATTCTGGAAACTCGGAGACAGTGTGAAGGTCTATCATCTGAGGATTATTGTATGTGTGAGTTTTGTGGGTCCGTAGTCAATGAGAGATTCATCCAACTGTGCCAGCCTAAGCATAACCAGTATTAGGGTGGGTATCCTTTAGAGAATTATCATACTATGGTGGGCAAAGTTTTAAACCAGACTGACTGTTGTGTGTGTTCTCATGTGCCTCAGGGACAGTATAATGTAGGGTTAGTGCCATTCCCATTAAATGTCTCTGAGGTCTTAGAACTGCAAAGAGGGGATGCACTGGATGGAAAATGTCTTAAATCCAAACCACCTCATTTTAAACTCCACCAGTACCAAGTAGATAAATCACTTTTATGTTTGAACATCACCAACTTAATAAATAAATAAACCAGGAAGTTGAGAGGTGATGGGGAATAACCAGACGATGACCTTCTCACTAAGAGCTGATAGTTAACCTATAAATCTTGAACTCTTACGCACAATTAGACTAGGTGGAAGACACTTCCGGTATAAATATACACTAAGGGCCTGATTCAGACCCGGTCGCAAGCGCTGAGCACTCGCAACCGGGTCGATGGTGGCCCACAGTGCATGCGCACGACGGAGCCGGCTCCGTCGTGTGCATGCGCGAGACCCGGCTAGCGACGGGCACTCTGTCGCTCCGGGTCTCGCCCCAAAGGGGGCGAGCTGTCGATGTTGAGTGACAGCTCGCTCCGTTTGGTGGGCGGGGGGCTGGCTGCCCAAATGGAGGCGTTCCCATGAGAACGCCTGCCGTTTGGGGGCGGCCCCACTGACATCACGAGTGATGTCAGTGGAGAGCTTTCGGCTCTGTTAGAGCCGAAAGCTCTCTGGGGCTTGCGATGAACGAGACCCTACCCAAGGGTCTCATCACAAGCCCGATTGTCGCGAAGGTTTTGACCATCACGACCATCATCATGGCCGCTCGCTATAGCTGTGGGTGGCTGCTCCAAAAAAAAAAAGCCCGGCCCTGATTCAGAGTGAGCGCTCTGTCAGAGCGAGCGGCTTTGAATCAGGCCCTAAGTTCCACCAAAGAAATGGTTGGTAGAGTACCAGAAGGGTATTGTGCCAAGGTATTGCAACCAGAAACTTGCATGAGTCAAATGGGAGAACCTGAAATAGGATCACTTGCTAGGGAAATGTGTGTGACGATAATGAGGTTTACTATCTCTTATGTTCTCCCCGATGATGTATATTTTATATGTGGTAGAAAAGCATATGTGGCTCTCTCCGAGTTCCGAAGGTTTGTGTTATCTGGGAAGAGTACTCCCAGAGGTTATGACTCTTACACATGGTAAAATGCTTGGTATTCATAAAAACACACCATCACCATATCTTCACACACAGTATGAACATAGAGACAAAAAAAATATAATACCTGGTGATGTATAAAAAGCCACACAATTGATTAGTGAAACAACTGGCTTTCTAGTTTTAGTTGCATTGGATCCCACCAGGATCGCTCGGGGTACACTAAATTTTAGATATATCCATGATCTTGCTAAATTAATAGATAATAGCACCGAGATGTATGATGACACGTTTAGGTATACAGGTAGGGAGTTACAAGTTTATAAGAAAGAACTTGTGCAACATAGGCTAGTGTTAAATTATTTAACAGCTGTCACTGGAAGGTATTGTGTAACTTTGGCCATCCAATTTGGTGTTAAGTGTTGCACATATATTACAAATGATACTAGTGACCCCAAGGAGGTGATAAGACTGGAAGATGGACGAAATTCTGCAGCTGAAATGGGAATTTCGGAAGAACCATAATGCTTCAGTGGCTGAAGTAGGGGAGAAGGTAGAGGAATGGGTTTCATGGTTGAACCCAGTGAAATGGTTCTCCGGTCTAGGAGAGTGGGTCCAGGAAATGGTTACTAGCATAGGTAAACTCCTGATCCTCATATTGGTTGTCATCAAAGTAATTGGCTTATGTGTCAAATGTGTTCCTACTGTGTTGAAATATGGAAAATGTAAAGATAAGGTAAATCAAAGGAATTAAATTATGATGGTGGTCAGTAGTAACAGAATGAATACCAAGGTAAATGAAGAACTACATTACAACCCTGAACTAGAATGTACCATCAGATGATGTATAAATTTAGCCATGCATGAAATGTATTATGAAATGTTATTTTAAACATCTTAAATAATGTAAGTCGCTATCCCCTTCAAGACTTCCTTTATAGGTTAGGTGCATCCCCACATCTTTCCCATGATCTCCCAAGATCCGTGGTGTGCGTATAAGGGTAGTTTTATGTCCCTCCCAGAGACACATTATTGATGGTTTAAGAACCACCTTGTGCCATCCCATAATATAACATTAAATAATATATCATAATGTAAGCCTAAATTAAATTTTTTTTAAATCAGAGTGTGATAGCATGTTGCTAGCTATCAAAGGGTGGACTGTCAAAGCTGGATGATTGGCTGAGACAGAATCTGTTAAAATTAAAATCTGCACGACGCCATTTTGCGAATGGCAACAAGACGCCATTTTGCGAATGGCCGCATAGCGCCATTTTAGCGAATCTCATACATTATAAGTACATACAACGATGCTATTTTTTAGTGTTGGCGATTCCCACACAATAGAACAATGTTAAAAGTCCTCATTATATAAATACATACATTTACTAAAATATTTAATATGAACAACCCTGCAAAACACGTACCACGTTGTACTCCACAAACACGTAGTCGCACAATGCTAACTAGCGTCTTTTCTTAATATCCTTACACTTACACTTTGCACACTTACATAGGAAGGTTCCCTAGCATTAAGGTTAATATCCAAGGTTTTATTCATTATTAATTATGTAATAAAGCGACTGTATTTAAGATCTCAGGTTTAGTACATGATAAGCAGACCGTGTTTGGTACCATTCTGAACCACTGTTTATTTGCAGATTTCCGGTTCCATCGGCAAGGAAATTGCAACATGCGTCTGGGAATTATGGATCATAGAGAGATAGGCATTGAGATGTACTCTGTTCATGTAATGTAATTAGCCAGTTTAGACTTGTTCTGCAGTGGGAAAATGGACAAAAAGAGCTGTTGGAGGCTGGACTGTGATCATACAAACCGACCTATGAACTGCATCGTAACAGGAGAACCAGGAAGAGGAACCAATGGGATTATGACAACTTGTTCTATTGTATTGCCTATCTCTGCGAGGGTTTATATCCATGCACCCTGAATCTGCTAGTCAGTCATCTTTTCTTTGCTGTTGACGGAGGTTTCATAGTTGATGCCGGGAATCTGGATTCAGACCGCATGTGTATGTATTCGACTGTACCTAGTGATTGTATAATCTGTTTGTGCTAATTGTATTTAGATCACAGCGTGTAACTATCTGCTTTTTGGTGAATAATATCTTTTTGTGCTTTGGGACCACAATCAAAGTCTTTAAAGCAATTATTTCTTGTGTGACTCATAACGCTAAATAGCGACATTTAGAGTGTATAAATAGGTAGGAATCAATAGTGTGTGTGTGTTTTTCTGTGCGGGCCATTGTGTGTGTTGTGTACCTGTGAACCTCTGGTGCATTACACTGACCGGCATCCAAAACACAACCACATTATCTATTTTATGCTCTCTACTGATCCCTGCAGTGGTATACAGATAGCACTTAACAACAAACGGTCAGCTCATGGACATGGCTTGATCCATTTATGAATTGTCCATGACTACCCTAATAATTGCATGTTTAATAGAATAGGTCATTCATTTGGCAAATTAAGGCAACAAAAATCAGACTTTTGTTTTCTAAAGCCCTACATTTAGATACACATAAACTGTAAGACATGGGGTTAACTAAAGGAAGAGAAAAATTCTGTAATGGCCGCTACTAGTCACTGTGCTGCTGTTTCTTAAATGAATAGTAACTACCTGCAAAATATCTAGCAGGCTAAAAATAGCTTGTAGTTGCCACACAATTCCAGTCTCCTGTGTATTTTCATCTGTCTAGTGGGATCAGAGCAATATCCAAATGTTTTTCCTATGGCTGTGTCACTAAATGTAATATTATTGTTTTATCATTCTTGTATTTTCCAACTTTTATTTAGACTTATTTTGTATTATATTTCTGTTCTATCCAACATAAAATATGTTGTCGAAGCTGGATTATTGGCTGAGACAAGATCAGTTTAAAATTGAATCGCAGCGACATCATCTTGCGACTGGCCGCAAGACGCCATCTTGGAAATGAGATCGCAAGACGCCATTTTGAGAATGGCCGCCTGAGCGCCATTTTAGATAAACTCACACTTTAGTACATGTGGCGATATTTCTATCAGCATCTGTGACCATCGCCATAAGTTACGGCGATTCATCAAAAGCCCATTTCATGACTTTACGTAGTTTGGGTGCTCTGGATAAAGTGTGTATATTATTACAATTCCCCTAAAGGATATATTTCAGAAATGGCTGTACAGTATGTCAAAATTGGATTGTATTAGCTAAACAGAGCAAATGGCCACGTGACAACTTGCCTGTGTAGACAAGCTTCATGGACATAATGTCTGCTCTCACTCCAGGTGGCCCTGCTTGAATACAGCAAGAGGGTCATATGTAACACCTTACATTAGCAGGCTTCCTACAATAAAATACCTTCAAAGCCAAGAGTGTTATCTGAGGTTTGGGTCTTGTAGCTGTGCTAATTTGCATTTACACAAGAACCTGGGAAAACAAAGGACTGTACTTTTGAGCCTGGGAAGGGTGGGGGCTGCTGAGAGAGGGGGGCGTGTGGAACTATAATGCTCAGCATTCCACACTGCTAGGTGTTCTTATACACACATTAATACGCACAATTGCGCTGTTAACTAGTCGCATATTAGCGAATGCATAAGATCCTGTATGAAAACGCTGTTTATTAGCTTCATGCGCACGCATCTGCCCCAAGTTAACTAGCGTCTTTACATCACACCCCGCATACTTACACATTACATATTCACATAAAAGGTTTAATAAGCTTTAAAGTATAAGATTTAAGTTTGTTAATTTAGCATAAATGCTGTGAAATAAAGATTATTTGGTAACTAAGGTTTTATACATGATAAGTAAGCTGTGATTGGTATTGTACTGATGGGTACTCTTTCAACAGTATTCCGGTACCATCGGTGTGGAGATCGCATCATGCATTCTTAACTTATGGACCGCAGAGACTTCAAGCAACAAAATGTACATAATATGAACAACTTTTAGCATGTTGCATGAGGCAGGAAACCAGAGACCCCCAGTTGTTAGACGCTGGGTTGTGTCTATTTGAATCAACCTGTTAAATGCCTTGTAACATATGCCCTAGCCTTTAGGACCAATGGTATTAGCAACAAACTTCTCTATTGTGTTGTTTATTTCTGGGGGGTATAAATATGTGTGCTCTGACCCTGGGTTCCTAGTCTTTGTGCTGAATGCTGATTGACGAGGGGTTTCTTGCTGATGCCTAACATCTGGACCAGAGAGCGCTGCGCATGCATAATTGTACTTGGGTCTGTATAATCTCTTTGCGCTAAGATTATATGAGGATCATAGCGTGTAACTGCTGTACTTTTACTTTAATAATACTTTGTGCTTTGGAACCACAGATTCTAGGTCTGGAGTCTTTATTTACTGTATGACTGCGTACGCAAATTAGCGTCATCCTTAGAGGTTTATAGGTAGGATATTAGAAGGTATAGGCAGGGGTATATAGAGGTTCAAAGGCAGAATCCTTAGTTGGGGGCTCATCGTGAAGTCACTTACCTACTCACATGGCACATACGGTTATCGATATCTCAGCAAAGGGTGGAGTGCCCACATGCAGGGTTTACCTGCAACCGCTTTGTGCTGAAAGATCGCTATCCGTTTTCGTATGAGCCAAGGAAGCTGACTAGAATCCAGGGACGAGAGGAAAAAGTTTGTTTTCCTTTGTTGATAGAACCTAACGTTTAAAGGGGTGCCGCAGTATTGAGCAGGCGGCTGAGTCGCAGTTTTGCACACAGTAAAGACGCACTTTTGCGTACGCACCTAAAAAGTTGTCATACGGTTGTGTGGTAGTCGCATTATTGTGTATGTGACTGGTCGCACAATAGCGTATACGTACTTCCGGTTGTGCTGCCACGTGTTTAAATAAAGCCGTTGAGGTTTACAGTTTTCAATTGTTATCAATATCTGGGTTAACGTGTATTTTTCTGCACAGGAAAAAGTGTGTAACAGTGATTATTTGTTGGTAGGGGTAACTTGTTCCCTACAGTTAAAGGTACCGTATGACCTTTAAGGGCTAAGTGCTAGTCGTTCGGTAAGCAGCTTACCGTTCTATACACAGTAGCTGGTGTCCATGTTGTTTTTGTTGTAGAGAGGTGCATGGAAGTAGCCGACTTAAATTTCCATAGGTGTGGAAGTTGCCTTACTAAATCTTATCCGGGTGTGGAAGTTGCCTTTTTCAAATCTTATCCAGGTGTGTGGGTGCTGCCGTTTAAATCATCCACAGGTAAGTGAAAGTATCTTGATTGTCTTTCACCAGTTTAAATCTTTATTGAAAAGCATAGGAGTTGTCTCAGAATGGGGGCCATGCAAATAATAGAGATGTTAGACAATGATGTGCTGCTAATGGAAGCGCCGTTTGGATCAGCCCGTCGTATTATGCATACTAAGTGCAGTACTTATGCGATAAGGTATTGTGATGTATGGTTTAAAATGACGATGAAGAGTGTTAGACCGTTTCCCAGAATTGGTAGTTTTGATAAAAATGTACTAGATAATGTCCGGGATCACATCAGTGTGATGCGCTCCCGAGAGAAAAAGGTAAAATATTATGAATGTTTAAAGTTGTGGCAGCATGAAGGGGATGCGTGGCTTAAAAATGTGCAAGCGACGCAAACTAGCATTGCGAGCGCATTGCCAGAGAATACATCCGTGACGCTAAATTGCAATACGGGCGAGCCGCAAAATGGCATGCACGTGCAGCAAGGTAGCGTTGTGGAGAGTATTGCCAGCAGTTCACGCTCACCACCCCCACCTTATGTGGATGGAGGTGCAAGTACAGTTACCAAAAATACCCATAAAAATGTAACAAGCAATTTGTACCCTCTCCTAAGCAACCATAAAGAATATGATGTGGATGATGAGCCTATTGTAATGTCTGCCATTTCCCATGCTGTGCAAATGATAGATGCTGCATCACCACAATCACGAGTGGTGCTGCCATCT
This sequence comes from Taudactylus pleione, assembly GCA_031769625.1. Lineage (NCBI taxonomy): Eukaryota > Metazoa > Chordata > Amphibia > Anura > Myobatrachidae > Taudactylus > Taudactylus pleione. Next base: position 17,750,021 of record JAUIMM010000255.1, on the reverse strand, counting down.
TCATCGGTAACAGCAAGGGAAGTGCTAACACCCTCTGCACCCGTAGAGGAAGTTGTTAATACCATATGTAGCAGCAGCAGATTAAACCCCCAGCCACTTAACGAGGTCAAAGGTAGCAGCGCTGCCGGTCTGCATCCCATTCGGACAATAACCGTTCCGAATGGAAATGCAGATGCGAGCGGTGTAGTGCCCACGAGGGAAGTAGTAATGCATTGTCCCTGGACAAGAGCAGAACTAAATTCCATCATAAATGATTTCTCTGATCCCAAAAAGGAACTAGCCAAATGTCAAAGATTTTTGAGAAATTTGGGTAGTTCTCATGAGCCAACTAATAAAGATTGGCGTGTGGTGTTAAGGGCTTGTCTACCACGCAATACCGACGTGACAAAATTTATCACGGATTGTGTATTGGATGGTGATGTTCCCTTAACAGACCAAGTAAACCAAGGTAACATTTTCCGCATTGTAACTCAATTGGGTATATATTTTCCGGTAGTAGTTAACTGGAAAAAAAATTTCACCATTAAGCAAAAGAAGAGTGGATCTGCAGAAGATTATTGCGACCGGGCTCTGCAGGCTATCACCCAGTACACTGGGTTAGAAGATATTAAAGATAGCACTCACCACAGGGGAATGATAGTCACGGTACTCATGGACGGTCTGACAGAGAAGTTAAAGACTCGGGTTCAGACCTCACAACCTGGCTGGAGGGGAGTCATAATAGATACCCTCATAGAATCTGCCACAGAACATGATAAAAATGTCTCAAAGAAGAGAGAGACCCAGAGCGAAAAACTAATGGCTGTCAGTATACAAGCTCTGGAGGGAATGACGGTAACATCACAGCCAACAGACACACTCGCATCAGCACACACACTTACACCTGAACAGTTATATGCCCTCACTAACCCCACGCAACAACAAACACAGCTCTATTCCACAAACCCTATACAACCACAGGTCCCATACTACTCACAAACCTCATATCCCCCACAATACCCTTACCCTTCCTATCCTTACCCATATCCACCACCTTTACCCTCTGCTCAAACCTCACAACAACACGTGTCTTCACCCGATCCACGAACATGTTTTAATTGTGAACAAACAGGACACTTAAGTAGAACTTAAGTAGAAACTGTACAGTAAAAAGAGTAGGAACCCCAAATCAGGGAAGACCTGGACATCCCCATAAAGGATATGCACAGAGACCAGCAAATGTCCAGCAGGCACCAGCTCCAATTGTGGCTGTAAATGCTTTATTGGAGAATGGTAGCCAATGCTAGGGGTCAGGTCATACCTGTAGTCTACAGATAGTCAGGTTAACGGGAAGTACTAAGGAAGAACCAGTCATGATGGTTGATGTAGCTGGTACTGAATATGCTTTTCTTGTAGACACAGGGGCGACCAGGTCAGTGATAAAATCTCCCGTTAATTTACAGGTGACCAACGAGACAGTTCCAACAATGGGTGTAACAGGTAAAGTGGAACATTATCCTTTAACAAAGTCCACAGAGGTTACTATTGGGCCGTTGCATACCAGGCATTCTTTCCTTCTGACTGCTGTGACTCCTACTAACCTGCTGGGTAGAGACTTGTTATGTAAGATGGGATATGTTATATATTGCACCCCTGATGGTGTATTTTTAGATATCCCAGAGAGAGTTGCACACGAGGTGCGGGATATGTTGGACACTCCCCAAAGGATAATGTATCACTCTACAAGTTTAAATGAAAATCCATCTCAGGTAGATGAAATGTTGTCTCAAATTCCAGATTCCCTTTGGACTAAGGATGGACAGGACACTGGATTAATGGCAAACGTAAGCCCTGTAATGGTAAATTTAAAAAGCGGTAGGCAAGCTCCAAAAATTCCCCAGTACCCACTAAAACAGGAGGTAGAATTAGGGTTTTTTCCAGTAATTGAGTGATTATTGCAACAGGGAATTTTAGTTCGTACAGCTAGTGTAGCCAACAGTCCCATCTTTCCTGTGAAGGAGAGTGGTGGGAGGGGTTATAGACTGGTAAAAGACCTTAGAGGTGTTAATAAGGTAGTAGAGATTATATATATACAAGAGGAATAGAAAAAACTATTCCACTTGAGGGTGCGCGATATCATAGATTAACTAAGACACAGATGTAAAAAATCATTAATATTTAATAATATAATATAAAAGTACCTAGTTCTTGGCTAGGCTTGCATAAAACCATACACCACACAATTCCAATAATACATATATATATATAATTATAATGGAACAATATCCTGATATATCCCCACTTAACTATTGATAAACAATAACGTGTCTAGAAACCACTAGAGCAAGCAGCCGATCATATTCTTTCACAATCTCACTCTAGGTAGCAATGCTACAATGCTGCAAGGATTGTTCATATATCCTATCCAATATCAATTGATGATCTCTTATTCATTTATGGAGAAAATATGAAAGGTCCTTTATCAAATGAGGAATAGAACCTCTTAAGTGGCTTCTTTTTGTGGAAAAAAACAAAAAACAGTTGGGTATAATGGTATCAACTACTCCGATGTAATAGAGCTCTCACTCGCCTTATCCCATTTTCAATCCGACATCAGTCTTCACCGCTGTTAGCGCAACACCCGCCGTATTTTGCCAAGGAGTAATGGATATTTACTATCATTCATAAGTCATGTATCGCCCCATATGGAATAATAATGGGTGTAAGAGTAAAACAAAAGAACGAAATTATGATGGTGGTCAGTATGAATACCGAGGTAAATACAGAACTGCATTACAACCCTGAACTAGGAAATACCATAATTTAATGTATTATATTTAGACATGCATAGAATGTATTATTGAAATGTTATTTTTAAAAACACCTCAGATAATGTAAAGTCTCAATTTCCCCTTCAAGACTGCCTTTATAGGACTGGTGTATCCCCACACCTTTCACATGATCTTCCAAGATCCGCGGTGTGCGTATAATAGTAGTTTTATGTCCACACTCAGAGACACATTATTGATGGATTAAGAACCACCTTGTGCCATCCCATAATAACACTAAATAGTATATAAATGTAAGCCTAAATTATATTTTAAAATCAGATTGTGATAGCATGTTGTTCGCTATCAAAGGGTGGACTGTCGAAGCTGGATTATTGGCTGAGACAAGATCAGTTTAAAACTGAATCGCAGCGACACCATCTTGTGACTGGCCGCAAGATGCCATCTTGGAAATGAGATCGCAAGACGCCATTTTGCGAATGGCCGCCTAAGCGCCATTTTAGATAAACTCACACTTTAGTACATGTGGCGATATTACTATTAGCATCATGCAATTGCATCTGTGACCATCGCCATAAGTTACGGCGATTCATCATAAGCCCATTTCATGATCTTACGTAGTTTGGGTGCTCTGGATAAAGTGTGTATATTATTATAATTCCCCTAAAGGATATATTTCAGAAATGGCTGTACAGTATGTCAAAATTGGATTGCATTAGCTAAACAGAGCAAATGGCCACGTGACAACTAGCCTGTGTAGACAAGCTTCATGGACATATCGTCTGCTCTCACTCCAGGTGGCCCTGCTCGAATACAGCAAGAAGTTCATTTGTAGCACCTTACATTAGCAGGCTTCCTACAATAAAATACCTTCAAAGCCAAGAGTGTTATCTGAGGTTTGGGTCTTGTAGCTGTGCTAATTTGCATTTACACAAGAACCTGGGAGAACAAAGGACTGTACTTTTGAGCCTGGGAAGGGTGGGGGCTGCTGAGAGAGGGGGGCATGTGGAACTATAATGCTCAGCATTCCACACTGCTAGGTGTTCTCATACACACATTAATACGCACAATTGCGCTGTTAACTAGTCGCATATTAGCGAATGCATAAGATCCTGTATGAAAACGCTGTTTATTAGCTTCATGCGCATGCATCTGCCCCAAGTTAACTAGCGTCTTTACATCACACCCTACATACTTACACATTACATATTCACATAAAAGGTTTAGTAAGATTTAAAGTATAAGATTTAAGTTTGTTCATTTAGCATAAATGCTGTGAAATAAAGATTATTTGGTAACTAAGGTTTTATACATGATAAGTAAGCCGTGATTGGTATTGTACTGATGCGTACTATCTCAACTGTATTCCGGTACCATCGGTTTGGAGATCGCATCATGCATTCTCAACTTATGGACCGCAGAGACTTCAAGCAACAAAATGTACATAATATGAACAACTGTTAGGATGTTGCATGAGGCAGGAAACCAGAGACCCCCAGTTGTTAGAGGCTGGGTTGTGTCTATTTGAATCAACCTGTTAAATGCCTTGTAACATATGCCCTCTCCTTTAGGACCAGTGGTATTAGCAACAAACTTCTCTATTGTGTTGTTTATTTCTGGGGGGTATAAATATGTGTGCTCTGACCCTGGGTTCCTAGTCTTTGTGCTGAATGCTGATTGACGAGGGGTTTCTTGCTGATGCCTAACATCTGGACCAGAGAGCGTGTAACTGCTGTACTTTTACTTTAATAATACTTTGTGCTTTGGAACCACAGATTTTAGGTCTGGAGTCTTTATTTACTGTATGACTGCGTACGCAAATTAGCGTCATCCTTAGAGGTTTATAGGTAGGATATTAGACGGTATAAGCAGGGGTATATAGAGGTTCAAAGGCAGAATCCTTAATGTATGATTACATTCTTAAATAATAATACTATATAGATAATATTTATCTGTAATTATCATTCTTTCAGATTTGTTAAAATAAATGAGAGGTTTAGGCAGTGACTAAAAGCTCTACGCATATTAAAAAATTCTATTCTTAGTAAAATGTGTGCTTTAAACCTACTTCCCCCAATTAGCAAGTTCCTCCCGCAGAGCATCTTGGTAAAGGCCATCGAAGGGGAACTTTGAATGTCAGTTCTTGAATGAGTAGCTGTCCAATCATCTGCTCTCAACACAAGAGCCAGAAGAGTAGGTGTTCACAATTGTACTGTTAGCAGGAGATTGCCGTCTAGAGGCCATCACTGAGTTGTACCTGGTGTCCCATCATAGATCACAGAGTAATAAAATGATCAGTAAATATCTCAAACCCTCATTTACATCTCATGTACATTTCTAATGTTTCACTTCATTGGACAGTCCAGGCATTCAGTTTGTTAGCAGAGATTACATAGGCAAAGGATGCACAAACAGACACCTCAAAGATGAAAGTACTGCAAAAATACATGACAGAGCTAAAATATTCTTTGACGAAAATAATTTGCTACAAAACAAAAGGCACATGTAAGCATAACACACATCAAGAAATTATCTTATGGCAGACCATTTTACCACAGACATTGAAAAGATTCAATGTCTTGGCCAGATATAGTACTGGCCTAGAAGTAAAAACATTACACAACATAAAGCAAAACAGATAAGCAAAGAGGACTAGTCTCCATGGATATAAAGCAGGGGTGGGGAACCTTTTTTCTACCGTTGCCATTTTCATCTATATAACATTATTCGCGGACACGGTGCAGGCCACGCCTCCTTAGTGTGATGCTATATGGGACGAGGCCACAATCGCTAATGATTACAGCAATCCCGCGGGCATCCTGAAGATGCTCTGGGGAGCTGTAGGGGCAGTGGTGTGACCATCTGAAGCTTCCTAATGACGCTCCAGGCAGCACTGCTGAATAGATTCTGGCTGCAGGGTGCCATTCTAAGCACCCTGTAAGCAAGTTGAGGCTAACAGAAGCTCCGAGGGCCAGACAAAATTATTCCGGGGGCCTTATACGGCCCCCGGGCCTGAGGTTCCCCATCCCTGATATAAAGGATTAATCATTCTAATTTGACTATTTTATTTATATATTAACATTTATTTATGTAGCGCCAGTATATTCTGTTGCACTTTACAATTGGGAACAAAATTGTAACAGAACAGTAATAAAACAACACTGGATAATAAAAGACAGACAAATAGGACATAAGGTGCGCACACACGGGACGACTGCATGACGATCAGATAACAATAACGATCATTATCTGATCGTTCTGCATGTGTTGGATGATCGTTATCGAACATCTAACACATGCACTAACCTATAACGACCCGCGATTAACAATCGCAGGTCCCTATAGAGTAAACAAGCTAACATGGTCGATATCGACCATGTATGCCAATTTGCCCGGGCAACGGGTGATGGTCGTTAACGACCACTCGTACCCGCGCATCGACCATCGTTTGGTCGTTTGCAGGGTTCAGAAATTGGACGATTTGAACGATAACGATAGGATCTTTATCGTTGAAATCGTCCACTTTATCTGACCATATGTACGCAGCTTAACAGGGAAGACCCATCTTGGAGCTAATAATTATAAAGGAGCTGTCTGAGGTAAATTACTAAAGGAAGTCTTTCTGAGGATTTTTAAAGACTATATAGGGGGGTATTTATCTAAACTAGGATAGAGATAAAATTGTGAGAGATAAAGTACTAACCAATCAGCTTCCAATTTACATTTTGCAGGCTGTGTTTAAAAAATGATAGTTAGGAGCTGATTGGTTGGTAATGTATTTGTTGCACTTTTATCTCTTATAAAGCTTTGATAAATATCCCTCTATTTCAGAAGTTCTTGGTGAAGAGAAGTGTCTTGATTGCCTTGCAGTGACTTGTGTTTGGTAAACTACTACAGTGGTATGCAAGTTAATTGGGGTAAGGTACATTTTTATGTTTTATGTTTTTTTGTCAGGCTATAGAGAACAGTGCATGTATTCACTGGAAATAGTGTGGTCATGTTATTAGTTACACAGACCGTTGTCACTACTGATCAGATGGTTTAGTGAGACCCTCAGATCAGCTTTGCTGGGGATTGACCTGGGCCTTGTGGAGCACCAAAAATATGATCTTAATTATCTACAGGATTCTGAAGTAAAAGTTGTAACAGGATTTATGTAGGGGAACCTACGATAGGATCATTAACATGTGATCTCGACCCCTGAGATAGAGAGAAAGGGGGGGCACAGAGAGGGAGAGGATGCTTATCTGTCCACTGGGCCCAAAGCTGAAGATGAGGCAGACAGAAGGACAGGAAGCCTGGGCCCCTGGAAACAGCACATAGAGGGATCTATAACTGCAATAATAATTGCGGCACTGCCGCTATTACTAACGGTCCAACTCGCCAGGGATATTTTCATTTTTAATAAAAATATCCCGACTATGTACTATAGAGAACTCGCAGGGACAGCGGTTGCGGTAACCGCTGTCCCCGCGAGTTATATCCTCGGCATTTAGGATAAGGCTTTCACAGAAGTGAATATATATATATCGAAAGATCTCTCTCCTTCCCCATAGACAAAGACAAACAGTAGTTTACACCATCTGAAGATGGTGTAAACTACCAGTGCTAAACTCTGAAAAGCTTTGCTTTTTGGAGTCTAGTACATAGGGGTCAGATCGTAGCCCCTATCGATAATAAAGCACTTTGCCAGAGATTTATGTGAAATCTCCTTCATTGTGCTATTATTACATAGGATAGATACATAAAATTATGCTCCCGTTTTTACAAAATTTTATGTAAAAATCAGCTTGATACATATGCCCCAGAGTCTGTAAATGCAAGTACATCTATGTATTTATGTTTAAACAAAACACAGCAAAAAAAACAAGTTTTGTCCCTATAAATGTACACTCCACTGTATTCCTGACCCTTCTGCAGGTAGAAACAGTCTTCCGGAAGAGTTTGCAGGATTGCAAGGATGATTTCTTCCAAGAACTATGCACTAAAGAAGATTTTAGAAGGTGAAATAGTCCTTTTGTGAGCTACCAATAACACAAGAGTCTAGCTGATAACTACTATACAAGGAGGAACACTCTTCCAGACTATTACAGAATAAAGATGTCTACAGTATTTCTGAAGAAAAGAGCAAGGGTTTATCAAAAGTAGGAAGGAATAATAATACAATAAACTACTAGTGAGGCAAGAGATTTATTCAGAGTGAGACGTAAATGCAATGTGTAAAGTTGTTTGACTAATTGCTGCATGCATTTGGATGGCAGGGAGCGAGGCTGGAATGGGCGTAAAGGCAGTAGGTGTGCAGTCATGGACAGTGGGAGTGCAGTCGCGGTCAAAGTACAGCAATTATGTGGTGCGGGCATGTAATTGTGAAGTGTAAAGGTGGGTACACACCTAGCAGATATATCTGCAGATTGAGTGATCTGCAGATACAGTCAGGTGCATAAATATTGGGACATTGACAGAATTTTCATATTTTGGCCTCTATTCACCACCACAATGGCTTTGAAATGAAACAAACAAGATGTGCTTTAACTGCAGACTTTCAGATTTAATTTGAGGGTAATTACATCCAAATCAGCTGAACGGTGTAGGAATTACAACGGTTTCTATATGTGCCTCCCACTTTTTAAGGGGCCAAAAGTAATGGGACAAACTAAACAATCCTAAATCTAACTTTCACTTTTTAATACTTTGTTGCAAATCCTTTGCAGGCAATTACAGCCTGAAGTCTGGAACACATAGACATCACCAGACGTTGGGTTTCATCCCTGGTGATGCTCTGCTGCAAATGTCTTCAGTTCCTGCTTGTTCTTGGGGCATTTTCCCTTCAGTTTTGTCTTCATCAAGTGAAATGCATGCTCAATCGGATTCAGGTCAGGGGATTGACTTGGCCATTGCATAACATTCCACTTTTTAGCCTTAAAAAACTCTTTGGTTGCTTTTGGAGTATGCTTCGGGTCATTGTCCATCTGCACTGTGAAGCGCCGTCCAATGAGTTCTGAAGCATTTGACTGAATATGAGCATATAATATTGCCCAAAACACTTCAGTATTCATTCTGCTGCTTTTGTCAGCAGTCACATCATCAATAAATACAAGGGAACCAGTTCCATTGGCAGCCATACATGCCCACGCCATGACACTACCACCACCATGCTTCACTGATGAGGTGGTATGTTTTGGATCATGAGCAGTTCCTTTCCTTCTCCATACTCTTCTCTTCCCATCACTCTAGCACAAGTTGATCTTTGTCTCATCTGTCCATAGGATGTTGTTTCAGAACTGTAATGGCTCTTTTAGATGTTGTTTGGCAAACTCTAATCTGGTCTTCCTGTTTTTGTGGCTCATCAATGGTTTATATCTTGTGGTGAACCCTCTATATTCACTCTTGTGAAGTCTTCTCTTGATTGTTGACTTTGACACATATACACCTACCTCCTGGAGAGTGTTCTTGATTTGGCCAACTGTTGTGAAGGGGTTTTTCTTCACCAGGGAAAAAATTCTTCTGTCATCTACCACAGTTGTTTTCCGTTGTCTTCCGGGCCTTTTGGTGTTGCTGAGCTCTCTGATGCGTTCTTTCTTTTTAAGAATGTTCCCAACAGTTGATTTGGCCACACCTAATGTTTTTGCTATCTCTCTGATGGGTTTGTTTTGATTTTTCAGCCTAATGATGGCTTGCTTCACTGTGACAGCTCTTTGGATCTCATATTGAGAGTCGACAGCAACTGATTCCAAATGCAAATGTCACACCTAGAATCAACTCCAGACCTTTTACCTGCTTAATTGATAATGAAATAACGAAATAGCCCACACCTGTCCATGAAATAGCTTTTGAGTTGATAGTCCCATTACTTTTGGCCCCTTAAAAAGTGGGAGGCACATATATAAACCGTTGTAATTCCTACACTGTTCACCTGATTTGGATGTAATTATCCTCAAATTAAATCTGAAAGTCTGCAGGTAAGGAACATCTTGTTTGTTTCATTTCAAAACCATTGTGGTGGTGAATAGAGGCCAAAATATGAAAATTCTGTCAATGTCCCAATATTTATATGCATTATGGCTTTTCACTTACTTGCAACTCTGAATAAGGCCCTTAGTGACTAAAGAAAGAGTAATATGTAAAGAGAAATATGTTTTTCTATTAAATAGGGAGGAAGAGCCTTCCTGTAGACTATGCAGTTAGGATGTCTCTCTGGAAATTAGGAAGAGTATTTCTGAAGCAAAAAAGGCTGTGTCTCAAACAATTATGCATGGAAAAGTCTTGTTGAAACTCCGCTAGGAACAATAAGCTATTTGAAACTTATATTACGCAGAAGGTGTATCTTTATGATGTCATGCTAGGAGAAAAAAAGAGTATTTCTGAAGTTTGCGGTCAGCATCTAGAAGTAAATATACTTGTTATATCAGCAGACACCGCAAAACACTCAGCTACCAGGTACTGCAGTTGGAAAATATCTGCCAGTAAACCACAGACTTCACCAGACATTAGCACCAAGAACAATTTTATTAATGAAGTTGCTGAACAGTCTGTACTTTGTTTTTGATATTCATTAAATGAGGAAATATTGGATCAGGTCAACTACTGTATTGTCACATTACTTATTTAATATATTTTTAAACTTTGTCTACCCAACCTTGACATATACTGTGCCAGGATAATTGTCTATTTCCATTTTCTTTCTCATTGACAGCTGCAGTTTCTCGGTAAGAGATTAAATCTGCAGCACGCATAATGCTCCTATTATAGTGGTTGACTTTTAAACGGAAAACTATTGAATCGCAAATTTACTATAGTGAAATACTCTTAAAAACCCTTTGAAGAAAGATCATAAATCAGGGAGCATGCTCTACTTTAAGCCTTTCAATAATTAAAAGAACATTATGAATGCAGGCACAATAAATCATCTAATCTCGCTTCTTGGGTACAAAACAAGATAAAGATATACCAAAAAGAAAGGCGGCTGACTTTTTTCACAAAGTTTATCTAAAATATTAAATGATAGCAATCTTCAAACTGTCTGTTCTACACAATCACAGTGATAGATTACCACATCAAACAGTTAGCTCCTGCACATACGATAAAATAAACTAGATGTGTCAAGCTGGGTACACACCTATACAATCGTCGGGCCGTTCTTTCGATAGCGATAGAACGGCTGTTGGGTTGTATAGGTGTGTACGCTGTCCTGATGCAGGCGCGTTAGCTGACAAACAGCTTATGACGCTCCTGCAACGGCCGGGATCGGGTGGTCGAATCCCATGTCCTGTTTAATATTTATAGGGCCTACCACCCATAGAGGTCAGTACACACTGTGCTATATCTGCACAGTGTGTACGCGGCACACAGGCAGCTGAGAGGGGGTCACACTGGGAACAAACTGCACGGCTGATCGGGAGAGTTTTACCCGATCAGCCACTGATTGTACTCACCTTAAGACACGGAGGTAAGTTATTCCCCAATGAAACTGCAACAACTTCACTTAACCACACCTGGAGAGATTGAGACAGCTAATTTGGTCATTTTAGGCCAAACACAGCCCAAGGAGCTATGTAAGTGGCCCAAAAGTACACAAAATAACATCCAATGTCAGCGTGGTTGGTGCTACCTGAATATGCTAATGACAACAACATCCCGGTGTATGTATAATGATTAGGCACCCACAATAATTTGGCCCCCGTGCCATCCATCTGCTGCCTGAAATCTGAATCCAACCAATATGGTCATGCAAGCATGTGCTAAATATTCAGAATAGCTGTTTATAGTAGCAACACTGAATGTTTTACCTCAGTAATGTACCATACCGAGGTACCTCTGAGGCACCTAATTTGCGAGGGTTTTCTCACTAATTTTCACGCAGGCACATCTGTATTTGACCCAGTGGGGATTGAGCAAAGGGCTATATTTACAAATCAACGTCTTTGTAATTTAAAGCGGACTAACATTCAGCATAAAGCATGGCGTGCTTTACACTGAATGTTAGTGCCGCTTTAAATTAGGGATGTGCAGGCTCGGATTAGTTCGACAAAAGTCCAGGAATGATGATGTTTGTCCATGAAAGATGATGTTTTGCCTCTTTCTGAGTCCCGTATTTTGGAGGGAAAAAAACTAACCTGGCGTGCAAAACCGAACTAATCTGAGCATGCACATCCCTACTTTAAATTGTCAGCATCAACCCACCAAGAAGTTACAAAAGCCACCACTTCGTAAATATAGCCCAAAATCACTGTCAGCTCACTGGTCCCCATTGCAGGTATAACTAGCACAATTCTGAGATGCTTGTTAAATTGGCTGGCCCTGCAGGAAAAATCAGTGATAGTTCTGTGGTTTACCTCTTGGCAAATTGTGAGAAGCTGAGATAAGCCTATTTTCTGGCCGAAAAAAAGCTGCAGGAAGGGCTTATGTCAGCTTCATAAATAGGCACCTCAAGCAGCACAAAATCTGAAACACAAATTACTTTGTTGTAGAAAGGGTTATTATTTTAATCAAGTGTATATGTCTGCACAGTGTGCATGTCAAGCTTCACTAATATATTTGATACTGTAGAAGTTAAATTGTAATCTTATAGAAAACACACCAATAGATCAATTTATTGCGTATAGAGGATTACAGAAATAAATTGCATGAATTTAGCTATGCAAACAGTATATTTAGTTTATAATATCTTAAATGATGTAATGATAACTGAATGTTAACATATACATTTATAACCATATCGGGTAGACATGCATATTTTCCGGCCAGGTGCCATTTCTGTGAATAACAATATAACTAATAAAACTAAATGAAGCAGCAGATGTGTACAAATATGTCCGCAGTACTATATTTTATACTTGGTTTGTATATACCATACACTTAGAGGCTCGCAGTTATAATTTTTATTCAAGAGTTCAGACGCTCGGAAAATGGGCCATCGAACACATTTGTATAAATGATAATGGCTACTAACTGGACTGATATGCTCACCGCACATGCAGGTATATACATACTTGCCAACTCTCCCTGAATGTCAAAGAGACTATCTGATATAGTAGCAATCTCCTTGACTGTCTGAAGAGTCTAGCAATCTCCCTGATTGCACCTTACCTCCATTATGAAGCTGTTATATATAAAAATAAAAACACAGAGATATATACAAAATGGGATCGTTTCCCTGCGTTGGTTATAAGGCACAATGATCCCTACGGCTACATGCATTTTCTGAAAAGTATCAGTGTGTTTTCATCAACAAATAGATCTTACTCACTGTTTGGGGCTTGTTTACATTTTGGATGTAAGTGAAGTTTATGGCACGCCTCTCAGCAGTACACGTCCACTTTAACGCCACACTCATAGATGTTGCTTTCACAATCTCCTTGAAAAGCTTTTTCAAGAGTAGACAAATATGGGCATATATCCCACACTACTAAGCTAAAACCTTATTGTTAGAGACCACACAGAGCTGGATTAAGGCTTTCGGGGGCCGATGGCACTTTAGCCTTGGATCCCTAAAGGGCAACATTTGGGATACAGGGATCAAATCCTCATGTGCAAGCCTTGGGCAAGCACACAAAAAAGGGGGCGTGGTCACACATCACGCACCCATTTCATTTCATGCTGGTGGCATGCACGTGGCTTCCCAAGCTGCTGGGCTACCTTCCCTACCTTTCCTCCAGCCCACGTGTGGGACATTACCTGAAAACAAGATTGTCTCACCAAAATCGTGATGGTTTGAGGGTATGCATACATATATAGTCATACACGTATAAATACATACTGTCAAACACAGTCACACACATATACACATAGATATATACTCACACATATACATATCCATATAGTCACATACATATATACCTTTAGTCTCACACATATACACATACATATATAGTCACACATATATATCCCAAACTACACAAAGATGCCAACTCCCCCCAGGCAGACCAATTATAGCTGCCAGAGATTCACTATATTATGGGATTTCGCAATTCCTAGACTTTTATCTTCAGCCATTACTCAATTCTAAATCATCCTTTTTAAAAGATACCACTGCGTTCATTTTAAGACTACAGAATTTGTCACCTCTACCGTTTCATCATTTACTGTGTACTATTGATGTATGCAGCCTGTATACTAGCATACCGCACAAGGAGGGGATACAGGCGACTAAAAGCTTCATTAACAACCATTCGCTATACACAGGCCCAGATGCCAATTTTTTGGCCACTTTGCTGGAACTTACGCTGACCAGGAACTATTTCCTTTTTGACAGCAAGTTCTACTCCCAATGAACTGGATGTGCCATGGGTTCATGCGTGGCACCCAGATTCGCCAACATCTATATGTTTGGAGTAGAAGAAGAATTCTTCTTCTCGGATCCCAATGTTGTTCAATTCATTAGTGGTTATTTGAGATATATAGATGACATTGGGGAAAATCCAAAATAATCTGAACCCGCTCATCTCTAATCCAAACACAGGTATAATGCTACTTAGAGCATTTTAACTGTGCAGGTCTTATAACTTAAAAATGCTGGTACAGATGTGTCCTCATACACTGAGTGTCTTTATGCCACATGGCTAAGAGAGGCGCTCCGAGTAGAGTACATTATCTTATTTCTCTTTAAATTTAGCATTTTTAACTGTACAGGAATTGGTTTTACACACAAGCAAAGTCGCAGATAAAGCACAGCAGAACTTGGCGTGAATAAAACACATGGCCGCTCACATCAGAGCCCTTTTTACACAGGTTTAGACTCAGTGTGGTCAGTGTACACTAGCAAGGCAATTCTGTCACTCTCAGTTGTTTTAGCTATGCAAATAAGATGCACAGTTTGAGTGAAAAAGTCGCACAGGACCTGGTGAGCCAAAAGGGGCTATTTCCCAAAATTGAAGTAAAAAAAGGGACACATCTGTAAGCAAGGATGGACTGGGGCTCCAGACCAGCCCTCACATTAATCTCTGCACACGCCATTCATGCGCGCATTCATGCAAAGGAAGCGTGGCCTCGCAGCACGGGGTGTGACCTCAAGGACTGCCCCCATCTCTCAGTATCCCGGCCGAGCAGTGCGCCAGGAGCCGGAGATGCTCGGCCAGGTTTCAGTTCGAACAGGCCCATCAGGTCATCAGCCCTTCTAGCATTTGCCAGAAGTGCCATATGGCCAGTTCGGCCCTGTCTGTAAGTAGCATTAGACCTGTGTCAGGATCCCGACACTGTCAACATACTCACTGTGGACATAGTGATTGTCAACATGCAGACCACATACCATGGTAAATAAACTAAACTTTGCCATCCCCTGCACACTGTAGGACTCCGGAACCATAAAGTTTCATTACCACCTAGGAAACAAAGCTACCCATACTACTTGCTGGAGCATCCATTCTTCTTAGGGCTTCTGTAGAAATATTTTTTTTCTGTAACCACTGCTAAGGATTGGGTGTGTGCACAGATGGATCAATCACAAGAGACTGCGGCTTAAAATCGGTCTTTATGCTCAACCACCTTCCCCTGGCTTTTGGCCATGAAAAAAAATAATATTTTCCTAGGTACTAGTACAGCTTTAAACAGAGTTTTGAATTAAATGTCCATATTAGTACCTTAGTCTTGTCAGACGTATAGTGGACCTTCAACCACTAGAGGAATGTTTGAATCTGACCTACTTATGAAATCAGCAGTGGAAATGCATGTGCAAGGATGTGCTAGACTATACTATCTTGTTAATCATCTAGAAAGTACGTCAGCAGAGATTTAACTGAATGACTTTCTAAAAATACCAAACGACACAATACATTTAGTTGTTTCAACTGCTGGGTAACATAGCAGTAAAACTCCTACGTGAGAAATTGCACAGTTTTTTTCCATGCAATTTTTTGGTAAAGGAAAAATAGACTATGCCATCTGGAGTAAAATCATCATTATATAAACTATTACAGATCATTGTATCTCTCAAATCGCCCAGGTGTTAGAGAGAAATTATCTGTAAGCACTTATTTTACATGCGCTGTCTGTGCAGAATATTGTGCCTCGTCACACAACTGCGATAAAGACATTTATGTTTCTATTACGGTTAAAACATATATTTCTCTATGTAGATAAGTTTTGTTTAAAAAATGTTCTTTCCCTCTTCACTTCTGACAAATAGTCTGAAATATTCTTTCATATAACTTAAGATAACAGAGAACATGACTTTTTAGACAACACAAAATGTGGTTATGGAAATCATACAGTAGTTAATTTAATGTTTAAATTTTTTTTGCTACATGGTGTTCATAAACCTTATATTTTTCCCAGTAAACATTCATTCATGCGTTACGGGAATCTAGCTTGAAAATCATTAGCATGTGGTGTGCACAACTGCTAATTTAGGTTGTGTATACTAATGCCACCGCTGCTGTGAATTTGTATGCAGTAGCTGTGTGAAAATATGCAAATGTTGCAGCCACCAGGATTTGTATTGAGACGGCCACTGGCGGCTTCACAGATGCAGCATTGGTCGCAGATCTATGGATGTGCAGAATGGACGTGGGAACTGAAAATTTTTGCAACATGTCTAGTGCTTCAGCCTCATTTTGGCAACAATGCTAACGTTCTACATAAAACATACCATACCCATATACTATACACATATACTATAAACAATGAATTCCTTCCTCATTTAAACTTACATCAGTGGATTTTTATAACCTAAGCTAATTTTGCCTAGTTGAATAATATCTTTTATTTTTAAGGCACCATATGGTTTCTGCAGCACTATAATGGGGATATACAAGCGGGGAATTTAAAGTGGCCCTGGAAATTGTTTTGGAAGTGTTCTTAAATAGGTGGGACCAAATCAATAGTGGGATTAGCATACAATTATGGGGCCCTCCACACACTGCCCTCAGCCACATCCCCATAATAAACCATTTTTTAAAATCTTTTAACATTGCCGCGCCCGCAATTAGGCCCGCCCCTCCCGCAATTTGGCTCCACCCCCTTTTCAAACTGACTGGGCACACATGTTCCTACCTCCTTTATCGGCTCCTTTTTCCGCCCACACACAAGGCGGTCGGGGCCCGGGACCTGCTTCCTCTGCTCTGGTCAGTGGGCGCAGTGAGCACCATGGAGCGAGCATGAGCAGCACACTGCAGCCAGAAGGTAGGGGGTGCCTGGGTGATGGTAGTGTAGGTGGGGGTGTCTTGGTGCTGCTAGTGCAGTAGGGGGGTGCCTGGGTGTTGTTAGTATAGCAGGGGGGTGTCTGGGTGCTGGTAGTGTAGTAGGGAGGTGCTTGGGTGATGGTAGTGTAGGAGGGGGGTGCCTGGGTGATGGTAGTGTAGGAGGGGGTTGCCTGGGTGATGGTAGTATAGGTGGGAAGGCCTGGGTGATGGTAGTGTAGGAGGGGGGTGTATGGGTGATGGTAGTACAGTAGGGTGGTGCCTGGGTGATGGTAGTATAGTAGGGGGTGCCTAGGTGCTGGCAGTATAGGAGGGGATTCCTGGGTGATGGTAGTGTAGGAGGGGGTTGTCTGGGTGATGGTAGTGCAGGAGGGGGGTGTCTGGGTGATGGTAGTGCAGGACGGGGGTGCATGGGTGATGGTAGTATAGTAGGGGGGTGTCTGGGTGCTGGTAGTGTAGGAGGGGGTGCCTAGGTGCTGGTAGTATAGGAGGGGATGCCTGGGTGATGGTAGTGTATGTGAAGAGTGTCTGGGTGTTGGCAGTGTTTGGAGGAATATGTGAGTGCTGTTGGGGTGATGATAGTAAATAAAGGGTTATGCCTGGGTGCTGCTATGGTGTTGGTAGTAAATAAGGGGTTGTCTAGGTGCAGCAGATGTATTAGTAGTACATGACGGTGGGTGCTGCAGGGGTGCTGATAGTGAATGATGAGGGTTGTGTCTGGACTGTGTGTTGGTGATGAATGTAAGAAGGTGATTGCGTGCCGCTGGGATGTCGGGGTGTCGTTGGTGCATTACAGTGGAGAGAAGTAATTGGTGAATGAGGGGAGTGTCTGGGTATATACAGTATGTGTGTTAAAAGAAAAAAAATATATATATACCCGATAGGTGTCGGTATCCTAACCCTGATGGGATGCCAGCA
Organism: Taudactylus pleione; assembly: GCA_031769625.1. Lineage (NCBI taxonomy): Eukaryota > Metazoa > Chordata > Amphibia > Anura > Myobatrachidae > Taudactylus > Taudactylus pleione. Next base: position 17,732,203 of record JAUIMM010000255.1, on the reverse strand, counting down.
TCGGGATTGTGACCGCCGGGATACCAAGCATCGGAATCTCGTACCCAACCCCTGCAGAATATATGGTTCGTCTGGGTGGAAACTTTTACACTCTGTTCCTGATCTGTCATTGCACTCCTTTCTACTCTCATTGCTGCCTCTGAAGTGTGATGACGTAAGCCTTGTCTCACAAGACTTAGGGATCAGTCCAATTAGTCGAGAAGTGTGCAAGTTGCCATTGCCATGGCATTGAAACCCTGGCAACTCTTGCACCCTTCGCGGGCCGCTCTCATCCCGAGTCCCCTCATTTTTGCTCGCAGTGCAGTTTTGCAATGCAATGCAGTTCAGGCTGCCATAAAGCGCAGCAATATGACTTGCACCTGCAATGGATTTGTGGCTAATTGCATTGACCTCTAAGAGCCTCATTCGGAGGTGGACACAGACACAGCCGCATCTTTTGCCGCAGTTGCGTCTGCGTCTTTATGCTAATGCCGCGTCTGATTTTCAAATAACTGAGACGCCCACTTGCAGTATCTAAGGACAGTGGATTTCCATCACGGACGGACCTGAGGCCCCGCCGGGCCCTTGAGGACCCCGGTAATTAGTAATATCCCTCTCCCTTGGCGCACCTTGTTACCTTGTAGAATGTCCACTAAATTTCACAGACAACTAGGACCCATTCGTGGTACAACGCAGACGCATGCGCAGGTTTATAACATTGGCTGTTTGTGTGCAATTTCGACTCTGCGTCCACCTCTGAATCAGGTCAGGGGAGGCTGTAAGGATGGGTAGGTAGCAGAGTGACTGCCTTTTAAACTCACTCCTGACATCGCTATATGGGCCGCCCCATTTTGAATAGGGCCAGTCCCCAGGGAAGCCGGAGTGGAGGCAGCCCTGCGGCCACACCATTGTCATCAACCTCAGCTGCTAAGTAAAGCAAAATAAAATTAAACAAAAATCAGAATGTCTTTAAAATAAAATAAATAAGCCGGCTTCCAAGCAGCCCCATCAAACCATCGGCCCACCGGGAAACTTCCTGCCAAATCCTATGGCCACACCTGTTAATTATTGAATTGAGGTGTTTCAATCATACCCGTTGCCAACCTAGCCATGCAATCTCCATTTGCAAACAGTTGTGATACAAAATGGGTTATTCTGAAGAGCTAAGTGACTTCATGCGTGGTACTGTGCTAGGATGCCACCTTTGCAATAAGATGGTTTGTGAAATTTCATCCCTGCTGGATATTCCACGGTCAACTGTATGTGATATTATTAGAAAGTGGAAGCCTTTAGGAACAACAGCAACACGAAACGGAAGACCACGTAAAATCACAGAACGGCTAAGGCGCATAAAAGTCACCAACGCTCTGCTGATTCTATAGCTGAAGAGTTCCAAGATTCTACTGGCATTAATGTAAGCACAAAAACTGTGCGGCGGGAGCTTAATGGAATGAGTTTCCATGGCAGAGCAGCTGCATGCAAGCCTTTCATCACCAAGTCCAATGCCAAGCGTCGGATAGAGTGGTGTAAAGCACACCGACACTGGACTGTGGAGCAATGGAAACATGTTCTGTGGAGTGACGAATCATGGTTCTCTGTTTGGCAGTCAGATGGGCGAGTCTGGGTTTGGTGGATGCCAGGAAAACATTACCTGCCTGACTGCATTGTCAAAGTCAGAAATATTAAATACACTCATATCCCATTCTTTAACATTAACTGGCATATTCTCATGGCATATTTCAAAAAGCCATAACCTGTGTGTATTTCTGTGATCTATACACATACATCACTTTCTTCAAAGGAACCTTATTCCATTCTATTGACACCATGTTGTTAAGTAACAAATTCCAAGGTTTTCGTAAACAATAAAGCTTGTTGACACCCCCAGCAGACAGGGTGTCATAAAAGGTGGTATTTCTATTCATTAATAATCCTCCTTTACTTGGTTGTGTTTGATTTGTAAATAAGCTTGTCATGCCTGGGATCCACCATAATATATGGCTTTTTATCTGCTGATATCATGGCTCCTCTTTTGACCCATACTGGACAATAGACATGTCAGTTTATAATTACCAAAGGTACAATTCTTTAATCCTGATTAAGAACTGTAGGCATACGCCTACGCATACCACTATCTGTGTGCATTTTTAAGTGATCTAAGCAGGAAAAAACCTGTCTCTTATACAATGATCCATAGTCTCATTGTGAAACAAATAAATCTACATGCATGCTACTAAACAGTTAACTTATACAGTATGTTCACACCTATTTAATTTATTTATTTATTTGAAAAAAAAAATATATATATATATACATACAGTATATCTAAAATAACAATTAATTAATGTTTTAGTTATGGCAATGTCTCTCATCCTCATATTCCTAAAATATATTCCTAAAATATATTTAATTTTAAAAATGATTACCAGCTAGCTGCGGTGCCAGTTCCCCCCTTGTGGCTGTGAGAGATTAATTTGATTGGCCACACATTAATCAATTGTTCCCAATGCATTTTGAGGCATTCTCCAAACCAAACTTTCCTTTCATAATCATTATCTTATTCTATTGTAGTTTTAGCATATATATATATAAATATATATATATATATATATATAAATGAATTAGACATTTATATTAGAATTAATAATGTCCAATGTATTATATATATCCTGGCTTTCATGGCTCACACAATACAAACCTGCCTCCTACCCAATAACTTACACATAGTAGTCACACATATAACCAATGGTTTACACAAAAATACAAATATATCTATTAAAGAAAAACAGTATATAGTCCAGGGATGGAACCACATATTAACATTGTGTTTGGGGTCATAATGTACAGAATTGTGTTAGCAGTAATCCGGTGTTTGCGAACAGATTGTCGCACATTGCGGCAAGCAGATATTAGCAATGCCGGATTTATGTTTAATATCGCATATAACAATGGTTGATTTGAACTAGCTTTTGGATGGAACCCAGAGGTGAACTCCTGTAACAGCATCCTGAGCCTAGGCATCGCCCCCTGTTTGAACCAAACAAAAAACCCTAGTGAACTGGAAACATCCCGCCCCTGGACCAATGGAAGAAGACACAGCTTACTATTATACTCACCCATAATTTAACTGTATAAATTAGGCTCCCCTGATCCAGGAAGCAGTAGTTGTATTCTACCAGTCATCTGGTGACGACTGTACTCTGGATACAGGGAGCGCATGCGAACGTATGTATACTAGTTTGTAACTCTGACCTTTTTTCTTGAACTATATTGTACCACTGTATGACTTGTAATAATAATGTTACATATACTTTCAATACAATATTTACTTTTGGGCATTGGACCACAAAAACTGGTGTGTGTTTTCACTTGCTTTCACATAAGGTTATTATACTGTGATATATTGCACTGTAATTCATATTGTATTTTTGATATAAAGATAGCGATTATTATGCATACTAGTGGTGTTACAATAAGGGAAGGTATTGCGTATGCATCACACGTTGCGTGCACTGTGCATACACATTTTCATATTGCCATACACAAGGTGCGTCCACATGGCGTCAACAGCTGTAGTGAGATTTAAAGTAGGATTCCACAGCATTGTTCCAACTGTGAAGTTTGATGGAGGGATGATAATGGTATGGGGCCATTTTTCAGGGTTTGGGCTAGGCCCCTTATATCCAGTGAAGGGCAATCTTAATGCTTCAGCATACCAAGACATTTTGGACAATACTATGCTTCCGCCTTTGTGGCAACAGTTTGGGGCAGGCCCTTTTCTATTCCAAAAGGACTGTGCCTGAGTGCACAAAGCAAGAACTATAAAGACATGGTTTGATGAGTTCGGTGTGAAAGAACTTGACTGGCCTGCACACAGCAGAAACCTCAACCCCATCAAGCACCTTTGGATGAACTGGAACAGAGATTGCGAGCCAGGCCACAGAAACACTCCAAAAACTTCGGGAAAGCCATCCAAGAAGAGTGAAAGCTGTTATAAGGGGAACCAACTCAATATTAAAGTATATGTATTTGAATACAATGGCATTACAGTCCCTGTTGGTGTAATGGTTAGGCGTCCGAATACTTTTGTCCATATAGTGTATCAAATATATAGTAAATGTAAATTGACACAGCATTGGAACACTCAGACCAAGTAAACAACAAACTAGGAAGGATGTGGACAGGAAGCGAGGGTTGGGTAATTCACTGTGCCTTGAAAGCAAGTGTCGATGAGTCACAGGGAGTGGAAGGCAGTTTAGTACCCAATAGTAACCAGCAAAGCAAAGAGGACTAGGAGACAAGAGACAGAGAACACTGGAAGCAGGGACAGTACTGGGGATGAACATGAGAAAGGAGGGTTCTTGTGCGAGCTTACATGCCAAGAGGCAGGTGAAACTGGTTGATAAAAGAAAATAAGCTGGAGATATACTTTATTAAGAAACAGCTGCCTTTTCACCACTGGTTCCATTGACTTGCATAGGCTACTGTGCTTAATACATACAGCCCTAATACATACAGCTTCAGGTCATACTGTATTTGAACAGGAGTCTGAAGAAGGGAATTTTTGTCCTGATTTCACTAGAATTAGGCAATATAGAAACTGGCATTGCAGTTTAATGGGATCACTGCTTTAAAATGAAAAGTAGATGGAGGTAGATAAATTAACTGTTGAGAATTAAGGAAATCGAGAGATTTTTCCGTCGTTCCTTACTACGTTCTGATGTGTACCCACAGTATGATATGTCAGTTTGACAGGCCGATATATCGTCCTGGTACACATCGTCCAGTGTGTACCCACACTAACTGGAAGTTTTCAGACCACCCAGCAGGTCACATGAACCAGATCACCCAGCAGGTGCACAGGAACTGTTCACCAACTGTTACATTTTCCAGAGCACAATGGTGATAGCATTGTAAATTGCATGAGGACGATTTTGCCACGTAACTCCAAAACGAAGCAACTAATTACAACACCAATATTTTTCTGCAAATCTACGGACCAAGGGCCTGATTCAGAGTTGGGAATAGATTAAGATAAAGCAAGTAACTGTGCATCTTGGGAAAACCATGCTGCACTGCAGGTGGGGCAGATTTAAAATGTTCAGAGAGATTTAGACTGAGAGGGGTGTGTCCAAACTAGAAAAAGGGCAGCTGATGCACTATTATTCTGAGACAGGTACACTACAACCAATGTAAAGCTAGGTACACTGTATCTAATTATCGCTCCTGCAATGCTCAGATCAGGGGAAAGAGAAAGCTTGTGCTGCACATGCTCTATCATTTCTGCCATCCCAATCCCATTTAAGAGATGAATGTAAATAACACGATGAGAAAGAAATTGCACAGTGTGTATGGGTGCACACCGATTCGATATTCACTGCGTTGGATCTGAGCATTTACCGGATCAGCAGCACCCATGGGTAGTGTAGTGTGTGCCTAGATTAATTCAGCTTCCCAGATGAAAAGTAACCAAATTATCCAGTAAAAGTTACATTTAACTGTGTTATTTAATGCAGTAAAAAATATATGTTCAAATAGAAGTCTATCGAGTTTTTAGATAGTTGGGACTTTCTCCTTATTGGGCGCCACCACAATAACATCAACTGATTTAGGGAGACAGAAGTTGTATGTACAGAATAAATTCTTCCCTTCATGCACAGCACTATCACTATTTACTGTATATAGAAAACTATTTTTTAGAACTTGGATGGCAAAGGAAGAAACATAAACCTTGCAGCCTATGAAATCACTAAGGGTGCCACAAACCACCTAAAAACAAATAGCAGAAACAAAAGTAAAATACTGATGCGGTGGTCAGCAAAGCACACAGAGACAAAGACCAAGCAAACTTAAGATAATCATAATTATATAGGTTGGTTGCAAATACATAATTCTGGTTTGGTTTCTTTCTTTTTTGTTCCCCTAGGTTCCCAGAATCGTGATCTCCCCCAGTCAAGTTAAATAAAAATTAAAACAAACAAAAATAACATAGTGTAGAATATAAGTGAAATATTAGCACCCAAGAGAACTATATAAACCCTTACTAAAGGTAATATTTTTCTAAAGCAGTAGATCATTTGTAGAATATAGCATCCAGAATTCTATAACCACAGTGGTTTGGCAGGCAACTGAGCTGGAGGTAAATTCATGTCCATTCCATGCAATATGCTGTAGCCCTGATAGGACTATCAGTTTATAGAAATTATTCTGAGAAATTAGCTCTGCGGGAAGCCGAGAAACAGCTGAGGCAGAGACCGTCTGCATATAAAAGGAACATTTATACTGAAAATGCCTCTCATATGCATTTTTTAAAATACATTATTTTTCCACTTCTATATACATATATCAATTTAATGGTTTGTTATAGCAAAGTAAAATTGAGTTTCCCATATAAACGTTGTTCACACACAAAACTTTTTGCAGCAAAATTATGGTGGCATTTTTATGACCATATAGTTTGTGACTGCTACTATTTATACATTTCAACAAAATCAATATGGCAGTACTCACATTTTGACAATGAGGAACATATATCTTGGTACACAGAAACCGGTGTAGTAACCTAATATTCAATGGCCCTCATTCAGAGCCGCACGTTAACAACAGTACGCTCGTTGCGTTCCGATGTTGACTAACCGCGCATGCGTCGGTGTTACACTGCGCATGTGCGTACGGCAGATTGCGAGTTTTTTTTCTCTCATTCCTAAAATAGCGTACAGGAAGTGACATGTCAAATGTGATTGACAGAACAGGGCGTTTTTGGGTGTTGACGGGGGTGGAGATGAAAAAACGCAGGCGTGGTGAGGCGTTTTTGGGGCGTACATACATTAGCAGATGCGAACGTCAAATGTGTTCGGACCGTCTCATACGTCACTGGAACATCCGCTTTCCCTTCAAAATGCTCGCACAGCTTAGAGTCAGGATTACTCGACCACATTGGCGATGGCCTTCTCCTCCGTGCCGGGACTCAACGATGGTGCTGCGATTAATCGCGGCTGGTCAGTAAAGTAATTAGTGTTGGATTGAAAACCGGCTTGGTATGTGTTTGGAAAGCAGTTTATTGGGATAGCACAAAAGCATACGCAGGTGGAAATCAGAGCTGCTAATGTCATGATTACACAATCAATTAGCGTACATTTTTGGTGTTTTATTTTGGCCACAATTTGTTGGTTATGGCCTATTGTAACAATAATGTCATCATGTTTTAATTAGCTCCCCTTTTTTTTGGTTTACTGTGGAATTTGCATCGCTATGTGATTTTTTAAACGTTCCTTAAAGAGGCCTTTTTTTTTTTTTAAGAGGGTCAGTTTTTGCCTTTAGGGCCAGGATTAAATGTAACCCATTTGTACAATAATGTCACAATACAATGTCAGTTTTTGGTTTTAAATTTATTGTTTAAACACAAACAAATTGGCCTAATATTTTGTTGGCTTTTTTTTGTGGCAAAGATATTTGTTAAAAAAAAAAAAAAAGCCATAACTGGTAACATAAACGTAAATACCAAATTTAAAAAAATTTCACAAGAAAGGAGAGGGAAGTTTTGACCAGAAAGGAATATGAGCCAAGCACAGAAGGAGTGTGGGAAAAGTCGCCATTGCTGTCACCGTTTTCTCGCCCGTTTGGCTGGGTGAGGGTGGGCGCCAGACCGGGTCCGGGATGCCATCGGGCTGGCCTGTCCAGAGGCAGATGTTGTGGCCTCTGGACTAGGCACAGGGCTAGGCACATTTGGAGGATTGGCTGATGTTGTGCCAGAGGTGGAGGATCCGGATGTTCCGGCAGGAAGGGAGGTCGGCTCCACCATGTGCTGGCGAACGAGCTGCTCCAGGGCATCGGCGATGCGGATGTTGGCCCTGGTATTTTCCGCCAGGGCCTGAGCAATGGTCACGTTGGCCGCAGCATTTTGCTCCAGGGCCTCAGCCACCCGTATCAGACTGGCGTCCATCCTCTGCAGAATCTCCGTATGGCAATCCGATTTAAAATTGAGTTCTGTGAGGAGGCCCACTGCCTGCGAGGGGGCACGCCCTGGACTGGCTTCTGCAGGGTCCTCAGCCGGATGTACTGGTTCCTCCCCTGCAGAGCCAGCAGAAATTCTGCGGCCAAGGCTCCCCTCTGGAGCAGACTCATCCGCCTCTGTCTCTGTTAGGAAAAATGCGAAAAGACTCACATTAGAATCTACATATTGGCACAATAGCATTTCAGAGTTGGTGACATCACAAGACTTACCTTGGTCAACATGAGGAGCCGCAAAGTCTGGCATGTCCGTATCCATGTTGGACACGCCAAACACCTCCACAGCCTGCACACACCCCTGTGCCAGCTCTTCTAAGTCTGTCAACTCCAATGACACAGGGGTGGGACCCCCACCTGTCCCCCTTGCATGCCTAGCCCTGTCGGCAAGTTTTTGCTTGAGACGATATTTGAAGTCTGCCCATCTGTGGAATGAAATTGGAACCATTATCCTTTTTTTTACAATGGGGTTTGTTTATAGGATGGGAAAGTGTTTACTTACCGCCGTTTGACATCCCGGGCTAGACGGACATAATCACCCACCCTATTGACAGCAACGGCGACCTCCTCCCACATTCTCCACTTCTGGCTTTGGCTCATATTCCTGGCTGCCTGGGGCAGGATGTCAACGCACTTCTGGATCAAAACCTCCATCTCCTTGCTTGTGAAATGTGGCTGCCTTTTTTTTTTGGCAGCTTTGGCGGGTTGACTGGGGCCAGCAGTCTCTTCCATGTCATCCTCCTCACCTATTTGGGTAAATATGCAGATTTAGCCACTTCACAACTTGCACAATATTATGTTTTAAAAGAATCATTGAGACAAAATGCATGAAGGCCTTACCGCCGGAATTTTGGCCATTGTTTCCCTGGTCTGAAGCCATGTCTCTGCTTCCAGAATGAAATCAACCAGAAATTAAATGTGATTTTGTGACGTATTTATACATGCGTCCTTAGTTTGCGGCCGCATCATTGATTGTGCGTCCCTATGATTCATCCTTAATTTGTGCGGGAAAATAAACACTATTTATGGCTTGGTGTGTGTGGAGTCGAGGTTGCGTTGTTGGATTGTTGGCGGTTAAGTTGGTTGGATTTGGTTGTTTGCGGTTGGAGGATTTGGCGGTGTTTGTATTTTTTTGGGTTTGCTACAGTTGTTTTGGTTTTCCGTTCGCATTTTTTTGGTTTATTTTTTGCCATCGTTTCCTGATTTGGTAATTTTTGTGCAGTCTAATTTGTGGCCAATTGGTGTCTACTTCTGGTTTTTTGTTTTATATTTTTTTTTTAACACTAATTTCATCTATTTTAGTTTGTTTTGGCTTTCGGACCCAAAGACCTTTTTGAGGGAAATCTTATATATTCGATTTTGGTAAGTCCATTATTTTTCTTGCATTTGCGAACTAATTAACGCATTTTTGACTGTTGGTGTAGTGACTTGCATTTGCGAACTAATTAACGCATTTTTGACTGTTGGTGTAGTGACTTGCATTTGCAAACTAATTAACGCATTTTTGACTGTTGGTGTAGTGACTTGCATTTGCGAACTAATTAACGCATTTTTGACTGTTGGTGTAGTGACTTGCATTTGCGAACTGATTAACGCATTTTTGACTGTTGGTGTAGTGACTTGCATTTGCGAACTAATTAACGCATTTTTGACTGTTGGTGTAGTGACTTGCATTTGCGAACTAATTAACGCATTTTTGACTGTTGGTGTAGTGACTTGCATTTGCGAAATAATTAACGCATTTTTCGAGGCTTATTCATCATGTAAACCAGTTTTGCTTTTCCCTTTTCCATTTTTGGGGTCCATTTGACCCCTATTTGACGTACGGTGTGCAATGTCGTTTTCATCGATGGCCAAATGTGTGTTTTGCCTATTTTATGTGTTGGCTTGCACCAATTTGACAAACATAAAATCACCCTCTAAATTTTTGATGTCTCATTTTTGGCTTTTTTACAGTTTATACGTATCATGACAATACCCCGGCATGTAAGCAGCTATGGATGGTATCATAAAGCTAAGTTGTTTTATGTTACTTTTGGGGTGGCTCAAAAGCCTTACATTGTAAACTTTGAATTTCAGGTAGATCTGGGGCGAATTGTTCTGGCCCTGCTCCCGGAAGACGACCAACCTCAAACTCATCCCAGGCGTAGGCATCGTAGGCATGCAAGGCCCCAGATATTTCGAACACGTGTCACCCTTTTTGGAATGCCCGATGATGAGGTTTTAAGACGCTACCGTCTACCTCCCAAAATCATCATAGACACTCTCTCATTAATAGAAAGTGATCTTGAGCGGCAAATTGACAGTCCAACAGCAATACCACCACTGACGCAATTTATGGCGGTGTTACATTTCTGTGCCTCAGGATCGTTTCAAACAACGGTGGGAATAGTGGCGGGCATCTCCCAATCCTCCTTTTCCCGGATCCTGAGGGCAGTGATGGAGGCACTTTTCAAGCACCTCCATCATTTTATTAAAATGCCTTTGGATATGGGTGCCCTTAGTGTGGCCAAGGCCAATTTTTACCAAATAGCTGGCTTCCCACACATCATAGGGGTTGTGGATGGTACTCACATACCACTTCAGCCTCCAGCACGGCTGGAGGCAATATTTAGAAACCGTAAACACTATCACTCCCTGAATGTAATGGTGGTATGTGATGCCTCCCTCCAGATCCTGTCCCTGAATGCTAAATTACCAGGAAGTGCTCATGACTCCTTCGTCATCCGGCAATCAGGGATATGGCAGAAATTAACCAACCTACAAGCTGGTGATGCGTGGCTTCTGGGTAAGTGGAGACCTTTAGTACATAACAATGTTAAGCTTGATACACAGTGTTCCTGATGTTGTCTATTTTTTTTCACAGGAGACAGTGGATACCCTTGCATGTCCTGGCTGCTCACTCCTTATTTGGCTCCCACACCAGGGCCACAAAGTGCGTATAATTCCGCACTTACAGCCACCAGGCAAGTGGTGGAGCGCTGTATCGGCCTTTTAAAAGGCCAATTCAGATGCCTCCACCGCTCTGGTGGCGAGCTCATGTATGTGCCGGATATGGTGTCAAAAATTGTGGTCCTGTGTGGGATATTTCACAACATTGCCATAAGGAGTGGTGTCCCAATGCAGCCAGAGGATGCCTTACCTGAGGATGGCCCCCCCGAGGTTGGTCGGAGGTCAGTATGTGGGGGGGCCATACGCGATGATGTGGTGGCCAGATTTTTTAGGTAAGTTGTAACAAAACTACAGTGTTTATACCTAATGTGTTTGTGTTTGTTTGCGAACATCTAATTTTGTGTTTTTTTTCTCACCATCTTCTGTTTGTTCACATAATCTTTGGCACTCCAACGCTCACTACTTCCTGCTACCCTTACCAAACCTGGATCTGGTCCTTTTGGGCATATATTCTGGAACCCATATCGCAACGCCATGTTTGTGGAATCATGTTGGCATGGTCCTTCGTCAACCAGTTCTTGATTTTTTGTTTTTATTTAATTATTTCTTGGTATGTGTTGTATTTGAATTTATCACTGTGTTCTTTTTTTGGGAGTGACCACTTTGTTTTCTCTGTTATGTTGTGAATAAATGTTTGGAGAGTGAAATGGTCTTCCTTTTTTGGGACGTTAACAGCAAGTGTAACCAGGTTAACACAAGTTACATTTGACTAAGGGGTAATCCAGTACTGACGCCAGTTGAGCTAAACTGAAATATGTTTTCAGCTTCCCAACCCACACCAAAAGGAAGCCTGGCCCAACCTTGGGATTTGTAAGATTGGCCTAAGCAGCTTGCGCACCAACTAGGAACCTGTAAAATGTAGAAATATGTAATTGACACTACACCCAAAAAGGGAAATGACATTGTTACTGTTATGTGTTTCTTGTGTCTGTTTGACATACAAAGACAAAACACAATCTAACTTTTAAAAAAGGGAAATCCTTGCAGGAACAGTCTACTTATGTCATGCTAAACTATCTTGGTTTTGGATTTAAAAAATGAGCCAGAACGTATATTTGTCTGAATAAATTTATTTTGAAACGTTAACAAAAAAAAAAAAACTACTGGCGAAGGAGGCCAGACAGCCGGTCGAGGGCCACCAGAATGCCAATTACATGTTGGCGCATCTGGCCAACACAATCCGCCACCTCTTGCCGACGCCTCTGTTCCTCTGTGGGTGAGAAAAGTGTGTGGGTTAATACAACAATAGGGAATCCACATTAAAAAAACAAAAACACAACGAAATCACTCCTAAACCAAAAAAAAAAAAAAAAAAGGGGGTGCTGCCAAAAATACAAGGCCTATGTACAAATTCCCACAGGTGTGATATGTGTATGTTGAAATCACCAGGAAGAGGTAAAGGCAAACTGCAAAATCACCAAAAGTCAAGCCACAAAAACACGAAGAAAGGCACGACACATGATTACATACAAACAGTTTGTGCTTGAAAAAACAAAAAAATAAAAACATACCGGGAGCCAAAACGGGAGCTCCGGAAATGCCTCCATGATCCTCCTCGGAGGATCCGTCATTCCCCAAAGAATGGGGAGGAGTTATGATGGACTCCGGGGAGGGGGTAATTGGAAGAGGGGTGGGTGGAGGAGAGGGGGAAGTGGGACGGAGGGGAAGGAGGCCCGACATTTCCGGGAGAGGGTCTGGGAAGGATGGGGAGGAGTGGGGAATAGGGGAAAGATTTGGGGTGGAGTGTTGGCTGGGGGTTGGGGATAGTGGCCGGGAACGCCGTCTGGACGGACGGTGACGGCGGAGTCTTGGTTGTCCCCCTAAAATATGTCAAAGAAATTGCGGTTAGTTTATGGACAAATCCGGGGACCAAAACTAAAAAAAAAAAACAACCCAAAAAATAAGCCAAATAGGAGTAGAATGAATAAATCAGAAATAGAGGGAAAACATGCACACGCAGATATGAGTACAAATAATAAATAGGACAGACAGGAAAACATGCACACGCAGATATGAGTACAAATAATAAATAGGACAGACAGGAAAACATGCACACGCAGATATGAGTACAAATAATAAATAGGACAGACAGGAAAACATGCACACGCAGATATGAGTACAAATAATAAATAGGACAGACAGGAAAACATGCACACGCAGATATGAGTACAAATAATAAATAGGACAGACAGGAAAACATGCACACGCAGATATGAGTACAAATAATAAATAGGACAGACAGGAAAACATGCACACGCAGATATGAGTACAAATAATAAATAGGACAGACAGGAAAACATGCACACGCAGATATGAGTACAAATAATAAATAGGACAGACAGGAAAACATGCACACGCAGATATGAGTACAAATAATAAATAGGACAGACAGGAAAACATGCACACGCAGTTTGCCCCACAAACACAAACATTAAAACCACAATACATAACACTTACTTTCCTGGATCTGCATGCGAAAGCATGCCAGCAAGCGGGGCGTTCGCCGTTGCAGGTCGGACCACCTGCACTCCAGCTGCCCGATGTTGCGGCGTGAGCCGAAGGACCGCAGGCGGGACCGTGCCTCCGCATACGCGGAGCGCTTCTGCCGGTTGGTGATGGGTTGAGGTTGGCTGGTGATCCGGCGATCCATGACCTCCGTAAGCACCAGCAGCTCGCGCCTGGTGAATGCGGAGGCTCTCATGATGGCAATGGTGTTTTTCTTAAAAATCATTTTTGATAAAGTGTGTAAAAATTTACTGATTGGCTAATGTATTTTGGAAATTAACAGGAGCAATTTTATTGATTAGTGTATGAGTCATGTGTTCGACAGGGCCAGAAATCTCTGGAGAGTTATGATAGGCTTGATGCAGTGACATGCGTAAGCAAATTTAAATAAAGAAATGAACCCAGGGAAATATGCGGGGATACACAGCAATAGAACAATTGTTTAATTGTGGTTCACATGTTTTTTGAACAATAAAAGCGAATGTTTCATCCGTACGTATTCTGCGGGTAAACACAAACACGGACAAGAGTAAAGTTTCTTGCATTGTGTTGAAAAAAAACAAACAATTAAGCTAATTGATACATTGATTGGCATGATACGATTGATGGAGGTAGGCAGAATAAAGGAGCAGGTAATCGACATCTGACAAGGCCACTTCCTGTTTATACTTGTGCGTGCGTTCCTTTCAAGCCATTTCGGGGATGTACGCTCGCTATTTTGTACGCTCGTTAGTTAGAGGAGGGGTCGTCAGAGTTTAGGGAGGAATTTTAGATGCGAACGAAAATACGAGCGAGCCATTGAATTTAAATATTTTTGTACGTACGCCTAACGTACGTGCGCCCGCTTGCGAGTGGGTCTGAATGAGGGCCAATGTGCATAATGCCTGTACTTGCTGGTTCTGCCACCTTGTGTCCAGCAGGATAGGATACCCGTTAACCAGCTGTCATGTTTAATGACCAGGGATAACTTTGCAGCCCACATGATGGAAGAGGTAATCATCACACATCTGCTGCGCTAATTGGTGGACTGGAATGCCTGCTTACCAAATGCCGTCGATGCTTGGTGCTCATTGGGTGCTTCAAATGCAGGGTTGTAAGGGTGGATCACTCTGGGAGTGGCACCATCGCAGCCCCTCGGCCACTGCATCTAGCTAGCAGGGTGTCTGGAACGGCACCCAGCATCCAGTATCAATGTTGTAGTGCCGGCCGCTATGGCCACACACACTATTTAGGACGTTCTGGCCAGTATGTGCTGCTCCGGCCATGAATCTGTGTTCTCCAGTCATGTCAGAATCCCCTGCATAAGCTATATTGGATTTATACTGAAAAGTGGCAGTCCACCACCAAGCATGGGTATATGTAATATTGACTGTGATTGTAAATTTTAAGTTTCAAGAATTTGTTCTAAGGGTTTAAACACACTAGGTAACCATGAAAACTTACAACAATAGCATCTGTAATACAGTACAGTCAGTGGCTTTGACAACATGGTGAATACAGCAAGAACACCTTTCTCTTTGGTAAATGTATCTTGATCTTGATGAATACTTACTGGAGTACTTAACATATCTGAAACACATAGATGTAGATCTCTTCACTGCAGGTATATTGTTATTTTACCCTTTTCAATATGTTATTAATCTCAGTATTATAGATAACACTCTGTGAATAAGTAGCATTTTTGGTATTCCACTGTAATTGTTATGTATAGTTTGTTTTAAGCTTAATGTGGCATTTTTTATTCTTTCTTTTGTTCCTGAATCGAGTATATGGGAAACCCCATGTTTCCTATACTCCCACGCATTGGGGTATTTATAATTATACTCACCTCTTTGGAGTCCCGCGTCAGCACTGCAGCAACAGAAATCACCGGGAAAGTTGTACAGTGGGCATTTTCTCAGAGAATTGCATATGCGCTGTAAAGAAGTCACCTTGAACATGGTGTGGGCACCATGTTCCCAGAGACCTCAGCATGTGCAGTAGACTGGTAAAATGCAAAGTCTACTGCACCACAGAGAGAATGGGCTCCCACACTCTGATTTTAAACGACAGAGACAGATGAAAGCTGCGACTGCTTTCGATCTCCAGACCTGGTGAAGGATGAGTATTGCATTATGGGTGAAGATAGTGAAGATGGGAGTGACAGTAAGTTATATCTAGTGTCATGTGCCTCCATATACTATACGAGACCTATGAAATATGAGAGCATATTGGCTATGTTGGCAATATGGGCATATTAGCTGTGCACTGGCAGTTGAGGCTATATGGAAGTATCTTGGCTAGTGTTCTGGCGGCCCAAGCTATGATCTGACTGTACAACAGTCCAGGAGTAAAAGTCGGGTAGCGAAAGCTACAATTCTCAGCATGCTTGAAAAGCCAGTAAATTACATCAGAGACAGCCAAGAGAAGGGATTTTGGCATAATGATGGGAATGAATGATGAGTGGTGCTAGAGAAGGGTAGAGGTGAATGTAGGCATGGCCATTACTAGAAATGGTGCCATAGAAGCATAGAATGCAGTGTAGGTGCAACTATTTATCCTGCAACAGAAGAAGTGGGCTCTATTTACTACAATCCGCATTTGTAATGCAGATTGTAGTGTGATATTACCGACTGAATTCGCATTGCGAATATCACAGGGATTTACTATAAATCCATTGCAGGGACAGAGCTTCCGTGACAAGGGCCCTGCGCATGCGCCGACCGGCCGCCGCTGCTACCCCCCGGCGCTAAGCCCCGCCCCCGACACTAAGCCCCGACCCCCATGATCGCAGGGGGGCCCCGCGACCCCCTTCCCTTAATAGCACTTACCTGCAGTCATAGGTGCTCCGGTGATGTCTTCCATGCCTCCGGTCAGCTGACATCCCATACTGCACTGGGACACGGTCACCTGATGACCGGGCCGCAGTGCAGCATGGGATATCAGCTGACCGGAGGGAGAACGTCATTGGAGCCCTGACCACTTTTGTCCAGGAATGATGATGTTTGTCCATGCAAGATGACATTTTGCCTCTTTCTGACTCCCGTTTTTTGGAGGGAAAAATCCAAACTCGGCGTGCAAACTCGAACCTATCCGAGCCTGCACATCCCTAGTTTGAGTAGAATTCTACTCCAATTGCCTTTTAGTAACTGTAGGTGATACTAAAATAATGTGAAAAGGGTGTGAAAACACCCTTTTTCACTTTATTTTAGTAAAAATAATGATAATAAATAGAGCCCAGAGTGAGCATGCACTGTAAGTGGAAGTACTGCAGAGCCAGGCAGAGAAGCAGAGGGTGTTCACAGAAACTGTAGTATATGAAAAACCACCCATCCCTTAGACAAGGCTGCAAGTCTCAAAGAGCTAGCTGTACTTTTAAAACAGAAAGCTGTCAACCTTACAGAGAAGGCTGCAAGTCTAGTCCAAAGAGCTGTCAGTTTATCAGGATGAGCTGCCAGATTGCTAGAGCTAGTTAACAGATTAACAGAAAGAAATGCCATTCCAAGAGGTGAGCCACTGCTAGAGTATAAGCTGCCAAGTGCCCTGTACAAACTCACAGAGGAATAGATGTAGCCCAGGTCCAGTCCAAAGGCACAGAGGGAATCCAGAACCAGTCCAGAGATCCAAGGAGATTCTGTAGTTGTTCCAGCTGTCTGCTGCTTGCTCTGTTTCCATGCCATTGTTTCAGCAGCTGCTAATGGTAATATCAAAGCCAAATTGCCATTCAGAGAGGAAAGACACTGGAGATCCTTGCAGATCCTTACTATGCATTTAAAGAGCCTATTTGAGACAGAGGGCCTGATTCAGCACGGGCCGCTATCTGCTTAAACGCACACAACGCAGTTGCTAATATCAGCGGTGATATGTAAATGATTGCTTTCGCATTGCATTCACAGCCTAACATAAGGATGCCCACTTCCCCTTACTCACATCCGTATACTTGGGCATCATAGCAAAAACAATCGGTAACATTGAGTATCACCGGACCCATACACACAGTTAAGGCAGGTCAGACCTCAATTGCTTACTTCAGTGTACGCTATGAGACCTCAGGCTGCGTATGGTATCGCAGTGGCTAATTTATGCATGCCCCTGCAACGCCGTCCCAACGCACTGGCACGCCTGCATTCACCCAACCACCCCCCCCCCATCACCAACCACAAATGGCACTTCCTGCCAGTAACTCTGCCATGGGTCTGCATATCCTCTGCGATTGCAGTGCCGATCGCAATAGCTTGTTCGCACACGCGCACTGCGATGCATGCGCAGTACGCAACAATCGGCCGATTGTGTACGTATTAGCAACTGCATTCCTTGCTGAATCAGGCACAGATGTACAGCCTTGTATTGCCCTACACTGCCAGGACTATTCTTCCCATCATCCATTAGATTTAAAGGTGCTTAGCACCGAAGTGACTATGCCACTCTTTTCTTTTACACTTATCCGTGCCCACTAAAATGACAAAGTTAATACTGGTGTGATAAATGTCCACAACTGGACATACTAAATGCTCCATTATCTTCTTCGTTCTTACTAATATTGGGACTACAACTCCCACCATCACTATGTTCTTCAAATTGCAAACTTTAAATTTTCTTTTATTCTTCATTTCGATTTTCAATATTGATATTAAGGTTAGTTATACTAACTTTTGCTACCTCAAGCTCCCATTTATGGTCCAGAGTGTACACATGCCAGGAGTAGTTTCTCCACTTTGCTTATTTCTCCTGCATTTTCTACAATAAATTCTTTGTATCAGAGTTTGCATCTAGGTTAACTAAAAGTAATACCTCTTCTAACACTTTTCTATGCCATGATTTAAGCAAAGAGTACATTTAGGGCCTGATTCAGAGCCACTCGTAAGCGGCCGCTCGTTCGCTCCGAGCGATGTTTGCCCAACTGCGCATGCGTACGGATCGTTATACGCATGCGCGAACCAGTCAGTGCAGTCGAAATTCATGTGCTCGCAAAATAGCGAATGCCTGATAATTTGAGTGACAGAAAGAGGCGTATGTGGGTGGTAACAGGGGAAGGTGCTTGAAAACGGGGAGTGGAGATCCGATCGCAGGCGTGCTTAAAGGTCAAAACGGGCGTTTTATGGGTGTGCATAATTAAAACAGCAGCGTCATTGACCACGTCACTGGGTTATTTTTTAGCCAGAACTGCTCGCAAAATTGTGGTAGCAAAAACCAACCACAAGAATAGCGAGCAGCTCATACCCTGTTCGATGTACTCGATTAATCTAATAAATAGCGGACATGACGTAGGATGCGAGCGGCCAGGGGGCATAGTTTCCCAAAAAACGACCGCAAGTTTTGTTCGCTCGCTCAGACCTAGAGGCGTGAACAGACCGCAAACAGCGAATGGCTCATTTGAATAGCCACCCCTATTTTCTGGACGAGCGAGCGCAAATAGCGACCGGCTCTGAATCAGGCCCTTAGTGACATGGTATGGATAAACTGGCTCATTCTAGATGCTAGATTCTAGTACCGGTCCTGCTTAAGGGTAATTTAAGAGTCTATTTGATATTGTGTACTTCACATTATTTACTGCTATTCTCCTACTCGTTTATTGTTTCCATTTGTTTTCAAATATTGCTATACCTATTGACTTTTCATATTGCATGTTACTTTACATTTAATCTGTGCCTACAAATACATTATACCATTGTTACTGCATATTTGTATCTTGCGGTTACACAATTATAATTTTTTTTTTCTTTTGTAAACACTGCGGACATAAGATTTTTAGGGCCATATCCAATTAGCCCCAAACACTATTCGGGTGTGCTAATTGATCCCCGCGATCAGCAAAAAACGGGGATTTTTCGACGATAATCCCCGTTTTTCACCTATATTTTTTTTCTCCCTATACTATTAATTCGGGCTAATTAATAGGATAGTTCGCCTGTTAACACATAGGAGCTGCGATAAGCTCGCGGCCCTATGTGTTCTCTCCTTTTTTTGGGCGAAAAAACGGCACTTACCGTGGATTATTTTTTGGGACACATCAGGTCCAGAAAAAACCACCCCGATAAGTGCCATCGTCAGGCCTACTACGGGACTAATCGGATAGCCCTGAGCGAGCCCCGGGCGAGCTAATTAGCTGTGGTAATTTACCACGGCTAATTGGATATGGCCCTTAGTGTACACGGGCAGATTCTCGCATTACCATTATGTAGAAAGCAGGCAACAACAACTAGACTGAAAAGCAGCCACGGATGCGTCCGACTCAGAATCAGCCACAAAATCTGCACTTGAAAACGATAATGCATTTTTTTATATTTTTTTTTGTTGTTGCTATTTTTGCCATCTTGAATTAACTGCTTACAATGGTAGGAATAATATGTCAGTGAACAAAGCTGCTTTATCAGACGCAGAGCTGTAGCCACAGAGGACATGTTCAGTGGAATTTCAGAAGGAGACGCTGCGCCTGCCAAATTTTTATATATATAATATCGTTCTATATTTTCATTTATATGTTTATCTTTTGTTTGGATACTATTGTCATCTGTGAACAATGCTGCTATGTTAAGAATTTTGTGATTTAATTTTAATTATTTTTAATATATGTTTATGTTTATTAAAACCCATTAATTGGTTTATACTTAACTAGCCTCCTGTGTTTTAATAGAGAGAAAACATTGATACATCTATTAAGAATATTACGGAATGTATATTATATCATGATGCGCAGTAATTATTGTTTTAAGATATTTTTCAGATTTGTGTACTCAGGGTCCTAACTAGACCCTTATTTCTTGCAGCAGGTGTTATCTAGATTTTTAGAATATATTATTAGCGCCGGGAAGTGTAGTGTTTTCACTACATTGTATGTTTTTTTCCTTTTCTCTAAAACTGAGCCTGCCAAAGGCTGGTGCAAGTGTTGATGGTGAAAGCGATGGTGCACTGATGGTGGAGTGTTTGGAACCACTGTCGGAGTTGCACTGTTCACATGCATTGAAAGTGGGCGACTCAGGGCTTATACATTCCAACGAACGCTAGTACACAAGGGGAAGGCTAAAACTAGCATTTGCATATTATCGCCACTGCGACTCCACAAAAGTTGCAGTTTCCGCGGCATTAGCGTCCCCCTCTGAATCAGGCCCTTAATGAGGGAACCCTTTTCTATTCGACACAGTATGGGGGAGACATGGGTTTTAGATCCCCACCAATGTGTGCAACATTTTATTTTAGTGTACTATTTAAATAATTGTCTGGTGATTACCAGACAGTAACTAGTAATGTTAGCAGCACGACAGGGACAAGGAAGGAAACAACTGCCCAATAGTTGGAGCGCCTCAATACACTAGACAATGTATGAAGGTAATCTCCTTTCACAGTCTGAAGTTGACTGAACGATGGTGGGGTGGATAGGACAGGTTTCAAAACCAATCTGAATGATCCAGACCATTTTTTACCCATTTTCAGGCTCTGAACAATCACCATTCAGGACCATACACTGAACAATAATCGTTTCAACCAGCCGTTTAATTGGCTATTTGGAACAATTATCATGCAGTGTATAGCCAGTTTAATGGAGCATGTATCAAACAAGGGTTCCCCTGGTTGACTATGCCAGGATCTACAGACCAGATAAAGAACATCTCAAGCAAAGGCGCTGCAAAGCATAAAGTTTGCCATCCTTTTTCCCACCACGTACATAGATCTACCCTGCAGCATAGGATACACATGTATATCACACATAAAAACACAAAAAGTAATTTTGTATAACAAATAAATTATAGTCTAGTGATTATATGCATATTATAAAAACATTAAATTGGTTTATTGGCTAATCCCAGGCAATTTCTTTCCTCCACAAGGACTCAATCCAGTCAGCCACCCAACACATTTCGATGTCTTCACAACTTCATGGCTGGACCCCTAAGGAGAACTAAGGACCTACCTGGAACTGGTTAGGGTGAGGTTGGATTGCCAAATCCATCAGTCTCTTTAGAGGTCTTGTTATATGTTTATGAAAGCTGTTTTTATGTAAGTGTTTTCATTTCTATATATTTTAACATTAAAAGTAATACACATTAAATGGTTCTGTACCTCTTATGTCAGACGTTTTCTGGTGTACGTGTGCTATTACAGGACAGAGATTAGTCTGAAAATTTATCAATGATCAGTCCCTAAAGAAACCTCATTTAAGATCATTTGCAAGTTTTCTATTGTACGCATATAGGGCCTGATTTAGAGGTGGATGCAGACGCGTCCACAGCTCTGTCTTTTGGTGGTCGTCTGTCTGCAACTTTATACAAAAGCCAATACAAAGCCCTTCCCTGGTGTACTGTGCGTATGAATGTGCAAAGACTAAGACGCCCACTTTCAGTCTGTAGATGCTGTTATTCATCTGATGAATAGATGAATTAGGCGATACAGCACTTTTTCAAGAGATCTTTGCTTCTGTGCATCTCAATAGCACTCTGTGTAACACATGTGCCATAGGAGTTTTTAGGGATTTCCGTGCATGCGCAACAGCAAAAACTCAGGGAACATCAGCATTTTCTGCAGCTCTGAATTAGGTCCAGAATAACTAAACTATAATTTAATAACAGGTGTGCTAAATTACCTTGGGCTCTATTTACTACAATCCGCATATTGAATGCGGATTGTAGTGTGATATTACCGACTGAATTCGCATTACGAATTCAGGCAATATCACAGGGATTTACTATAAATCCCTTGCAGGGACAGAGCTTGCGATAAAGCTCTGTCCCTGCGGATCCCATCCGCACTCTAGTCGCGGTATTTTCGGAAAAAATACCGCGACTAAGAGCCCGCGCATGCGCCGACCGACCACCGCTACTACCCCCCACCAATGCTAAGCCCCGCCCCCCGGTGCTAAGCCCCGCCCCCCACGATCGCGGACCCCCTCGACCCCCCCCTGCCCCCCCCCTGCGACCCCCCCACCCTTCATTACACTTACCTGCATCCTCCTGGCCTCCGGTGATCTTCTCCGGGATTCCCGATCAGGCGATCTCCCATACTGCACTGGGGCCCGATCACCTGATGACCGGGCCCCAGTGTACTATGGGAGACCAGCTGATAGGAGAGGAGCCATCACCGGAGGCCCGATCACCGGTCCCTGGATTCAGGTAAGGAAAAAAAAAATTTTAATTTTTTTTTTCTTTTTTGTACAGCAATCAGCTTGCGGTCTGCTTAGACCACATAGCTGATTACTGGTACCGGCTCCCGCCTCTGTTCTCCCCGTTAGAGCAGAGTGGGAGCCCGGTAACCGGGGGAGACCCTGGATAACGCCACCTCCAGGTGGCGTTATTATCACAGGGCTTCCCCCGGTATTTTTTTACAATTTATTTTTAGTAACTTAGGTCGGATCACATTTCCCATTACAATTATGGGAAATGCGATCTGCTTTACTAAAAATAAGTGATACTGGGGGTTGGAGTAGAATTTTACTAATTCTACTCCAATTGCCCTATAGTAACTACAGGTGAAACTAAAATAATGTGAAAAGGGTGTGAAAACACCCTTTTTCACTTTATTTTAGTAAAAATAATGTTAATAAATAGAGCCCCTTTTGTGTTATCCATTTCAGATTTGTTCTGGCAAGAATCTTTCAGGAGGAGCTCCTTAAACACCTTACCTATATCTTTTATTGCATTTAAATTTACTATTATTTATTACTACCAGTTATTTATATAGCGCACACATATTACGCAGCGCTTTACAGAGAATATTTGTCCATTCACATCAGTCCCTGCCCCAGTGGGAATCTATATTCCCTACCACATGCTCACATACACTAGGGTTAATTTTTGTTGGGAGCCAATTAACCTACCAGTATATTTTTGGAGAGTGGGAGGAAACCGGTGTACCCGGAGGAAACCCACACAAGCACAGGGAGAATATACAAACTCCATACAATTATGGCTGTAGTGGGAATCGAACCCACAACTCATTGCTGTGAGGCAGTAATGCTAACCATTACACAGTCTGTGCTGCCCAAATTAAATTGTGTCGTGATTGTGTTATAGAGCACCGTTTTTCCTGTGCACGATTTTTTTCTTTGAGATATATACTGTATATATATATATATATATATATATATATATATATATATATATATATAAAGAGAGAGAGAAAGATAGGTAGATAGATAGCATTCTTTCAAAACAAATATATATATATATTTATTTTATATAGTTTTATAAATCTGTGCCAAGATGTCCCTGAAAGATTACGTTTTGCCTCATTCCGAGATCCGTGCCAAACCCCAAACATTAATTTCTAATATATTATATATATATATATATATATAAATATATATAAATATATAAATATAATATATATATATTTGCTGTAACAGCATATTGATGTCAAATATCTGTGGTATGCCTTGTGCGCCATAATATGTTACAGAATTATTTTGTCATGTGTAGTAAACACATGCTTGCCTACTTTTGAAAAAGCTTTTCAGGGAGATTGTGAAAGCAACGCCTATGAGCACGGTGGTAAAGTGGGCATGTACTGCTATATCTGAGAGGTGTGCCATAAACCTGACTTACATCCACATATAAATGAGCCCCAAAGCTGTTAGTAAGATCTACTTGTTGATGAAAACACAATGATGCATTTCAGAAAATGCATGTAGCCATAGGGATCATTGTGCCTTATAACCAATGCAGGGAAATGGCACTTATGATGACATTTGAATGTATATATCGCTGATTCATTTTCTTCCTCAAGTATATAACAGCTAAATAATGGGGGTCAGGTGCATTCAGGGAGATTGCTGGACTCTTCAGGGAGACAGGGAGATTGCTACTATTGCAGGGAGTCTCCCTGACAATGAGGGAGAGTTGGCAAGTATGAGTAAAAAATATATATTATTTTTAAAAATCCCAGCACTACATATCCTCCCTCCCAAATAATAAAAGTTTAGTGGTGTCCCCACCTCTAGGGCTTTCAATTTGACTTGCTACGCCAAAGTCTGAAGAGGACAAAAAGTACTAATGATGTAAATAGGATTGTTTTAATTCAGGGTTTATTTAAAGTGGAAATCCCTTTAACCATTCTACCTTAATGTAATACATCAACTTGAGCACTTCTTTTAACTGTCAAGCTAGGTACACACTTGTATAATTATACTTCAAATCTGATTCTTCTTACAATTACACTTACGATTGAAAGTCCAGATGAATATGCAGATTCATGTGTATACACTATCACAATCTACCATTTGATCTGTGATCCTCATCCTCCAATTGCTGAAAAGGTCCTGACTACAGGAGCAGCAGCAGAAATACTGGACAGCACAGTCGGTAGTGCGTACACACTTACAGGTTTGTGCACATTGTACAATAGCATTTGATGAAAACCAGATCTACAGATGCCAGCTGTTTTCTACAGATAAATTAGGATCGTAGGTGCGCACACACTCTTAAGATATCTCACGAATGGGTTGGAAATCGTAAGATCTGTCAGACGATTGTATAGGCTCTGTATAGGTACATACAATATAAATAGCCTTTATTATATGCTCTGTGATATTGGTAATTGCTGAACCTTGTTTATACAGCTAAACAGACATGAAAATCAAATAGCAGAAAATAGAAAATGCATGAGCAGTAAATTAGGGAGTGGGTCAGAGATTCTAAAAAAAACACCACCATGCAATATTTATTTACTGCCCTGAAATAGCTTCTCCATCACATTTGCCTGGAAACGTGCACAGGGAAGAGCTCTGCATTATCATTAATTGTTAATTAGAGAAAAGGCATTTCTTTTGACGGTACAAATGCAGGGCAAGGAAGTGGATTGCATCATAGCCACTTAATGGTACTATAATGTTGTGTCAGTTCTTGTTTGATTACAGCGAATCTTAATAGCATTTGAAGTCAAAGGGCTATTCCGTTTAAACTATGGTTGTCAAACCCACAGCCACCGTAACAATAAAATCTAACCTAGTGATTGTGCAGACAGTTTCCTATTTCTCTGTCCATTATATTAACACATCCCTCTTATACAACATGGTTCCAGGAGTGATTCTACCCTTTCTATAGCCTGACTGTGTCCCCTCCACATTCTCCAGGATCACTGTCTTTTAAAATAAGTGGAATAAAACACAGGTGTGCTGTATACAATACATAACATCATACCCAAGAGTAACACCATCCCTATTAATATGCTCAGAGATTGATGCTAGCAGATGAGTGTTGTGCGACTTCTCTGCTTATGACCAACTACTAGCAACATTTGAGCTTCAGTAGCAGTAACCTACTCTCCATTGGAGGGTCTGCAGTAAAAACAGTCTAATCATGCAGTGGAGAAAAGCAGCAGGGCTCTCTGAACTCCGGGGATACAAGTATTCTGAAACATATCTTCTTCCAGGACCCAGAAATAGAGACTGTAGCTTTGACCAGGCCCATGACCAGCTGCTTGCACCCATCGCCAAGTCTGTCTGCACCCCATTTACCTGGTGTCTACTCTAAAGCTGGCCACAAATCTAAAGATTATCTGTCAGACCAGCCAACTAGTTGATTGGTTGGAAAGAAAATCTGGTACCGTATGGGAGTAACTGATGATCAGCAATTTGCTCCTAAATGCCAGAAAACAGATGAAAATGGTCATCAGACAAGTTTGTTAAATGTTTGATCTAAACAATTTGTTCAAACAACAGTTTTTGTCCATTTTCTGGCGTTTGGGAGCAAATTGCTGATTGTCATTTACTCCCATACGTTACCAGAGTTTCATTCCAACCAATCAACTAGTTGGCTGGTTTGGACAGAAAATCTTTAGATGTGTGGCCAGCTTAAGAAAGTGTCATTATTGACCTGTCAGCTCTGGGGCAGAAAGTTGCATCCTAGTGAACATACAGTATTCACTAGTATTCTCCCCAGCCCAGTCTGGATGAAAATAAAGAAAAAACCTTAGCCCTGTTCACTAAGGTAGATGTCCTAGTGGAATATCTACCAGGGTCCCGAAACAAGCATAGATAATTATAATTTCTTATTGCTGCATTTTGTGGCAATAAGAACTCAATTTTCAGGGCAATGTATTAAAAAACATATGCAAAGACGCAGGCTCCGATAGGCGTTCATTCCTTTGAAGTGTATAAAGTAAAATGATTGCTAATGCGATCACGTTACTTTTGAGTTTAGACCCAGTATTGTTACTGCGTATGTGCGGTCATCGGACAGCGCGTGTTCATGTGAATCGCTCTATAATGGCTAAATACTGCATGGTTTTTCGGAGCTTGGAACATTTCATAATTTAGCAGTCCCCATAGAATCCTAATGGGGGCTGCTTCTGCAATTGAAAATGGAGGGACATTGTGGGGATATTTAATTTTCGAGTGAATCATCCAAAAATGTCTGTTTTCTGAAGTTTTCCTGCAAAACAGTATTGATACAGATGTTTTCTCATACACCAGTGTTTCCCAAACTGTGCACCGTGGCACCCTGGGGTGCCTTGGAACACTTGCAGGTGTGCCTCAGGTTGGTGGTCCAGCACCAAATCAAATTATTTATGGTCAATGTAATTTAAATATGTGGGCAAACAGAAGCGCAAACCTGTCCACCACTATATAACTGAACCTAAGGATGACAGGTAAACACAATTTACTTCACTTTACTACTTTACTGTATTTTTTCCTGAATTTCTCAATAACAAACTTAAACTTAGGGGTGCCATGAAAACAATTCTGAACTCTAGGGTGCCATGATTCAAAAAAGTTTGGGAACCACTGTCATACACTATTGCGGCAGTCGCGCCAAACAGCTCCTCTCAGTGAGCTAGGTCCCATGAGACTCTGCTAGTGCCAAGAGTCTTTTTCGCATCTATTTCGCCTGCAAATATGACAATGAGATGCAAATAAGATATACCGTGAGAAGGCACTGATTACTTTGACATGTGACACTTGTATATATCTGTGAAAGAAAGTACAAAATAACGGGCACTATCTAAGAGCAGTCAAATTACAAAACAACCAACAGAGTGTAAATTGTGAACTAGAAAGACCATGACATACCTCCCAACTGTCCCACTTTCAGCGGGACAGTCCCGCTTTATGGGGACTGTACTGCTGTCCCACCCACGTGCTGCAGTGGGAGCTGGGGGGAGTACTGTCACAGCTGCTCTGCATGGCATCTATTCACAGTGCGGGGAGAGCCTGGGGGCAGCCCAGCATCTACAGGAATACTGAGCACACCCCCCAGAGTGATGAAAATAGGCATTCAGAGACAGGTCTGACTCACTATGGGGACAATTCAATTTGGAGATATGCCGTCGTAATAGGGGGACACTCGTAACAGCAGCACATAGTGATGCAAAGTAAAATGAGTGATATTGTTCTCCCATAGCTATCCGTGATGTGCGCATTTTATTGCTGCCTATGACTGCCATACATGCACTTGGATGATTTACATAAATATTATTACTTATTTGATTAATGTCATCTGTCTAGAGCAAGTACTACCAGGTAATCTATACTGGCATACTCTAGTTTTCATTATGCAATATGTCTTTTTGTATTAGATGTAGCATATATAATGAGCCTAATTTAAATAATGTATGCAGGTTACATTGATCTCCTGCACTCACGTTAATGAGGTGTTACGAGTTCATTTAAATTTTCTTCAGTGTTGAGCACACATGACTCAAACAATCATTTGGACGTAAAAGGTGATATGTCTTTCATCCTCATATTCTCCCTATAGCCCAATCTGTCCTACACTATTCCAACCCTTATGTTACTCAATTATTTCCACCTAGGACAAAGGAAGCCAAACAAAGGTAATGGGAAACTGAATGTTTATCAGTAACTGTATGTACATATATGAATGTGAGTACATATAAAAACACTATGGCCCAAATGTAATAGCCCGAACTTGGGGGTACTGGTGCATTTCTGGGTGAGATAGCTACTAGAATTAAATTGGCAAATATTTTAAGGCAAAACCAGCCTGAAATTCTGTCCTCCTCCAGGCATACATAGACCTTAATGGACCCTCATCTGAGCTTTCCAAGCTATCCTGCAGGTTTGTACTCAGATGCGTGAGCCCCACCTTGGTTCAATCCTGGGCTGCAAATAGGAGTGGTCACACCTCTATTTAATCTTGTGGAGTTGGATCCCAGACTCCAGGACTTTAACAAACAGCCAACAAACACCATATGGCTTATGACCACCACATCACACACATGCATGTGATCTCTTTGCGGGCATGTGCAGCGAAAATTTGTGTAAGCCCCTTCATGTATATTTTTCAGCTTATTCATGTAATAAATGGATAATATATAGTGACCTAAATAAGTGCTAACTGTCATAAGGGAAAATCCTACTAGTAGCATATATTATACCAGTGTTTGTTTGTTTTTAGCAAACAAAATGGGGGAGCATACACTTGTTTATTTCTCGGAATACCCCTTCCCCTGCATCAAATCACTGTACCTGTGTGCAGGATCAGATCTCACAGACACATTACAGGCTGAACTAAAATGGCAAAAATTACAATCAGCTCAGTTCAGTCAGGACTCATAGCTTTTGAGGTCTATACACTGAATAATAATGACTAGTAGGCATGAAAGGAGGTTCTGTATGTTGGGTGTGGTATAAGAGAGTAACAGGTATCAGGTCGACATGCAATATGTTGAAAGGGTTAAAAGGTCACCAGGTGCAAAAGGTCGATTAACAAAATGTTAACAGTGCAAAAGGTCGACATGTACTAAAGGTCGACATTGGCAAGTTATCGACACGGAAATGGTCGACACAAAAAATGGCAAACACTTTTTTGGTAATTTAACTCTAATCCTAACCCTAACCCTTCCATTAGTTCCTAACCCTAACCCTTCTATGGTGCCTAACCCTAACCCTAACCCTCCTATGGTGCCTAACCCTAGCCCTTCCCCAAGTGCCTAAATCTAACCGTAGCTTAACCCTAACCCTCTCCCTAATGTCTAACCCTAACCGACCACTCCGGCAGACTAACCCTAACTCTCCCGCAAATGCCTAATCCTAACCTGAAAAATGTTGGAAAAAGAAAAAATAGTGTGTCGACCATTTGTGTGTTGACCATTAGTCCATGTCGACATTTTGTACTGGCGACCTTTTGTCCCTCTCGAACGATTACACGTCAACCATTTGACGTTGACCTATTCATTGTCGACCTTTTTTTACTGTGATCCTGTCATCCAGATACCCTGCATGTTACACTAAACATAAGAAGGAGACTATGAATTATATTAAATAAACATCTGAAGGGTCTGTTACATATATTATGGAAAAAAGTAATAATCACTTTATTATACACTATGTAGACAAAAGTAATTGGACACTACGCAGGCGAAATGCATGCCATGCATACCATTGCACACGAGTTCCAAATGGCCACTAATGTGGCGGTTTGGACAAGAACCAGGGGCGTAACTATAATGGGAGCAGTATGTGTGGTCCAGGGGGGCCCACTCCTCACCCATTTAGTCTTTATTCTTGCCTGTTCGTTGTTTTCAGACTGCTGCTCTGCAGCGCTGGGACTTGTGGACAGTTTGCCAAGAAGGGTGTCTGCAGTAATCACTGCACATGGTGGACCTACAAAGTACTTACGTCAATAAAATCATATTGATTTATTTGCTGCCAGTGTCCAATCACTTTTGTCTACATTGTGTATAATATACATCAGATGTGGGATCTGCATTGTATCATATTATTATTGTATAATGGTAAGGTGCAAGTAGATCAGCTGGGGAGGGGGGCATCTTTGGCTGCTGCTGGGATTTCTTGGAGAAAAGCTGGTTCAAGTTTATCAGGTGAAGGTATGTATATAGTCATGTTGGATATCAGAAATCAACAGTCACTATGTCGACAGTGACCATGTCAATCCCAGAATGCAGACGCCGGCATGTCGAGACAATTAACAAGCATGTTAACCAAATTAGCATTACAACTGTACACATGTTGGTACAGCAGCATTTTTTACAGTTGTACTGCCGATCTGGTTAACATGCTATCAGGGGTATTCAATATGGGTGCGATAACATTGTTTTTGCTTTACTATCGGAGGTATGACGTCATTATCGCAGGTTTTACTTTTACACCGTATTCAATTTCAAAGACTTATTGCAGTTTTGAAAAGTCTTTGATAAAAAACGGGGATAACTTTTCACCATTGAATAGGTGTCGAAAAAAAGTGCAGAATTGGGGTTTAGGGGTGCAGGCTTAAAAAAAATAGCCTGCACCTCTGGGAATGACATTTAAAAAAGAACTGTGTTAAAAAAAGTTAAAAAAAAAAAAAAATAGGGACACCCCAAAAAATTAATTTAAAAATTGAGGTGAAAAAAAAAAAATTGGAAAAAATTGTTTAACAATAGGGAAATAGGTTCAGGGCTATTCTGCAAGTATGCGGCAGGTGTTTTCTAGAATAGAATTATAGCGGCAGGTGTACAAATGCAGAATTTTTAAAAACTTACTTTAGGGACATGAAAATATGCTAGTACCCATTTTCATGTACCCCAAATTTGATGGGACCACTTAAAAAAACAAAAAAAATAACCTAAGTGCTCTTCTGCATCACTTCTTCAATGTCGGGAAAAAAACACCTGCTGCGGCTATTTAAATCCCCGACTTTCAATTAAAGGCTAAAACGGGGGTACCCATAGTGTTCCCCCATGTTTTTACAACTTTAGGGGGGTCTTACAATTATTTTAAGGAAAAATTCGTAACTTTACGCAAATCCAACTTCGGAGTTTCCCGTTTTCGTTAATTTTATATTGACTACGGGGATAAGCGGGAGCGCGCACCATAACTTAACGCAGAAAAAAACTCTGATATGAAACATTAACTTCGACAGTGAAGTTAACGTTTCATATTGAATACCCCTCTATAAGTAGCAAGTTAACCTTCTCGACATGCATGTGTCTGCATTCTGGGATCGACATTGTCACTGTCGGCTTAGTGACTTTCGATACCATAACTACATCCCATGCAGTCTCTGGGCTCTTAGGTATCACTGATGGCACTGCTATCCAGGCATGCAAATAGTGGAGGAATACCAATGCCTTGTACTCTACACTCCCTTCTGAATCAAACATTACAAACCCATTTACTATAACATTAAAACCATCTGCTTAATATTATGTACATCCTCCTCGTGCCGCCAAAACAGCTCTGACCTGTGAGGGCATGGACTTCACAAAACCGCTGAAGGAATCCTGTGGTATCTGGCACCAAGACATTAGCAGCAGATCCTTTAAGTCCTGTAAGTTGAAAGGTGGGGCCCCTATGGCCAACACATTCCACAGATGCTCGATCAGATTGAGATCTGAAGAATTTGGAGGCCAAGTCAACACCTTGAACCCTTTGTCATGTTCTGCAAACCATTCCTGAACAATTTTTGCAGTGTGGCAGGGCGCATTATACTGCCGAAAGAGGCTGCTGACATCAAGGAATACAGTTGGAGAAAAGTTGCCATGATTGTGTTCACTCCGCCAGATTGCCTTCTTCCCATAGTACATCTTGGTGCCATCTCTTCCCCAGGTAAACAACACACACGCAACCGACATGATGTAAAAGAAAACATGATTCACGAGACTAGGCCACATTCTTCCATTGCTTCATGATCCAGTTCTGATGCTCACATGCCCATTGTAAGTGTTTTCGGCAGTGGACAGGGGTTAGCATGTGCACTCTGACCAGTCTGTAGATATAAAAACTAATTTGCAGGAAGCTGCAATGCACACTTTTCTATCATAGCCAGCATAAACTTTTTCAGCAATTTATACTACAGTAGCTCTCTGTGGGATTGGATCATACAGGCTAGTCTTCACACCCCACGAGCATCACATAGCCTTGGGCATCCATGACCCTATCACTGGTTTGGAGATGCTCTAACCCAGTCGGCTAGCCATCACAATTTGGCCCTTGTCAAAGTTGCTCAGATCCTTATGCTTGCCCATTTTCCTGCTTCCAACACATTAACTTCAAGATCTGACTATTCACTTTCTGCTTAATATATCCCACCTCCTAACAGGTGCCATTGTAATGTGGTTTTAATGCTAAGGCTAATGGGTGCATAACAATATATAGAGATAAATAGATTGTAAATCAAACGGATACCCGCCGCTATACAGTACTCGATTCCATAAAGCGAGATGCAGGGAGAACACAAATGCTGATAGGTACAAGTGTTTGAATGGACAACAAGGGCCACAGAGGCGAGACATATCATTATTGCCAACGGGTCCCAAATAGTTTATTTTTACCTTCAGTTGGACAACCACTTTACTACAAATCGTGATCAGGACTGCTAAGGCCCAAATGTCAATTGATTTAATTTTTTTTTATAATTATTCGCTAAAAACTAAGATATTATCAGCTGTGATGTAGCACAACACACATATATAGAAAACATAATGTATACAAGACTGTCCAAACTTGTAGCAAAAAGTAAACATTTGTGTGAAATTGTAAACTAAACCTAACCATGCAGCATACACAGAAAATGTAAAATAAAATTAACAAAATGTCAGTTTGATTGTATGGATATCACACAGATTG
The DNA here is from genome assembly GCA_031769625.1 of Taudactylus pleione. NCBI lineage: Eukaryota > Metazoa > Chordata > Amphibia > Anura > Myobatrachidae > Taudactylus > Taudactylus pleione. The sequence continues at coordinate 17,699,262 of JAUIMM010000255.1, read as the reverse complement.
AGGAGACATTTTAGGAGTTTAAAACAAACCATTTCCCTTGGCATTGTAGCTTTGGGTGAACAAGAAAAAAAAAAGATAATTACAACAACATGTAATAAAAGAAAATAAATGGCAAATACACTGTAAAGGTGGGTACGCACCTGAAAGATATATCTGCAGAATGAGTGATCTGCATATATATCTTTAGATGATGGTTGTTTATGCACACTGAACGGCCATCATCTATCCAGCAGCTGCGTTTCCCGCTGCCGCTGTGTGTGTACGGGTGGTCTGCAGACCCGTATACAAGGGCAGATTTGCCACAAGGCAACATAAGCGGCCGTCCAGGGCCTGGCGGATCCCAAGGGGCCCTCGGCCGGGCCCCACAAAACTAAATGGTATGTAATCGAAATCCATTGCTGTGCCTCTGTGAACCCTTCCCAGAGGAGCACAGCACGTGCAGCGTAGTCTGCTCTGCGCAGTGCATTGGAGGGGAGGTGAATGGCCTCCAGGCTCCAGCCAGGCCCACTAGGGGGCCCCGAATAATGCTGCTAGTGCAGGGAAAAAGATTAGGAGAGGAGGCTGTTGCATATGAGGAGAGGAGAGCTGAGCCAGATCCATGGCTGCGCTGCAGTGCTGAAACTACTTCCTCTGGAGATGCAGGTAAACGATTCCAGCAACCACCTGCTATAGTCTGAGAGGAGGGAGGGGGAGCGATGGGGGGAGGGGGGTTGTGGGTTTTCTTGTGCTATGTGAATGCTTGATAAATGAATAAGTCTGTGTCAGTAAATGTGTGTCAGTAAGTGTGTGTGTCACTAAGGGGTGGTGGTCAGTAAGTGGGGAGTGTGTCAGTGAGTGGTATCTGTGTCAGTAAGTTGTGTGTGTGTCTACAATGGGTATCTGTGTCAGTAGGGGGTGTCTGTGAGTAAGTAGGTATATGTGGCAATATGTGTCAGTAAGGGGAATCTTTCAGTATGTGCTGTGTTAATAAGTGTGTGTGTCAGTAAGTGAGTTTGTGTCAGTAAGTGGAATCTGTCAGGAAGGGATGTCCGTCACAGTAAGGGGTGTCTGTGTTAGTAAGCGGTGTCTGTGTCAGTAAGCGGTGTCTGTGTCAGTAAGCAATATCTGTGTCAGTAAATGGTGTCTGTGTCAGTAAGTGTGCGTCAGTAGGTGGTTGTGTTAGTAAAGTGTGTCAGTCAGGGCTCTATTCATCATTACATAATTATCACTCGCTGTGAGTTAAAAAAATCTTTTGGAGGCATTCATCATGTCTCCCTAACAAAAGTATCACTTCCGAAAAGCTGCTCTTTTTGCTGAGTCTGCTTTTCGGAAAAGTGATACTTTCCCCCCTACATCTGCCACGTCCCTATGGATTTTTCCACAGCCGGTGCCCCCCGGCCCCGCTACTGTGTGTAAACCCCCCCCCCATTCTTTCCCCGGTGTCCAGTTTGTCTCCCCCGTGTCCTCTCTCCTTCCCATGCTACTGTCTCCTGTGCACCGCATACTTTCCCCGGTGCTGTGTCGGCTCTGTCCCACTGCGTGTCCTCTTTCCTCCCCCTGCTGCCGCATCTTCTCCCCTCTACTCCCTCTTCCTTGTCTCCTCCACCAGGAGCCTGGACAGGAGCATTCACCCCCCCCCCTCCCCCACTCCCTCTCACCTCCTGCCGCCGGTAGCATTCTCTCCCCCCCACTACGTCTCACTTACCGCCTGGGAGCATTCTCTCCCCCCGCTTCCCCTCACCTCCTGCCGCCGGGAGCATTCTCTCCCCCCCACTACCTCTCACTTACCGCCTGGGGGCATTCTCTCCCCCCGCTTCCCCTCACCTGCTGCCGCCGGGAACATTCTCTCTCCCCCTGCTCCCTCTCACCTGCCGCTGCCAGGTGCCGGGGCAGTGTGTGCGCGGCTTTGGGGCAGTGTGTGTATGTGGGGGCAGTGTGTGTGTAAAATTGTATGCAGTTGAGGGAGCGGGGCCCCAAACTGATACTGATATTGATATCGATGGACAGATATGTCTGCAGACATATCTGTCCATCGGCTGTGCAGCACAGCCAATGCGATATGTCTGTGAACGACGGGGTTCACAGACATATCGTCTGTACACACTGGCCGGAGGCCAGCAGATATATTGATTGGCCAATATATCTGCCAGTGTGTACCCAGCATAACAGTGTTGCTGAACCACTAATGTGCTTTCTTAGGTGATAAAGAACAGTAAATAATTCATATCTTTATTTGAAGATAAAAAGTCAGAGGGCATACAATTTAGTCATCAAGATTGATTACTGTAATGAGAATTATACTAGAAGTTCCAAAAATATTTTGAAATCCTTTTAAACCTATAGCACTTTATTACTGTGATAAAATCTGGCTAGCATCATCTATAAAACCCAGAGCATGTAAACAGATACCATCCTATTTGTATGCCATTTTGGCATGAGCTCATAATACGCTCAACAGCAGAAGGGTGGCCTTATGGGAGGATGACTTCATGTACTTACTCATATCAGCAACAACAAATTCTGTTCCAACAACTAGCTATAGAGAATTTCAGTATTGTAGGTCCAAACAAATGTTGGTATTTTATTTTAGTGCATTCATTGTATTTATCAGTGACGTTTGTTTCCATGGTTGATGCCAAGTTGCTATTATCATTTGGTCATCTTAGCCACTGATGCTAAATCTCATCTTATCTGGTCAGTATTCATAATAACTAAATTAGTAAAGAATGCAGAAAGTGAAAAGGGTTATTATATTTACAAATCAACCACCAAAACAGATCTAGCGTAGGATTTGGCAATGGCTAATAAAATTGAGTTGAAATGTAAGGTGCAATAAAATGTCCCCCTGACAAATGTATTTGCATTATAAATAAGCTTTAGGTATGTAAGGATATTAAAATGTATAATGTCCCAGCTTATGAGCTATTGGTACTGTGAGTAATGGCAGGTGCCATCATGAGATAAGTACGGGATGCCAGCATTCGAGATGCTGGCATTTGGGATCCCGGCGGACAAAATCCTGATGCCGGCATCCCGACAGGGTTGGCATACCAAGGGAGAGTGGGAGTATGTGAGAGTGTGTGTAAGAGAGAGAGAGAGAGCGTGTGTGTGTAAGAGAGAGTGTGTGTGTGTCTGTGTAAGAGAGAGAGTGTGCGTCTGTGTGTGTAAGAGAGAGAGTGTGTGTCTGTGTGTGTGAGAGAGAGAGAGTGTGTGTGTGTGTGTGTGTGTAAGAGAGAGAGAAACTGTGTGTGTGTCTGTGTAAGAGAGAGAGTGTGCGTCTGTGTGTGTAAGAGAGAGAGTGTGTGTGTGTGTGTCTGTGTGTGTGTGTGTGTGTAAGAGAGAGAGAAACTGTGTGTGTGTCTGTGTAAGAGAGAGAGTGTGCGTCTGTGTGTGTAAGAGAGAGAGTGTGCGTCTGTGTGTAAGAGAGAGAGAGAGAGTGTGTGTGTGTGTGTGTGTGTGTGAGAGAGAGAGAGTGTGTGTGAAGAGACAGTGTGTGTGTGTCTGTGTAAGAGAGTGTGTGTGTGCCTGTGTAAGAGAGAGTGTGTGTGTGTGTGTGTGTGTGTGTGTGTGTGTGTGTGTGTGTGTGTGTGTGTGTGTGTGTGTGTGTGTGTGTGTGTGTGTGTGTGTGTAAGAGAGAGAGTGTGTGTGTGTGTCTGTGTAAAAGAGAGATTGTGTGTGTGTGTGTGTGTGTGTGTGTGTGTGTGTGTGTGTGTGTGTGTGTGTGTGTGTGTGAACGCAAGAGGGCATGGGTGCGTGTGGGAGAGAGTAAGGCCAGGTACACCTCAGAATGACGTGTATCCCAGCCGGCCCAATGCCAGATGGAAGGATATATTGGTCAGCCGTACATACGTACACACTGCACGATCTGGTGTATGACTGCGCAATATACCCTTCTATCCTGCATTTACCGGCATGTGGTCGTCAGAGACATCGTCCCATCTAACGTGCAGCACATCAGATGGGACTATGCCGCTGACAACGCATGTGAACACGAAATTGAGGGTACACACTAAAGCTGCATATACACACAACGATTTTTTTAATGATTATCGTTAAACGATATCGTTTAACGATAATTGTTTGCAAAAATCGTTCACTTTCTGAGTCAAACGATGAACGATTATCGTTCATGCACGTTCACGTTTGTAGTTTGTCGTTTGTAGTTCAGTCAGACTTGTCAACTCAACGATTTTCATTAAGGGAATATGCAAAAATCGTTTGTAGTTCATAAAAATCATTCATGACATTTAGTAAATGAACAACTTTAGTAAACGATTTTAGTAAATTTTTTCAAGGGAAAAAATCGTTTACTAAAATCGTTCATTAAAAAAATCGTTGTGTGTGTATGCAGCTTAAGCCATATGGATGATATATTGTTCCGATCTGCATCGGAATGATATATACCGTCCAATATATTGCCTGACGATGTGTACCCGGCCTAAGAGTATGTGATAGAGTAAGAATATGTGTGAGAGAGTGAGAATGAGGGAGTGAGACTGCGTGATAGAGTCAGAATAGAAAGTACTAAGCACAAGTAATAAGACACACCCAGAGACAGGAGCACATTCAGCGGGGCCCATGTCCATCCTGTCATTTCTATACAGGAGGGATTTTAAACCGACAGAAAGCCTGAAACTGTGACCTTTCCTAGGTTCTTCGCTATCTTCTGCACTTGTGCCAGGACCCATATTGATGCCCCTTTTGGGATCCACCACTGGACAGAGGGAAGTGTGAGTGATGAAAAAGAGAGAAGAATAGGTAAAGGCAAAGACCTGAAAGGAGCAGCTACAAGACAGACACAGACCAGCAGCCATCTTAAGCTGCCCATACACTACACAATTCCTTCCAACTTGTCAAATTAATTGCAAATTGGAACGATAATCATTTGTTAGGATGAAACGCTAAACGCTGGCAAAATGTTGGATGTAACCAACCTCCAACTAGTCGATATCATGCAAATCGTGCCAACTGCATAATTTGCATGTCACGGTCTGTCTGCTTCTGTATGTTAAAAAAAAAAAAAAAGAATTTATGAAAAAAAATACAACAATATGGGTTACAGAATTATACAGTATAAACAACAACCTTGGTTTTAAACAATACAAGATGAACAATAAAATGAAATGTCTGTTTGGTTGCTATGGCTAAATTACCTCCATTATCTCCAATGTACTGTCCATTGTAATTTAGCGTAAGAGCTCTTTACGGGAGCTTTCTGTACAGAAAACATGCTGTATACAATGCTGGACATAAAATATGATCTGAAAACAAAATATTTCACCTAAGGAAAATACCATGTGAATCTATGTAGTGCTGCTCAAATGTGGTCAAGTGAACAATTAAGTTCATTTAGCGCTTGACTGGTAAAATGCCGCCACTACCATGCGCGGCCTACAGCAGTCCATGGAAGATGATGTTTGTCCATGAAAGATGACGTTTTGCCTCTTTCTGAGACCCGATTTTTGGAGGGAAAAATCTGAACTCGGCATGCAAACTCGAACCTATCTGAGCCTGCACGTCCCTAATATAAATGTATCCTAGGAAAGGGAACACCCTTTTTCTACTCTCGGCTAGGAAACATTTACAGTGGGAGTTGTCCCCGGGTAGTTATTCTTTAGTATATAGAAAAGTTTGCATATTATTACTGAATATATTAACCAGTTTCTAATACAGTTTATTAACCAACTGTTGGATCTATTTTTTTAAACAGGCCTGAAAAACATCACGTCACTCTTTGTAGCGATATACAATATATTTGGCCTATTTGCCAGTTACCCAGCAATACAGTCTAGCAACAGTAAATTTAGCCGCTATATAGCTAAAATTATACTGGTTCTGCTAAATGGATCCTATTACATATGCGCCTATAAGTCAAACTTACTTATAGGTAATGTCATCTTACACTTTAAGTCATTTCCAAGTGAATCATTTACATACACCAGAAGAGACTAACAGCATAGTTACTATATAAATACAACATATTATGCTACACATTATGCTTTCCATTTATTTCGACTATGTCACAGATTTAATTGTCTGGGAGAAGTAAAGGAATGTGCAATTAGGTGCAGTATAAGTGACAAATGTTTTGAATCCCTGATGAATAGAACAACTCATTTAAAAGTATTACTTGTAAATGACAAGTTTACAGCTCTAGTACATAAAGTCCAGTGTCAGCAAACTCTGTAAACTGAAATGCTGCAACTTTTGGCAAGAGACTTGCATTGCTGTTAATTAATGCCCATTAAATTGACAACAGAGACTTAGGGCCTGATTCAGAGCCGCTCGTAAGCGGCCGCTCGTTCGTTCCGAGCGATGTTTGCACAACTGCGCATGCGTACGGATCGTAATACGCATGCGCGAACCAGTCAGTGCGGCCGAAAATCGTTTGTTCGCTAAATAGCGAATGCCTGCTATTTTGAGTGACAGGAGGAGGCGTATGTGGGTGGTAACGGGAAGGTGCTTGAAAACGGGGAGTGGAGATCAGAACGCAGGCGTGCTTAAAGGTCAAAACGGGCGTTTTATGGGTGTGCAGAATTAATACAGCAGCGTCATTGACCACGTCACTGGGTTATTTTATAGTCCAGAACTGCTCGCAAGATTGTGGTAGGAAAAACCAACCACAAGAATAGCGAGCAGTTCATACGCTGGTCGATGTACTCGATTAATCTAATAAATAGCGGACATGACGTAGGATGCGAGCGGCCAGGGGGCGTAGTTTTCCAAAAAACGACCGCAAGTTTTGTTCGCTCGTTCAGACCTAGAGGCGTGAACAGACTGCAAAGAGCGAACGGTTCATTTGAATAGCCACCCCTTTTTTCTGAACGAGCGAGCGCAAATAGCGTCCGGCTCTGAATCAGGCCCTTAATTCAGATATTGCATATCCAGCACAGCAAGCATTGTAGCTTCTGCCAGTCATGTAATCAGTGCCCCTACAGGCAGGTAGTAAGGCAATTTACGGAAGACTATTAGCCTATTCCAGGCCAATTCATCAATAAATGAGAGTGTTGGAATAGCTGGGCTTCCTGGCGACACTGGATGGCAGCGGTAACAGTTCTCTTACGGCTGGTCAGGCCAGTGCAGTGAGCCTCTGAGTATATGTGACCTGGCACTGGTTCCAGTTAAAGTTTCAAGATACAAATAAAATGTTTTAAATATAGAATTCTTTTAACAAAGAAAAAAATGCTTTATTTTGATAATAAAAAATTTTTTCTTGTGTTTTGCTGATGTTATTGCCATCCTGAGACGAGGATAGATGGCAGTACATGCACCACAGCTCTCCTTGGTATATATACTATAACTAATAGCGAAGCTTTTGTAGGAGAACCACAGCGCCAGTGCCATTTACAGGGTTTGATAAACAGTAAGAGACCCTAAATCTGGCAAATACAGCTGTTTTCTCCAGATTTAGTGCTCTTCTACATCGATAAATAGGGGCCTGTGCCACTACTAATGTTGTGGAGTTGCATTTAGTATTCAAAGCCTATCATGAGGCTCACTAAGGCCGGGTACACACTACAATGACTGGCAATCGGGACGACAAATTCCCTTTGTCCTGGACAATCTGTGATTGCCCATACACACTGTACAATTTATTGAATGACAAAACAATATCTCGTTCCGTCCCACAATAAACTGCATCACCTCGTACACTATATCTTCTGATTTCACTGAATTTCGCTGAGTAGCTCTCAGTTTCTTCTATTCAGTTCAACGGTTAAGAACGGACCCACAATACCGATTGGGTACCAGGAAAACCCCTGCACTGCACTTTATCCTGCCAGGACCATTTTATACTTTGTGATCGGACCCAGCCTAGGACTCCAGGAAACTATACAGCCTTGCGAGGACAACTTGCTAATACCTGATGGGACCTATTATGGACTGGTAATATGCTTCCGTTCCACCTTGGCCTGGCAATTGTGTTTATATGCAGAAACTGATTCTCTTATTATACAAGGACATCATTGTTTGCAGTCCTATATATTGGGCCATATACTGGGATACCAGTCTTATCAATTAGCTATTGCCTAATACTTATGCTGTGAAGTTATTTATTTTTATGTGTATTTTTTATGCCAATATTTTATTTTCTTAAACTACCATATAGGTTTTTAATAAATAGCACCTTTTGAAGATTATATCAAGTCGCATGCTTATTTTTCATAATTATAGCGCTGTATTATATATCTGTTACTGTTTTATCTATTTTTTTATATATGTCTCTATCTATTATTGTTATACAAAATCCTAATAAGATTAGCACATTTGAAATCTTAACCGCACTAACTGGTTCTCGTAGGCTTGTTGTCTAAAGGTGCATACACACACAACGATTTAGTTAATGAACGATTTTAGTAAACGATTTTCTCCCTTGAAAAAATTAACTAAAATCGTTTACTAAAGTTGTTCATTTACTAACTGTAATGAACGATTTTTTAGAACTACAAACGATGTTTGCATATTAACTTACTGAAAATCGTTCAGTTTATAAGTCTGACTGAACTACAAACTACAAACTACAAACGTGAACGCGCATGAACGAAAATCGTTCATCGTTTGACTCAGAAAGTGAACGATTTTTACAAACGATTATCGTTAACCGATATCGTTTAACGATAATCGTTCAAAAAAATCGTTGTGTGTGTATGCACCTTTAGTGATAAAAACCTATTTACAGCTATGTTTACTTATATGTAATTACTGAGAGATACAACTGAGAGATATAAAGCTACTTCCTGCAGTCAGGCTACTTTAGAGCTCTTACAAATTGCATATCAAACACTGGTAAACGATATGAGAAAGCAAGCAAAACTTTTACCAATAAACATAATAATACTCCTTCCAATGCATAAAGTCCTAAAATTATTGCACCTGAGTGAGCTTGTCTTAAGGCCCCCATACACTAGTGACGGATTGTCGCAACGGTGCGATCCTGAGATGCCGGGTTGGAGGTTCGGTGAAATCCAACATGTTGGTTTTCACTGATTTGCCGATCCCGATCAAATATGATTGTGATTTGCAAAACAATGAAATTTAACATGTATGTTTCACCGATCCTCCAACGGATCACGGAACATCGATGGCCACCAGTCTTCATTTCCGATTAGCGGATCAGCATTTTGCAATCTGTTGGCTAGCGTATGGGGGCCTTTAGGCTTGATACACACAGTGACTTTTATGTATTCATGATCTGCCATGTCTTTCCTGCAGTCAGCTGCATGGTGAACATATAATTTAGATTAGGGCTCACTGATCCCAATGCACATATATTTATATTGAATGCTAGAATGGATTGTGATGGCTATTTCTGTTAAACATACTGCCAACTAGAGGTCAATGGATGTGTAAAAAAGCACTCTGATATTGTCATAGCTGTGGTTAAAGCAAATGTGTAATGGAGCATACACACGGTCAGATTTTTCTTCAGATCTGAACGATAATGATTTAAAAAATCGTTCAATCGTTCATATCTGAAGGAAAATCTGACATATCTGACATGCCTGAACGATGGACGATGAACGATGCACGTTCCCGATGGTCAGATAACGATATCTGACATCTGATGTGTTTGCAGTCAGACTTGGACGATTCCATTCATCTTAATGCAGTCAAAAATCGTTCAATCCTTCAAATCTGACCGTGTGTATGCTCCATAAGAGTTATTGTTAGGGACCTCAAATGGGGTTGCACAATTATTTGGTGCCTACTTACGGGTTGGGTACATGATCCTGCACACACAATGCCGCTGGTTGTAATACCAATGATGGAATACTAAAGGTTGAATTGCCAACGCCTGCAGGTAAGTAAGGTAACCCTTCTTCTAACCCTACCCCTACCCCTCCTTTTCTGTAACCTAACCCTAACTCTCCAATCCTGCAACCTAGCCATAACCCCCCCGGCAGCCTAACCCTAACCTTCCCCTCCCGAAGCCTAACCTTAACCCTCCCCCTAGTGCCTAACTGACCCTAACCCCTAATTGCCTTTGGTTTGACAGCAGCCTGGACTCTGCAACCGGGATCCTGACCAGTGGCAAATCTTACCCAGGGGCTGTGAGGTTGCAGCCCCCCAGTAAAATCCTCCACTGTTCAGTGAGCCAGTGCAGTCTGTGACTACACTGGCTTCACTGTACTGGAGGTGGCTTTCTTTTGGGGTGTCTCCTCCCCCTAGGACAGCCAGTCCGGGCAGCAATCAGCAGAGAGCAGCTTCCAGAAGCCGCTGTTCTGCTTTTCGGGCAGTCCTACAGAGCTTCTCGGAGCTGCAACCAATGCAGCCCCGAGAAACTGGTTAGGCGTGCGCATGCGCGGCACCACCACCGCTCATGCGCATGTACAGGTTCCGATGCCTGCCAGAATCATTGAGCAGGCGCCTGGACCCAGGCCACCAGCAGCGGCAGCCCCCCTCAGATAAGAGGGCAGGAGCCGTGCTGATCCTGACCCATGTCAGAATTTCGGTACCAGGATTGTGAGCAACGGCTTTGTGCACGCCGGGATGTCAACTACATCCCCTCCTAACATATAGGTATGCATAGGGTTGCCATTAGAAAGTCTGAACTAGGTATCAAGGGGGTACGGACATGCTATAATATCATGTATTAAACTTTTGAATTACAATTTACTGAAAGTAATCTTTTATGTTTTATGTAAAAACACTCAACCAGCGGCTTAGCGGTTTTATACAGGTTGAGTATCCCATATCCAAATATTCCGAAATACGGAATATTCCGAATTACGGAATATTTTTTGTATGACTGATAATGTGAAACCTTTGCTTTCTGATAGTTCAATGTACACAAGCTTTTTTTAAAGCACAAAATCATTAAAATACAGTATACAATAACCTTCAGGCTGTGTGTATAAGGTGTATATGAAACATAAATGAATTTCATGTATGTACACAAACTTTTTTTGATGCTCAAAATTATTAAAAATATTGTATAAAATGACCTGCAGGCTGTGTGTATAAGGTATATATAGAACATAAATGCATTCTGTGTTTAGTTTTGGGTCCTATACCCAAGAAATGTCATTATAGTATGCAAATATTCCAAAATACGGAATATTCCATTATCCAAAATAACCCTGGTCCCAAGCATTTTGGATATGGGAGACTCAACCTGTATAGTCAAAAAACTTCTTGGTGACTTATAAAACTGTTATGATTAACAGTAAGTATTATCTTATACAAATCATATTTATTTTTGCTGTAATAGATGCTAGTGTAACATTTAAGTGCTGTATTTCACGCATATGATGTAATGTATGGTACTGTATTTATTCTTACTACCATGTGCTACTGTAGCTATACACGTAGTCACAAGTTAAGCTGAGACTAAGGATATTTGGACCTCATTCAGAGTCGGTCGAAAGCGGCCGCTTGGTCGTACGCCTAACGACAGAGAAGCTGAAAAAGAAAGCAATCGCACGGCCAGTTGGTCGCAACCAAAGTGACGCCCATACGTGAACAACGCACATCCTCTAGCTAGCGAGTGATAGCAGCTAGCTATCGAGTCAGTCGTTGTCAGTCTTTGTCGCTGTATGTTCATTTTCTTCTGATGGTTGCGGCCACTTGTGTTGTATTGTTCAAATGTCATTTAGGTCATGCTGATGTTTTACTGGTAGTGCGTTTGTAAATAAAAAAGATTTTAAACCCGGATTTTGGAATAATAATGTTGTGTTGTTGTTAAATGCATTTTAAAATTAACAAAAAACCTCATAGAATAAGCCATCCCCATGAAATTTATTTATTCTTATTATTCGCTAATGCTAACGCAGCTGAATCAATTAGAAGCCAATTAGCAGAGTTATAAGTTTCAACAAACGATTATTAGCTGCTTGCATTGTATGGCTCAAAATAGAAACATCAATCCTAACATCAATAACATTCGATAGTATCGATTGTACTCTGGGGCTTGAGACAGCACGTACCCAACCTCAAGCTGGACGATCAGCCAGGCCTCGTACCTGCTCGCAGAGTGACGTTTTACTACTTCCGGCCTTCTATGTCGGTCGTAGCAGGTAAATTATGTACGCCCCTAAAACGCCCTTAAAACGCTGAGGCACGCCTGCGTTTTCAGACCACCACCCTCGTCAACACCCACAAACGCCGTTTCATGTCAATCAACTCTCGGAAGCCACTTCCTGCTCGTAAGCCGTACGATCTACAGCATTTTGGATCGCAAAGCCTTGTACGCACATGTGCACAACTAACCGTGCGCCTGCGTGGTTTGTAAACATCGGATGTGTACGACCGAGCGGCCGCTTACGACCAACTCTGAATGAGGGCCTTTGTTCTTGGGGACCTGAGAGTTTTTGGATGGGTGTGGTATTAAATGTCGACATTGATAATGTCAACACCAGAACGTCGTCATGGTCTGTATGTCCACATTCTCAGCCAACATGGATGTTATGTCAACATGGGCCATGTCGACACACTATGTCAACATGGTCATAATGTCCAAATTGTCCATGTCGACAGTCGGCATCCTAAACCTGAACCCTAGCCGCAGCTTAAACCGAAGCATGAACCTAACCCTAACTCTAAACCTAACCTTGAACCTAACACTGTCATGTACTGTCACCATTCACAATGTCGACATAATGACCATGCCGACATTATGTCTATGTCAACATTGAGCTAGAGAAGGGCTTAGCTAATGGGTGCACATTAAGCAGTGGCAAGGCCACAAGCACTACAACCCTCCCGTATTGGGTGTCAACGCGGGAAGGGACGCCACTGACATTAAGCACTATGTTAATTGAATAAATGACTGAGGGCTTTACTTTAAGGATACTACCATGACACTACCACAAGATGGATCGTTGGTGTGTGACCGCAACATTGTTATTCAGTTCCTGGCCCAAACATGCCCTGTCTGAATATGGGGCATGTTACTTGGCAACATGCCAATTAGTCTTTTTGTATTTTTTGTTTATTATGAAAACTATTATATCGTTCTTATTTCTTGTTACCTTGTTTTCTCTTCTACAGTAGTCAGCTTCATGATTTACTATGATTTTAACAGTGTGTTAAATCTGTTAACTTTAATGTGTCTATTCTCTGTTGACTGAGGGCCCAATTCAAAGTTGGGAACAGGGGGCCTGATTCAGAGCTGCTCGTAAGTGGCCGTTCGTTCGCTCCGAGCGATGTTCACACATCTGCGCATGCGTATGGATCGTAATACGCATGCGCCAACCAGTCAGTGCGGTCGGAAATCGTGTGTTCGCAAAATAGCGAGTGCCTGCTAATTTGAGTGACAGGATGAGGCATTTGTGGGTGGTAACAGGGGAAGGTGCTTGAAAACGGGGAGTGGAGATCTGAACGCAGGCGTGCCAAACGGTCAAAACGGGCTTTTTAGGGGTGTGCATAATTAACAAAGCAGCATCATCGGCCACGTCACTTGGTTGTCTCTTAGCCTGAACTGTTCGCATGATTGCGGTAGGAAAATCCAACCACAAGCACTGCGAGCAGTTCAGACGCCTTTCGATGTACTCGATTAATCTAATAAATAAATGACGTATGATGCGAACGGCAAAGGGGCGTCTTTACAAAATAGCGAGCGCATGTTTCGTTCGCTCGCTCTGACATAGAGGCGTCAACAGACCGCAAAGAGCGAGCGCTCAGTTTACATAGCCGGCCCCTTTTTCTGAACGAGCGAGCGCAAATAGCGTCCGGCTCTGAATCAGGCCCAGACTAAGAATTAGCAAGTACTGTAACTGTGTATCTGAACAAACCATGTTGCAGTGCAAGGGGTACAAATACATACTTTTTTTGCATGCAAGGTAAATGCTGGCTGCTTTTGCCTGTAGCCCACAAATGCCGGACAGCTTTATTTTTACCCTGCAATTTAGATGTCAGTTTGGACACCTGCCTCCCAGATCTAAATCTCTCTGCTCATTTTAAATCTGCCCCACCTGCAGTGCAACATGGTTTTACCAAGATACACAGGGCCTGATTCACTGTGGAACGCAATCTTGCGTACGCACGCAGTTCAGCTGCGATAATATGCACCGCACACCTTGCACTCATTATAAAGACGCCCTGTGAATGTGGGGTCATTGTATAATTGCACTGAAGACAAGGGTAACTTTTATTTTTATATTACCTTAATGATCCATCCATTGTTTAGATTTTGGTGGAATTCTTCATTGAAAGCTCTGTCCACCAAACTAGCATGGCGGCAGGGGTTTAACATCTGTGATACTATTTGTGAGATGGTCACTCCTGAGTTTTCTCAATGACTGACCTGGAAAATTTTGGACACCAACGCTTATGACATTTTAGTATCTGTAGCAACTAAGACTGCTGTAGCGATGGGACAAGTTGGCATGACCATTGCAATCCAAATCTTTCAGAATGAACTGGCTGACAATTTTAGCTTAGTTGAAATTTTATTAAACAAATAAAATATAGATCAGTAACAAAAAAGTTCCTCATCATAATGAAATTCACCAACGATAGTCCATTCTGCTGGTGCATATTTATCATATTTATTCAAGCTTAAATTTTTACATAGTATACATTTTTTTTTATCTTTTTCCCCACAAACAGCAAGCTCTAAATTTGAACTGAAATCCAATAATTCTATTCAAAATAGAAGAAAAAATAAATACTATGGGGCCTATTCATCATCACTTAATTTTCACAAAAGCAGGTGAAAATGCACATTTTCACCTGCTATTGTGAAAATTAAGTTATTGGGCCGTTCATCAAGAAGGTAAAGCAGGAGAAATCACAGGTTATTTCTAAGAGTTTCCACTACAAAATGATGCAGTTTCCATGAAAATCGGTCTAGTAGTTTTGCACCAACTTGGAACAAACAGACACAGCGTTCTTATAATATTATAGATGTTGTAAAGGTGCCCATACACGGTGCGATGCACCGTGTAGGGCGACTGCCGATCCATCAGCAGACGGATCGCGCTGTCACCGGCGGCAATCGTGCGGTCCCCGCAGACCGCATGATATGCCGGCTTCCCCCTCCTTCACCTGAATGGGATCGTACATCGCATCCCAGATCAGATGGTTCTGCAGGAAGACCTGAGGATGCGATGTTCGATCCCACAGGAGCGCGCAGCACGATATCAGGTACGATATCGTGCCCATACATGGCACGATATAGCACCTATATCGTGCCGATCCGTCGGATTGGCACGTATATCGTGCCGTATATGGGGGCCTTAAGTCTGCTACTTATGTGGCCTGAAAATTTATATCAGCTGTCTAGTTTGAAACACGGCATATTAGAACATTAATTTGGTATGGGTGATCACAATAAATCTAATAAAGAAATCAAAAGATATACTCCAGTCCTCAAAGAGTTAAGATAGAATTACAAATTCTAAACAGTATCTACAGATACCCTGTAATGACAATAACATAGTAACATAAAAATTTAATAATAATCTCTTCTGGGAAACACTTGCAGCTGAAACTAAGCTTTTCAGTGTTTACCAGTTTGATTAATGAAGGAACCATAATTACTTTGTAAAATGAAATGCATACAGCTCAGATAACCGTTGAGAAGAAAAATAATGTCTTCATTTCAATATTGCCAGTCGTAACATCTGTTTGGAGGATGCTAATTTTGACAGTGCCACTGTGGATGTCCCTCGTACTGGAGGGTGCCCAGTATAGCCTTGTGTGATTGTGTTGTGAGGTTACCACTTGGTCTTGGGATTCCACTGCCAATAACCTGCCACTACTGACCACTCCTGTTACTGAGCCACCAGACAGTAACCTACTGGCAACTATGCACTAGTTAAAGGACAGTAGTTGCTGCCACCAACAGGATTCTTCACGCAGACTACTTCTGGGTGTTTGGTATAGCTGCTGCAGCACCTCTTTGCTGGTGACTATGGTTGTTTCCTCCTGAACACTTCCTTTGGATAAGTACTGCCTGGTAGCAAGCAGTGCATTGACTCAGGACTGTAAGATTAACACAGAAAAGCTGGGCACTGAATGAGAATTTAGCTCTTATCTGTAGGTCACGGGTACAGTAGGGAACAGGTATCAGGCAGAATTTTGCAAGCATAATGATGTTTATTGCTCATAAGGTGTCCTTACAAAGACTCTTACACATCAGTCTATGATATTAATAACCATGCAGAAATACAAGATGGTACGGACTTACATTGTGTTCTATTTCCTCATGACATACAGTTTCTATAGAAAAGTTGACATGGCATGTAGTCCGGCCCCCTCACTACACTGGCACCACCAAGTCTGGCCTTTGGTATCACATTTTATGAAAAAGCAATACAGTATCTAAACTTGGATATAAACACCATTTGCAATAATCTTTGATTAGTTAAATTAATCGGTGTGTCATTATCAGTGGCATAACTATGGGGGGTCGGGCGATGTACGTGCCCTGGGCTCCATCGGAACGGTGGCATGGGGGGACGGCATCCAGGTCAGTGGTTAGTGTGTAGTGTGAAGTGCGGTCCACACTACACAGTAAAACAGACACACCGCCACCAGGTAGTACACTCATACTACCAGGCAGGGGAGTGTTTGTTTTAGCAGCCGATGAGAGTCAGACAGACTCTCATTGGCTGCTGCACCCAGGGCCGGAGCCACGCTGGAGCTCACTCATGATTGAATGGGTGAAGGGAGAGACTTCATGACGTCTCTCCCATAGTGCCGACTGCCGAGCAGGACCGGGGGAGTGGGCGGCATCGGGCGCAGGAGCGGGGATTCAGGTAAGTATAATTTTGTCTGTCTGTGTGTGTGTACGTGCTTTATGTGTAAAAGGCACTTCTACTGGGGGCATGGCATAGGGGCACTGCATAAGGGGCACTGTACAAGGGGCACTACTGGGGGCACTGTATATTAGGCAATGTATAAGGGGCAATTCTGGGAGCTCTGTATAAGGAGCACTATATATTTTGCACTGCATAATGGGCACTGTATAAGGGGCACTACTGGGGGCACCATATATTGGACACTACTGCGGGCACTGCATAAGGGGCACTGTATAATGTGCACTACAATTGAAGACATTGCATAAGAGGCACTACTACAATGGGCATTGCATGAGGGGCACTACTACTAGGGGCATTGCATAATGAGCACTACAACAGGGGGGGCACTGTATAAGGAGCACTACTATTGGGGGCATTAAGGTGCATATGGAATGGAAAGGAATGCTCCCAGAGTGATGAGAAACGGTAGTATGTCATGTTGACACGCCCCCATTTTTCAATGACCACGTCCCTTGTGGCGTGTGGTCACACCCACTTTTCTGGCATGCGCACATAGGGGGGTTGGCTTAATTTTTCATCTTGCTCTGGGCTCCAAATACCCTAGCTACGCCACTGGTCATTATTGAGACAATGTAACAATGGGGTCTATGTACTAAGCAGTGATAAGTGACAGAGTGAAAAGTGATAAGTCTGTGATAAGGTGCCAGCCAATCAGCTCCCAACTGTAATTTTTCAAACACAGCCTGTGAGATGACAGTTGGGAGCTGATTGGCTGGCACTTATCACAGACTTATCACTTTTCACTCTGTCACTTATCACTGCTTAGTACATAGACCCCTATATCTTTAATCATACAGACCCAGAACACTCAGATTACAAAGGAGAATGACCTGCTGCTGACAAACGTAACACTGACCTCATACTGATTAATTAATATGGGATTTCCTGTTACATAAAAAGTTACATAGTCTCTCTGAAAAATACCAATAACTAAGCCAGGGAGACCATGTGATCCGAAAACTGGCCAGGTGATCATTAAAGATATTCCAGATACAGTATGTTCAAAACTTGAGCACAGCAGTCAGAGCAGGCGGTTCTTTATTCTTCCATTTGAAGGTGACGGATTATTCATTCAGCATTAAGAATATCTTTAATAAGAGAGGCTGTATGTTTAGGCATTTCCTGAGGGGAACAGTGTATGATGGGCAATTTGACGGATGACACCAACGCCTAATTCGATAACTCTTAGCCTTACTTGGATTAAAATTAGGCTGTTTATTTCACCACTTTTAATTGTTCAAATCACCATCATTATTATTATTTGTATGTTTTATTTTACTGTATTACTATTTTATATTTTGTTTATTTTAATCTCTATCGCTTACTTACATATTATTATTCTTTATTTTCTTGAGACTCTTTCTAATATTGTTTTATGCCTTAATCGATTGATTGATATATATATATACAGTCAGGTGCATAAATATTGGGACATTGACAGAATTTTCATATTTTGGCCTCTATTCACCACCACAATGGCTTTGAAATGAAACAAACAAGATGTGATTTAACTGAAGACTTTCAGATTTAATTTGAGGGTAATTACATCCAAATCAGGTGAACGGTGTAGGAATTACAAAATATGAAAATTCTGTTCAGGTCGTGGTGAGGTCCGTGTGACGCCTCTTTATTTTCTCCGTGAGTGCCGCCATTTGTGGCTTATATTTCTCTGAGGAGTCGGAGGGCATCGGAATCTTGTGATTTTTGTACAGCCATGTGGAGTGCCGATTACTGGTATCTATATATATATCAATCAATTGGCGCAATATTATTATCTAACCATCATCATCCGTTTTTGGTCATCATGAATGTTTTATATTAACGAAATGTTGACTATCTCTATATTTATATTTATATATATTTTAATTTTCCTTTTGGTGTATCGATATGACACAAACTCTGGGCCTGATTCAGACCCGCTCGCGAGTGTTGAGCGCTCACAAGCGAGTCGATGTTGCCCAAGTGCGCATGCGCATGACAGAGGCGGCTCCGTCGTGCGCATGCGCGAGACCCGAATAACGATGGCCAAGCCGTCGTTATGGGTCTCGCACCAAAGGGGGCGTGCTGTCGATGTTGATTGACAGCACGCCCCCTTTGGTGGGCGTGCCGGGGGCATAGCTGCCCAGACAGATGCGTTCCCATGGGAACACCAACCCTCTGGGGCCGGCCCCACTGACATCACTAGTGATGTCAGTGGGAGTGCTTTTGGCTCTGATAGAGCCAAAAGTATTCCAGGGCTTGCGGCAGCGAGACCCTACCGCAGGGTCTCGTCGCAAGCCCGATGGTTGCGATGGTCTTGACCATCGCGACCATCATTTTGGCCGCTCGCTATAGCTGTGGGTGGCCACCCACAGCTATGCGAGCGGCCAGGAGGCCGCTCCAAAATGAAGGAGGGACGGCCCTGATTTAGAGCGAGCGCTCTGTCAAAGCGTCCGGCTCTGAATCAGGGCCTCTGTTCCAATAGTATAGAAGCAATACATTTTGTATCCAATAATGTACTCACCAGCATCTCCACTATTATTTGACATCAGAGCTGTGCACCACGTGACCAGTTGGGATCACGTGAGTGGCCATGATCGAGTAGTGTTACGAAACCCAACTATGTGGGATTGTTTACTTACTGCTAATTGGTGGCTGCCAAATCACACTTTTGTCACGTGATCGGGAGACCACCGGTGAATAACGCCAATATCACCGATGAATGGGTGGGTTAATTTTTAATGCCAGTTTTGCTATTGCTTTTCTTTTCTTCTATATGTATCCTCTGTTAGTTGGGACATAGGGCCTGATTCAGAGCCAGACGCTATTTGCGGTCGTTCGTCCAGAAAATAGGGGTGGCTATTCAAATGAACCGTTCGCTCTTTGCGGTCTGTTCACGCCTCTATGTCTGAACGAGCGAACAAAACTTGCGGTCGTTTTTTTAAAAAATACGCCCCCTGGCCGCTCGCATCCTACGTCATGTCCGCTATTTATTAGATTAATCGAGTACATCGACCAGCGTATGAACTGCTTGCTATTCTTGTGGTTGGTTTTTGCTACCACAATCTTGCGAGCAGTTCTGGCTATAAAATAACCCAGTGACGTGGTCAATGACGCTGCTGTATTAATTATGCACACCCTTAAAACGCCCGTTTTGACCTTTAAGCATGCCTGCGTTCGGATCTCCACTCCCCGTTTTCAAGCACCTTCCCCTGTTACCACCCACATACGCCTCCTCCTGTCACTCAAAATAGCAGGCATTCGCTATTTAGCGAACAAACGATTTTCGGCCGCACTGATTGGTTCGCGCATGCGTATTACGATCCGTACGCATGCGCAGTTGGGCAAACATCGCTCGGAGCGAACGAGCGGCCGCTTACGAGCTACTCTGAATCAGGCCCATAGTAAGATTGCCTCAGTTGTCAGCCTGTTAGCTGAGTTTTAGGTGATGGACGTTTTTTTTTTTGTTTTTATCTGACACATGTGTTTGCAATCTTTCAATTACAGAGTGGGTATATTAAGGAGGCTTTCTGACCCAGAGTCATATACTCCTGAGGAAGCTGAGCGTTCATTGCTCAGCGAAACGCGTTGAGATTTTTACACACTATCCGGACTCCTTGAACCCTTTGGACCTTTTCATTTGGACTCTCTGTTCCCTTCTGTGATTATTGTTGCAGCGTTGGATTATTCCTTGTGGATGGTGCTTCTGTCCTCCCTGTGAATTCTTTTTATGCCAGAGGAATTCTGTTAAAGTTACCTCAGCCATCAATTTGGTAGTCTTTATTGCTGCTAAAAAACTTTCAATTTGGGGACATAAAAGGAGAGAATTCTCATTTCCAATATATCAATTATTTTAGGAGCGGACTAAAGTGGTGTGTACTACTTATTTTACTATATTTTATTATCATGTTCATATTGATATGTGTCTTCAGTATTATACCTATATATGAAATTGCAGACTAGAGATTTTAGATGATCTAATAAATATTTGTTTATTCATTTTACAACCGTCCATCATTTTTTCATTGTACCTTTAGCGCTGGTTATACACTTCTTTTTGTTCTTGACTCTCTGGGACTGACAATCCCTTTATCCAGCTGCTTTCTTGACAGCGCATTATTACTCTTATTTAAAAGTGAGCATGATGGGCAATTTGATGGATGACACAGCATTCCTCTCCCTCCATAAGCCTGTCTGCCGCTGCTCACTGTGTTCACACCACACTGTGGAGCCCAAGTGCTCTCTGGAATTGGGACTGTTCTGTTCATCTTCAGACACAGCCAGTAGCTCAGGATTGCCAACAAACAACATCCACAATTCAGTAAGCCGGCAGGAGCCAACGCCTAATTTTGGAGCCGCCCCACTCAGTGGCGTAACTATAAATTTTGCTCCCCCATGCCAAAAAAGTTTCAGGCGCCCCCCCCCCCCCAAAGATCAAACATACCCAAAGACTACGTTTAAGGTGTGGTTACATGATACAGCAACGTGCCTTACACATTATGACACAGTAAGTAATGCCACTTATAACACAGTGTGCCACACCGGAATGCCCCTTACAACACATTATGTCACACCGGAGTGCCCCTTACAACACATTATGCCACACAGCAATGCCCCTTACACATCCCACACAATAATGCCACATATAACACATAATGACATACAGTAAAGCGCTTATAACAAATTTATGCCATGCTGTAATGCCCCTATTTCACATTATGCCACACTGTAATGCCACATACAACACATTATGCCACACAGTAATGCCCCTTACACATTATGCCACACAGTAATGCCCCTAATAGCTCATTGTGTGCACAGTAATGCCAAATACACATTATGCCAAACAGTAATGCCCATTACATCCCACCCTGACAGATCTACTTCACCAACCCTCCTTTCTGCTACTGCCAGTCCGTCACCTCAGCTCAAGACAGGTTGCACAGTTTTTATGTCCGTGTAGAACCAGATTATTGGGAACATAGTTTATAACCTGTAAACTGTGTATCAAATTAGTGCCTCTTATACAGTGCCCCCTGTAGTTGTGCCCCAAAATGCAATGCCCCCTATACTAGTGCCCCTTATGCAATGCCCCCTGTAGTAGTGCCCCTTATGCAATGCCCCCTGTAGTAGTGCCCCTTTTGCAATGTCCCCTGTAGTAGTGCCCATTATGCAATGTCCCCTGTAGTAGTGCCCATTATGCAATGCCCCCTGTAGTAGTGCCCCTTATGCAATGTCCCCTGTAGTAGTGCCCATTATGCAATGCCCCCTGTAGTAGTGCCCCTTATGCAATGCCCCCTGTAGTAGTGCCCCTTTTGCAATGTCCCCTGTAGTAGTGCCCATTATGCAATGTCCCCTGTAGTAGTGCCCATTATGCAATGCCCCCTGTAGTAGTGCCCCTTATGCAATGTCCCCTGTAGTAGTGCCCATTATGCAATGTCCCCTGTAGTAGTGCCCATTATGCAATGCCCCCGGTAGTAGTGCCCCTTATGCAATGCCCCCTGTAGTAGTGCCCCTTATGCAATGCCCCCTGTAGTAGTGCCCATTATGCAGGGCCCCCTGTAGTAGTGCCAATTATGCAGGGCCCCCTGTAGTAGTGCCCATTAAAGTAGTGCCCCCTGTAGTAGTGCCCATTATGCAGGGCCCCCTGTAGTGCCCCTTCTAGTAGTTAGCCCCCTGTAGTGCCCCTTCTAGTAGTTAGCCCCCTGTAGTCAGCCGCCTGTAGTTAGCCGCCTGTAGTTAGCCGCCTGTACTTAGCCGCCTGTAGTTGCTCCCCCCTCCGTGCGCACACAAACAAATACACACACACAAAAGAAAAAAACACAAACACTTACCTTTATCCCCGCTCCAGTGCTGCTGCCGTCCATACCCCGGCGTCCGCTCCTCGGCACTATGGGAGTGACGTCATTACGTCACTCCCATAGTGCCCTGCGGGACCCGGAAGACGGAGGGAGCTCCGTCCTCTGGCTGCCGCCGGGGGTTTGAATAGGAGCGGGGCGCCCGCTGGTAACACACTCAGCGGGTGCCCGGCAGATGGAGGGTGCAGGGGGTGCGACCGCACCCCCTGCACCCTCCGTAGTTACTACTACTGCCCCCGTCGCCCCCAAGCTACCCAGCACCTCCAAGCCACCGCGGGGGCTGCGGGGGGAGTAGTTACGCCACTGCCCCCACTACAGGAACTGGGACAAACCTGCTTACTTCCAAGTTCAGCCGGGAGTTAAGGACAGCAGGCATGCAGTGTGTACCAAATAGTAAGCCCGGCAAGAGCCAAAGGGTTGAGAGGTCCTCCGCCGCAGCAAACTGATTTACAGTTCAGATGGTTCTGTTAAAAGGTGGAGAGTGACTCCAGAACCATACGCTAATTACTAATACAGTGAGTTTACGGAAGGTAAGCTGCTGACCAGTAGGCTCTTTGTTACAGCAGGAATTTATGCCACCTTTATACTAGTGATTGATATTTAAGATTTGCCACCACCATTATAGCTTATAGAAGTTATTTACTATCAACGTGGGATCCATCTCTCTGGTTATTATGTTTTTTCATCTCCAGGAGGCAGGGCCGTAGCTAGGGTAGTGCGGCCGGTGCCATCGCACAGGGCACCACAGGGCAGGGGGCGCTGTTTGGGCCTGTCAAATTTCTTTTTATTATCATTCTCACTTGTAGATTCCTCTTATTTCATCCCCAGAAGCTCCTGGCCTCCCCTATCTCTTCCCTGGCCCTTCCCCATGAGGCCATGGCCCTTTTTTGGGTGCATTATGTCCCTTTGAAAATTGAGGGGGGCGCCAATGCTCTTTCTGGCACAGGACACCAAAAAGTCTAGTTACGGGTCTGCCAGGAGGCCACTGGATTTCAGAACTCACATAATTTCTCCTGAGCCCTTATCGTCTTTACCACTATTTATTATTGCCAATTATTTAGTGTCTCACTTTATCCATTATTTGAAACGTTTAGTTTTTAACATGTGGATCATAAATACTTTTATTTCAGTCAGCAAGGTTGTAACTGAATTGCTATTGTTGCATGCATTATCGTATTTATTATCTGTTACTGCTGTGCCTTATGTAAATTTTTAATCACTAGAGTAATGAGTGATAAAATCTATGCGCTGATCTCTTGAAAGATATGTATATAAAAGAATGTATTTATTAAAAACTTAATATACATCAATATATTGTTGTAATGCAGTCCTTGAAAAGGCAGTTCTGCAACACACCACCTGGCTTTGCCCAAATCCGCAGGAAGAGTCTTTTTAGGAGTCCAATATCCTCAGTACGGTGTCCAGCATAACGCGTTTCAGATCCAATCAATTCTTTGTCAAGAGCATGTTGCAGTGAATTAAGCTGTGCTATTTATTAGAAGATATTCCAGAAATTAGCCTCTCCATATGCCGCGCTCCAGGTTCCCGTGGTTTGCGTTCCACCGTTGGGGACCGGAAGTAAATTTTTAGATGCAGTAAATGTAATTATATTATATTATTCAGACACTTTATTTCTCTAAGCACCACCCTTTATATCTTTGATATTCTGTTTGTTAGAGCTTTAATATATTGTTTTTGAAAGCTGCTCTATGGGGCTGATTTTTTAATCAGATGCTGACGTTCCAGGAGGTGCGAGCAGAAATCTACGTTAAGTGCTGCCTCAGGGCTTGGATGTGGGGTTGTCACAGACCACCAACTGAATAGCTCTGGGTACTTTACCTGAAGCCAGGCGGTAGTCCAAAGCTAATTTAATTCCCTCAGCTGCAGCACCATCGCGTGACATGCACACTGCGGCTCGGCGCATGCGCAAACACCAGTCAATTGCAACCGAATCAGCCCCTTTATTTTTTGGTTTATCAATCACACATTTATACCTTGAGTAAAGTTATTTATTTACAATGCCCTAGAATAAGGCACACCAATTTTTTCTGAATACAGTTGAACCCAATGGGGAGTGCACAGTAGTACTGTGACATATTTTAGGACAAGGGAAATAAACCAAGATCTATGAATATATAGAACAGAGCGATGCCAGAAAGATAAAGTAATTCATTAAGTAAAGGCTGCAGCAAAGCATGTAAAAGCAAATAAACAAATGTTCTCATTACCTTGGCTCCCTTTTGTTTGGTAAAAAAAATTATGTAAAAATCAAATAAATTTGACAAACAGGTTGTGTAGAAAATGACCATCACCTCAGCCACCTCACCCCATGATTCTGCTTTGCCTTACTATAAATGTGTCCCTGGTTACATAACATGTCAATGCACAGAATTGTTGGCACATGTGTATTGAACAACCTTAGGGTCTGTTTTGACAAGCTCTGCCCCACTTCTGGTAATCTGCAATTAATAAGCATATCTCCAAATTGTCCCAATTGTCGGACACAAAGAGGTGTGCCTACTGCAAGGTGGGCATTGGTTTGTGCCGCATACTTGCCTACTTTCCATGTGTGTAACTACCATAGATGCAAGGGGTGCAGCTGCTATGGGGCCCATCTTTCTTGTCACAGTTTCATGTCTTATACACATTTTTCACCATTGGGTGGTACATAGGGACCATAACAAACTTTTGCTATTGGGCAAAATACCTAGTTATGCCCCTAGGGGAAGGTATTTGTGTTTCTATGTTTGTATTCTTTTAATTGCCTTTTAAAGAATTTATAAAATTGGGAAAATCATTTGCAGTTTCTTACGAACTAACCATTATATTTGTCTAACAGTATTGTAGTTTCAAATGTGCAATTGGGGTGCTATTGCTCTGTAGTATTTCTCTACATGTTATCAATTACCTTTACAGATGACTCCTCGCACCCCCCACCACGATTTTCTCCAATATACTATCATATATGTACATATTTATAAACTATTATTATTATTATTGTTGTTGTTGTTTATTTATAACAATGGTAGCAGATGAACATGAAAGTGTGTTGTTAGAATAAGGCTGTAGCTTTAACCGTTTTGAATGTCTTAACTGATACAAAACTAGGACTTAATTATCCCATAAGCAACACCAACTGCCTCCACCAAAGAAGCACCAGCCTTCACAAACATTTACTGATGTTATATGAACGTGGCAGGTAGGGCCCAGAGCTGATTTAAGCTACATCCATCTCTAGCTGCTGCCTGCATGCATTGTGATGTCACAATCCAGGCCACAGCCCTATATAAAGGATGCCCAGCTACTGGCAGCCATTTTGTGTTGAGAATTTGTCCTACATTGATGCTGTCTGAGTAGTTCCTGCTTTAATCAAGCGACTTTGGATAACGACTGCCGATAAGGACTTTAGATTACATCTTCCAATAAGGTCCTGAGCAACAACATCTTCAGAAAAAGAATCTGAATAACATCTTCAGGTAAGGACTATGTAACAACTTTTGGCCTGTCCCCCTTACCCCTTCAGACACCACCCACCGCTTTATCTGCAGTTTTTAATTTAGAAACAATGGATAAAGCAAATTATTCATCTGATATGACACTACATCTCTTAAGATGGGTACATACTTGTCCAATAATAACAACACGCTTTGACGTTTATCTGCTACTATTATTGTAAATAAACAACAACAATAATAATAATAACTGTATTATTATTATTATTATTATTATTACTGTTAATTACCATATCAGTTGTGTCCCCTCTTAGACTGTAAGCACTTTGGGTCAGGCCGGATTTACCTTTTGATTCATGTCATTGTATGCTATTTGTTTATGTCATAATCCCTTTGCTGTGCAGTACTGTGTAATATGTCAGCACATTATAAATAAAAGATTTAGGGGCCTATTAATCAAACGATAAATGGCCCGGTAACCATGCGGAAACGCATATTTTAGTTACCAGGCCTTTCATCATCAGGGGTCCGATAGGACTCCCTGATATTCAGCAAACTCCGAAAACTGAGTTTTCGGAGTTTGCTCATGAGAACAAGTGCCATTCTTAGACGGCGCTTGCTCTCGCAGCCTCATTCCTTCCTATGGGAAGGAGTTCCGGGGATGCGAAGAGGTATCCAAGCGTATCCCTCCACCGCCTTCTAATGGACTCCCAGGCAGCTGTGCGCATGCGTGACCTCGGGTCATGCATGCGTAGCTGGGTCGATGGGGTGGAGGTAGGTAACGCAGCTACTTCTGTTGCTGCGATACTAACCAAGGGGACAGCTGCTTTTCGGAGAAGCTGCCCCCTCACCAGAGCATGATGCAGGGGCGTATCTATAATGGGTGCAGGGTGTGCGGGGAACATAGGCCCCTGGGTCCAGGGGGGCCCCGCACTGCACACCCTGCACCCATAATACTACTTACCTCTCCAAAGTCCCACGCCGGCGCGGGGGTCCGGCACTGTAAAATGACTAGAAAATGGCCGCGGCGGCCATTTTCCCGTCGTTTGCGCATGCGCAGTACAGGGAAAATGGCCGCCGCAGCCATTTTCCCGGTGAACTATGCATACACTATAGACTCTGGGCACACTCTAGTGCCCAGAGTCTATAACTCCGCCGCTGGCCCCGCACAGCTCAGTGCGCTGCCGGCTGCCGGGCGTAGAGGAGGGGGGCCCGTGTCGGGGACTGCACGCGGGCCCCCTCTTCTCTAGAAACGCCCCTGCAATGATGAATTGCTCTGGTGTAATCTTTCCCCCGCTGCGAGTTGGATACTTATATACTTCGCAGTGAGTTCAGTACTTAATTATCGGAGGCCATCTGAAAAAGAATCACATATAAAGATAGGGTCTCTGATGTGGTATAATTGACTCTATAGCCTGATAGCAGGATCTACTGTATGCTCAGACCTGGATTAAGGACTGTGTAGGACCGCTAGCTGAAAAGCTGCTGAAGGCCTCCAGACTGCTGCCAGCGAGAGATAACTGGCCCCATAAATGGGAACACTATCCTTATATAGGCCAACGCATTACACATTGGGAATATATGTATTTTGTCACCCAGTTAAAATTGAGAAAGGAGAAATTATTGGTTTTGATATTTTACTCTTTTTTTGAATGTGCACTCATTTGTAGGTATTAATCATTGGCTGTAATATTTTTAGATTTTGATTTTTTATAGCATAATATATTTATATACTGAAAAGACCCCTCTTTCGTTCTAACCTTCAAAACCCAGCTCCTCTATATACATAACATGTTGTATGGGGTAGGCATGGGTGGGGCGTAACTACCATAGGTGCAAGTCTTCCGCAAGCGCCTCGGCAATCTCTGCATAGCATAGGGTAGAGCCACAGTGACAAGATCGCAGCACCACATCCCACACACCTACCACTTGGTTGCTCACTCCCGGAGGAGACAGCTAGAACTATGGTTTGAGAAAAATATGCGTAGCTTTTCAGGTTTTAATGAGGATGGTGGGATCAGGGTGTAATCTGTGCTAGTTACGGATAAAAATTATTTTATCCAATGATTTTTAAAATATTGGGATGTACCTGATTCTTCAAGATGTACAGCTTATTGCTGATTTTTTTTTTAATACATTTTTCACAGTCACTATATGATTATATTTTAGCTACAACTACAGAATACTATCTCAAAAAGAGTGTCATCATGTTTGAAAAGCTTGATGGCAGATAAATGACATTTCACCCAATAGTCATTAGACAGTGACTAAGGCATTGTGTTAGAAATGTATGACATCAATTTCATTAAAAATCCATGTCATTAACAGGGTCAAAAACAAAAATGACAACCTGTAACACCTATTGTAGGATCACAAATATCTGGCACCACAATACACGACCTGCCTGAGAACCGTTTAAAAGCATATAAGAAAAAAAGAATGTTCAAGCACTTCACTGTACACTCTGCATTATTAAATCCCTTCATCAGAGAAAATCCTTGTACATTTTGTTCTTTCCCTACAATAATGTAGGCTTCATACTGGGTTGCAACTGCTTCATATATGATCTACAGTATGTATTCTTTTGGTTTTTCCGTAAAGCAGATAAAATACCATAAAATAACCTTTAGTGCATTAGTGATATACACTATGTACAAAAAAAACATGAAAAATATATAAAAAATATATACAAATAAGTGCAACATGCAGCATCCAATCTGCGTACCAGGTATACTTTGTAATTCGTCCACATTAAATGGCACCAATATCAGCCACATTCTTCTGTTTTCCTGGTACCGCCACTAATAATCTAATGCATTTGGAGATTTCAGGATCAATACTACAAAGCCACCAATGATTAGGGATCATCAATGTATAGTTTCTAGGGATTTGGGGGTCAATCTTCTCTAATGGTAATTAGGAAGTTCCTGCTGCTTGTCTCAAATCCAAGTGGGCGCAAACATTTGATGACTGGTTTATAAAGTTAATGGAAGCAGATCGCTCGATTATCAGAGTTCTGAGTAACCCTCAGGAAACGCCCCGAAAGTGGTTGTGACACTCTTGCACTTGAGTTGCCCCCCCCCACCGTTGCTGCCCACTAATGGTCTAATGGTCCCTTCCTGTCAAAACGCTTTGCGAATAAGTTCTCACTTAAGCGCGACAATAGTAATGAAACTTGAAGCATACACTGTGCTACTCAAACCCTTGCGCAGACCACTGATCCTCAACTGCATAAACATCATCGTCTATGAATCAGACCTTAGGTTACAAGTAGCAATGAGGCTGATTCAGAGGTGGACACAATGCCCATCGCTGCTGAAAATCTGTATGCATCAGATGTGAGAA
Organism: Taudactylus pleione; assembly: GCA_031769625.1. Lineage (NCBI taxonomy): Eukaryota > Metazoa > Chordata > Amphibia > Anura > Myobatrachidae > Taudactylus > Taudactylus pleione. Next base: position 17,669,883 of record JAUIMM010000255.1, on the reverse strand, counting down.
TATGCAAATGTCTCAGTCGCCGGGATTAGTATTGAGATGCCTACTAGCTTCTCAAATCCACCGCTTGCATACAATGACGTTTAATCGGTCACAACATCGGACTTCTGAGAAATCATATGCTCGCTCAGAATGTCTGCCGCAAGTAAGACGCTAGAGCCTTAACCACTGAGTACGAATTTTCAGTCGCTGGCTGTGACACGCCGCCGAAAAAGTTGCAACATTTGCATAGTAGCCACCACTTCCCCTTTACCTCCCCCAAATGGTCACTGTCTGTCAATCACTCTGCATCCTAATCCACACTACGATTGCAGACGCAAGACCATCAAGGCACATGCATGGTGCGACTCTGGAGCTTGTGCCGACTGAAAACAGCTCCCTCTTGCCAATGAAATCAGCACTGCATCCACCTTTGCATCAGTCCCAATGAGATGGCAGTGTTATTAAATATTTTCTCTGCATACGAATGATCAAACTGGTGTAGATATGTTGTATAATAATGCTACTGACCCCATACCGAATATACGATTGTAGTAGACGGAGGTTTTGGGCTAAACAAAATCAGACAAAATGATTACTAATAAAATAGCTGGACAAGATGGCTGTGTGTAGCTCACAACTATTGTTTACATTTTTATTAGTCTCATTTAAACTGGTTATGTTTCCAATGATTGGTCAAAAGCTAGTGTGATACCTACAGTATATGTAGTCCTGGCAGCTGACCATTAGCATATTTACACAAATCCTCAGCTGCAGATCTATGGCACCAATAGTGTACAACTCTGAATCGGGCCCATTGTTCTTGCTAGCACCATCATGCCTGCACCACGATCTCGAGCCTGTTAAATCTCTAATTAAAGCATTTTAACTGTGTCGGTAGTATAACTGTAATCATGTGGAGTCGACATGGTGGTGCAGGGTTAGTGACGCCAACAAGAACATTGGGGGAGATGTACTAAGCTCTGAAAAGTAATAAATTGGAGAGTGATAAACTACCAGCCACTCAGCTCCTATCTGTCATGTTACAGGCTGTGTTTGATAAATGACAATTAGGAGCTGATTGGTTGGTAGTTAATCACTATCCAATTTATTACTTTTCAGAGCTTAGTACATCTACCTTGTCTGCGATGTTCTTGTCAGCATAACGTACAAGCCCCCACATATTGAGACTGATGCAGTTTAATTTGTATATATATTATGTAGAATATTGGATTAATAGTAGATTAATAAGGGGTATGGGAGATCTCTAATATGAACAAAGACTGTCTGAGTTACAATAGAGAGGAGGAGATGGGGGCGGGTATGATTACTATGTATAATTATGCCAGAAGGCTAAACTGAAAATCCAGTGACAACTAGCTTTGTGTAAGAACCGCACAGAGGAAACATTGTCATCTCTTGTGGCTGTAAGAAAAGGCATTTTGGTCAGAGGTGGACGCAGTGTTGATGTTGGACATAAGAGGCCCATTGTCTCAGTCTCCGCATGTATCTGAGTCACACTGCACATGCGTCCCTATGGTTACCGCTGAAAACTGCAAAACAAATTTGGACACAGAGGGGGTCATTCAGACCTGCTCGCGAGCACAGGACGCTCGCAAGCGGGTCGATGTTGCCCCACTGCGCATGCGCACGACGGAGGGAGCTCCGTCGTGCGCATGCACGAGACCCGGATAGCGACGGGCTCTCCGTCGCTCCGGGTCTCGCACCAAAGGGGGCGTGCTGTCGATGTTGATTGACAGCACGCCCCCTTTGGTGGGCGTGCCGGAGGCGTGGCTGCCAGACGGAGGCGTTCCCATGGGAACGCCTACCGTCTGTAGCCGGCCCCACTGACATCAGTAGTGATGTCAGTTGGAGTGATTTTGGCTCTGATAGAGCCAAAATCACTCCAGGGCTTGCGGCAGCGAGACCCTACCGCAGGGTCTCCGTCGCAAGCCCGATGGTCGCGATGGTCTTGACCATCGCGACCATCATCATGGACGCTCGCATAAGCTGTGGGTGGTCACCCACAGCTATGCGAGCGTCCAGGAGGACGCTCCATTTTCATGGAGTAGGGCCCTGATTCAGAGCGAGCGCTCTGGTCAGAGCGTTCGGCTCTGAATCAGGCCCAGAGAGAGACAATTTCCGAGGGCATTCCCGGGTAGTAACAGGGGGGGTGGCTAGCCAGATGCGGGAATGTTGCGGTCAGCGACTACGGCTTTCTCCGCAGTTACACTGATTTCAGCGGCAGTTCAGATGGACATTCTGCGCCTTGATAGGGCTGGTGCAATGTTTGATGATGTGACCGATGCGTGGTCAATGGTGCGTCTTAATACGCAAAGCGGCAGATTAGTGCTGCAGCCGGTGGGCGTCTCTGTATGAATCCCATCAGCCGCTGCATTAGTGTAAAGGCGCAGTCGTGCTGTGGAAAACAACACTGTCATGTTTGCATTCATGTCCACCTCTGAATCGGACCTTTGCATGTTTTTGCACTGCGCATACTCTGGAACCAAGTGGACACAAGAGAGGCAGATGCAGAGTTGCACGCGTTTCAGACGTATCTCCACTTGTGACTGAAGATGCGTAGCTGGGCTGCATGATAACGGAATTGCAGGCTATACTCATTTGGATGAAAGTGTAAATATGGCAGTTTCCAGCTGCATCCAGGGGTGTAACTACTAGAGGTGTGCTAGCTGTGCCTTCACACAGAGCGCAGGGCTCTGCGGGCAGCACCAGCGCTGCCCTCCCACTCTTGCTTCTGGCTAGCGTGTCTGGAATGGCACCCTGCAACCAGTATCACTGCAGAGTGCTCCAGACAGCCATCCTGCAGTCTGTGCAGCTGCTCCATGCATTCTGAGGATTCTCCAGGCAGTGCTGCACTTCCTGACGTTGTCCCCACCCCCTGAGCGCATGGATTACCTATCACAACCATGACCAGACCTTTTTACTCTCATTTGGACACCTTAGCTCTTTAGAGAATCTTGAAACTGCCCTTCCTCTGCATTAACCTATCCACGCCCAGACCTTATCCTCCTCACCTTAACCACCTCTCTGGCCTGACTTTGATGGAACTGCCCTTGCCTCATTTATTATTATTTCACCTTGTGTCTATTCTGATCTCATCCCCTCTATCCCCTTCTCCCTCTACAAACCCCTCCAGGTTTCAATGCTTTTACTATTTAAGTAATATGCTGTACTTACTTTTTCATGGAAATCTGTGATTTATGTCCTTACTAAATAAAAAGTAAAAAAAAGATACTAACTGCCAGTGAGAAAATACTTTAGAAAGAATCCTGTTTTTTGCTAAACATAATTAGCGAGGATCTCAGTATGTCTTAAAATTTAAAACATATAAACATGCTGACTGTCCCATTATATCGCTGTCAAATTATTCTCAAAATTATTTTGAATATACAGTGCATCCGGAAAGTATTCACAGCGCTTCACTTTGTCCACATTTTGTTATGTTACAGCCTTATTCCAAAATTGAATAAATTCAGTTTTGTCCTCAAAATTCTACACACAATACCCCATAATGACAACGTGTAAAAAGTTTTTTGAGATTTTGCAAATTTAATAAAAAAAAAACCTAAGAAATCACATGTACATAAGTATTCACAGCCTTTGCTCAGTACTTTGTTGATGCACCTTTGGCAGCAATTACAGCCTCAAGTCTTTTTGAATATGATGCCACAAGCTTGGCACACCTATCTTTGGGCAGTTTCGCCCATTCCTCTTTGCAGCACCTCTCATGCTCCATTAGGTTGGATGGGAAGCGTCGGTGCACAGCCATTTTCAGATCTCTCCAGAGATGTTCAATCAGATTCAAGCCTGGGCTCTGGCTGGGCCACTCAAGGACATTCACAGAGTTGTCCTAAAGCCACACCTTTGATATCTTAGCTGTGTGCTTAGGCTCGTTTTCCTACTGAAAGATGAACCGTCGCCCCAGTCTGAGGTCAAGAGCACTCTGGAGCAGGTTTTCATCCAGGATGTCTCTGTACATTGCTGCATTCATCTTTCCCTCTATCCTGACTAGTCTCCCAGTTCCTGCCGCTGAAAGACATCACCACAGCATGATGCTGCCACCACCATGCTTCACTGTGGATGGTAATGGCCTGGTGATGAGCGGTGCCTGGTTTCCTCCAAACATAACACCTGGCATTCACGCCAGAGTTCAATCTTTGTCTCTCATGGTCTGAGAGTCCTTCAGGTGCATTTTGGCAAACTCCAGGCATGCTGCCATGTGCTTTTTACTAAAGAGTGGCTTCCGTCTGGCCACTCTACCGTACAGGCCTGATTGGTGGATTGCTGCAGAGATCGTTGTCCTTCTGGAAGGTTCTCCTCTTTCCACAGAGGAATGCTGTAGCTCTGACAGAGTGACCATCGGGTTCTTGGTCACCTCCCTGACTAGGGCTCTTCTCCCCCGATCGCTCAGTTTAAACAGCCGGCCAACTCTAGGAAGAGTCCTGGTGGTTCTGAACTTCTTCCATTTACGGATGATGGAGGCCTTGTGCTCATTGGGACCTTCAAAGCAGCAGATATTTTTCTGTACCCTTCCCCAGATTTGTGCCTTGATACAATCCTGCTTCGGAGGTCTTCAGGCAATTCCTTGCACTTCATGCTTGGTTTGGGCTCTGACATGCACTGTCAAGTATGGGACCTTATATAGACAGGTGTATGCCTTTCAAAATCATATCCAATCAACTGAATTTACAACAGGTGGACTCCAATTAAGCTGTAGGAACATCTCAAGGATGATCAGTGGAAACAGGATCCACCTGAGCTCAATTTTGAGCTTCATGGCAAAGGCTGTGAATACTTATGTACATGTGATTTCTTAGTTTTATTTTTATTAATTTTGCAAAAATCTCACAAAAACTTTTTACATATTGTCATTATGGGGTATTGTGTGTAGAATTTTGAGGACAAAAATGTATTTAATCCATTTTGGAATAAGGCTGTAACATAACAAAATGTGGAAAAAGCGAAGCGCTGTGAATACTTTCCAGATGCACTGTATGTATATATATATATATATATATATATATATATATATATAGAAATAACGCCGGCACTCCACAGTGTAGTCAGTACCTGCCTGGGTGCCCTCTAATGGTGTGTGAACCAAGTATATAGGGAAAAACAGCGGCACTCTCAGGACTTGAAATATAAATGAGGCTCACGACTCCCAGAGATCAGCGTCCAACGTTTCAGTCGGTGTGACTTTTATCAAGAACGGCAGTGAAGTGTAAAACATCTTACCTAAATACCCAGTGACATCCCATAATGTCCATGCCCATCTCATCTGTCGCGCGCCCGTGGAAACACGTGATAGGGGCGGGGCCGGCGCTACCATGATGACGCGGCCGTCTAGAGTTCCACCAGATACTATCGTTTGACCTAGCCTGCATTTCTTCTATTTACCTCACGCAGTACTCAGACGCCCCAGGGTTGCCAAGGTAACCCGTGGAGAGGTCTGATGAAGGCGCGTTACACGACAGTCACGCGACAGCTCCACTAGCCGGGTTGCCACGGCAACCTACATGCAGCGCCTGGAACTCTAGACGGCCGCGTCATCATGGTAGCGCCGGCCCCGCCCCTATCACGTGTTTCCACGGGCGCGCGACAGATGAGATGGGCATGGACATTATGGGATGTCACTGGGTATTTAGGTAAGATGTTTTACACTTCACTGCCGTTCTTGATAAAAGTCACACCGACTGAAACGTTGGACGCTGATCTCTGGGAGTCGTGAGTCTCATTTATATTTCAAGTCCTGAGAGTGCCGCTGTTTTTCCCTATATATATATATATATATATATATATATATATATATATATATTATTTTTTTTAAATAAATGTAACAAAATATTTCAGTATACATATTGTGTATATTTCCCAGATGCTACCTGCCTGTAACATTCAGATATACCACATGTGCTTCAGGATTCGTGAGGGCTAGACTCAGGGTGGGGGGCATTGCTAAAATTTGTTTTTAAAAGATTTGATGCAGATCCAATATTTTGTCCAATTCCCTTTACCAGTTAAAAGCCATGGTGAGAAAGGGGGGGAGGGGTAATTGATATTTAGAATTTGGGGTAATGATCCTCTGTAAACAATATATATGTCCTACCAATGTATAATTATAAGACGATGACAATTTGACGTGAGTGCAAACACTTCTTACATTTTTACGCACACAATGTTTTCATTATTTTTTTCTACAGTAAGCAAAAAAATTATTTACTTTCCTTTTTCCAGCTACAGTGACTTTATTATTTTGCTACAATGTTACTTTAGAAGTGTCTCTTCCCTCTCATTGGCATATTGAGGCCAATTACATGGCAATAGGACTGTAATGATAACAGGAAAGCAATATATAGAATAAGGAACTCTATCAAAGACTTCATTATATTTGGGTAAAATATCAAAAATGAAATTGTGCTACCTACAGATGTGTCCTCATACATCTAGCCTCTTTGCGCTTTAAACAGCCCTTCTAATTCTACCATGCTGTGACGTGACTCGGTAGAATCAATCGTCTTTTTGTGCAACTTTTTGCCTTCAAATGCGTCTTATACATACAGTGATGCGAATGGCTAGCAAGAGCAGCTTCTGCTGATTAAAATGATATGCAGCTTGCCTATGTTCTTTGTGCGTCTGCGGGTGTATCTGCATGCAAAACGCTACATTACAGTGTTACAGTCGCTGACACTGTAACGTAGCATTTCACATGCAGATACACCCGCAGATGCACAGAGAATATAGGCATGCTGCATATCATTTTAATCAGCCGAAACTGCTTGTGCTAGCTATTCACTATGTAAATAAGCCACATCTGAAGGTAAAAAGGCGCATGAAAGACGCTCGAAGCTACTGAAGCACACAGAGCTCCCCACGTTATGTGTGTCAAGACTAGTAGCGCATTAAGGATAGACGTATGTGGACATATGAATTCCCTGTTTGATGGATCTGCTGATAGATCTAATGGTCCTACACTGCATTCCCTCCTACTTAATTCAGTGGGGTTCACAGGGAATTGGCATTACCACCCACTCGGCCTATTGCAGAGGCCGAGTGGTAATAAGAGCAAAGAATGAGAGGTCTGGGGGCCTGATTCATTATGGAACACAATTGCAAATGCAAATTCATTGCAATCGCTATGCCGCCGCAGCACTACATAAGGACGCCCACTTTACCTTACACACACCCGTAATGTTTAGCAAGACTGCGAAAACATCTATACAATCGCAGCCTCACACTCACTTGCACAAGCTCTGACCTTAGTCATAAATTGCTAACTTCATCGCATGCTATCAGGCCTCAGGCTGCATAAGGCATCGCAGTAGATAATATATGCATGCCCATGCTAGGGTGTTGAAATGCACTGGAACGCCTGCGTTTCGCTGCCCACCCTCCCGCCACCACCCACAAACGGCACTTCCTGTCAATCACTCTGCGATGGGTCTGCGTATTCACTGCAGTCCCGGTCGCAGTGGCCAATAGGCGCACTGCGATGCATGCACAGAATGTAACGATCGGCCGATTGCGTGCATACTACCAACTGCGATCCTTGCTGAATCAGGCCCTGCGACTGTTACAGCTCATGGAGATTACAACAGATCTGAACAAAGTTACTTCCACAAAACCTACAACTTGTTATATATTTCATTGAACTGTAAAAAAGGGAGCATTTCTCCAAGTATCAAACTTGATAAACAGGTAACTTTGTACACTGCTAAAACATAAGAAAGGTTGATTTATTGGTGTTAGATCCCCATTAACAAACTGGGTGTTGTGGTGAATTTGTTCTTCAAACCAGCATACTGTGTAGCTACTATTTTAGAGCCTTGTATTTTGTTATGTAGTTTTACTGTTTTTTTTTTTATTAAATTGTTTCTGTTTCATGTAGTTCCTTGATAAATATGTCAAATTCAGCAAAAAAATACTTTTCAAGAAAAACCCCATATCCATATTAAGTCTACTACTTTAATGTCAAGGATCATATATCATTTGAAGTTTAGACATTTTTCTATCTTCAGCGATTAGGGGATTTTCAGCTCTAGGCCTCACAGAATATGTTATGTATAAAAAGTAAGATAAAATACATAAATATAAGTTGTGAGACAGCTACACTGAAGTTTTCCATACACAGTGTATGTGTGTATATAAAAAAATAAAAAAAATATTCAAGGGATGTGCACTGGCAGTCCAATTTGTCCATGGTAGTGTTGTATATAATAACAGCTATACAATGTTCTCTGAGCCAAATTTATTGAATATATACATTAGCATGTGCTAAGCAGGATAAACCTCACAAAGGGGCTGATTCTGAGTGGGACGCAGATTTTCTACAAACTGAGACGCCCACTTGCAGTGTGTTGGGAAGGTGCAGTCCCGTCACAGAGCGTCATTAGACACCATCTGACACACCATTGGTGCACCACTGACACTTGCACCAGACCTATGACAGGTGCAGCTTCACCGTCTGAGTTTGGCCTCCTGTGTTAGTGGTTCAGCATCTTTGGACTTTCTGCTTAGCCACCCCCCTGTTACCTCCCAGGCAGGGCCGTTTCTAGGGGCAGGCGACCCGTGCAATTGCACGGGGCGCCCCGCCCAGCAGAAACAGCCTGTTAACTGCCGGGCGCCCGCTGAGATTCAGTTACCAGCGGGCGCCCGGCAGAGCAGAGCAGCCGGAGAGACGGAGCCTCTGGCTTCCGGCTCCCGGCTCCCCCAGTGTGCACTATGGGAGGACGTCATGACGTCTTTCCCATAGTGCAAAGGAGCAGCCGAGCGGAGCGGACGCCGGAGCGGGGCTGAAGGTAAGTATTAGTGCTTTTTTTAATGTGCAGGCAGCCTGGACAATACTCTGGGGGCACTTCTGCTAGGGGAGACACCACTACTGGGGGCACCAGGGCACTACTACTGGGGACATTACTCGGGGGGCACTTCTACTGGGGGCATTGCTTAGGAGGTGCCACTACTGGGGGCATTACTCAGGGCCCAGGGGCACTACTACTGGGGGCACTACTACTTGGGGCTTTACTACTTTGGGCACTACTACAGAGGGAGCATTACTATTGGGGGCACTAATACAGGGGGCATTCATATTTCGGGCAATACAACTGGGGACACTACTACTGGGGCACTACAGCAGGGACCATTACTATTGGGGGCATTACTGTTGGGGGCATGACTACAGGGGGCACCACTCCTGGGGGCACTACTACTGGGTGCACTGCATAAAGGGCACCACTACTGTGGGCTCTGCATAAGTTGCACTACCACTGTGGGCACTGCATAAGGGGCATAAATACAGGGGACACTGCATATGGGGACAACTACAGGGGGCACTGCATAATGGGCACTTTTGCCTGAGAGCCAGTGGGGGGGGGGCCTAAGACCTGTCGGGATGGAATGGCAAGGGAGGGGGCTGGAATGAAGTGTGTATTATGTGAATCTTGTTTTTTCAATGTGTTGTATGTGGTTCTGGATTTAATGTATTTGAGGTGGATGTGGTTTTAAAACGTAGTTTATGTGCCTCTGACTTTTCCAATATATTATGTGGAAGTGGTTTGTTGCAGTGTATTATATGTGGATCTGGCTTGTATTTTCAATGTGCTGGATTCGCTCCCAACGCACTAAAAACGAGTGTGATGCAAGGTCATACTTCTGCAAATGTCACACCAAAGGCATGCACACAGAAATTCGGCGTGGGCTTGTGACAGCTAGGCCCCACCCCATTTTTTGAGCGCGCGCCTATGGCGCGCGCATACTGTCTGACTTTTATTTAGCTTTACCTCTGACAGGTTTGCCACCCCTGGGCTTAGTAGTCACAGTGGCTGACATTCTGTGGTCTTTCGAGATCACACTCCCTTACTGTGATACCACACTCCCTCACGATGAGGCCACGCCCACTCCACAATATTACTGCTTCGAGGGGGGGGGCGCATTTTGACTGCTCGCACTGGGAGCCTCAAACCCTAGAAACTGCCCTGCTCCCAGGTAATCTAAGAGGCCATGTGTAGTTAAATTAGAGAATAGCTAGAGTAGACCCTAGGCTACCGCAAATGTTGCTTCAATGTTGGTGTGTTTACAATCTCCATCATAAATGCACAGACCACGCAGCCTAACAGTGGGCATCTCACTGCTCGTACACTCCATCACCTCATCCAGCACAAAAGGAAAGATGAGATTAGCATTTACATATTCCTGCAACCGCTATCAGTGTTATAAATAACACCACATGCATATGATAAATCTTTTGAACAGCAACCTAGTTGTTTATGCTTATCAGTATTCAGATGCCGTCAGAGCTTCAGAACACTAATCAGGTCTATAATATATACCGTAATGTGTAGGGGCACAGTGAGGAAGCTGTCATCTGCTCTTGCTAGCGGGTACTTCCACCCAGAATCCCTGTAGTTGCCTCTATGACATTGGCCGGTGGGCCGATTGTGGGCCGTAAGGCAATTAGTGTCGGCCCGATACACCCTGCAGCACCTGGGGGCCAATGTGTTTGTTTTTCTTTCCTGTCGGGGGGTCAATGTATTTTATTTTTTTCTGTGGGGGCTAATATGTTAATATGTTTTATTTTTCTTTTAGTGGGATTACTTTAGAGGGTTGGAATATATCTAGCCCTCCATCTCCCAGTTCGATACTGCCCCATATGTTTATTTATTTTTATTTCCTTTTAATTTTCCTCCTCTAGCTGGACACACCCCTCCCTGGCACACTTTGGGGGCGCCGTAGCACACACATGCTCCAAGCGCCATGGTTACATGCAACACCTCTGCTAATGTGCTATTGACATGACAATAGATAACATGAAAGCAGAACCAAATATTGGTCTTCAATAGTGCAACTAGTCTAGAGAAACGTAATAATAAAGCACCTACAGTAATATCAGAGCCAGGGCCGTAGCTAGGGTAGTGCAGCCGGTGCCATCGCACAGGGCACCACAGGTCAGGGGGCGCTGTTTGGCCCTGTCAAATTTCTGTTTATTAACATTCTTGCTTGTAGCTTCCTCTTATTTCATCCCCAGCATCTCCTGGCCTCCCCTACCTCTTCCCTGGCCCTTCCCCATGAAGTCATGGCCTTTTTGTTGGTGCATTATGTCCCTTTGAAAAATGAGGGGGGCGCCAATGCTCTTTCTGGCACAGGGCACCAAAAAGTCTAGCTACTGCTCTGATCAGAACTGCTGACAAGTGGTTCTGCAGGAATACTAACTAGACTAAATATGCATATACTTAAGAATTCACAATCAAAAGGTCTTCTGGCAAGATGTTCAGTGTCAACAGAGTAAATCATATAAGTATAGCCCAGTAAATAAACAGAGCGAGTAACAGTTAGCCAATATGCAGATTAATCAAAATACAGTCCTTAATCAAAGTTTGGAGATTGACAAACTAGTAGGAAACAGCTCCAAAGGTAGGCAAAACTTTTTAGTCAATAAGGAAAGGCAAGGTCATCACTGAATATATAGTATACAGAACCAGTTTCCAACAGAATAAACAATATACAGAACCAGTTTCCATGAACACAGGTAGAAAATAAAAACTAATTGGAAGGCCTTCCCTGCCTATTTAAACCCATAACAAAGGAACATAGAGAGGAGATTCTGCTGACATCATTGGGGGTTGGCCGGACTGTAGATGTCATTAGGCTCCGCCCCATTACAGGAAAAGACAGCGACTCGCGAGTCGGGGCTAAATGTTGCGATTCATGTTATTTTAGCCTTGCCCCCTCCATACGGACCCGTAAATCTCCCCATGTGGAAGATCAGCCTACTCTTCCAGGGGTGCGGGGGGCTACTTGAGAAATCATGAGCCTCCCGCAATTTCCAGGAGAGTAGGTAAGTATGCCCTACTCCCCGTAACACTTTTTACCTGTCAGTGGCAACAGCCTCTCTCTCCAGCCCAGCACATTCTGCTGTGTGCCAGGCTGCAGAGGGTCCAGTGAGGCTGTTGCTGCTAATTGTGCGGGGGAGGGGTATTTGCTGAGCACCCCTTGCTCTTGGCTGGGGGGTGCAGAACACCCCCCCCCCCCCTCCCCTATGCAGTGCGGCTATTGAGCGAAGATTAATGTGGCACAGTAAATATGCTTCCAGAAAGAAGAAGAAAAACCTGAGACGATAAGGAGCATACTGTGCCAGGCAATACAATCAGCAGTAGGAGCTGCTATTAATTGTATTCATATGTAACAAGGAAACCTTCCCCCTGATCTCTTAGAGAAGAAAGGGGGTATAGTTGAAAGAAAACTAAAAATAAGTAGGAAAGAGAACATACAGTACAGTAAGTAATAAAAAGTAAATATACTTTTAAATTAAAAAAATAAGATAAAATGAATGACACAGAAATTGCCCTGCATATTAGTCTGAGCATCATCTGTAGCACCAACATTTCCCATTAGTTTTGGCACTAGATATGGCTCTGAGCATTAACCTTGGCTTCAAATAAGACTTTACAGATATGTGCAGCTCTAAGTAAGTATTCAATCTATCCATAAATGCATGATATAAAGATTCACCTTTACATCATACAAATGTATTTATGTGTAACTATACATCAAGCTCAAGAGTCTATTTTCACATAAAAACCATTGTCCTACCTAAAGCCTTTTTCTATACAATCTTAATAGAGTTTATGGGGTCTAAAGGCTAAAACCATGCACAGACTGCTGTTTTCTTATGGTTCAGGTATATTGCAATTTAAGTAATGCCTAACGCAGGAGCTATCAGAGATAACTCCTATGTAGGGCAAACTAATGCTGCAGACAGCAGGCCCCATTATTCTCAATAGGGACCATATTTACTGACTTTCTGGCAGCCCCCTCCGATATAAGCTGCGCCTATATGTCTGGCCACAAGAACCAGCTGTGATGTCATTATCGATGGTTCCTGTGGCCATCATATGGGTCAGTCGTGTGTACACACAAGCAGATGTGAATAACATATGTTCTAGATTTATCGTACCTGCTGTGCTGCACGACCGATGTGATATATCTGTGGAAGATGTCATTCACAGACAAATTGTGTGTACACACGGGCAGATGCACTAAACATATTGTTTGCCGGCTGTATGAGAGACATTAATTGTGCAGTGTGTACCCAGCATAAGACTGATAATCTTGCCTCCCTCCCGAACAACCTTACCTTACACAATTTCATTATCTAGTGGCAGCACCAGTGCCATCACTAAGAGGGTGCGGCCGCACCAGGTGTCACAAAAGAGTGACACCAAAATGCCAACTCCTCCTCAGTAACCAGGCACTGGGTGCAGCACTGTGACATTATCATGCAGCGCCTGGTGCACGGACACTGAGGAGGAGCTGGCAGTGTGGGGAATGTCTTTGGGGGCAGCCCAACATCTCCCGGAGTGCTGGACACACCCCTAGAGTGATGAAAAAGGGGAGTGCCGCAAGATCATGTTCCTTCCCTGCAAAGCCGCCCCCACCCATTTTGGGCGCACGTGCCTTCGGCAAGAACAAAGTCTATTTGGTGCACTGGGTGACACCAACCCCAGTGATGCCACTGGACAGCACTGCCAACTTTTCTAGCCTGCAAGTGCACTGCTTATGAGTTATTCTTGACATCTCCCGCTCCTTCAAACCACACATTCAGTACCATTCCCAGACCTGCATTTCCATCTCAAAAATATCTCCAGGATCACACCCTTTCTCAACTAAGACCCTCATCCACTCACTGGTCATCTCCACTGGACTACTGTAACCTCCTCTTATCTGGCCTCCCTGTCTCCCACTTCTCTCCACTCCAATCTGTCCTCAATACTGCGGCCCCAGGTCATCTTCCTTTCAAAACGTACTTCTGCCTTATCTCTCCTACAAGCCCTATACTGGCTCCCCTTCCCCATGAGAGCTAAATTCAAACTTCTTCTTACACTAACTTACAAAGCCCTCACCCAATCCTTTCCCATTTACATTTCTGATCTCATCTCCCTTCACATTCCCGTTTGTCCACTTCGCTCCACAAATAAATGTTGCCCCTGACTTATACATTAATCTGCTACCCACTGCCTACAATGCCACCAAACCTTATTTGAGTATTATGACTGCTGACGCAGCAAAGTTTATAAACCTTGTCCATGTCCTCCTATATTCTTTACTGTAAGTGACTTTTTTCTTGTTTTGTTCATATTGTTTCTGTTTATGTACTTTGTAACATGCTGTGTAGTGCCATATAAAGGATATTAATAATAATATATCAGTTGTATAGCGATCTCATTGTTTGATTTATCTCCTGTACTGTCTATTTGAATATATTGTATTATATTGTAATGTGTTTTATTGTCATTTTCCCAGTATGACGCTACAGGCACTTTGTGGTGCCATATAAATAAAAGGTAATAACATTTTGGGTTTCAACCTAAACATTTATCTTTATCTAAAAGTGTGTTTGTCTAATTTAGCCTAGGTGTAATAGATGAGCTTATTTATTTGAAATTTATATAAGTGGTCATCAATGCAGCTAATCCTCAATATTACATACATATTCATTACCATATACATTCAAATATTTATTTCATATTTGCTTCTTTTTTTTTTATATGGGGCAGATTAAGTTTTCTGTGGGTTGTGTCTAGCAGTCTCTTCTCTGGGTAAATTGCCAGGATCTATTCAGTTAGAGACCCATAGCAGTCCCAAGGCAGTTTAATTTTTATTTATTATTGCACCTTCCAGAGGTGTGGGCAGAAATAAGTCTCAACTGCTGCCGTAGGGCTGTTCCCGGGTGACCACAAGTCTCGAACTGAATAGACTCTTGCCCCATAAAAAATTATCTCTTATTTTGTAGAAGACCCATAGACTTCACCCCAGTACACATTACCACCCCTTTTGAGAACTTTGCATATTGGGTAATTGATTGCACATCACCTTTAAAATAATTTAAAAAATCTTGTCAATTTAGTTTGTCGTTTTCAAAATGGATTAGGTTGAATCCTCCCTTCATAAGACAGAAAAAAAACAGAGCACTTTTTCTCAATTTGGGAAAGTTATATTGACACTTAGGGGTAAATTTACAAAAGTGAGAGTTTTTAGAAGTGAGTTTTAAAAGTGATGTCGCCCATAGCAACCGATCAGATTCTACTTAACATTTAACTAGCACCTTCTAGAAGATAATATCTATAATCTGATTGGTTGTTATGGGCAACATCACTTTTAAAACTCACTTCCAAAAACTCTCACTTTAGTAAATTTACCCCTTAGCGTGTTGATCTTAAAAAAACAAATACATTACAAGACCCCCAAATACCTACGCTAGACTAGTGGTGGCATTGGGCCTGGGCGTGCATAACTCACTCCTCACCCCCCTTAATTTCCCCCCTCTTTTCTCCTCCCCTTCTTCACCCTTCCTTCCCCTTTTCTTTCTTTTTCTTTCTTTTTATCTAGATTGAAACCGCTATTTTATTTTAATATTTTTATATTGGAATATAAAACAAACAAAAGATATAAAAGCCAATTATGTTTTTTTAATGTATTACTACCTAAAATACCATTGAATAATTCTGATGTAACAAGATGGAATTACGTGCCTGTATATCTGATGGCACCAAATGCTATGAAGGCTGACAAAAATGCATTGTGCAATTGTCTCTTCCTTTCACAAAATTTTACAATGTAAATTTGCAGTCTTGTATATGTGGTATTATCTTATCTTATCCTTTGTTTATTCTAATTCTACATCCAAACTGTATCCACAGACTAGTTGTAATGCATATTTGCCGTCTATTGTAATGTTTCTTGATTTAAAAAAAAAAACATTTTTGAAATGAAAAAATCTTGTCTTTGGGCCTGATTCAGTACCGCTCAGAAGTGCGAATACGGACGCAGATTGAGCGATTGTTTGCCATTGCGCATGCGTATAAGCTGCACTGCGTGTGCGCTGCAATCGCATTGTGATTACGGACGCACAGAGGAATCCAACGCAAAGTGAGTGACAAGCTGTCAGCGTTTTGGGGGCGGTGACAGGGGAGTGGTCAGAAAAACGTAGGCGTGCCTGTCCGCTTGAACGCCGTTTCATGGGCGTGCATAAATTAGCCACTAAGATTGCTTACGCAGCTAGAGTACTAACTGTGTTCGACCAGACTTGCCATTTCTGCGGCTGGTCAGACCTGATGTAAATGCTGTGTGATTTTCCGATGTGGATCAATGGTACCAATGTATACACAGAAGAGCGAGGTTGGACGTATATGAGAAATCAGCAGTGAGCGTCCCTATGCCGCCTGTGCTTTGGCAAGCATTAGCATATTTTTGCAGCTGCAATTCGTAGGCGATTGCAGTTGCAATTGCAGATGCGATCGGTACTGAATCAGGCCCTTTGAACAGTAGACCCCACTAACCAAACACATTTATTTATTTTATTTATTAACAGTTATTTATGTAGCGCACACATATTCCGCAGCGCTTTACACATTTGCTTACTCAATATTAGTAATGATTGCTTGCCATGGGTTTCAGTACATTTGCACTATTTTACTTTTTGAGTAACCCCAAGTGTCTGAAAAGACTGATCTATACCATATGTTAAGTTGTAATTATATTGTAATGAGTATTACCAGGCAAATGCACACAGGCCATATAATGTTTGCATTAAATGTATCTAGTCCATTAGTCAACAGTCATTTTTTCTGGTAAATGACTTTACAATTTGATGATGGAGAAAGCTCAGGATGATGTCATTATTGATTGGTGATGTTATCTTATTATTGTTTGGAAATTTTATCTCCAGAAAAAAAAAAAAAATATACAACTTGATTTTCATGTGATTACTAGTGAACTTTCCCTGACAGCTGCAGAAGATATGGTTACATGATTTGAATCGATATGGTCTGAGTAGAAATTTGACGGTCGATATTGAATCACGTGCTTGCTGCTGGTAAAATCAGGACAGTGGTAAAGAGGATAATAGGACTGATTTTGAGTTGGGAGCAATGCAAAAAAAAGCTACTTGGCACCTGGACAAACCATTTGCAATGCAGGGGCTGCAATACTTTTTATTTTTTCCATGCAGGCCATGCACCTCTCAAATCTAAATCTCTCAGGCACATTTTATATCTGCATGGTTTTACCAAGGTGGAAAGTTACTTGCTTTTTTTCATTTGCTCCCAACTCAGAATATGCCCCAATATGTACAGGTATGGGACTTTTTCATCCAGAATATTTCATAGTTGCCTACTCTCCCGGAAGAGTGTCCGGATCTCCTTCACCCTGCCCACTTGCAAGTGAATTGGTCAGGATGGGGAGATATTGTGGTCCGTATGGTGGGGCTAACATGCAATCACATCATTTTAGCCATTTTTCCAGAATTTAGCATATCAATTTTACAAATCTAGTAAAAACACATTTAAAATGAGCTCCAGCCTGATTTTCTGCTTTATCTTCATGCTTTCAATTAACCCTTCAACTTGTAGAAGTGCTGGGTACATACACACTGGCCGATATTTCGGCCGTTCAATTGAACGGTCGATATATCGTGTGTGCATCAGCTACTGTGTATAGATGATATGTCTGTGAACGATGTTGTTCACAGACATATCGCATCGGCTGTGTAGCACAGCCAATGCCCAATATCTGCAGATATATCGGCACATCGTGCTGTGTGTACAGGCAGTCAGCCGCCCGTACACTTGCTGCAGAGGCTGCCGGTGACTGACAGCTCAACATGACGGGCACATGTTAAGTGCTGACAATTGGTAAGTGTGTATGCACTTACCAGCTATCAGATAGGACGGCGGATCAGCCATATTGCCGATCCGTCATCCTGTGTGTTCCCAGCTTAAGTAAAGGTCATTTACAAAAGTGCCAAAAAATGAAGACCCACATCACAAATGACAATTGTTACATGTGTGAGCAGATATGTCCATTAAGTTGGTGGCATCTCTACGTGGATGAAAACTTTGCAAGTTTTGATGTGAGGCCAGGGAGTTCCTTATTTTAATCCCACATGGAAAAAAATATTTTTTTTCAGGCATGAGATTATTGAAATGAGATTCAAGAGGTGAAAAAAGGCTTATTTATTTGGACATATCTTGTTTAGAGAGTAATTTGGTAAGAGCATTTTCTACCTTCAAACAGACTTTATTTTTACACATACTCAGAGGTGGCAGAATTTAAGCCTCACATACGGTATACTTTTAGTAAAACAGTGCATTAAAACTAAGGTACAATTCTTACATGTACAGTAATAAATAAAAACACTGACTGTCCCATTGGAATATGTAATAAATATATTGCCACACTCATACTTTAAGCAGAGCCAAAGCTAGGATTTTTGTGACCTGGGACAAGGCAGTAATTTGCCCCCTCCCCTCCAACCCAAAAAAACCCAAAGAGGGCATTCTTCTGAAAAGGGGGTGTGGTTGCTTGACACAGTAATGCCCCTTACACATTATGCAAAGCTAAGTAATGTCCCTTATAACACATTATGCCACACAGTAATCCCCTTACACATTATGCCACACAATAGTACTCCTTATACATGTTACGCCACAGTAGAGCCCCTTATACACTTTACACCACAGTAGATCCCCTTATACACGTTCCGCCATAGTACAGCCCCTAATACACGTTACACCACAGTAGAGCCTCTTATACACATTACACTACTGTAGAGCCCATTATACATGTTACGCTACAGTAGAGCCCCTCCATCTCATTCCTCCGCATAATTCCTCCTCCTCCTCCTCCTCCTCCTCCTCCTCCTCCTCATCATCATTCCTCCTTCTCATCATTTATCCTCCTTCTTCTAATCATTCCTTCTCCTCGTCCCTCCTTCTTATCATTCCTCCTTCTCATCCCTCCTTCTCATCATTAATCCTTCTCCTCATCCCTCCTTCTCATTGTTCCTACCCCCAGTTGATGCCTAACCAATTACAATAAATAACCAGTATATTTTGAAGTGTGGAACAAAACTGGAACACCCGGAAGAAACCCATGCAAACATGGAGAGAGGATACAAACTCCACATAGATCAGGCCCTTTCAGAAGTGGTGCCATCCTCAGCATTTTTGGAGATACAGAAGACCTTTTCTAATTTGTATGCAATGGAAAGGCCCGAGAGTCAGACAATCAATTCTAAAGAAATCAATTCTTACAGGAGATAGTGGGTTCCCAGATGCCAAACTTTATAATTGGGCTGCCCACTTGTGCGAATTGCAGCAACTTTTGCTCTGTTTGGTACTACCTCCTGGTTAGACATAGAGACTAAGGGGTATATTTACTAAAGTGCGGGTTTTTAGAAATGGAGTTGTTGCCCATAGCAACCAATCAGATTCTACTTATCATTTATCTAGCACCTTCTAGAAGATAGAATCTAATTGGTTGCTATGGACAACAACTCCACTTCTAAATACCCACAAATTAGTAAATATACCCCTAGAAGTCTTTAAATCTCACTTGCATCTCCTCCCTGTCGGGAATTGTCACATTTCATATAGTATCTTAACATTAAGTTTCTGCCAATTCTTCAGTATTTATTGAAAGTGTGGGACATATGCTCACCTAAATTTTGCCTTTCATCCGCAACCTCCCCAATCACATCCATCTGGGATAACCCCCTTTTTCCTCTGGGGCAATAATTAGCTATTACAAAGCGATGGTTCAGCATGGGTAACAAAGTCAGGGGCATTGAGTGGAGGGGGGGAGCGGGTACTAATTACCCGGGTCCGGGCTGCTGGAGGGGCCTGGCGGGGGCCCCCAGTCTGGCGGCACCCCCTCCCCTGCTGGGCTGCAGTGGGAGACTGCTCGCGGGTGCTGAGCAGCAGCCACAGCAGTCTCCTATGCCTGTGAGAGGGAGTGATCACACTGCTCGCGCCCCCCCTTGGCTTTGCACTGGGCTGAGGGGCTCACAGTGCCCCTCCTCAGCGCGCACATTTATTTTATTTTTTTTAATCCAACGGGAGCGTGGACACGCCTCCCGTGATTAGGCCATGCTCCCCTTCACCCAGGCCTGCCTGGCCTCTCTAAACCCCTGATCAAAGTATGGCACTTTGCCCACTCTCTCCTGATGCAAGAAATGTTCCATCTGCCTACTCTGTTTGAAAGGCAAAGTCTACGATCCCCCATTGGGCAAGGTATAATCTCTATGATCTACACTATGCTCTAAGATATACCTGAGTTCCACCATAGACATGACTTATAAAGGGAGTCAGATCTTGGCCCACCAACTGAGGAGGATGAATAGAAAAGAGATTAGAGATCCTATATCTCTATAGCCTCTCTAATAAAGAGACAGCATATACACCAATCAGTCATAACATTAAAACCATCAGCCTAATATTGTGTAGGTCTTCCTCGTACCGCCAAACAGCTCTGATCCATCGAGGCATTGACTCCACAAGACCTTTGAAGGTGTCCTATGGTATCTGGCACCAAGGTATTAGCAGCAAATCCTTAAAGTCCTGTAAGTTGTGAGGTGGGATTTCCATGGCTCGGACTTGGTTTTCCAGAACATCCCACAGATGCTCGATCAGACTGAGATATGAGAATTTTGGCAGTCATGTTCCTTAAACCATACCTGAACAATTTTTGCAGTGTGGCAGGACACACTGTCCTTCTGAAAGAGGCCACTGCTATCATGGAATATTAATGCCATGAAGGGGTGTACTTGGTCTGCAACAATTTTTAGGTAGGTGATATGTTTCAATGAAACATCCATATGAATGCCAGGACCCAAGCTTTCCCAGCAAAACATAGCCCTGATCATCACACTGTCTCCATTGGCTTGCCTTTTTCCCATATTGCATCCTGGTGCCATCTCTTCCCCAGGTAATTGGCACACACCTCGTCCGTCCACATGATGTAAAAGAAATCTGATTCATCTGACCATGCCACCTTATTCCACTGCTCCATGGTCCAGTTCTGACGTTCACATGCCCATTGTAGGCACTTTCGGCATTGGACAGAGGTCACCATAAGCACTCTGACAGGTCTGTGGCTGCGCATCCTCATATGCAGTAAGCTGCGATGTACAGTGTGTTCTGATACCTTTATATCATAACCAAAATGATCTTTTTCAGCAATTTGTGCTACAGTAGCTCTTCTTTGGGATCGAACCAGACATGCTAGCCATCGCTCACCATGCGCATCAATGAAACTTGGGCGCCCATGACATTGTCGCCGGTTCACTGGTTATCCTTCCTTTGACCACTTTTGGTAAGTACTAACCACTACATACCGGTAACAGTCCACAAAACCTGCTGTTTTGGAGATACTATGACCCAGTCGTTTAGCCATCACAATTTGGCCCTTGTGAAAGCCGCTCAGATCCTTAAGCTTACCCATTTTACCTGCTTCCAACATATCAACTTTAAGAACTTTGTATTCACTTACTGCCTAATAGATTCCACCCTTGAGAGGTGCCATTGTAACAATATAATCATTGTTACAGTATTCTCGTCACCTGTCAGTGTTTTTAATGTTATGGCTGATAGTTGTAAAATATATTAACATTGGAACTTTACCTAGTTATGCAAAATGTTCCCAACAACGAGAACTGTTGACAGGAGTATGGCTAGAGGGAAACTGTCCTTCACATTTGATGGACCTGCTCCAAAATAGCCTTATTTTGGGACCAGATTTACACCATTTCCACTGCGTCGCCGACCCGGGAATATCACGGGTTGACGCCATTCACACTGCACACGAGTGCAGTGCGAGTGCTAGGAAATTATGTCAGCACCAAGCGCAACAAACTCCAACTCTCCCCTGAACGAAAGACCAGGGGAGGGGGTCCTTCCCGGGGATGGGGATGTCCTTTCGGGAGGCTGTAATGTTACAGCTGACACCAGGGAGACAGGCAGGGAGAGATTACAGCCTCCCCATCACACAGACAGGTTCCGAATACTACCCAATCAGCATGCTGAAAACGCTTCTTGGGTCGGAAGACCTGGGTAACCTGTTTCCACTGAGCATGACCAGGGTTTTACCCGCTAAAAGCCCTGCTCGATACCTGGGAAGACCCAGGAATTTTTCCTAGGAGCCTTTTCCACTGAGGCACTACCCGGGTTGACACAGCAATAACCCGGGTATTTTGGTCCAGTAGAAAAGGGGTATAAGTAACTGTACACTTATCCAGAGTGTGGAAGCTACCATACAGCAAATCTTAAATCAACTTGTAACTTTAAGAGAGTACCGACATATATAGGTAACAGAATATGATACTAAAAACAAGGGATATGGACACATGGTCGACAGTTACCGTGTCGACATTCATAATGGTGACGAACAGTCGACATTAAACAGTCGACATGGTTCAACATGTCCACATCCTCAGAATGTCAACATGTTCACAGTATAGACATCTGAAATATCGACATTCACAGAATGCAGAAAGTTAGGGTTAGGTGCTGCCGGGAAGGTTTGGATTAGGCTGCGGCAGGAGGTTAGGGTGAGGTTGTCTGAGGGGGGGGAGTTTAGGGTTAGGCACTAGGAAGAGGGCTAGGGATTAGGGATAGGGATAAAGTACTCACCGGAACACCCGCTTCGTTTGGCGTCTCCACCGGAAGTGCTGGCCACATGGTTCCTAGAAGACGACGCTGGAGATGTCGCTATGCATATTTGCTGTCAACCTAACATACCACACCCAAAACTCACTAGCTTTACATTGCCCATCTTGAAGTACCTAACATGGCAACTCATTTATTTATTAATATAATAATTGCCTCATGTTGTCAATAAACATATTTCATTATTATTTTGTCACAATTGGCACCATTATATTGTTATCTATGGTTGTTAACAAAAATATGCATACACACACACACTTTTAAATATCCTTGCTAAGGAGAATTAAATATCATAATTTAATGTGTCCTGCTTATGAATGTGATATAATCTCCATTTAGTTTAGTTTGATCTACACTTAAATACATTTTAACATTACTACCATTTCTAAAAAAAAATAAGTTTTAATATAAGGACATGTTAAACAGTGTGAATGTTCAGATTTATCTTGCCTAATAACAATGACTTGTTAGAACAGATCTCCACCAACACAGAATGCTTGTCTAGCAACAAAGGATGCTGAGGTATGACTATTGCTGGCCCCAGCCAATCGGATCACCTCCTCCTTCCTTGGTCCTGCTCCTATCTATTTATACATCGTCTGTTTAAATATCTATTTTTGGAAAACCTGTCTCTGAATTCCATAGGTCTATCATGCATTTTTTTTAAACTGCAATCTGTCCTGAAATTACTCCAATATTTGTCATTATTCTAAAAAAGATTAAGCCTTCTAAAATATCAGAGGGGTTCTAGAAGGACACAAATCAGACCATTCTCTATTCCTTGTTCTGATATAAAATCACTCTGGGTGAGACAACATGGGATCCTGTTCATGCAAATTTTATTTCTTAAAATGTACCTACTGAATGTCATAGAGTTAGTGGTTTGACTAAAGCTGACTTAAATATTGCTAAACACTATGCAGATGCATATGCTACACTACATAGTAATAGAAATAACATTAACTAGCTATCTATATGTTCTTTTACATATTATTATATTAGAGACAGAGGATCTGTAATAATCACAACAGAAAACCTAGATTTGGTTTCGGACCTTTAGTTTATTTGTCATGTCTTACATAGTAATTCACCCATTCTGTACAAAACACTCTTGTGCTGTTTTGACAAATGGTAATAATCTGCTTTGCCAGGCTCCTGTAATATAGTTGATTCATGTGTTTACTTTTCACTAATGTTTTACACTTTCTGGTTGCAACAATGTATATTCATTTAATTAAAAAATACACATTTTGAATGTAATGTAATATTCCCTTCTCATGAAACACCTCAAACTTCTATTAGGTTATGCGATACTGATTTTATATCACAAATATACCGTATAATACATAACATGCAATTAATTTAAAAAGTGGCTTTTCTCAGGAAAGGATCCTGTTTATTAAAGTGTGTTCATTTTTGTTCTTGCGGTTTCACATCTGCTGCCTACACCATTAACTGCAAGCTCTTTAGGCCACAGACTCACAATATCTGCATAAATAACTATATTCCTGCTCTATGCACAGTATAAGGTGCCCTATATACAGTACACACACAATACACCCTAGAAATGCTTAGCCAATCAATCTCTAGGTAGCTAGAAAAAAAACAACAGTATCACTGTGTACTGTATGACACACACAGCAGGCCGGCTGAGCACTGGAGACAAAACATTCATTATATATACACAAATTTAGCTCTATCTACAGTATACAAACATATATCAAGCATAGCAATATCCGATGCATGATTATATATATATATATATATATATATATATATATATATATACATACTGTACATACACCAAGCATAGAAACATATATATATATATATATATATATATATATATACACCAAGCATAGCTATATCTGATGTATACATTATATATACACAATACACATATACCAAGCACAGCATTATATGATGTATGCATTAATAATATACATGTCCAATGCTAATGCATACAAGGCAGATTGTTGTCATGCCTGACAGGATCATGTTATGTGCCTATAACATGTACATGCTGCCCTACAATGCAGAGTAATGTATGCTATTCCCTCCAGTACAGCCCTGGCTGTTCCCATCACATAAGTCAGCAGTACAATATACTATATATAAGTGTATGAATAGAGAGGGGGGCAGTGTACACAGACAGATGTGCCTGACCTACCTCCACAAAGAAGGTCTTCTCTTCCCCAAATACCGAAACCACAAAAAACTGCAAGAAACAGGTTTTGATACAAAATCCTAGCAGCTTCGGTTTCCGTCTCTGGATGCCAGTCTCAGCCATCACGGTGGCTCTGGGTGGGGGATAGCTGCAGCAGCTACATGGGGATGACGCCGTCACATACACACCCGGAGGTACCAGTGCGGGGCTGCTGCTGCTGCTGGCGGCGGGAGCGGGCTATTTGGGAGGCAGCATTACACCAGGGCTGTGGAGTAGCAGAGTAGGTAGCCAGGGCCACGCTGTGTGGGCAGGTGAGGCGCCCATCCCCGGGACAATAGCGGGGAGTCGGGGAGGGGCGGGCTGACCTCGGCGTACCGAGCACCCAGCAGCTGCTCTCACATCACACGGCGGCGGCGGCTTCTTCTTCTCATAGTAGCGGGCAGGGGGAAGAGATGCTGCCTTAGTAACAGGCGCAGCGAGGAGAGGAGTCATACGGTGCCGGCCAATGGCAGAGAGGGGCCGGGCCACGGGAGGATGCTATTGCCGTCGCCGCTGATGCTGATGCTAAGGACACTCAGCCTTCACTAGTATTGTTATGCTGCTGTGCCACTCATTCATCCCATTATGTATCCTCTCTATTTCAGTAGGTCTGTATATAGAATGCCTCCCCTTCCCATGACCACTACCACCTATATGCACACAATGGCATATAATGGGTTAGCCAGTCCACTTCTGGGATGTGTTTGTTTCATTTGGAGCAACTTTTACACTAGAACTAGCAGGTAGACCTTAGATATTTACTGTTTCCATGTCACCACTCCAGTAACACGTTAATCCTTCACCTCTATAGTAATGCATCACTGCTATAGTAAGACAATTACCTTCCTAACCTGTGTACTAGCACATTCCACTCCCTCACCTCTGTAGTAACACATTAATCTCGCTCACTTCTTCGCCCGTGTTGTAACACATTCAACATTCCCCTCCCTCCCCTGTGTAGAAATACAAGCCCTTCCTCACACCTGTAGTAACACATTACCATCCCTCTCACCTGTAGTAAATTATACCCTCTCTCACCTCTGGAGTAACATATTCCCCTCCCTCACCTTTGGAGTAACACATTATCCCTGCTCATCCCTGTAGTAACACATTCCCCTCCCTCACTCGTGTTGTGTCACATTCCATTCCCTCACCCTGTAGTAAAGGGGAGGTAACATTTTGGACCTTTTCACTTCCTTAGGAGTCAAATTTCAAAAAATCCCTGCTTAGTAGGTACCTATGTCATGTACTCCCCGATTTTCATGTTTCTAGATCTAGGGGCATGGGCTGGGCAATAATGAGTCAGTGAGTCAGTCAAGACATTTGATTTTAAATAATATATATATATATATATATATATATATATATAGAATGGAAAGGGGAGAGAGCTTCTTTATGGGACTAAATTTGAAAATGAATACCTTATGGGTGTCGTATAGGGGGGGGGGGGGGCAAACAAGGAAAGGAAATCTATTACCTGTATTCTACAGGTTTTCTGACCAGCGGCATCCTGACAGCCGGGATTTCATACCCAACCCGCGCCCACAATATTCAGCTGCGTACTTCATGATAGAATCTGGTACAGGTTGAAGCTCCCATATCCAAAATGCTTGGGACCAGTGGTATTTGGGATATCGGATTATTCCGTATTTTGGAATATTTGCATAACATAATGAACTATCTTGGGGATGGGACCCAAATCTAAACACAGAATGCCATTATGTTTCATATACTGCACACATATACACAGCCTGCAGGTAATTGTATACAATATTTTCAATAATATTGTGGCTCAAACAAAGTTTGTGTACATACATGAAATTCATTTATGTTCATATACACCTTATACAAAAAGCCTAAAGGTAATTTTATACAATATTTTTAGTTATTTTGTGTTTTAAACAAAGTTTGTGTACATTGAACCATGAAAAAACAAAGGTTTTACTATCTCAGTTATGCTAAAAAAATTCAGTATTTTTGAATATTATGTATTTTGGAATATTTGGATATGGGAGACTCGACCTGAACTCAGGGGCAGAACTATGGGAGACAATGGAAGCGCCTGCCACCGGGCGCCAGCACTGAAGGGGTCCCTCCTCCATTGCCCACAATATATTCACCCCACTTAGGTCTGTAACTATATACCCGGAATGTACCATCACAGTCGCAAATACATGGCACCTCTTCCCGCCACCTAAGAAGACACCATACACTAGTGGAGAGCTCCGTGTCAGACCGTCAGCTGCCGCCTCCGTCTATAGCCTGTCCCTACTCATTTGTGTCGCTGCTCCTCAGTGTCAGTGTGTCAGGCACGTCCGGCACTACAATGTCAGCAGCTGTGACGGGGGGCACCAAATTATAGCTTGCCTCCGGGCATCTGGAATGAATTTACGACACTGCCTGTACTGTACTGCTTACATATAGAAATTAAACTGTTGTGAAATCGGGTGAAACATGAAGTGTGGTAACATAGGAGACAAACCTAAGTTAAAATTTAGGAGGGAGTGCAGTAATGTATGCATATAAAAAATAGTAAAACACTCTTACTCAGGTTTTCAGGCATACTGTAAATTCCCAAAGCAGATGGATATAAAGAGGGAATTTATGAGAGTGAAAAGTAGGTACAACTGCGACAGTGTAGATGGGCTGCTTCAATCACCTCGTAAATGTACTTACCTTAATACTAGAGGATAGATGTATCAAGCCTTGGAGAGAAATTATATGGAGTAGTTGCCCAAAGCAACCAATTAGCTTATTACTATAATTTCAAAGACTGCGCTAGATACATCAGATAAAAGCTGATTGGTTGCTTGGGACACTTCTCCAGTTTACCACTCTCCAAGGCTTGAAACATATTCCCTTTATTTCCATAATGGGGTCTATTTAAAACCTATAGCAATATTAGACTTTAATTATCATCTCTTATCAACGCTATTTGCATCAATAATTGATTAAGTATCAGGGTTATTTACTATTTTACGTATACAGAACCGTTGCTTCGATAAGCAGCTATCCTGGCAAATGGTAAACATGACTCTTTCGCTGATGAACACAGCGATTTCCGTGTTCTGTCCTGGCTCAGTTCACAAACATAGTTTACTGAATCTGATGCCTCTACACTCTGAGCAGTGGCGTCCTTACCTTTGGTTACACCCGGTGCGGCCCACACCCCCCTTGTGGTGCCACTGACTCTCAGATAACTCATTCCATAGGGAAGAGTTGTTAACACAATCTGCAGGGTATGCAGTCACTAAGTCAAAGTTCATAATGTTGACTCTAGAATGTCGACAGTTATAATATCGTCATGAGTACATTGTCAACACAAAGAAAATGTTGACATAAACAGAATGACAAACTATGAAATATGTTGGCATTAGAGTTCAGTTTAGGGGTGAGTGGTTAGGTTTAGGGGTTAGGGTAATGATTAGGTTTAGGCTTAGGATAGGGAAGGACATCAGAAGGACAGTATTGAATGGTTGCCGGATAGCCGTAGCATCAGTCCCAGATTAAGGTCCACATGGGCCTGGAGCTGAAACTTATGAATGGCTTATTGTGTGCCACCACAGTCAGTGGGGTGTGTCTAGTGATGTGGGGATCAGCGCAAGGAGGAGCAATTTGCATGACATCACATAGGAAATGCGAATTGTCACGTGCCAGGGCAGAGGAGGTGCTGAGGCTGCAGCACTGCGCACTTATCACAAAACAGAAAAAGTTGAATGTGTGTAGGTAGGGGGTGGAGTTGAATGGTGGAGTTCGGACAGCCACTGAAATGTCTACCAGTGGATCCTTGTACAACTACATAAAAAGTCACAGTCGCTGACCATGATACGCCCACAATACGCTTGCATCTGACTAACCAGCCCCTGATACCACCCAGGAACGGCCACTGAAATTGCCTCTCTCTGCCCCCAAATTCATTCTGCGTACCCCGGCGATAACCATTGTCACGCATGATCAGTGTGACTCGGATGCATGTACAGAATGAAAAAAAATCATCTGCTTGCGTCTGACTTCGTCGTTGCATCCACCACTGAATCAGACCAAAGTCAATAAACTATACCATAATTAGTTATTCTAAAGTAGTTTGGAAATGCAATATAATGACATGTATGAATAATTCTTTATTTTACCACTAAAGATTAACTGCTTGCATTGTACTAAAAAAAGCAAATGTACACCAGCAGCCATTTCTATGAGGACACAGATACATAAATCTTCCTCCATTTCATTTCTCACTTGTAATTTAGTATAGTTTGGAGATGCAGTGATTGGAAACTGTAGGTAGCTAGATACACTCATACACTTTACATAAAAGCCGTCTTGCAGTGGCGTAAATTCATCCCAGACGCCCAGAGGCAAGTTATAATTTGGTGCCCCCCCCGTCACAGCCGCTGACACTGTACTGTAGCAATTTTCATACTGACAGGCTATAGAAAGACGAAGGCAGCAGCTGATGGTCTGACATGGTGGCTTCTCAGGTGCCGTAAGAGGTGCCATGTATTGGGTGGCCGTGATGGTACACTCCGGGTACATAGTTACAGCCCTAAGTGGGGTGAATATGTTGTGGATAATGGAGGAGGTGCCCCTTCAGTGCTGGAGCCTCCATTGTCTCCCATAGTTCTGCCCCTGCCTTCGTGGCCTAAAGGCCTGATTCAGAGATGTACATTAACTCAATGTTAACGCACATCTCCGATGGTTTGAGATCTGCGCATGTGCAGATACAGCACTGCGCATGTCCAGATCTCGTTCTGCGACGTTGCTCGCAGTGACTTGGACTCCATTTTCCGAATTACAGGCTGCCGCCATTTGGGGCCAGGGGCAGCGAAAGGTAAAGTTTTAAAAAACAACTAAACCACAGCTGTTTAATTGTAAAATATAATTTATTTTTTTATTTTTATTGTTATCCACACAAGTCAAATAGTAGACAAATTACTAATTAAATCACATACAATACTGGACTGATGCAGGTGAACTTTGTAGAACCTTCTGTGGCTACAGAATATTGCATAAACACACCATATATCCATTGCAACAGAAATTAAATGTAACATGTATTCCCAGCCCAGAAATCATAAAGAAAAAAGTAACTTGTGGCCTGGGCTCTTCCAGGTGGCTCAGACGGTGCCCGGCTGGGTATGATCTGACATCGTAGGTCACATAGCTGCATGTTATTCCCCTCCCACACACATTGATGCAGTGACTCAGTGAGTGAGTCACTGATACTGACACAGGGCAGGCTGCAGTGCTGGACTCGGGCTGCGGTGCTGGACTCAAGCTGCAATGCTGAACACATAATGTGGTTCTGGACTCGGGCTGCAGTGCTGAGCATGTACTGAGGGGCTATAAAGTAACTGGATGAACATGTGCTAAATTACCAGTAATGACAGAGATGGTGTGTGTGGTGTAAATGATCTACCCTTGATTCATGTACAATTATCTAGACAATCAGAAAACAATATACACCTGGTATTCCAATAGACTGGCAGATAATAGTTAAAATTATAACTGTATACAGCTTGGATTGAAGATAATAGATAATCATTTGTTGTTGCATTTCACAACATATATACTGCATCGAATCAAATAAAAGATGAAAACATCAAAAACGAAAAAAGTCCAATAAAAATAAAAAGTTCATAAATTGGATATTATTAAAATGTCTTAATCCAGATGGCATTCACTAATAAACAATAGTCACTGGTCCTCAATGGAGGAATCCGGAATAATGTCCAACTCAAAGATTATATATTTACCAGTTTTGTTTGAAACACAGTTGCATCCCAATAAGTAGATGCTGAGCCCACGGATAATGTAGAGATGGAGTACGGTAAAAGTTGCCGGTCCGGGAAGTCTGCAGTGAGGTTCCCAAATGGATGAGAAGCTGTCAATAGAGTGCTAGACACATTTCGCTGTGGAGAACCCACAGCTTCCTCAATAGCATAATATAGCTGACCAGGTCCAGTGCAGGATGGGAGATCAGCTGACTGGAATCACGGAGGACATCACCGGAGCACCGATCACCAGAAGTAAGTGTAATTAAGGGAAGGGGGTGTTGGGGGTGTCTATTGGCTGCATCTCTCTGAGGAGCTCATTCAGACCCACTCGCTAGATGCGTTCGCTCGCACCCAGCGTAAGCAAATCCGGCACACACCCAGCAAGGCAGGCGATCGCACGGCAAGGCATAAGCACGCCCACTATGTCTTGGCGTGCGATCACTTTGTGTTTGCAGATACTCACCAGCTTGTCTTAAGACACCCACTTGCGCACGTCATCTCCAGGAAGTGTATGTAACCATCGGTACCAGGGCCGCCATCAGGGGGGGACTGCCGGTACTCGAGTCCCGGGCCCGGACACTGGCAGAACGGGAGGGGGCCCGGGCCTGCTCCTGCAACTGCTGCATAGTCCCCCGCACTACCCCCTTGAATGAAAAGGGAGTGGGGCTTCTACCGCCTACCGGCATGCAGTGTGCACAACTTGATTAAGTAGACCTGCTCCAATCTGAGAAACCCCTTCCTTCACGATTCCCCAACTTCCCTCTTCAGTCGGCTTGAAATGGGGGCGGAGCCAGTGTCAAGCCACGCCCCCCAACACCCGTGAATCGCATCGTTCCTTAGGGGTGGGGCCTAATAATGCAAGGTGCCCGCCACCCATTAGCAACCAGCTGATGTGCAGAAGTGTAAGCAATAAATATGTTTGTGTTTGTGTTAGTGTGTATATATGTGTATGTACTGTATATGTCTGTGTTAGTGTGTATGTACTGTATATGTCTGTGTTAGTGTGTGTATATATGGGTATGTACTGTATATGTCTGTGTTAGTGTGTATATATGGGTATGTACTGTATATGTCTGTGTTAGTGTGTATATATGGGTATGTACTGTATATGTCTGTGTTAGTGTGTATGTACTGTATATGTCTGTGTTAGTGTGTATATATGGGTATGTACTGTATATGTCTGTGTTAGTGTGTATATATGGGTATGTACTGTATATGTCTGTGTTAGTGTGTATATATTGGTATGTACTGTATATGTCTGTGTTAGTGTGTATATATGGGTATGTACTGTATATGTCTGTGTTAGTGCATATGTACTGTATATGCCTGTGTTAATGTGTATATATGTGTATGTACTGTATATGTCTGTGTTAGTGTGTGTATATATGGGTATGTACTGTATATGTCTGTGTTAGTGTGTATATATGGGTATGTACTGTATACGTCTGTGTTAGTGTGTATATATGTGTATGTACTGTATATGTCTGTGTTAGTGTGTATAATATGTGTATGTACTGTATATGTCTGTGTTAGTGTGTATGTACTGTATATGTCTGTGTTAGTGTGTATATATGAGTATGTACTGTATATGTCTGTATTAGTATGTATGTACTGTATATGTCTGTGTTAGTGTGTATAATATGTGTATGTACTGTATATGTCTGTTTTAGTGTGTATGTACTGTATATCTCTGTGTTAGTGTGTATATATGAGTATGTACTGTATATGTCTGTGTTAGTGCGTATGTACTGTATATGTCTGTGTTAGTGTGTATATATGGGTATGTACTGTATATGTCAGTGTTAGTGTGTATGTACTGTATATGTCTGTGTTAGTGTGTATATATATATATATGGGTATGTAATGAGTTCTGAAGCATTTGATTGAATATGAGCATATAATATTGCCCAAAACACTTCAGAATTCAATCTGCTGCTTTTGTCAGAAGTCACATCATTAATAAATACAAGGGAACCAGTTCCATTGGCAGTCATACACGCCCATGCCATGACACTACCACAACCATGCTTCACTGATGAGGTGGTATGTTTTGGATCATGAGCAGTTCCTTTCCTTCTCCATACTCTTCTCATCACTCTGGTACAAGTTGATTTATGTCTCATCTGTCCATAGGATGTTGTTCCAGAACTGTAATGGCTTTTTAGATGTTGTTTGGCAAACTCTAATCTGGTCTTCCTGTTTTTGAGTCACACCAATGGTTTACATCTTGTGGTGAACCCTCTATATTCACTCTTGTGAAGTCTTCTCTTGATTGTAGACTTTGACACATATACACCTACCTCCTGGAGAGTGTTCTTGATTTGGCCAACTTTTGTGAAGGGGTTTTTCTTCACCAGGGAAATATTTCTTCTGTCATCCACCACAGTTGTTTTCCGTGGTCTCCCAGGTCTTTTGGTGTGGCTGAGCTCTCCGGTACGTTCTTTCTTTTTAAGAATGTTCCAAACAGTTCATTTGGCCGCACCTAATGTTTTTGCTATCTCTCTGATGGGTTTGTTTTGATTTTTCAGCCTAATGATGGCTTGCTTCACTGATAGTGACAGCTCTTTGGATCTCATATTGAGAGTCGACAGCAACTGATTCCAAATGCAAATGTCACACCTAGAATCAACTCCAGACCTTTTACCTGGTTAATTGATAATGAAATAATGAGGGAATAGCCCACACCTGTCCATGAAACAGCTGTTGAATTGATAGTCCCATTACTTTTGGCCCCTTAAAAAGTGGGAGGCACATATAGAAACCGTTGTAATTCCTACACTGTTCACCTTATTTGGATGTAATTACCCTCAAATTAAATCTGAAAGTCTGCAGGTAAAGCACACCTTGTTTGTTTCATTTCAAAGCCATTTTTGTTGTGAATAGAGGCCAAAATATGAAAATTCTGTCAATGTCCCAATATTTATGCACCTGACTGTATATATCTGTATGTGTTAGAGTGTACATATGTGTATGTATGTTTAAGTATGGATGTATGTGTATGTACATATGTTAGCGTGGATATATGTGTTATATATAACGTACATGTGTGTTATGCTGTATATATTATATGTGTTTAACAAAACACACACACACACATATATATATATATATATATATCTATATTCCAGAATTGACCCGGCACTCCAAGGTCAAAGTCACATAACTTGCTGTGGTGCCCCATATGTAGAAAATAAAACGAGGTGGCACTCAACAGACTTAGTAGTAAAAGATAGCGTCCTTTATTCCAATGACGTTTCGGGGTGACCCCCCCGTCTTCAGGGACAAGCAATACAGGAGTAAAGGACGCTATCTTTTATTACTAAGTCTGTTGAGAGCCACCTCGTTTTATTTTATATATATTTATTTTCCTGTATTTGCCCATGCACTTGTTTAATAAAAAAATTTTTCCTTTGGAGTTGGGGGTGCATGACCTTTGGAGTTGGGGTGCATGACCCCACAATATCTGATGGCAGCCCTGATCGGTACATCGAGGACCATCGGATGCAATTGCAGCGCTTGAAGTTGACTATACCCTTCCGCAAGCACTGCGATCACTTCAGTGTGAAATACAACCAAGTGACGTGTACAATGAGTCTGCCTGTTAATTATGCACGCCTCTGAAACAGCATTAAGACGCTCAGCCACGCCTGTGTTCGCACATCCACTCCCCTGTTTCTAGTGGCCTGCCCATTACCACCCACAAACGGTTTCTCATGTCACTCACTCTGCTGGGCAGTCTATGTGCAGCAAGCGACTGCTTCCCGATCTCTCACACTGGTTCGCGCACGGCGATGCATATGCATGCGCAGAATGCGAAAATCGTCCAGCTACTAGTGAACGCTTCTTAGTGAGCGGGTCTGAATCGGCCCCTGAGTTCCCTGTAGTGGGTTCTAGCTCCTGGATTCAGGTTCCATGGTTGAGCTCTCCACAATTGGTTCCAGATTCCTATAGCTACGGATTCCAGTTTCTTATTCCATGTCACGAATCTGGGTCTTAGCAATTCTCCAGGCCTATGTAGAAACATTTAATTGTAATTACCTGATACACCTGAGCAGCTCAGCAGCATTCACCTGATCCTCTGCTCCAATGGGAATGGACTGACTGCTATTTAAATCTGCACCTGGAGTCAGCACACGGCCTGGACAACATGTTCCTTCCCAGGACAGTGCTAGACTCCAGGCTTACTTCTGTATCCTTTGGTCGTGTTCCCTGTGACTTTATCTGCTATTTTGTGGATTCTGACTACTAACCATCTGCCGCTTATTATTGTGGCCTGCCAGCACCACCGCTACTATGCTGCAAACAGACCCGCTTCTTCCACTCCGGTCAGCCAGAAAGTTTACATCTACCAGTTTTGCCCCTGTGTAGCGTCACTTGTCAGCACCGCAGCACCCACGCTGCATACAGACCTGTTCCAACCACTTTGTCTCAGCCAGCAAGTATTCTGCTTTCCATTTGCCGTTGTGTTCTGCTACTTGTCAGCAATGCAGCTCCCACGCTACATACAGACCTGCTCCAACCACTTTGTCTCAGCCAGCAAGTATACTGCCTTCAGGCCTGCCAAGAGCCGCGGCAGGCCCGGGTAAAAGTGGGCAAGCCCTAATAGCAATGGCGTGGCCGCGCCCTCTTTGAGAAAAAATATGCAGCGGCGCTGTGCGCTAGCGAGGGGGGCGCTCTGAGCCCCTTCAGCCCGGCGCATAACCAGTGCGGGGTGTGATCAGCTTGATCGCTTCCCCCACAGGCATAGGAGACTGCTGTGGCTGCTTCTTAGCAGCCGCAAGCAGTCTCCAAGTGCAGCCCAGTACACAGCAGCGTGTGCTGGGCTGCTGTGATGTAAGAGGGGGGAGTGGTGCTGGACCCAGGCCCCCGCCAGGCCCCTCCATCAAGCACGGGCCCGGGTAATTAGTACCCGCTCCTCCCCCCTCTTGGCGCCCCTTACTGACAACTTATTACTCCTCAGTGCAAAGTTGGTGAGTACTGCCGCAGTCTTCATTCCATCATACTGCTGATACAGTGCATGCAAGTTACCTATGCTGTTTTATTCTGTGCTTAGTGGTTATCCAGGTTATCAGGTTATACTATTGTGCTATTTTTTTTCCTGCGCTGTGTGCTATTGTCTTGGGCTAGTACAAAGAAGGATGCTGGTTCCAGGGTTAGGGTTCGGTGTGCAGTATACGGTCTGTACACTGAGGTGTCCAGTAGCTGTATTACTTATCCGGACTTTCAGTTTCTGAGTTCTTCACTGGTTCCAGATCTTGCATCAGAGCAGTACCAGAGTTACAGCTTTCTCAAGTTGTACTCTGACTACATTAGACTCAGGTTCCTGGCCTGAGTTCTGAGTTCCTATCTACCAGTACTATATTGTTCTGAGTTCCAGAGGTCATCCTTGTTCCTGGAGTATATTCTGTCCTTCACAGGTCACTAGGAGAGGGGTCGTCCAGTGGGCCTGGTCTGTTCACTACGGTTCCAGTCCAGTATCCATGCATATCAGTAGTCTGTGGTTCCTACACTGTCACTAGTGTACCTAAAACTCCTGTTCATACAGATGAGCCAAAGTATCAGCAAGCCTCCTCGTTTCCTATGCACATCCTTCATCACTAAGGGTCCCGAGCCGGATCTACAGAATACTCAGACTGTGACATTCCGGTCCAGATACTGGTTGTAGGGTTTATCCCCATCTGCCATTGCTACTCTGGGTTCTGGTGATCCTGGATGAGCAGATGTCTAATCAAGGCTCCTAGTTTCAGCTATACTCCTGCGTCAGCTGGATCCAAGGGTCCCGATACGGATTAATAAAAATAGAATCCGTGACACACGTACAATGAAGGTAAGCTTGTTTTTGATGGATCTCTTGAGCATAGCATGGGACTGGTGCAAGTACTGATAATAACTATGCTGGTTACAGCCGAGGACAGAATGGCTTCCCACTTGAAGCTGCACGTATCCATGAGTTAAACCTATTAAAATTCGCCAAGGCCGTAGCTAGGGTAGTGCGGCTGGTGCCATCGCACAGAGCACCACAGGGCAGGGGGCGCTGTTTGGGCCTGTCAAATTTCTGTTTATTGTCATTCTTGCTTGTAGCTTCCTCTTGTTTCTTCCCCAGCATCTCCTGACCTCTCCTATCTCTTCCCTGGCCCTTCCCCATGAAGCCATAGCCCTTTTTTGGGTGCATTATGTCCCTTTGAAAAATGAGGGGGGTGTCAATGCTCTTTCTGGCACAGGGCACCAAATAGTCTAGTTACGGATCTGTAATTCGCATTAACTTAAGGTAGTAAATCTGACTTCTGTGACATCACACAAAAACAGCTACTTTGCTCTCGATTCAGAATCAGGCCCCTAATGTGCAGTGTTTACATTCTAAAGGGGAGGGGCAGACAGGTGTGACACAGATGAGGGAGACTGTGGGCAAAGAGCATGGAGCAATGGGTTAGGATGAGAGCTGGATGGCTTTGATTAAAAATGTCTTAAAGTGCACATTTGAAGTTTTGTACAGAGGAAGTTTGAGAGGGGGAGAGTTCCAGAGGTATGGAGCAGCAGACAAAAACTTGGAGGCAGGAGTGGGAGGAAGTACTCATTTGTGGAGTAAAGTAGTTGGGCCAGAGTGTTACAGGAGATAAGGTCAGAGCTGTAAATAGGAGAGGATTTTGTGAGGGCTTTGTAAGTGACTGTGAGAAGCTTAAAATGGGTTCTGAAGGGGAGCCAATGCAGGGCTTGCAGGAGAGGGTTGGCAGGTGCAGTATGCTTGGAGAGGAAGAGGAGTCAGGCAGCAGCATTGAGGACTGATTGGAGTGGAGAGAGGTGGGAGTCAGGGAGGCCAGATAGGAGGAGGTTACAGCAGTCCAATTTCGAAGATGACCAGTGAGTGGATGAGAATCTTAGTGACCTCCAGAGTGAGAGAGGGTCTGATCCTGGAGATATTTCTAAGATAGAAATGGCAGGACTGCCGATGTACTGATTGTGTGATTTAAAGGAGAGGGAGGAGTCAAGGATAACTCTAAGACAGCGCACTTACAGGCTGGAGGAGATGGTGCTACTGTTAATAGGTAATGAAATTGTAGGAGGCAAGCTTAGTTGGGAGGGTGGGAAGATGATCAGATAAATCTTAGACTGTTTAAGTTTAAGAAAGTTCAGGGAAATCCAGGAGGAATAATCAGTGCGACAGTTGGTGATACAAGAGAAGTGAAAGGTGTCAGGGGAGGAGAGGCAGATCTGAGTGTTATCAGCATAGAGACGATATTGGAGGCAAAAAGAGCAGCTGAGCTCACCTAAAGAGGAGGTATAGAGAGAGAATAGGAAAGGCCTAAGAGCAGAACCTTGGAGGACACTTACTATTAGTGGAAGTGTAAGGGGAAGTCATGAGATTAGACAGAGAAAGAACAGTCTGAGAGCAGGACAGCCAGGAGAGGGCTGTGATGTTCTGGGTTGTTTGTGGACCCGGGGTGGTAGCAGGAGCGATCACAGAAGCAGATTTAAAAATAAAACTAGAATTTTTAATAAGTGCTTGAGTAGACATATAATGGCAGTAAATAAAAGTCCAGGAATATATAATGTGCACAAGAGTTCTGTGGTGGGAGTAAAAGGTTTAATGTCCAAGTAGAAACAATTAGAGCTGTCCAGGTGTACAGGTAGTGAAACTGAAAATAATCAAGCCAGGTTTGCAGGTAGTGAACTGAAAATAAACAAGCCAGGTATACAGGTAGTGAACTGAAGCGCAGGATGTCAGCAGGCTCAGGCACTCAGGTATGGGCAAGGGTGATGGAGGAAGCGGGGTAGTCCAGTGGGAGCTAGGAGCTGACAGGCAGACTGGTAGACAGCGAATTCACAGGAACAGGAAAGCACAGAGAACTCCCTCTCAGCTAGGCTGAGATACACGTTGCACTGGCAAAGAAGGAAGGCACTGACCCTTCCTAAATACCCCATGCCATGCTGTTACTGGCTGGAGGGAACATGTGACTCACCAGGATTGGCCAGCCGCATCACATTGCCAGAAGGCAAGATGGCGGCGCCCATGCCAAACGGAACGGAGACGCCGCCAGGCCTCACCAGCGCAGAGTGACAACAGGGCCGCACAACAACGCGCCCAGCCAAAGCCCCCCGCCAGACACCAGCTCCGCCACCAGAGAGCCCGCGCCACAACGACCTCACAGGTAACACCCGCCTAGCGCCATGCTGAAATACCCTGGCCATGACAGTACCCCCCCCTTTTGGGGTGGCCTCAGGACACTCACCAGGCTTCTCCGGATGGGCAGAATGGAATCTCCTGATGAGCGTGGGAGCGTGGACATCCCGAGCATCGGTCCAGCAACGTTCCTCTGGACTGTAACCTTTCCAGTCTAACAAATACTGAAGATGACCTCTGCGCAGACGAGAGTACAAGATCTGGGTGACTTCAAACTCAACTTCTCTCTCCGTCTGGACTTGAGGAGAAGCAGGTAGAGCATTATGGAACTTATTCAGGACTAGGGGCTTTAATAAGGAAACATGGAAGGAATTGGGAATTTTTAGGTATGGGGTAACTGTAAATGGTAGGCCACTGGATTAATGACTTCTGTTATGGTGAAGGGACCGATGAAGCGGGGTGCGAATTTCATAGACGGAACTCTTAGACGAAGGTTCCGAGTAGACAACCAGATCTGGTTTCCTACTTGCATGCGTGGAACTATTCTACGCTTCTTATCGGCCTAGGTCTTATAGCGAGAGGGTGCCTTCAACAAATCAGACCGTACTTGAGTCCAGATGGCAGCAAAATTCTGCACCGTGTCCTCCACGGCCGGAACATCGAAAACAGGCAGGCTTCGGAATTCAGGAACACGAGGATGAAGGCCATATACAACCTGAAATGGCGTTTGGTTAGTTGACGAGTGGTAGGAAGCATTATGTGCAAACTCAGCCCATGGCAGCAAGGCAGCCCAATTATCCTGGGAAGATGACATAAAAATTCTTAAGAAAGTCTCTAGATCTTGATTAACTCTCTCGGTGGAGCCGTTGCTTTGCGGATGGTAGGCCGTGGAAAAGTTTAACTTCACTTGAAGCACAGAACACAAAGCCCTCCAGAATTTTGCAGTAAACTGCACACCACCGTCAGAGACAATTTCAGCAGGAAGGCCATGTAGATGAAATATGTGTTGGACAAACAACTGTGCCAGGTCAGGGGCAGAAGGTAACTTCTTCAACGGTATATAGTGGACCATCTTAGAAAATCGGTCAATTACAACCCAGATAGTGTTGAAACCTTGAGAGACTGGCAGGTCTGTGACGAAATCCATGGAGAGATGCGTCCATGGACGTGATGGAGTAGGTAATGGAAGCAATTCCCCAGCTGGAGCTTGTCGTGATGATTTATGCTGGGCACAGGAGGAGCAGGAAGAGATGAACTCCATTATATCTGCCTTCATGGAAGGCCACCAATAGTGTCTTTTCAGGAACTCCAAGGTCTTCCGAGTGCCTGAGTGCCCTGCGAAGCGAGAGGAATGTGCCCAAGTGAGAAGCTGCTTCCTTAATTCCGGGGCCACAAATGATTTTCCCGTAGGAGGCTGAAGTTGTAATGCGGCGAAAACTCTTGATTCCAAGACAGGGGTATTGCTTTGATTTTCAGATTGATCATCACAGAGGAGAGATCTCGATAGGGCATCAGCCTTCTGATTAAGTGCTCCAGACCGGAAGGTCAGGGTGAACTGAAACCTGGCAAAGAATATTGCCCAGCGGGCCAAACGAGGACTCACACATTGGAGGTTTTTGAGAAATAGGAGATTTCTATGGTCCGTAAATACAGTAAATGGAAACTTGGCGCCTTCTAGCAAATATCTCCATTCTTTCAACGCCAACTTTACAGCTAGTAGTTCTTGCTCACCTATGGCGTAGTTCCTTTCGGCAGGAGAGAATTTTTTAGAAAAGAACCCACACGGATGGACTCGGTTGTCCTCATAACGTTGAGATAAGACTGCTCCCACAGCTTCAGATGAGGCGTCTACTTCCAACAAAAAAGGCCTGTCCAGATCGGGTTGTCGAAGAACTGGTGCTGAGATAAAGGCCTGTTTTAGAAGATGAAAGGCAGACTCTGCCTCAGGTGACCATTGGGCAGGATTAGCACCTTTGCGGGTCAAGGCTGTAATGGGAGCCAGCAGTGTAGAAAATCCCTTAATGAAGCATCTATAATAATTTGCGAAGCCCAACAATCTCTGGATGGCCTTCAGTGTCTGAGGTTGGGTCCAATCCAGAATTGCCTGTACCTTCTTGGGGTCCATTTCTAAACTGGAGCCAGATATTACATAGCCGAGAAAAGGTACACTGGGCACTCCAAAGACGCACTTCTCCAGTTTGCAGTAAAGGTGGTTTTCTCTCAAACGGGTCAATACTTCTTTAACATGTTCTTGATGTTTAGCCACAGAGGGTGAAAAAATCAGTATGTCATCCAGATAGACAACAACCGAAACATATAACAGATCCCGGAAAATCTCATTAACGAAACTTTGAAAGACAGCAGGGGCGTTACACAATCCAAAAGGCATTACTAAATACTCGAAATGTCCATCTCTGGTATTAAAAGCGGTCTTCCATTCATCGCCAGCTCGGATACGAATGAGGTTGTAAGCCCCTCTTAGATCTAATTTCGAAAAAATGACAGAGCCCTTGACCCTATCAAACAACTCAGTAATCAGGGGAAGAGGGTATCGATTCTTCACAGTAATGTCATTAAGGCCTCGATAATCGATGCATGGTCTTAGACCACAGTCCTTCTTGCCAACGAAGAAAAACCCAGCTCCGGCAGGTGAAGTAGAGGGGCGAACGAACCCCTTTGCCAGGTTATCCCGGATGTATTCGGTCATGGCTTGAGTCTCAGGCAAGGACAGCGGATAGGTACGACCACGAGGTGGTATCTTATCAGGTATCAATTCAATTGGACAGTCCCATTCCCTATGAGGGGGTAAGATATTTGCTTGTTGTTCAAAGAAAACGACGGCAAACATCTGATATTCCTTGGGAATGGCAGAAGAAACTAATGGAACTGTCTTTCTCACAGGTCGAATCTTTGGAAGACAGGATTTCTGACAGTCCATACCCCATGACAGAATCTGCATAGAACTCCAATCAATCCTGGGATTATGTTGACGTAACCAGGGTAGACCAAGAACAATTTCTTGAGAGGCCTCTGATATCACCAGGAATTTTAAGGACTCAGAATGAAGTGCCCCAATTCGGACCAATACTGGTTGAGTCTCTTTGGTGACTATCCCGTTAGTTAGAGGGCGTCCGTCTATAGAGGTCAGAGAGATGGCATGGTTGAGACAAACAAGGAATCTGAAATTTATCTATGAAACTAGACGTTATGAAATTTCCGGCTGCTCCCGAGTCGAGTAGAGCAGTAGCAAAGACAGGTTTGGGTTTAAGATCCAAGGCTAGGGTAATCGTGAAATCTTTAATTTTTGGAGACGGGTTCATAACTCCTAACTTGATGTCTCCAGGGTCAGTTAGGATTTGGCATTTCCCGGTTTACGGGGGCAGGAGATCAGCAGGTGACCGGACTCTCCGCAGTACAGACAGAGGTTCTTTTGCATTCTTCTCTGACGTTCTTCTTTAGAGAGGTGTGTATGATTCACCTGCATAGGCTCCTCTTCAGTAGGGGAAGGAATGGGACGGGTAGAAATGGAGGGGGTAAATGACCTTTGCCGGTCAGTTCTGTTTTTTTCAGCCTGACGTTCCCTGAAGCGTAGGTCAACTTTAATACACAATGAAATCATGTCGTTCAGATTAGTAGGAAGCTCTCAAGTGACTAGATCATCCTTTAGTCGATCTGACAACCCATACCAGAAGGTCGAGGTGAGGGCTTCCTCATTCCATTTGAGCTCCGATGCTAAAATTTGAAATTGCACGGCATATTGACTGACAGGACGGACCCCTTGTCTCAGTGTCATGTTTGACGATGCTGATACAGTACGCCCAGGTTCATCGAAAATCCTCCTGAAGGATGACACAAAGCCTGCGTAATTATCCAGCAGGGGATCTGAGCGCTCCCAGAGTGGGGAAGCCCATTCCAAGGCCTGGCCGGATAACAGAGAGACTATATAAGCCACTTTAGTTCTTGCAGTTAGAAAGTTGTCAGGCTGCAGGGTAAAATGTATGTCACACTGATTTAGGAATCCTCGGCAGAGTTTAGGATTGCCGTCAAATTTATTTGGTAAAGGAAGACGTAAGCGGGGAGATGATCTGCCTCCTGTATTCCCAGACGCTGATGCGGATGTAGATGCTGGTACTTCAGGGGTAGAAAAGGAAGTTTGCAAACTATCCTGTCGCTTGGACATCTCTTGCAGAAATGGAGCCATCTGATGCTGCATGCTTTCCAGATTTTCTAAACGACCAGAAATGCACCTGAACAAATCCACTCCTGACTCCTGATCCGTGGCCGGCTCCATGGGGCCAGTGCAAACTGTGATGTTCTGGGTTGTTTGTGGACCCGGAGTGGTAGCAGGAGCGATCACAGAAGCAGATTTAAAAATAAAACTAGAATTTTTAATAAGTGCTTGAGTAGACATATAATGGCAGTAAATAAAAGTCCAGGAATATATAATGTGCACAAGAGTTCTGTGGTGGGAGTAAAAGGGTTAATGTCCAAGTAGAAACAATTAGAGCTGTCCAGGTGTACAGGTAGTGAAACTGAAAATAATCAAGCCAGGTTTGCAGGTAGTGAACTGAAAATAAACAAGCCAGGTATACAGGTAGTGAACTGAAGCGCAGGATGTCAGCAGGCTCAGGCACTCAGGTATGGGCAAGGGTGATGGAGGAAGCGGGGTAGTCCAGTGGGAGCTAGGAGCTGACAGGCAGACTGGCAGACAGCAAATTCACAGGAACAGGAAAGCACAGAGAACTCCCTCTCAGCTAGGCTGAGATACACGTTGCACTGGCAAAGAAGGAAGCACTGACCCTTCCTAAATACCCCATGCCGTGCTGTTACTGGCTGGAGGGAACATGTGACTCACCAAGATTGGCCAGCCGCATCACATGGCCAGAAGGCAAGATGGCGGCGCCCATGCCAAACGGAATGGAGACGCCGTCAGGCCTCACCAGCGCAGAGTGACAACAGGGCCGCACAACAACGCGCACAGCCAAAGCCCCCCGTCAGACACCAGCTCC
Source organism: Taudactylus pleione (assembly GCA_031769625.1). NCBI lineage: Eukaryota > Metazoa > Chordata > Amphibia > Anura > Myobatrachidae > Taudactylus > Taudactylus pleione. The sequence continues at coordinate 17,626,282 of JAUIMM010000255.1, read as the reverse complement.
GCCACCAGAGAGCCCGCGCCACAACGACCTCACAGGTAACACCCACCTAGCGCCATGCTGAAATACCCTGGCCGTGACAAGGGCAGTATACACAGACCGAGGGCATGAAGGATTCGCTGGAGGAGAGGGTGGTCCGCAGTGTCAAAAACAGTAGAGAAGCAGAATGAGCAGAGAGTAGTGGCCCTTGCATTTGGCAGCAATGAGGTCATTGCTGACTTTCGTGAAGGCAGTTTCACTGTAGTGGAGAGGACTAAAGCCAGACTGAAATGGGTCAAGTAAGGAGTGGGAGGAAAGAAATGTGGTAAGTTATTGGTAGACCATACGCTCAAGGAGTTTGGTGCAAGGGGAGGAGACAGATGCTGTGGTAATGAAGAGAGTGTTAGGATTAAGGGTGGGTTTTTTAAGAATGGAGGAGAAGAGATGGGAAAAGGCAACAGGAGAGAGGTAGCAGATGAGACAGGAGGGGATAGTTTCAAGAGAGAATGTGGAAGGGGGGAGGACAGGATTAAGGCCATGGCTTAATCTCCATATACGGGGGAGAAAGAAGTCAGAGTTGGTAAGGTGGATGGGGAGGGGTAGGCTGGTAAAAGGAGGGGGTGGGGTGCTAAGGGTCTGGTGGAATGTGATGTTTTGACATATGGAGTCAATTTTAGATGTGAAATGGGTGACAAAGTCAAGAGCAGAGTGTGAGGAGGGGGAAGGAGATTAGGTTCACTGTTTAGAGAGACAAAGGGCAGCACTGTATGTTGAGAACTAAAATTTAAAATTTGAGGAAGTCTGCATTGGAGCATGATTCCCTCTACTGCTTGGTGGTTTGTGAAAATTTTTGCAGGTATCTGGCGCATTTGGAGCGTCAGAGTTGAGGTATGGATCTGCAAGGGTGAGTAGTGACCACCGGAGCAACAGAGTCAAGAGCAGAAGTAAGGGAGACATTGTATAGGGAAACAGCTTTGTCAGGGCAGGAGAGAGAGAGAGACAGACAATGGGGAAGAGAAGTGAGTCGAGCAGGGAGGATAAGGATACGGTGTAGACAGCCTCAATGTTACACTTAGTGATTGTAGCCTTGGGAGGCAGATGTGGAGAAGAAGTGAGGGATAAGTTAAAAGAGAGAAGGTTATGGTCAGAGAGGGGTAATGGGGATTAGAAATGTCACAATGGTGAAGTGAGTGTCCACTCACATGAGTGGGTAAGGAGGTCCATTGGGAGAGACCAAATAATGATGGGAGGGTAAGGAGTTTAGAGGCAGAGGATTCTGTGGGAACATCAATAGGGATATTGAAGCCACCTAAGATGAGGGCAGGAAGGTCAGAAGAAAGGAAGTGGGGGAGCCAGCAAGCAAAGTAGTCAAGGAATTTGGAGGTTGGCCAAGGGGGACGATAAATGAAAGATACTAGAAGGTGAACAGGTTGGAAGAGACGAACAGCATGAACCTCAAATGTAGAGAATGAAAGGGAGAGTTATGAGGGTATGATTTGTCGTAGGATAGAAGGACCTCAATACCACCACCAAGGCGACCCCTGGGTCGAGGGATGTAAAAGAATGTGAGGCCACCAGAGGAGAGAGCAGTGGTAGAAGTGGTGTCAGAGGGGCAAATCCAGGTTTCGGTGATGGCGAGGAGATTCAGGGAGCCGACGATAAAAAGGTCATTGGTGGGGACAAACTTGTTAGAGACATATCCGGCATTTCAGAGAGCATAGGAGAGAGGGACTTAGTTAGCTGGAGATATATGAATGAGATTATTAGGGTTGCTGTAGTTTTTTAGTAAAAAATTTTGTTGGAGGACAGACATGTGTAGTGATGGTGAGGGCTCTGGAGCTAGGAAGGGAAAATGCATGTGGTGGGCAGTTATGGAGTTTAGTTTGATGAAGATGGAATCAAGGAAAGGTGACAGTGAGTGGAGGGAGGAAGTAGGTCCTGAATGAAAATTAAGGAATGGGAGAGGAGGGGAAGGGAAGCAGAGAGGTAGAAGAGAGACAGAGGAGGGTAGAGGGGATATGGAGGGGTTCCAGCCAACAGATAAGACAGTAAAAAGGTCAACAATGTCTAGATAGACAACAGATGTTAGACAGGCAATATGTTGACAGGGACAAAAAGTCGACAGAAAAAAAAATGGGGTCGATACATATATGGTTGACGCATATTTTTTTTAAGGGTTAGGTACTTACCTGAGGGTTAGGGCTAGACACTAGAAGGGATGGTTAGGTACTTACCCCAATGGTTATGGTTAGGCACCAGGAGGGAGGGTAAGGCACTAAAGGGAGGGTTAGGGTGAAGATTAGGGTTAAAAAAAAACAAAAAACAAACACATGTAGACCATTATTGTGTCGACCATTTTTGAGTCTACCATTTTTGTGTAGACTTTTTGACCCTGTCTACCTTTTGTACTGTCGACCTTCATTCATGTAGACCATTATTGTGTTGACCTTTTGTCCCTGTTAACCTATTGCCTGTCTAATATCTGTTGTCTATCTAGACATTGTCTATCTAATTCCTGTCTATCTTTAATACCAAACCCATAAGGGGGTAGGGCAGACTAGAGGGGGGGCTAGAGATGGGAAAAGGTTGTAGATGAAAGCAGAGCCTAACTAGACTTTTTGGTGCCCTGTGCCAGAAAGAACATTGGCGCCCCCCTCATTTTTCAAAGGGACATAATGCAACCAAAAAAGGGCCATGGCTTCATGGGGAAGGGTCAGGGAACAGATAGGAGAGGCCAGGATGGGGATGAAATAAGAGGAAGCTACAAGCAAGAATGATAAACAGAAATTTGACAGGCCCAAACAGCGCCCCCTGACCTGTGGTGCCTGTGCGATGGCACCGGCCGCACTACCCTAGCTACGGCCCTGGATGAAAGGATTGTCCAGACACTGAGTGAGGGGGGAGTTGAAGAAAATATGGCCATGGTGTGAATGTGGGAAAATGAGGAAGGCAAACCTGAAGTAGGAATGAAGCCTATAGGGCAGAGGTTCCCAAACTTTTTTGAATCATGGCACCCTAGAGTTACTGCATTGTTTTCATGGCACCCCTAAGCCAAACGTTTGTTATAGAAAAATTCTGAAAAAAAATGTAGTAAAATGAAGTCAATTGTGCTTACCTGTCACCCTTAGGTGCAGTTATGTGGTGGTGGAGAGGTTTGAGCTTCTGTTTGTCCACATATTTATATTACATTGACCATAAATAATTTGATTTGGTGATGAACCACCAAACTGAGGCACCCCTGCAAGTGTCGAGGCACCCCAGGGTGCCACGGGGCACAGTTTGGGAACCACTGCTATAGGTTATATGTACTAAGCCTTGGAGTGAGATAAAGTACCAACCAGTGGCGGAACTCCCGAACACAATGGAGTCATTTGCCGCCGGGTGCCAGCCCTGAAGGGGACACCTGGCTCCATTGTCCCCGGGAGCTGCATGGAGAAGGAGCGCCACTGATCGGCGCTCCACCTCCATTGGCGTAACTACGGAGGGTGCAGGGGGTGCGGTCGCACCCCCTGCACCCTCCATTTGCCGGGCGCCCGCTGAGTGTGTTACCAGTGGGCGCCCGGCTCCCATTCAAACCCCCGTCTTCCGGGTCCTGCAGTGTACTATGGGAGTGATGTCATAACGAGACTACCAACAGGTGAGTAACTGCACATAGCAGCCAGAGTCCTGGTAGTTAGGATAACCACTGAGAGCCAATCAGGCAGAGAGCAGCAGCGGCACATGTAACAGTCTTCCAGTGACTATAGAAAAAGGAATAGGAACAGGAAAATGACATCTTCAAAAAGGACTACACTTCTCTTGGGAGATTCCATTATTAGAGGAGTACATCTCGGAAACACTGCTGAAGTAGAGGGACAAGTAAAGCTGGGCATTCACTATACAATTATCTATCAGATATCTGTCCAATCTGGCTTGTTGGAATGAAAATCTGGTAATGTATTGGAGCAAATGACAATCGTCCATTTGCTCACAAACACTGGAAAATATCCAAAAATGGTTGTTCAGACAAATTGGTTAAAACACACAAATTTAACCAATTTGAACAATTTTTTTTGTCCTTTTTTCAGTGTTTAAAACCATATGATCGACTGTCATTTGTTCCCATACATTACCAGGTTTTCATTCCAACCAGCCAGATTGGACAGATATCTGACAGAAAACTGTATAGTGGATGCCCAGCATTAGGTATTTAAATGACCTGGCCAATGCTGAAGTCATGGCAGTAAAAGATGAATTCAGGAAGTTAGGGCCTGCTCTAAAGCAAGTGGCAACCACTGTAACTTTTTCAGAAGTATTGCCAGTACACAGAGGGGGAGATAGAAATCATTGCATCAGAAACTTCAATGTTTGGCTACAGAAGTGATGTTATGAGGAGGGATTTGGATTGACAGTCCATAGCCACGCCATTTGGCAAGCTTATACAAATATGATGGCCTGCACCCATCTTCAAAAGGAATTAGAATACTGAGTGAACAGTTTGAAAGTTTCACCAAGAACTATTTCAACTAGAAGAGGGGGACAGTGAACCAAACATGAAAAAAGAAATCTGCTCGCCCAATAAAGAGGTATTATTTCTGCTGGCAAATGGAACAGGAAACATATCCACAGCAACAGAAGATAATTCAGAACAAAACCAAATAAACTTTGGCAGAGAGATAAACATAGCTAGGAACAGGAGAAATAACATTTTAATCTACCCGATATAAACTGGGAGGTGTCTGTGGCAAATTCCACTAGAAGTAGGGAAATAATGAATTCATGCAGGGAGCCTCCCTCCAACAATTGGTGAGGGAGCCAAAAGATGCAATATAAAACTTAATACTTACAAATGGAGACAGAATATCTGATGTAAAAGTGGGTGAAAACCTGGGATCCAGTGATCATCAAGCAGTATAGTTCAGTATAAAGACAGATACTGACTCACCCCATACAAAAACAAAGGTGTTAGATTTTAGGAAAGCTGATTTTGCAGGGATGGGAGGATGTATAAGCGAATCTTTGGCAGAGTAGAGGAACATGAAAGGAGTACAGGCGAGGTGGGAAAATGTAAAAAGTGCAATATTAAAGGCAACAGACTTTTGTATCAAAAGGGTTAGGAAAACCACAAGGAAAAGGAAGCCAGTGTGGTTTGGGAAAGAGGTAGCGAGTATTGTGAAATCAAAAAAGATGGCCTTTAGGAAATACAGGCAGACGCAAAATAATGAAGGTAGGTGTATCTTGTAAAACAGAAGGAGGCTAAGAAAGTAATCAGATGTGCTAAGGCAAAAGCTGAGGAGAAAATGGCACAGTCAGTGGATAAAGGGGGCAAAACTTTTAAGTATATGAGCGAAAGGAGAAAAACAAAAGGTGGAATAAAAAAGACTAAAGACAGAAAGAGGGAGTCTTGTTGAGGGAGACAATGTAATAGCTGATCATCTTAATAATTATTTTTGTTTAGTATTCACTACTGTGAGAGAGGGCAAGGGGCCACAGTTAAGTTGCAGATGTAATCAGAAAAATGAGGTAGGAACAAGCACATTTACAGAGGAGAAGATCCTAACAGAACTCTCAAAACTGAAAGTGGATAAATCAATGGTGCCCGATGGGATACAACCAAGGATACTAAAAGAGCTTAAAGGGGTGCTGGTAATACCATTAACAGAATTATTCAACCAGTCAGTAGCTACTGAAGTAATTCCAGAGGACTGGAAAAGAGCAAACGTCGTCCCACTGCACAAAAGTGGAAGCAAGGAAGAGGCAAGCAACTACCTACCAGTGAGCCTTACATCAGTAGTGGGGAAATTGATGTAAACACTCTTAAAAGAAAGAGTAGTAGATTATCCAAAATCCAGCAATTTGAAGGATCCCAAACAGTATGGATTTACTGGGGGGGAGGTCATGTCAAACAAATCTTATTGACTTTTTTGATTGGGTGACTAAGGAAATAGATAAAAGGGGTACCATAGATATAGCTTATCTAGACTTTAGTACGGCTTTTGACAATGTTCCACATTGCAGACTGTTAAATAATCTGGAAAGCATGGGATTGGATTCAAAGATAGTTGAATTGATAAGATCATGGCTGCAGGACAGGAAACAGAGAGTTGTAGTAAACAGAGTGCAGTCTCAAGAGGGCAAAGTTACAGTGGAGTACCGCAGGGATCTGTACTTGGACCAGTGCTTTTTAATATCTTTATTTGTGACATTGCAAATGGTATTGAAGGGAAACTATGCCTTTTTGCAGATGACACAAAGGTATGCAACAGGGCAGACACACCAGGAGGGGTAAAACAAATGATTGCTGATCTAGGTAGGCTAGAGGAATGGTCAAGAATGTGGCAACTACAGTTTAATGCCAAAAAATGCAAGATCATGCACTTGGGTCTGAAAAATCCAAAGGCTAAATATAGCATTGATGGCACTATACTGGAAACTATTGAAGAGGAAAGGGATCTAGGAGTCACTATTTCAGGTGACTTATAGGCAAGCAAACATTGTAACAAAGCAATGAGAAAGGCAAGTCAGATGTTTGGTTGCATAGGGAAAGGAAACAGTAGCAGAAAGAAAGAAGTGATAATACCACTCTATAGGTCATTGGTACGTCCTCATCTCGAATACTGTGTTCAGTTCTGGAGGCCATATCTCCAGAAGTATATTAATACATTAGAGACTGTACAAAGGGCAACTAAAATGGTGCAAGGTCTACACCACAAAACATACCAGGAAAGGCTAAAAGATCTTAATATGTATAGTTTGGAGCAGAGAAGGGAAAGGGGAGACATGATAGAGACGTTCAAATATATAAAGGGTTTTAACAAGGTAAAGGAAGGAGACATTCTTCATAGAAAGAGAAGTATTAGAACAAGAGGACATGTTCTGAAACTGGAGAGTGGTAGGTTCAGGGGAAATTTGAGGAAAAATTACTTCATAGAAAGGGTTGTAGATAAGTGGAATAGCCTCCCATCAGAGGTGGTAGAGGCTAAGACAGTAGAACAATTTAAACATGCATGGGAAAGACATAAGGATATCCTTCAGAAGAAGCAAGGATCAATAAGGTGACAATATGTTAAAAATGGGGCAGGCTAGATGGGCCAAGTGGTTCTTATCTGCCGTCAAATTCTATGTTTCTATGTTACTTTATCTTTCTCTGAAGTTTAGTACATCTCCCCCTATATGAGATGGAGACAATGTAGTAAATTTGCAAAAATGCAGGTGGAAGTGCAGTGGTGGTAAATGTATGCCCAACTACAATAGTGTATTATTAAGAGGAATATTTCTGGAGATATGGGTGCAGAAATGAAACACTAAAATAAACAATGAGACGGGAGAGGTTGTGAGGTTAGGCTAAAGAGCAATGGCAATGCAGACAGGAATTTCAATGGTGTAAAGAAAAATTCACATTGGTGCAGAAATTATGCAGTCAGATGTTCTGTCGAAGCAGTGAGCTCAGTGAGGAGCGTTCAGGTTATGCAGATTCATTTATTCTTGACTGACTTCCTATAGGTGATTTGGGATAGACATGTAATGATAAAGAATTTTGCAGTGCATGAATTTGTTATAAGCAAAGGACCGATTTCAATAAAAACAAATGATCCAGATAAGGCTCTCTGACTGATATTGTGAATATGTGTGACATATCTAGTTACAATGACAAGCGTTCTCAGATTAGGTATTATATTACTGGTACTACTAGTACTCTGGAATGAGTAATACTTGTTTTTGGCAGAATGAAACAAAACCATAAAACTATGAGTTTTAATTAGATCACATCAATTTGCTGATGTCTAAAGGCAGGTATCCACTACCCGATTGAACAGAGTGATTGAATGATAACGACATCGTTATCGTTCAATCGCTCGTTAATCGGGCACAAATCAGGCATGCTAATGTCGGAAACGACCAGCGATGCGTGCTCCCGTTGGTCGTTTCCGGCATCAATCATCGCCCAAACATGCTGGTCAATCTGCCGATAATGACAGATTGACCATGTTCGGGGATGATGGAGGGTGTCTACACTGAGCGACTGATCGTTCAGTGTAGGCACTGCATGGAATGGGGAACGACGGTACGATTACGATGTCGTAATCGTACTGTCTTCCCTGGGTCGGGTAGTGGATGTACGGCATTATTCTTTGCATTAGGTTTTCAGAAACCCCTTATTATAGTGGCAAATTTTCCCCTAAAATTAAGGTCAGTAAAATAGTCATCTTGCAGACATTACTGTATTGCAACAGAAGTACCTAATTATTTTCAGACAGTGTTTCTTATTTCCCTTGTTCTTCTTTTCTGTGAGATCTTACAACTCCTTGTAGGAGAATTGTAGAATAACAAAAATGTGTCAGTAAAATGTACGTTTTACCTCCATATGTGTAAGGGCAGGTCCATCGTATAACACAGACCACATGCCAGCTGGAACTGTCTTAAAGCTGGACTTAAGATAAACTGCACAGTACAATGCAGATAACTGTAATTACCCCAGCCCATAGAGCTTGGTAATGGCTCCCAGCACGACACTAGCACTAGTGTAAAGTGCCAGCCCCACCCTCTGCATCACTAACACCAATGCTCCAGATAAGGTTGTTAGGAAAATGCCTAATGTCCTCATCTGACCTGGTATATCTGAGGGCCTCAGGCCTCCAGCTCTAGGCTGGAGCTTTATGGTACGGTACCTGCCATTGTCTTGTTAATCCATCCTTTCGATGCAGACCAACTTCTCCTATAGGTGATAACACCACCAAAGGGGGTAGAGGGATGATTAAACTTCCCCACTTTCATGCAGTGGTACACTGAATGCATTATAATGTAATGTATATTGCAATAAGTTTAGTAAGAATGGACAAGATTTAATTTTTTAAAGAAGGTTAATATTAATTTGTGCTTTTACAGTAATATACATCTAACTCTGGGGCTCAATCTGAGTTAGGAGTAAAGCAAAAATAATCAAGTAGCTTTGTATCTGGAACAAACCATGTTGCAATGCAAGGGGTGCAAGTATATTTATTTTTTGCACGCAGGGTAAATACTGGCTGCTTTTGCATGTTGCCCACAAATACCTTACTGGGCATCTTTATTTTTACACTGCAATTTAGATTTGAGTTTGGATACTCTCCTCTCTAAGGGGTTTATTTATTATACGTCGAGTTCTAAAACCCAGTGCTTCCGATCGTGTTTATGTATGAAATTTTTTAGCATGCCCAATAAAAGCATTGCCCTTTTAAATTTCGGGCATAAAGCCATAAACATGATTAAAACCCAATGCTTAGTAAATAAACCCCTAAATATCTCTACACATTTTAAGCCTTTCCCAATTGCAGTGCAACATGGTTTTACCAAGGTGCAAAGTTACTATTTCTGTGCACTGTACTTTTCTAATGTCATTATAATTGGGACAAGCATTGGATCCCCCACCCCTCTTTAGAAAACCTAAATTTGTCTCTGCAGTGGGCGCTGACCACATTTTTGTTGCCCACTTTATTTGCATGAACACTGAACCCTTTTGCTTTTTAAATATGTCTAGAATTCTAAAAAGTGACATGAACAACCAGAAAATCATTATTGGACAGAAAAGTGATTATTTGCCATTGTGTGGTCAAAGATTAGTCCTTGGGGAAATTAAAAAAAAATCTAGGACAAATACAGTGATCATTAATCTAATCATAAAATCCAATTTAGATTCATAGTTACTTGTGTCTCAGAGGATTACAATCAGGCAACTCATTGTCATTAGCACCTGTTCTAAATAACCCTGACTGAATTCAGTCTTTAATGACAAAGAATATAATGACTGGTCACATAACCAAGGAGCTCTGACCTAAAAAGAAAAGAAAAAAGAATGTGACATCAAGTAAATACTGAAAATTTTACGTGACAGCAAATTCATTAAACGTGCACTTTCATTAAAACCTTTTTGATTGTCCTGCTAAAAATAGAAGTCCTCTCATTAATCAATGTCACAAAATACTTCTTCCAAATTTTATTTCCTTGGGGGTTCACACATTGGAGCATTTATTAAAAATGGTGTACTGCAAAAAAAGTCTTGAAAAGTAATTCTTCAATTCGTCTACAACGTTTGTACAGAGTCTTTTTATTTAGCTAAACCAGAGGTTCCCAAACGCGGTTCTCAAGGCTCCCCAACAGTTCATGTTGTAGATATATCCATGGCACATGTGCCCGATCAGGCATAAATACACGAATGCAGATTGCTAGTGCATTCAGATTGATCCAGCAGTCCACAGAGCACACTAGATGTGAAATGAGCATTTCTGGGCAGTAAATGTGAGCGTGACCACGCAAGTGCGCAGAACTCTTCTGTCTAATGGGAGTGTTATGGGTGTGTTGTAGGCGTGTAAGCTGACTTCTCTGCTCGATCTTAGCATGAGGACTGAAAATGGATATCCATCTTGCACCTATTCCATGCAAGTCCAGGTAATAATGATGACATTTGCAGCTGTGGATGTACAATGGGCAGGATAGGCTTCCACGTGCTGCCGCATGGATTGTTAGTATACACAAGCAGAATCTCGTATCACCATAAGAACATACATAGGCTACTGCAGCCAAATGGAAAAGTGGCCGTAGATGCGTCCGACTCTGAATCAGACCCCATATTTGGAAATAGGAATTGGCACTATTGGATGAGCTCCAAAGCAGAGGAAAGGAAAAGGAAGTTATATACATAAACTGTAGGACATAATTGTGTGAAATTCTGTGCAGACAGCACACATATGTGGCCATTCGTCTTGATGTGCATGCATCCATAAGCATTGCTCAAAGACCTGCCTGCCCATTGTGACAGAGGTTGGTACACAGAAGAAAAACACACAATGTGATGGAGTAGATCATGGAGGCTACCTAATGGTAGAGCTGGCCCTGCATGGAGGTAAGGGACTGCAAAGGGTAAACGCTTCTTACAAAGTATTTCACCCCTACAAAGGTGACTGACAACTGCTGATGCATAATTTTTTCACTTTGGGGAAGTGCCAATGCAGTAACAAAGCCATATAAATATGACTCTTGTGTTCCTGGAACTGAAGTTGGAAAAAGAGGATCTGCTGAATCTGGTCATAGGATTTGTTATAAGCACATATATGACTGGATGAGATTAGCTCAAAAACATCCATCTTCAAATTGGGCCAGCTAGCTTCTGGAGATCACTTCCAATATTCAGTGGTGTCCCTCCCCGTGGTGTCACACGGTGTGGGAAGGGACGAACACTGCCGAAAAGGGGTGTGGCCACACAAGAAGGGGCATGGTCATGCGGCCCGAACCCCCATGCCTATTACTTGGGGGGGGAAGCGAGGTTGCAGGAGGTTCCTGTGTGGAGTGCTGGCCGGCTCCCTCAGTGACAGGAGCTGAGTGCTGCACTTAATTCTAAAGTGCAGCACCTGGCTAGTGTCAGTGAGGGGGAGTCTGCACCTTGGTGTCACCCCTCGGCGGGTGACACCAGGGTGCGGACCACACCCCCCTTGTGACACCACTGCTTATATTTTCTCAATAGCAGGAGGAGCAGAAAGCTTTGATTCATAGGCCCAATTGAGACGCTAAGGATAATGATCTGTGTTAAGTGTTGATTAATATAGTTGCCATTATACAAAAGTAATATATATCTTGTAAAGGATTTCAAAGATCTTCTTAATCCAATGAGTCCATGGGATGAGGTATCATCTATGTCATTCTTATAAATAGGCCATAATTAAATCAACCCAAGAATGAGCACCCATTAGGTCAGTCAACTTTGTAGGATTGCCCCTTTTCCAATGAATAATACTTTAATATCAATTTATAACATTGAAAAATATTGTCTTGGTGCTTAAGAACTGGGCCTGTAGAGAAGGCCACCTTTTATAATAGAGACACGCTTCCCTATGTATGTGGCCAAGAAAGAGCATTTACCCCATTTCTAGTAAGAGCTGTTCGTGATTAAGATATTCTGTACCCAATGATTGGAACTTGATATTGCTTTACAATAAATTTCTCACACATGACATATAATACATTTTCATAGAGTTGCTGGAGGACAGTCTTAATGGGATTGGTGAGACAGAACATCTGATTAGTAATTATGAATATAAATGACAACTATTTGGCAGAGGCAGCCACAAAATATTTTGGTAAACTTGAAATTCTGTTAGGTCCTTACAAAGGCATACAGGGATATAATAATAACATTTGTGGGTGTTGAAAGCAGTCTCTATTCATTATGTTCTTTTATCATGAGGAGGCTGAATGCTCCATGTCAGAACATAGTACCAGGGCTGGCTCGAGGGACACTCAAGCAGAGCAACCGCATGGGGGTGCCACCCCATAGTGGGCGCAGTGCGGCTGCCAGGACCTGGGACTTAATCCTCCGGAGCATGGCCTGGGAAGCGCTGGTCTCTTCTAGTTTCAGGCAGCTCAGGCTCAGCCCAGGATAGGTCTGTTCCTATAGTTGGTGATGTGGCTCCAAAATTTCTCATATAAAGTGCAAGTAAACCCTTGGGCTGGCCCTGAATGGTAACTAGGCAAATTGAAAATAAAAGAAATCTCAGAAAGTGTGCACCAATGCAGACAAAACATGTTGCTATGTTAGCCTTTGGGAACCTTGGGCTCTGTCACCAGCACCGATTACTTCAGCAGCCAGTATTGGTAAATGAGACAGGAAAATAAAATAAGGTACCACACATCAGAGAATAGAAGAGAGGGACACCATCAACCTCCATAGGACATTTTCCCCAGGAAACAGGACACCACAAGAGACAATGATCTGCATCTTCCCTAAAGGTCCAGATACAGACACAAACCCTGGAACAGACAGCACACCAGGAATCACCCAATTATGTGGGAAATCACGTTTGAAACTATTTTAGATTTTAAGTTCACAAACTGCTGATGCATAATTTTTTCACACGACTATTGCTCATATGATTCAACACACTCAATGTTAAACTAAATAGCTCTAAATATATATTGATAAGAGATACCTAATGGAATATACATATGAATAATCAGATTCTTACCACAGTTTAAAATATTTTTTCTATTTACAGTTTAAATACTTTTTCTATTCACATTCATGGCCGATACTTGCACATTGGCCAATATTGGATTGCAAACAACTATAGGGATTTTCATCTAGAGACATCCTGGACATCATGGTACAGTACAATTATAGCACATAGCACACATTACTGATGGTTCCTATATTTAATATTTGTTTGACAATATTTTGCTAAATTATTTATATATATATATATATATATATATATATATATATATTTACTACTATAACCTTTACATCTCTCATGCCAGCTGTGTCAATAACTGGTTTTACTTAAACTGGGCATACCTAGCTTTTCCACAGACATAACTTCAAATATTAATATTCACACTATAACATATCCAATTCTGCTCCTTTTGGTAATATTCTGATATACCTTAAAAATGGGATGTAGTTAATAGACCGGCGGGCGCGATGCCGCTGGTCTAAATCCCAACTTATCATGCCCGATATGGGACTTAAGATAGGCGTGGAAATACTGACACCTATCTTAATCCCGATGCCCGAAGCCCGACCTCCACCATCTCGATCATCAAGAGCCGGGCAAGTATACTACTTAGCCCGGGGATGGGGGGGGGTTAGGTTTAGGGACCCCGGGGGTACTTAGGGTTAGGCACCCCCCAGGGAAGGTTAGGGTTAGGCTAGGGGAAGGGGGGGTTAGGGTTAGGCATCACTAGGGGAGGCTAGGGTTAGGCACCCCCCCCGGGAGGGTTGGGGTTCGGAAAAGGGGGTGTTAGGTTTAGGTACCCCCGGGGAGACTTAGGGTTAGGCACCTGTGTCGGGATGTCCTCCTGTCGAGCTGCCGTAGTTGGGATTTGAACCGGCGGCTAAACAGCCATCGGTATATCAATCCCATTGCCTTAAAAATAAGGGTTAAACAAAGCTTTGCACCTGCGCTCACCAGAAACTGTTGTGTATATGTACATTGTTATATTTTTAACATTTGTAATTACACTATCCTTAACTATAGCCATGTGGATTCTTTATGCACCCTTAGATCATTTAACACTTACTCTAATGAGGTTACTTTCACTGAATATCTTCAAGGTACCGAGTTGACCATCAGAGGCACTGGGCAGTTGTGTTGAATGTTGGCACAAGACTTTGCAGGACTTCTCTGCTAGAACTCGGCCTTATTGTGCCAGAGGATGAATACACCTAAACAGACTGCAATTGGTTGAACTGATGCATAGCAGGAGATTCCCAGGTAATAAGGTGACCATGTTCCTTTGACTGTTTATGTGGGTGCTCATCACACCATTGACATCCACAGGGCCGTAGAGAGCCAGCCCAGGCCCAGGGAAGGGGGTGTGGGCTAATAGCGGGAGGCGTGCCCACCTAAATAAAAAACTAAAACATATTTGCAAGGAGGAGGGAGCGCTGTGAACCCCTCAGCCCGGTGCAAATCCAGGGGGGGTATTAGTGTGATCACACCCCCCCCCAGGCAGAGGAGACTGCTGCTACTCAGCAGCAGCGAGCAGTCTCCCACTGCAGCCCAGCACACAGCAGCGTGTGCTGGGCTGCTGACAAGTAGTAGGGGGGACAGCATCGGACCCGGGTCCTTCCAACAAGCCAAGGTAAATAGTGACCATTCCCCCACCTTTCGGCTGCCCTGAGCATCAAGGCCAGCAACACCTAGAGCAGAACACTGCGGATTGCCTGCTGTTATATGAGTCTTCTACTTAGGACAGTATTGATTAGGGTTTATAGCTCTTATGGCTATGGATCGTTAGCATTATAATTGATCGAGCCACTGCACACTTAGCCACTTAGGTAAACTGTAAAAAAAAATCAAGCTATGAACCAGTCCAATGTCTCTCCACTTTTTATAGTCACACTAAGTAAGGTATAGATTTAGCAAAGCTTGGAGAGCGATAAATAACTAAAGCCGAATACACACTAGACGATTTTTATGAACGATATGGATGATAACAATATTGTACAATAATATAACGTTCAGTGTGTATGCAGTGAACGACCAACGATGTGCACTCCCCCGGGTCGGTAACGATGTCTTTTGTCACCCGTACATGCACCCCAATCTGACGATATTGTCAAGAATTGCCTTTTCAGAGATGTGGCTGGATGACTTCACTGAAAGATATATTTAAAGATATCTTTCAGTGTGTACACCCAATATCGTTTTTCCTGCACTACAGAAAGTTCAAGGGAAATCTTTCACCTATATCATTCATACAGCACATCTTCTAGTGTGTCTGAGGCTTAGCTAATCAGCTTCCAACTGTCACTTTTCAAACACAGCATGACAGTTAGAAGCTGATTGGCTGCATATAGGCAAACCATCCAGGTGGTATGGTGAGAGAGTTAAGGAGCATACACACGGTCAGATTTTTCTTCAGATCTGAACTATAACGATTTAAAAAATCGTTCATATCTGAAGGAAAATCTGACATATCTGCCAGATCTGTCAGATGAACAATTTGAACGATGCACTTCACGATGGTGAGATAACGATATCTGACATCTGATGTGTTTGCAGTCAGACTTGGACAATTCCATTCATTTTAATGCTGTCAAAAATCGTTCAAATCGTTCAAATCTTTGGTAAAAATCGTTCAAATCGTTCATCTGACAGATCTGACAAATCTGACCATGTGTATGCCCCATTAAGCATTAAATGTGCGTACAAACGGTTCCCGCATGGATGATAATGATATCTATGCTCGTCCGTACATGCAGGCCAACTTGGGTGATTTCATCAAAATTTGCATGTTTGGAGATGTGGCAGGATGGCTTCACTATCTATCATAGATATCTGTCAGTGTGTACACCCAATATCGTTGTCCTGCACTACAGAAAGTTGAAGGGAAATTGTTCAGCGATATAGTTGGTTGTGCAGATCGTACCGTGTGTATGCAGCTTAACATCACTGATGTCAACTGTCAATGTTGTTGCCATCTGTTATATGAATATGTGCGATGCCTCCTTGATCAGAGTAGCTGCCACCTAACATAAGGGAAAACTGTCCTGGATCCTGCAACCAGCATGTACTAAAGAAAAGAAAGAAAGAAAAAGAAAGGCTGTGTACAGTTACTGCAAATGCACAGATAAAAGGATAACTAAAAGACTGCCAGTGCAGCACACAAGCAAAAGGCCTTCTCTAGAACCAGAAGAGGAAGACTGTTATAATAACTAGTGAAAAACAATTATAGGTGCAGAAGTTGACTATTTAAATATCTACTGTGACTGGTTCATCATGTCTTGTGTCTCTGTCTTGTGTCTCTGTCTTCTGCTGTCTGCCCTCCTTCCAACCCTGCTACAACACAGGTAGCTGTACAGAAATGTCAGTGATCAATGACTGCTTTAATTGGAGGGTGATAATGCTGCTGACTAGGGTTTGACTAGCTGGAACCTTCCCAGTTCTAGAAATGTCTGACACATTGGAGGCGATTCAACTAAACCAAACGTGATGGCTGCAGTGTGCCGTTCTGGAACCATAAATCATGTCCATAAACACCTCTACTTTATCCTTGCACCCCATAGAGGTGTTCAGGAAAATGTTAAAAAATTGAAAGTACCATAAGGGCTAAAAATGGCAGCTGGTGAACATTGCGCTGATGTTCGGCATCACAATACCTTAATTGAACTAGTCCCATTGGGTCTGCACGCCACAGTAAAATCATTCTGTCTGCCTCAGGTCCTCTGCAGAAGCAACCAGACTGTATCTTTGGATGTTAAATGCCAACCGGGAGGACTCCTATTTACTGTGTTCCCATTCATGCAACTGCTCCTTGGTACAAATATCATTTAGAAAAGGGTGAAGTCATTGAGAGATGCTACAATATCTCTGCCTGCTAACTCATTCAGGATTTTGTCTGAGAGACCTAGTTAGAAGTTAGTAACTATACCAATTATACAGTCAAACTGTGAAGCCACCCTATGAAAGTGTGGGGCATACTGACTAATATACATGATGCCCTATAGCAAGTGAAATAAATTTGTAGTGGCAGGAGATACCTAATTGGGCTCTTCTGAGTCATTCCAAAAGGAGAAGCATTATATAGGAAAGAACCACTCATTTCTTATAATGTGGTTTGTTTGTAAGAATGGACGTTCACAGGCTGATGCTCAAACTGTACATTGGTAACATTAACAGGTCTGGGATGGTTCGGTAGCAAGAGAATACAGAGTACAGAGGGAAGATTGCATCAGAACATAACTCAATCTATGCCCCTGATCTATCCCAACAGTGCCCAGATTCATACAAACCATGGCCATTTTGCATAAGATTACTCTTTTTTCTGGCAGGCCGTGTCCCATTCAGCTTCAGAACAATGGCATGATACCTAAATGGCAAGAAAAAGCTATATTAAAACCAATTAGCCATACATTTTACTTAATTACCTGCAGGTTTAACAAGTTCCAAATACAGGGCTGATGCATGACAGCAAGTTGTCCATAATTGCTCATATGGAAATAAATGCATATATTCACCCTTATGCACTGTGACCAGACTACCTCTATCCATATGCTTGATTTCATAGCCATCATAATTATAACTGAGAACTTACACTAGCCTTATCCCTAGTGCAAAAGATCCATCTGAAAACAGGTACGCACAATTCGGTAAAGCTCGCAAATCCATTGACACTCCCTCTCTGAGAGAATGCCCATTTATTGTTCTTTAGTCCGGTACTTTCTACAGTACCTGTTTTTGGTTATTTATCAACAACATACAGTCAGTTACTAATGTCCACATTCCTTTCTAATGAGCAATTGGGCCAATATAAGTAACAGCTTAGTAAACACTTTTAACTTTCTGTCTGAAACAGAAACTGGATCTTGCGTATCCTCAGTTCAAGAACATATATCTAAAATAAGTGACAGTGAAAGCCACAAAAATGTCTTGGGCTTAAGTGGATGGGTAATGCTAAACCATAAAGCTCCTGTAGGTATAGGAACATTTCTTTATCACTTATACTGGCACATTTATAGATCAGAAATTATCATCATTATTATTGCTAATCTGTGTATAAAGCCGTCAGTGCTTTACCAAATTTGCTTATAAATTTCCAGCAGTCCTACATTTTCTGTCTCGCTAGGATTGTACTTAAGACTACACAGGTTGCCTTTGAATTTTCTGCATGGAACACAGAGGGGGGAATTCAATTGTTTTTTGGGCACCTTGCACCCAATGGTGCAATTCAATTGGTGCTTTAGGCCTGATTCAGAGCCGCTCGTAAGCGGCCGCTCGTTCGCTCTGAGCGATGTTCGCACATCTGTGCATGCATATGGGTCATAATGCGCATGCGCCAACCAGTCAGTGCGGTCGGAAATCGAGCGCTCGCAAAATAGCGAGTGCCTGCTAATTTGAGTGACAGGATTAGGCGTTTGTGGGTGGTAACAGGGGAAGGTGCTTGAAAACGGGGGGTGGAGATCCGAACGCAGGCGTGCCAAACGGTCAAAACGGGCATTTTAAGGGTGTGCATAATTAACAAAGCAGCGTCATCGGCCACGTCACTTGGTTGTCTCTTAGCCTGAACTGTTCGCATGATTGCGGTAGGAAAATCCAAAATCCTTCTGAGGTGGCAAGCAGAATTGTGCGAAAAAACCAACAAATGTGAAAATTATAATGGGAGCCCGGCACCAACATAACAATTGAATATCACCCGATCTAAAGTGATGGATGATAGGGCATGCTACAACAACTGAATCGCTCCCATATATTTATATATATTGTTCATATCACCATTAAATACCCCTCTTCACAAAGATATAGGGGCTGGTGGAGAGTTGGATTTGAGTTCATTTGAGGAGTGTATCTTGCCTATTTTTCTGAACCATGTACTCTTCTCTATGGGCTACGAATTGTGTGCAATCTGAATGAATGCATCTCCACTTGTGACTAAGGGGTCTAGGGGTCTGGCCAGACCCCAATAATTAACATTCTTGCTTGCGCCAAGCGTCGGAGCAATTCATCAGTGCTCCTTTTGGAGCAGTGATACTTAGCACTGTCAAGTCTGGCTCGGCAGTGCTAGTGCGCCTGCGTGAACTAGAGATCACACAAGCACACAAAGCCCCGGAGTCCGACAGAAGGAGCCATACAGGGACAGAGGGATCCTAATGGATCTCTCTTCACAACCCGGGACTCCGGAGTGGGTTGCGAGAGCAAACACCGTCTGAAGATGGCGAATGCTCCTGTAGTCAAGTTCAGAAAATATTATATTTTCGGAGCTTGATGAATTTAGGTCCCCATACTAGTGTATGGGGACAAATCAGGAGTGAAAAGTATGCAGGAGATATCTGTGATGAAGAATTGCCCCAAAACTTAATTTCTACAAAAGTAAGTGATAATGAATAGACCCCATAGACTTTGTTAAACTGCTATTTAGAAAATATTATTGTACACACCTTTAGTGTTGAACCACTGCTGTGATTGAATACTACTATTTTTTTTTTTTGCATACTTTTCAATTTATTTGAAACATCCATACCACTCCAGTTCCTGTTCAATACTAAGGGATCTATGTACTAAGCCTTGAAGAGAGATAAAATATCATAAATTACTGGTAAATATAATTGTGTCTATTTGTTAGCGCAACATATGGTTAATAATTGGATATACAATAGTGTGTATTTTCTGATATTTAATAGGTACTTGTCTAATAAAAGTGGGGTATGAAATGCAAGATAAGAGAAACAATAAAAACAATAATAAACAGTATCATGCATGAGTAAATTGATACTAAAATGACCATTATGAAAGTTGATACAAGACAATATCTATCTTGATAAATATTAATTGAGAAAGGTATATAAGTGTAAGAAAGAAAAAACAGACATAAGTAATATAAAATAAATGCAGTGAAAGTACAATAGTAACACCTCAATTGAGACAATTTAAAAAAATATATAATTTGAAGCCAATATAATTTGTGATGTAGTCCAGAGAAACCTTTCATAGTAGATAAAAGTTGGATCCTACTTTGTATCTTTGCCAAAGTTAAAGTATGTATCAGCTCGTCAATGTTTCTGTAATAGATACAAAGTTGCAGGTTTACGTGTTAGGTGCGCGCACCTCCTACCTCGTCATGCTGTGTTGTTGCTTTCCTTAGTAAAGGTATGGCACATCCGTGTGTCTCTGTTTGTATGAAGTCTCCCGGTCCTTGCTTGTACTCCGGTCCGCTGCTGGCGCTTGAGTTGCTGCCTTAGATGGAAGGTGGCAGCCACTGCTGCGGGCGCTCCGGTGGTGAACGTGCACGCTGTCTTTCCGCCTGTGTTGTTGATTCTGGGGTCCGTGCGGCAAGGAGAAGGGGGTGTGGCCAACACGTTTCACCAGCTGGATTCTGTGCGGGCTTCATCAGGGCTGTAGTCATAAACATAAATTTAAACAAAGTACCAACCAATCAGCTCCAAACTGTCATTATATTTGCTGTGTTTGAAAAATGACAGGAGCTGATTGTTTGGCACTTTATCTTTCTCCACTTTATCTCTCTCCAAGGCTTAGTACATATTTGCCACCTGATTGAGCTTAGAAAATCTTTCTTAAAGTTACTGGATATTGTCTGTGGCAGTTAATGGAAAAGAAAAGACATTCTACAATGCTCTATATGCCTTTTGTTAGCCTTTACTGTAGAATCGACCTTGAGACATATAAATGTTGTGCTTCATTCTTCTATGTTAATTTATAGAAATAATTGTAGTTTATCCAAGGTCATCTTTACATTTGTACTCTGCTTTTTAATCCCTTACATAATTTAGTTTTATCGGCAAGGATTTTCTCGCCATGTCTACACCAAGGTTATTAATAATTAACAAGAGAACTGACTACAGGTCTTTGCTTGCAGACATTTTTCTACTACACATTGTTCTGTACATGAACAAAGCACATTTGTATACCCAGGTCAATGTCTTAACTTGCACTCTTCATTTGAACAGTTTCCGAAGTTTGCTAATGTAAAGTCAACTATTTGTATCTGAAACTATCACTTTTGCTGAGCATATATCTTCTAGGCAGGTGCATAACTAGATCTTATATTTAAATATATGAAGTCTATACACTCTGCTTCTCAAAATGTTTCTCCACTGCTAAAGAATCCAGTAACAAAATCTATTTTATTACACCAATTACATTTTACTAAGCTGACACACAAGGAAACACAGCCCAGACTACACAATGGCCTTCACAGGCCAGTAGGTGGAGTTTATAACCGCAGCTTTTTTATTTTTATCCAGTTAACATGCAGAATGTTTTTACAGATTGCAGTTTCAAGCAACAACAAAAAAGTAAAATAAAAATAATAATAGTAATAATAACTTAGTTAAGTAATGAAATCTAAAGTAAAAACATGCAACAAGGCAAGTCTGACACATAGGGGTATATTTACTAAAGTGCAGGTTTATAAGTGGAGGTATTGCCTATAGTAACCAATCATATTCTAGCTATTATCTTCTAGAAGGTGCTAGATAAATGATAAGTAGATTCTGATTGGTTGCTAAGGGCAACACCTCCTTTTCTGTAACTATACCCATCGGTGGCTTGTTTATTAAAATCCATACTTTTACATTTGTTAGCAATAACAGATTAATTAGCATATCTATTTATCATTTAAGTAATGGCAATATAAGACTGTACCGGTGATGGCTTCTACCCAACAAAAGCTTGTTCATTTGTGATGGAGATATTTGCACTGGGCACGTACACACATTGCTATACCATCTAAAAATGGGGCATTTTCTGAGGTTGGTAAATTGCCCTAGACCCATTGAAAAAGTGTACTGCATTCAGCTTTTGGTAAATCGTGGGGATACTTCATTTATGAGAAAACTACCATTAGTATATTAAAGAGGAGATTAAATTATTATACTCATCTTTGGCAAATTTGTATATTTGCAGATCACTCAAACAGTTAAAATGTTAATTTCATTATCGTTTGTATGACATATATTGCACTGTATAAAAGATTTCCATCACATTGACTTGCGATAAAGGAATTAAGTAAATGGATCAATTCACATTGTATCTAAACACATAATAATATCAGCTCATTAATTTTCAAAGATAAAAGAAAATATAAGCAGCACACACAGAAACTATAATTCAATATAATTCATTACACCCTGAGGCGTTATGCTAATTACACCCACAGGCAGATTTCCCTGGCTCAAAGACAGTTCGATTGCTGTCAAGGTTTAGATATGCAAAGTACAATTATGGGCAAACTATTTTATAAGCAAAATGCCTCCAAGGAGTCTATCCTTTTACAGAATAAACACACAAGCATAAAATAACCTTGAAGAAATCATTTGCAGTACATTTCTCATACTTTATAATCATAGCTTGGTAGATTTTGAAAATTTTTATTAGTAAAATAATCTAAAATAAAATAATACAAACATAAAGTAGACCAAATAGGGTTTATTTTTCTGTAAATACAGGAAGTATGTGGATTTGCAATTGATAAAGAAAAAATGTTCTACAACTGCTGCACAACAGTGCACCAACACCTACAGGGCCAACTTTTTTGCGATCAATACTTTATATTAGAATGCAGTATACCAGTTCTCTAGGAACAAGTGATAGGAACAAATACAACATTGAACGAACAATTACAAGAATACAATGTACAGTTCATATATTTTTATTTTTTTTTCGATGGTGTGTTCGCCCACCAGGGGTCAGAGCACTGCACGACATATAAAGCATATAAAAAATGTTATTTCCAAGTCCTGCAGTGCCGTGCAGTGCTCTAACCCCTGGTGGGCGAACACACCATCAAGTGTATCAGTCCAGCAACACCCTGTCCCTTTGCGGACGGCTCGCACTGTGTCTCGAGTTCAAGAGAATAAATTTATTGCTCGTAGGTACAGCTTTTCACACGAGACCACGCCCCTTTAATTTTTTCGGGCTCATGTCTTCTGTACGCGCATAGTCCACCAAGGGGCGCCAAAATCTATCTTCGCTTACCAAAAAAATAAGTCTCGGGCCAGCCCTGCACACTTGCCAATGTTGGGTCCAACGGGGGGAGTGACGTGTCATGCTGCATTCAGCCGACATCCGATGTCGCTAACAACCTGCGGGAGAGTACATATCATGGGTACACACTAGACGGTGTACCCCACATGTCGCACCACTCTGCGGGATCGGACGACATATCGTCTAGTGTGTACCCACCATTTGATTTAGTTTTAGTATATCTATCACTGGGGAAAATGCATGATTTTCATGGGTGCTATTCTGCCCGACATTTGCAATAGGTGAATAGCATACATACAATAAAATCACAAGTCTGGTAATTAAGAACCATGCTGTAGTATTATCTATAACTACACTTTACAGTTAATATACAGTGTAAATATAAGGAAGCTATATTGACATCAATTTGTAATAAGTGGTATTGCAATTTTAGGGGCTTTTGTTTTTTACTTTTGGGCATCTATTTCTTGTCTTTAGTGAAGGCAAAGAAGGGTTCAGTGACAGAACTTGCAAGTGGTGGGCCCAGATGCAAAATTATGCTTTGGGTCACCTCCTTTCTAGGCTCCACCCTGAATTCATAATATGCCACATGGTAGTGCAACACGTGACCGACAAACAATAGCATCCCAATGTATAATAATAACCTGTACCCCTTTTAATCAAGTAATAATAATCTGTGCCCCCTTTGAACTCACCAATGTCTAATGTCAAAATTGCTGCTTGGAGGCTCCACAGATGAGTCTGCTGGCAGAGTTACAAGGGAAAGGCAGAGGGTAATTGGCAGAGGGTGATGGGAAGAGGCAGAGGGTGATGGGGAGAGGCAGAGAGTGATGGGGAGAGGCAGAGGGTGATGGGGAGAGTCAGAGAGTGATGGGGAGAGGCAGAGGGTGATGGGGAGAGGCAGAGAGTGATGGGGAGCGGCAGAGAGTGATGGGAAGAGACAGAAGGTGACAAGGGGAGGAGCAATACTGACAATATTGTTGTCATCATTCACTCCTGCAGCTCATTGGGTACAGTTGTCCATTCCAGTGAGCCTGCAATATGGCCGGCGGAAGATAGACTAATCAGAGTACTCATAGATGCATTCTCCTCCTGCCCATGACACTCATGAGATCACCTCCCCAAATCCCCAGCAGGCAGCAGCCCAACCTGTTCCTTGATGTATGCGAAGTCTGTACGGGATTGCAGGCAGTTCAGACTGTCCAAGGCAATTCCAGAGGGGTGGCAGTCCCTGACAGCTGTGGATCATCAATGATGCATCAGTGGTAGATCCGCCCCTTGAGGGGTTTATCCAAGTATCTACAATCCCCTTAAATATGGTAGCGAATGGAATGTTAAAAATTCTGTTAGAATATTTGCTTTACTAAACAAGTAATATCTTCCTTTATCAGATCAGATCGCCAGGTAAATGGTCACCCAGCCATTTTCTTGGTGATTTGTGAAGCGCTGCTGCTCCTGCCGTGGCACTATGGAGAGGTAAGTATGAAAAACATGGTTGTAGGCTAAATGGTATGCACACCCCGCATCCATTCTAGATACACCACTGACTGGGTACAGACCTTATAGAATGCAGCCCCCGTGTCATTTTGTAAACTAGTAATGTATTCCATAGAAGCCACAAAATGAATAAGGGGCTGAAGAGCTGCAGTGGGTGCGGTTTGCTTTTTCCAATATTTAGCTATTAAAGACTTAGGGGTCTATTCATGAAGCAGAGAAGAGCCCTTTTTCGCTGAAATCAGGGCTCTTCTCTGCTTTGTGCAATTCATGTAGCAAGTTACCGTGGATAAGGTTATCCCTTCTCTGGTGGCACCCCTGCTCCATGGATACTTTTGTATGGTGAGTGCGATTTATAGAGGAATGGAAATTCTCCCACTGTACAGATTTGCCATCTAAGGATGGTGTCATCTGCACCTCAAGCTGATCAGATATGTAGTACCAACTTCTTCTGATGTTTATTAGCAGTCAGGACAGGGGCACTCAGGAGGGCCACGATCGGATCACAACACAGCATCAGGCAGGTAGATTGACACATAAGGACATTATTTTTGCAAGTGCCCAGAAGATGCTGGTATTCAGGATTCATCCTATTAAAAGGAATAAAAGTGTACTTTTAATATAAAATCCAAACCACTATTTGTGCAATATATTATACCAGTGGTTCCCAAACTTTTTTGAATCACGGTGCCCTAGAGTATCAGAATTGTTTTCATGACACTCCTAAGCCAAAAGTTTGTTATTGAGAAATTCAGGAAATATTTTTGTAAAGTAGTAACATTAAGTTAATTGTGCTTACCTGTCATGTTTAGGTTCAGTTATGTGGTGGTGGACAGGTCTGCACTTCTGTTTATCCACATATTTACATTGACCATAAATTATTTGATGTGGTGCTTGACCACCACCCTGAGGCACCCCTGCAAGTGTCCTGAGGCAGCCCAGGGCGCACAGTTTGGGAACCACTGTATTATACCATAAAGCAAGAGATGGACGTAGTTAGCATCGCTGCTGAATCTTTGGACGCAGCAGTGAAGTTAACATATACTAATGCAGCAGGAGTCAGTAGGAGTCTGTAGGAAAAAAATGCTCTGTACAAGCATTTGTGCTGTGGTCAATGGAACTGCTCTGCCAGGGTCATGAAGTCTGCATCGGAAGATGCAGACCCTGTCCCTATCACTCCCAGAAAGCAGTGGTGACACGTCCTTGTTTCCAGGAATGAGGGCTGGTTCCCCCCACTCCCCGACCCCAAATGGCCACAGCCTGTCAATCAGGCTGCGTCTTTGGGGAACTCAAAGGAGAGAACCAGCGCAAGCACAGTACAGATCATGCGCATGCGCCATCAGGTTTGCGTACATCTCTGAATGAGGCCATACGTTCAGAAAGTTCCACATTTATCTGAATACATCTTTATCCTAAAATAATAAACCTAACACAGCTTAGAAATGTTCTAGGTTTTGCAATACCACTGAGTGCTTCCTTAGGTTATATAGGAATGTCTTCTGGAGCCTTTCTATAAGGAAGTAAGCAATGCTGCTAATCCTAACCAACCCATAGATCTTTCCCCCAAACTTGTTTGAAAATATAGATATTTATGGCACCTTATCAGGTTACCAAAGACTCTAACTAATTGTTACAATTTAACTTCAACCAATTAATTAACATATACAACAAGATCTAGAAGATTAAGGCGTCTATTCATTTGGGGAACACCCACAAATATTTACTATCCCTGTGGTGTATTATGGAGGGATTGCATAATACATGGGACGGCCTCTCCATTTCCGCCAGTAGCCATAACTCCCATAGGTTTCTATAGGGGGTGCGATGCTATCAGATTTACCAAGTTCCATAATGCAAAGCATTCCAGAACTTGGTCCCCGCAGCTTACTCCATCTGAAGATGACATAAGCCACCATAGCCTATGGGTTACGCATCACAAAAGTTACCAGGAGAGGGTTCCATAAGGACCTCCCCTGGCAATGGTCAGTAGACTACTCATGCACAAGATCCCTGGCACAGGAGTAAAGAAACCGCTGATGTGGTCACTTCACTCATTCACATTGCAGGAATGGGTTCCTTTTGGAGCCTCTGTCCCTGCAAGTGACATTTGATACATTCGGGCACTATGATCACATCCTGCAATGTGATCATGGGCTCTAATATAGCATCCAGATCAGTTTGCAAATGCTATTATTAATAAACGGGCCCTTTTACAATGCCAACTTCTTGAAAGTTTTCTTTTTGCTAATGCCCAAAGGCAAATTAAATATGTAACAAATCGTTATTACAGATGGGACAATAAGGCAGGTCGTTTGTTGGCTAACATGGCAAGAGCACAGAAAAGTCAAAATCACATTACAGCTATCAGAGACCCTGCTACTAACCTAAAAGTGCACTCCACGACAGACGTTTTATCCAGATGTCATTCGTATTATACGTTTCTATATGAGGCTCCCCCTTCTGATTCACAACTTCATAGTCGCTTACTTGAAGATGCCAAATTACCAAAACTCTCTCCAGCCCAGCGTGAAATCCTTAACAGTGATGTCGAGGAGATAGGAAGTTGAGATATCACCGTGGAGACCTCTAACAACTAATCCTCTGGACCAAATGGATTTACAGGGGAATACTATAAACTTTTGAAGCCCCATATTGTTTCCATTTTCACATCACTTTTTAAAGGAATCCATAAGAGCCACACGTCTTTCCTTATTTTGACAAATTCCATGCAATTATGCTACCAAAACCTGGCAGAGACCCTGAGTTGGTCTCATCATATAGACTCATAATGCTGCTCAACCAGGATTTTAAATTATTATCGAAAATCATGGCAAATCCTCTCCAAATCATTCTGCTTGATCTCCTAAATCCACACCAGCTCGAATTCACTCATGGGAGGTTTTCAGTAAAGGGGGACTGCACCACATTGGCTGCAATACTATCAGCATCACATAATAAAATCCATTCTCCTTCAATGCTTCTCAGCCTTAATGCTGAGAAAGCATTTGATACTTTTTCCTGGGGTCATCTGTGGTGGATTTTTGAAATCAGGGCCTTTGGTCATGACTTTTCTCAATTCTTTAGATATTTGTACTCTAATCAAACCACATCCTTGATAATAAATGGAGAAGGTGGATCCCCTATCATAATGACGAGAGGGACATGACAGGGATGTCTCCATTGCTATTCAATATTGCCCTTGATTCCCTTTCAAGAATACTGCAAACCTGGCCTACTTTTCAGGGTATTAAACTAAGAGAAAACTCATGGCCATCGCAAACTATTTATTATTATATATCTCCTCTCCTGAAACCACCTTGTCCCCCATACTGCATAAACTTGGAGAATATGGTCGGGTTTCAGGATTCAATATTAATCATGATAAATCTCAAGGTATGCTCTTGGGTCCCACGATGCATCCCTCCTGGAGTGTAGATTTTCAGATTAAGTGGGCTTCAAAATCTATTAAATACTAGGAATATTCCTACCAAAAACATTCACAATTTATATAGACTTGATATATCTAAAATTGTGAAGGATGTATTGGGGGAATTAGAGAAGTGGAATCATTTAATGCTATCATATCTTGGTATAATACATCTGCTTAAAATGATCACTTTTCCAAAGCTCTTATACCCACTCCAGATGCTTCCTGTTTTGTTATCTACAGTAGATGAAAGTTTATAAACACTGCTATTAGGAAATGTATTTGGCAAAACAAAAGACCGCGGCTGGTTTTACTTAAGTTGCAACAGTTCACTGCTAATGGGGGTGTGAATCTCCCTGATCTGAAGTTATACAGCCATGCTGGTGTCTTTCCTTACATACGTGACTGGATTCATGGCACAGATCTATGCACAATAACAGATATTGACCAATCTTTTTTGTTCGACCAACACCTCCTTTCATTTTTACACTGCCATAAGGAACTCCCCCCTATACCTCCCAGAATCCACTGCTGATTACCTCCTGGTCAGTATGGCACTTCAGCAGACTTAGTAGGGGCCTAAATAGCCATCATTCCATCTTTTTACCATTGGTTGCTAACCCTGAATTCCAAAATAGCCAAGCAACATTGCTTTTCTCCTCCAAAGGTATATTTTACATCAAGGAACTACCAGGTCTCGTCTTCATATTCAGGCACTTGTAGAAAAATATGCAATACTGAGCTCACGCGCTCTAGCTCTTTATCAAGTCCAACATTACATCAGCTCAGTGATTAGACATTAGACAAGTTATGGCAAATAGATGGACCTGCCTCCAGAAGTGGGCTACAAGAGGACAGTCCCACATGCAGTGCATGAAGGCAGCATCCGGGCTATTAAATTTTGGACATGCTCCAGTATCAGAGATACCTATTAAATGTCTACAATGTGTTGAGAGATATCCCTTGTGAAAAATATTGTAAATCATTTCCCTATACATCGACGAAGACATTACACGAATGGAATAGGAAAATGTTTCAATAGACCGTCTATGTCAATGTGGAGAATATAGTCTGAGTCCAGGAAGAGATCCCTTTCTCGGATTTTGTCAGATCTAAAGGAACATGTAATAATTGGTAATGAATGGATATGGCCTTCATGTCCATAGAACGCCTAGCTAACATAACGTCAAGTGGATTGGACCAATCTAGCAGGGAGAAGTGTCTAATCACTGAGCTGGCATAATGTTGGACAAATATGTGTTATCTCACATATTTGTTATTTATGTGACCGTTTTGTTCAGCCTCTTTTTAAAATATAAATAAATAAACGGGCCTTTTAATCTCATGGAGCTCTATGTATATTTCATGGCTAGGTAGAATTAATGCAATCAATGAACATGCTTCCCAGACTATTCTACCTTTACCAAACCCTTCCCATATTTATTCAGAAACAGACTTTTCCAGTTGTTTCAAACACATTGGATCTAATTCAGTGGTGCATGCCACCAAGGTTGTGTTTTCTACAAGTAGCTTTTCTCGGGATGCAATCGGGACACCGGCTGACATGATCCCGACAGCCGGCTTCCAGACTGTTTTATCCCGGCGTGGGATAAATGACAGGCGTCTATATCTAGACGACTGTCATTTTCCCGATGCCGGGAGACAGGTGCCCGGCATCCCGATCGAAGGGATGCAGGGCGCCGCAAGCGGACAGCCGCGGGCGGGAGGGTTAGGTTTAGTGCATCCGGGGGGGACTTAGGGTTAGGCACCCCCTAAGGGAGCGTTAGGGTTAGGCTTGGGGGAGGGAGGGCACCCCCCCGGGGGACTTAGGTCAAGGCAGCAGGGAAGGGGGGGTTAGGGTTAGGCACTTACAGGGGGGATTAGGGTTAGGCACCTCTAAGGAGGGTTAGGGGGGTTAGGTTAGGTTAGTGATTACTTACCTTAGGACGATCAGGATTTCCAGTGCTGTCAGGCTGCTGCTGCTGGGATCTGTTCAGCTGTCGGGCTGCCGCTGACGGGAATCGAACCCGGCCGGCGGTATTTCATACCGATCCCGCTTTTCTCTTATGGCTTAAAGCAAGCATCAAAAGTTTCCTCCATAACTCGGTAAATGTTGCCTCCCCCACCATTGTTAATTTGCAAGAGAAGTGTGGATTTGTATGGGTTTTAGTCATAATACCGACAGACGAAATTACGGCTCTTAGATAGTGTCGGTGGCGGAATACCAACACCTGTCATATCCTGGCACCGGCATCCAAAAGATAAGTACTGGAGTTAGAGGGAGAATTAGGGTTAGGGGTTAGGGTTAGACACTAGGGGCAGGGTTAGGTAGCAGGGGTCAGGGTAGGTTTAGGCACTAGGGATGGAGGTTAGAGTTCGGCAGTGGGGAGGGAATGTTAGGGTTAGGGAGAAGGGGAGAGTTGGGATACTGACCGACACACCTGTGCTCAACCATGGATATCTCTAAAACCGCAACTGTTGGGGAGCCTTGAGGACTGCGTTTGGGAAACTCTGCACTAGGGGAATACTTATGGCTATAAATCTACAGTAATTCACCAAATATACAAAATGTGGCTGCCCTTAGATTCTGCATTACTTCTAAATAACTGACTAAAATCACTAAACAAACACATGGATAAGCTCATTACCCACACATGTAATGAAGCCAAGCTGCTAATTGCAAGAGAAAGGAAAACCCTTGTGTCTATAAAGCCTTGTTAAACCATGTATAATTTGTTTCTTTAATGGAATATCTATCCATTTTATAGGGTATATTTAGTAAAGTGCTTGTTTTTTAAAAGTGGAGATGTTGCATATAGCAAATTAGCAACCATTCAAATTCTACTTATCAATTTGGCACCTTCTAGAAGATAATAGCTAGAATCTGATTGGTTGCTATGGGAACAACTCCACTTCTAAAAACCCACACTGGAGTAAATATACCCCTATGTAACTATGGAGCTATCTGCCTTTCACTTTGAGACATTGGTACCAATATAACAGCCCTCTTTTCCTGGCGCTTCATAAAAATAAACAACTGAGGTTTCCTCTCTGCCATTTAATCTTCCCCTGCCTTCCTTTTATTAATCCCCATTACCATTATTTGTTCCACCTCACCAATACTCTATTCATTACAAACTGTACGTATGTTACCCCCCTTTTTTCTCTTTCCCCATATTGTATACTATTACTCTACACCAAAAACGCATTCGGTATGGAATGCCGGCTGCCACATGACCGGCAGGTCAAATCCCGGCTGCGGCAGCCTGACAAAACAGCAGAGCCCGGCAGCGGAAGACCGACAGCGCTGGAAATCCTGATCGTCTACAGGTAAGTATAAACGATTCTATTCTAACCCCCTAACCCTCCTTAGGGGGTGCCTAACCCTAACCTCCCCCCCAAGTGCCTAACCCTAACCTCCCCCCTCTAAGTGCGACCGCCGGCATCTTAAACGTATCCCCCAAAAACTACTACAGACGTTATCGGTAAATGTGGGGAAGTGAAAACTTTTCCTACCGCTGCTTTATAAGTGAAAATACTTAAAATATCGACAACAAGAATGTACATTTTGCATTTTGTAAATGTTTCATATCAGTCTGACAAATTGTTTATCGGTTTCATTTTTTCTTAAACTGCTAGAGATTAAAATTAGTTTTGTGTTAGCAAAACTGGAAAATAATGTACATTTTAAAGTTATAAAAAATGTCTTTTTCAGGTAACAAGTAATGGGTTAAGAAGTTACAGCTGTTCTGCAGCAATGAAAAATAAGCTTACCTGGGCCATGAATCACCACCAGATGACCCTGAAGACTAAAAGAAAGTCTTATGGACCGATGAATCAAAATTTTAATTATTTGGTTCATGCAGGGTTCTTGTACGCCATCAAGTAGAGGAAAACATAGTTCCTCCATAGTTCCATAGTGTGTGGGATTTATTTATTAAGCGACAGTCACTTTCCACTTTTTTTTTAAATCAAAATTAAAAGGTCAATGCTTTTAATAGCAAAAACATCCCATGTTTTGTGTTTGTCCTTTTGAAAATGTAATCTTAAACAAGCTTAGAACTGTTAAATAAACCCTTGTGACACTAAAGGGGGGTATCCACTACATGTTTAAGTGGAACGATTGAATAATCACGATCGTTCAATCGTTTGCAAATCGTTTGCAAAAGTGTCTAAAGCGATGCGCGTGCCCGCTGGTCTTTTAGACATCTATGATCTCTCCAACATGCTGGTCAACCTGACGATATGATGATTGATGACCCTGCACTGAACGAGCATCACACAACTGACAAACGAGTGCATGATTACAATGTCATAATTGTGCAGTCGTTTTCAGATCTGGTAGTGGATACCCCCCTTAACTGTCAAAAATGGAGGCGGAAGCGTGATGGTCTGGGGCTGTTTTGCTGGGTCCCGAGTCAGTGACTCGCACAGAGTGACTGGCACCACTAATGGAGTTGCTTGCTATAGCAAGGACACTAATCTGAGAAAAAAAAAAAGGCAAAACACTGGGGGCTGATATAACTGAAGTGTAACATGCAACATTTTGCGACTTTACACTGCCACAATTGCAAGAAAATGTGAAATTGAGAGCCTGCAGTACACTACATTCCTGTATGTGTGGCTGTAGTGCAAAAAGATCCTATGTGGTGTGAAAAAGATGCTAGAGTGTGAAAGTCTGAAACTAGCTACTCTTGTCTGAGTCACGCCATGAGTCTCATGCTATATTGCGCCAAAAAACACTAGGTCAATAATGACTTCTGTACAGTACAACTCATTTTTTAAAAATCTGCATCAGTTTTGGGCAGAACTTCAGAACAATATTTGAATTCCATTGTAGAAAGAATGCCACGAGGTGTGTTCAGGAGTCAAAAATTTTGATTACATTTTTTTAAACAAAATTATTCTCTGACTTCTTTTTTGATACCCAATTGTTTATTTCTTCTATGCTCTAAATTTAGAGTACATTGATACATTATACTGTGCACATTTTGAAAAAAATGGAAAAATGGGAGTGTTCAAAAACTTTTGTCCAATAGTGTACTTGTCCGTAGGTACTTATAAATAAAAAGTTGCTTATCAACTTTCATTTTGATTATTTTCTTTATGTGTGGGTGATTTTTATCAATTGGTGCCAGACCAGTACTTGTTTCTGAAGTCCAGGAAATGGGCAAAAATAAATTGCTACATCTGGGGTTGGATAGTGGTAAACAGACTGTTGTGAGTCTAAAGACATTATTCAAATTGGATGATAGCAGACGGCTCAGAACCTGAAACTGCCCTGGAAGTAATTGAATGCTTTACCCTTCTATCCTAAATTCTCCTTTACTATTTATTTACTATTGTACAGTCTGATAATTTATTTTATTAGTTATTGCTGTTTAAAAATGAAAAAAATACAAATCTGCGGTGCAGCAAGTAAGCAGTTTCATCTTACTTTGTGACATAATGCACCTATTTCTCTACAACTGCACCTGGTTTTATACAAATGGTGACCACATGTGGGTGCAAGAAGAGCAAATTTCTACTCAAAATCATGGAGGCTCATGGGCAGATATGAAGGAATCAGGATGCAGTGTGGGGTGGTACAAAGTACCCCAGTCTCCTTTGGGTCTGGAAGGTAGCCATTTGGGTGGGGGTAAATTGGTCTCATCCATCCATCCACACACCCTGAGATGGAGATAGCCTCTGTAGCCTATGGGCTTATCTTTGCAGAAATTATTAGGAGAGGACTCTTCCCCATTAAAGTACAGATCAGACAGAGCAAACAGATGTCTTGAATATAAGAATGCTGTCACTATTGATGTGATGATGTAAATAAGCCAGAATGAAGCAAATTGCCAATCTGAAATATTCTCAAACCATACACGTAGGAGAATTTGTTCCAGACCATCTAATAGATAATAGTGTCCTGATATCAAAAAGCTGTAAATCGGACTGAGCTTAATGCCAGAGTCTACTTTGCATGCATGGCTCTCCGGGAAAATGGCGCCTTATTCCTGGGGACATCTTTTCT
Organism: Taudactylus pleione; assembly: GCA_031769625.1. NCBI lineage: Eukaryota > Metazoa > Chordata > Amphibia > Anura > Myobatrachidae > Taudactylus > Taudactylus pleione. The sequence continues at coordinate 17,592,417 of JAUIMM010000255.1, read as the reverse complement.
GCACATGTGCGAGTCACCGGGAAATTTTCCCCGTGATTTTTGCAGCACTCTGAAGACTGCGGAAAGGTAAGTATAAACTAAATATGGGTGCAGGGTGTGCGGTGTGGGCCAGGGGGCCGTGGGCACCGCACACCATGCACCCATTATAAATACGCCTCTGTATCTAAGGGCCTGAATCAGAGCTGGACGTAATGGCGATTACAGATGCAGATCTAGCAATTGTTTGCCATCGTGCATGCATATAAGCCACACTGCGCATGCACAGTGATCACATTGCGACTACGAATGCACAGAGGAATCCATCGCAGAGTGACAGGCTGTCAGCGATTGGGAGTGGTGACAGGGGTGGTTTGAAAAACGCAGGTATTTCTGTCCGTTTGAACTAGGGATGTGGGCCGACCCCCATGTTTTTTGGGTTTGGTTCTTTGGTTTTGTATCTCCTTCGTGTTTTGGATCTGGATTTGGTTTTGCCAAAACCGCCATTGCGTGTTTTGGATTTGGATATGTATTTTTTCTAAAAAATCATAAAAACAGCTGAAATCATATAATTTGGGCCTGTTTTTGTTCCTACAGTATTATTAACCTCAATAACATTTATTTCCAGTCATTTCCAGTCAATTTTGACCATCTCACAGCTCACAATATTGATTTCATCCAGTTTAGGCCAAAAGGTTGCATCGAGTTAGGTGGCTGACTAAGCTAAACGACAACAGTGGGCGGCACTAACGTGGCAGTTCAGCTTCCAACATGGCACGGAGTGGCACTGCAGTGGTAGACAGGATGGCAGTTTACTAAATTATACGACCCCATAGAAAATTTAAAAGCCAAGAATGTTTTCATTAATCAAGAACTAGGTCAGAGGCCTGAGGGAGTTGGAATATGTTTATGGACTGAAGAAAAGGAAAGGACGGAAGGATTGATTAGCTTTTAATTTATTTATTTTAATGTTTTGAGACTTAAGAAAATTTATGAGGGAAAATCACTGGAAGATCAAGCTCTTCAGTTTCTGAAAGACATCTTTGATCTGGAGGAGGTTTTTTATACATCTAATAGAAATAGACTTGCTGTTTACATCAGAGGAAAGCAGCCTGTAGCTCTCCAGCTGAACTACGACTCCCAGCATCCATGCTGTTTGCTAGGCCTACTGAAAGTTATTTGTGTACAATGGGTGGTGTGCCTCAGGTTACCTCAGCCTGCTTTACGCATTATATGTAACATGTAAATATGTATGTAATGTGACCAATTTGCACAACTAATTTTTGTATTAAACATATTTGCATTTTATTGCACACATCCTGGCAGGAAGATGCTCTGTGCTGCTGCTCATATTTCTGGTCTCTCTCATGACACCCACCATCTACATTATCCAGTCATTTCACTTACAGTCATCTACATACAAAGGAGGCAGGCGTTTATTGAGCTGAACCGTTATTTATAACAGCCTATCAATTCACCAGGGTCCTGGAGCAACCACTTGAGCAATGAAAAAAACAGGGTAAATTAGAAAATCTACCATGTTTTGCCCACCCAATCAACTTGGTGGTTCAGAATTAAAAAAAAAAAAAATGAAAGGGGCATACAGGGGATTCTGTCTGTGGCCATAACATTTCTGAACATTTTTGGCATTCAGCAACCACATGTAGCAGATTTCAGCGGCTGTGGCAGTTCATCTTCCAACAAGGCACATAAAGAAACAAATGTTTTTTTATTAATTAAGACTGAGGCCTAAGAGAGTTGGAGTATGTATGTAGTTGAAGGCAGGAAAAGGAAGGGTTGATTCGTAGTAAATTTAATTTAAGTTTTGGATTCCGAAAAAAATGTATGAGTGAGGAAGTGAGGAGAGGAGTCATTTACAAAGAAATTTGAGTCATTCACATAAGTCCTTGCCCCAGTTGAGCTATTTGGTGGTTCCGCATTTTTTTTTTAAATGAAAGGGGCATGCAGGAAATGTGGCCATAAAAATTTCTGGACATTTTACGGCATTCACATGTAGAAGACTTCAGCGGCTGTGGCAGTTCAGTTACCAACATGGCACATCTAGAAAAGAGAATGGCACTGCAGTGACAGACAGGATGGTAGTTTAATAAACTATAACAATAATGTTTGTCATCTACACAAAAAGACAGTCCGCAATGCCCAAATAGCGCATACTGGGGGAGATGTACGAAGCCCAGAAGCGGTATCAGCGCACGTTATGTGCGCTGATACCGCTACTCCCCAATGTATGATCGGGTGATCTGGGCGGTAAATGACAGGGGCGCTCCACGCGGGGATCTCGCGATACTTGCGAGATCCCGCGCATGCTCAGTGGAGCCGGCCGGGAAGAGACACAGCGCATCAGCACTAGGCTGATGCGCTGCTGTCTCTAGCGGGTAGCGCCGGAGGGGGGAGTTAATATAAGGCAGAACCACCAGTCATAAATACAGGCCAAGGCTTTAGCCTTTCCTTGCCACTTCGTGTGGTGAAAGGCATATTGCCAATTATATGTCTTTCTGCAGTTAACTTTCCCTTTGATGTTTTATTTCTTTACCAATGTAAAAGATTGCTTCTTTGATTTTAGATGCCCTGACTTAAGCCTTGTATGCCCTTGGGCATCAGCTTTAGTTGATGACGTAGACGGACTAATATTGTCATGGCTGGTGGCAATGGCAGCAGCTCCAGCACTAGTATGTGGTTCCTGCTCTCCTCTCAGCTTATCATTCTCCATATCAAAAAACACGAATGAAGTGGGGTACTGCACACACATCAATTTGTACCAATTTTAAATATTACACTGCGGTATCAATGACCTACAGTGTCACAATATTTTTTATGAATATTACACTGCGGTTCCACTTACAGTGTCACAATATTTTTCATTAATATTACACTGTGCTTCCACTTACGGTGTCACAATACTTGGATGAAATTGGGTACCACTTAGTGTCACAACACGTGTATGAATATTACACTGTGGTTCCACCTAGTGTCACAGTATGTGTATGAATATTACACTGCACTTCCACTTACAGTGTCACAATACTTGGATGAAATTGGGCTACCACTTAGAATATCACAATACGTGAATGAATATTACACTGCAGTACCACCAGGGCCGTATTAAGGTCTGTGGGGGCCCCCGGACAACAATCTTGTGGGTGCCCTTATCAATAAAATTAACAATGTGTGTGTATATATATATATATATATATATATATGCCTTCCCTCCTGTGCAAAGCAGCTCAGCCTCTGCGCTCCACCCACAGGGCTGACGTTTCTCATCATTTCTGTGCCAGCCAGCTGTCAATCAAGGGAGGTGGGTGGAGATGAATGGATAGGGCTTCAGACAGATGACTGGGGGACTGAAGCTTCTGGTGACCCGGATGACATAATTGCAGACAGGAGATCTAGCACAAACTGGGTGCGGAGCTTTGGCCAGTATGGGGGCAGAGCTTTGTGTGGCATGTGGGCGGAGCTTAGGACTGCAAGGATAAAACTCGGATAGCGGACATAGGGGGCCCTCACACACTGTCCCCTGCCCCGGCCACTACTACTAAATAAAAAAACAGAGTACTCCTCAGCAGTTCAGCTATTCCCATATGGGGCCCCTACACACTGTCCCCTGTCCCTGGCCACTAATACTAAATAAAAACCGGAGTACTCCTCGGCAGTTTAGCTGTTCTCACTCCTATGTGTGGGGGCCCCTGGACAACCTCCCCTGACGCCCTGCCTATAATCCGGCCTTGGCTACCACTTACAGTGTCACAATATGTGTATGAATATTACACTGCGTTTCCACTTACAGTGTCACATTACTTGGATGAAATTGGGGTACCACTTACAGTGTCACAATACATGTTTGAATATTAAACTGAGCTTCCACTCATGGCGTCACAATATGTGTATGAATATTACACTGCGGTTCCACTTACAGTGTCACAATACTAGGATGAAATTGGGGTACCACTTACAGTGTCATAATACGTGTATGAATATTACACTGTGCTTCCACTTACAGTTTCGCAATACTTGGATGAAATTGGGATACCACTTACAGTGTCACAATACATGTATGAATATTACACTGCAGTTCCACCTACAGTGTCTCAATACATGTATGATTATTACACTGTGCTTCCACTTACAGTTTCGCAATACTTGGATGAAATTGGGGTACCACTTACAGTGACACAAATAAGTGTATGACTATGAATATTACACTGCGGTTCCACTTACAGTGTCACAATACTTTGATGAAATTGGGGTACCACTTACAGTGTCACAATAAGTGTATGAATATTACTCTGCGGTCTGACCAGCAGCATCACAGTAAAACAAAATATATATATATATATATTGAAAAAATAAAAGGTGGAAACAAGTGCCAAATAGTGTAATCACGTTTAACAAGTTCACGGTCACGCACTACATATATATATTATGCGTACCATATTGCCCTTTCCTATAGGCTTATAGTATGTGGTCTTTTTTGGGAAGTCACCTCTGGTCCCCCACAACAGTCTGCGTGATTAGAGTCACAGATTCTCACCAGGCCCAGTCCGTATAGAGAGAGAGAAAAAAACTCTCATAGTGTAACAGTCAATACAATTTTATTACACACGCCACAAAACACATAGAAACAATTACATTAAAAAGGATTTCAGAAAGCTTATCTGATACTGGCCACAAGTCAATATGCGCAGGTCACTCTGTCCTCAATGCGTTTCGTCCTTTTGCTCATATAGCTGGACTTCATCAGGAGGATGAATATATATATATAGTACACTGGGGTACAGGACAAAAAAATAAAAATATATATATATATATATATATTTTTTTTTTTTAATTATTATTAGCTTTTATTTTGATCACACTGGGCACCCTTGGACAGACAAAGCACCCGTAGACCGACAGAGCACCCCTGAAGGATGCAGCAGCCTCTTTATGGATGGACAGAGCACCCCTAGACAGACAGGGCACCCCTAGAAGACACAGCAGCCCCTTGATGAACAGACAGAGCACTCAGAGCACCCCCAAACTGACAGAGCACCTGTGGAAGATACAGCAGACCCTTGAGGGACAGACAGAGTATCCAGAGCACCCCTGGAAGACACAGTAACCCCTTTATGGATGGAGAGAGCACCCAGTGCATCCCTAGCCCGGCAGAGTAGAGCACCCCTACAAGACACAGCAGTCCCTTGATGGACGGATAGAGCACCCCTAGACTGACAGAGCAGAGCACCCCTGCAAGACACAGCAGCCCCTTGATGGACGGACAGAGCACCCAGAGCATCCCTAGACCAACAAGCACCCTTGCAAGACACTAGCACTCTCCACAGCCGGAGTGAAATGACGCCGATGAACGGGGACCTTTATAGATTCCAAAACCCGCGAGAACCCGGGAGGATGACGTTTCACCTCGTTTTGGGATCAGAGTCAGGCGGGAAAACCTGATCTGGAATCGGATCCCAGCACGGATCGGGAAGTTCAGGCAGGTCCGGATCTCTGAGACCCAGACCCGATCATCTTTAGTTTGAACTCCATTTCATGGGCGTGTATAAATTAACCACTGCGATCTTCTACACAGCTCTGCATATCAGAAGAGCTCCCAAGGCTGTACAGCGCAAGGGCAAGATGGCTGCTCGATGTGCGTCGATACCGATATTTACGCACGAAAGCAACATCATACGTATATGAGAAGGCAGCAGTGGGAATCCATATGCTTGGATAAGCTTTGCAAACATTAGCATACTTTCGCAGCTGCGATGCATACGAAATCACAGCTGCAATCGCATTAGCATCCGTCTCTGAATCAGGCCCGAAGTCATTTTAGCGGGAAATAGGGCACACCTGGTGCTTTAATATTATATATGCTGGTGCACTAGCTCTCACCCTTTTCGAGTGGAAATCTTCCTGGAAGTGACCCTCCATGTACTCTGTGAAACATCACTTGTAGAGGGATGTAGTTAAAATGCCAGCGGTCGGGATCCCGGCCACCAATATACCGACGCCGGAATCCCGACCACTGTCAAAATGCTGGCGGTGCTATCCCGAATGATATCAGGATACTGGCGTTGGAATCCCAAACGCTGGAAGCCCGAACATCCAGACGCCAGTAAGTACGGCACTCTTCCTGGGGATGGGGGGGGTTAGGTATAGCCAACCCCGGGGGGACATTAGGGTTAGGCACCCCCCATGGAGGATTAGGGTTAGGCTACAGGGAGGGGAGGGTTAGGGTTAGGCACCCCCGGGGGGAGGTTAGGGTTAGGCACCACTAGGGGATGTACCAGAAAGCGCTAAAAATGAAGTGTAATAAATACAATAAATATGCCTAAATGATAGCAGAAAATATATAATATAATAAAATATATAATAAATGTATAATAAAAACTGATCTGCAGGGTGTAATCAGTTAATAGGATGCACATAAAATGCACACTTAAAAGATGTTTATAGCCCCTTTTGTATGAATGTGGTGAGTAACCTCTTGGGTTCTGGCACAGTAAGTAATGAAAGACTTTCCCTGTCTTACCTTACCGAGTGATCTTCTGTTCACAGTCAGTGCAACTAGCTGACGTGCTGTTGTCGTTCCTGACTGAGATACCGCTTCTAGGGTCAGCAGTGTTCACTCCGTCCGGCCTTTGACAAGCGGCTGTACAATCATTCTGCTCCATCCTGAGCACTGTTAGATGGCCCAGGGGAGTCTCCACGAGAGAGTAAAATCACTGTTGCTGGGTGCCTTCCTTCACCAACATGTTTCGTTAAAATTAGTAACTTTTTCAAGGTCCTTGAAAAAGTTACTCATTGTAACAAAACATGTGTTACATTTATAGGTCGCAAACGCAACATCTCTGTTTTATACCATTCCATTTTAACCCCAACTCTTCCTGCCCGGAAGGATGGTTTCTCTACCCCTATTGATGATGAGGGATGTTCCACCATTAGGTCCAGAAATGCAAAAGCTTCCATTAGTGTGGCCATAAGGGAAACATGTTATAAGGTATATACTAGATGGTACTTGGTGCCATCTAAACTTCACATGCTATTTCCTGCTGGAGACAATGTGGTAAGGAGGGTGCATTTTGCCATACCTGGTGGTCCTGTTCCATTATTAGCTCTTACTGGAATCAAGTGTGAGATTGATATCGCAGGTCATAAGTCTGTCTGTGACATGGGATGTCTCTGTAGTGCTCCTGAATACTCCAGTCCAATCTGTCAGCATCAAGATAAGCTAGTAGCCCATATTTGTAATGCTGCCAAAATCTTTGATAGTCAAGAATAGGAAATCTCCAGTAGCACCTTCACTAGCGGTCCTTCGTGCCCGGGTTCATTTTGTGGCCTCTATGAAATACATCACGAGCATACAAAATTATACTGTGGCCTCCTTCCATAAAGTCTGATCCCTGTGGAACTGTATTAATCTCAATCTTCTCCACTTAGTGGTCTCTGCTAACCTCCTTTTCTTTTAATCTTTCCTTATTTTTATTTCTCTTTTCTGGTTCTATTATTTTTCTTTGTACTTTGTATTGTTTTTTTCTCTTTTCCCTCGTCCTCTTTTTTCCTCTCTCTTATTTTTAGCTGCTTGGCGACTATCTTAGTTTCAGGCTCCTTTATGTCCATATATTTTGACCAGTAAGCTTCAGGTCTCCAGGTTGGCCTTCCGGTAACACGTCCTTGCTGTATGGGTATTTATTGTTTTATCATACTATCTCTTTATTCTGTGTACCATATATCTATTGTTCCTATCTGTGGTGTTTTTTTGTACAGATACTGGGCCAAATGTAATAGGATGAGAGTTTAGAAAATGTGAGGGAAAACATACTGCCCTGTTGAGGAAACTGTCACATGACAGAGAAACGTGTCAAGGGAAAACTGATACTTTGCATCCAGTTCATGCTATTGCCTTCAGTGAATGCCAAGTCTCTAGCTCTGTTGCTGGGCCACCGCAGCTTGTAGTGAGCTTACCCCGGCTATTGGCACAAGAGCTCCCACGGTGTGCAGTGAGACCACATACAATAACACTGTTCTCCTTGGAATTACATAAGCACAATAAGAAGGTATGCTACGAGTGTGACCAGCGCTGTTTCCGGACTGGCATCTCTCCTGCAGATTTTCAAGTGGAGAAAGAGCTGGGCAATTATACCGTGACTCACAATTGCTACTTTATTACCCTTTAACTGGTTGCCCTTGCCGTGCACATCGTCTAGTGTGTACCCACTATGTTTGCCCCGACTGGCCAACATCGGTGTCATTCCATTGTCCGTGCATGCACAGATGACGGAGTGACCGAGCAGCCGACACTGGCAAGATCAATGGTGCAGGTGAATGATATATCGGGCGGGCGGTCACCAGATCGTGCAATGTGTACCAACCATTCAATATATCATTCATTGGCACCATTGGCCATCGCATTGGGCGATCGGCGAGTGTATTTTGCCCACCTTTAGACCTCCTCCCTCACATATGTCTTTTCCTGGGTGACCTCATCCACTTCCCTCTATTTACTCCTCTTTCATCTCACTGTATTGCCACTTACACATCTTAAAGTATGTTTTGTTGTACTCTAATTTTAATATTTTCATGCTAATCGATCACTTTGTAGTTATTTGGTTGTTATTCACCCCCCCCCCCCTTTCCCTACCATACACATGTGTTTTATGTATTTGCCAATATCCAATTAAAATACTATTAAAAATAACTTAGGACATACACCTATATGTATATAAAGTAGGTGCAATTATGTCTGAAAATATTATCTGTACACTCTCATTATCCATTAATGGACTTTGTTGTGTTGTATTTGCACAGCCACCTGAAGTTGAGGCACTGAGCTAATTTGTATCCTTATATAGCTGGGTCTCAGAGTCTACCCACAATATTATTGAGACTCAAAGGTTTTTCTGAAATTAGTAATTGAGCAACATTTCAAGGACATTTCATAGGTACAGGCCATTATGTGCTAAATGGGAAAATCTAATGAATATAATAAATGGTGGAGACTTTATTCCCTCACAGTCATTTTCTTTTGAAAGCATTAAATATTTCCTAAAACCCAGAAGATTCTATAAAGAATAAATATCTGTTTGATGTTAACGTTTATGCTAAATTGACTGGAAAGCAATCTCTGATGAAAAATAGCTCTCAGAATTTTCCAGGAAATGTGCATAAAATCTAATATGTGTACACAGAGCCTCACATAAGTAAATAATCCCCTTTTCATTTTACGATGAACTTAAATGACTGCTTCTATATTTACATTGTGTAGTGCGTAACCATGATGCCCGGAGCACGTGTGTGCTATGGCGCCTCCCGCATCTTTAAGTGTGGGTGGAGGGAGCATTTCCAGCTTGTGGGGCTTAAAGCGAACTAAAAATAAACATATGTGGCAGCTAGTATCTGATAATGGCCCTTTAGGGCCCTAGGCATTATACCATTCATTATATATTTACATATAGGCTATTAGCATTTTTTTTACAAAGCTGAGTAGCGGCTATTTCAATATTATGAATAACATTGTATGTAAATGCTTTTAATGTGATTCAGTGTGCGACAGTTTACAGGATTGTGACTTGTTCGCTAATAAGAGGCTTATTACACTAGCCGAGAAGCTGCCTTTTTCTATTATAAAGAGTATTGAATGTAAACAATGGCAATTATATATATGTTGCTTTTGTATAAATTGGGTTAGGCTGAATATGTTATTATGATCTGTGTTTGATACAAAGTATGATGTATAGTGGATTGTTAAAATAACGCAATCATGGATAACAGCTGTAACATCATGACCGGTTTTAAATGAATAATTTGTGATTGGATAGTTATCCTCATCTAAAGAAAGTGTGCAATGTGCAGGGCCATCCCCCTGATGAAGTCTTGGTAGATGAAACGCGTAGGGAATTGGCCTCTGCAGAGACGGATGTCAATCTATTCGGATATCTTGAATAGCTACATGAAGATACTTGGAGAGCTCCAGGTTATTGATATAAGCTCTTAACATATGCTTATTAGAATACAATAATTTTATCTTTTAATGCACCATGTGGCATCCCCTATTCTGATTTTACTTTATAGAATTTGCATGGCCTGGTGTGGATATGGCCAAGTATGGGGGAGGACGCTGTACAGAGGATATCTAGTGCAAGACAAATAATAGAGACTTAAATTCATGGTAAAGTACACCAAAATCCCCTTTTTTGCTGTGTTTAAGAAAGAGAAAAAAAAATATATATATATATATATATATATATATATATATATAGTTTGACACAAATTAGCATTCCTATAGGGGATTGGTATCTGTCAATCCCCTAGTTAGACAAAACCCAGACCTTTATTTTATGCTATTTTGTATAAATGTATGTTATTATACCATATAATATGTTACTTTTATGAATGTAATATGTTTGTATGATTATTTCTATATAATTGTAGCTTGATTTTAATGTAAATTATACATGTTCTTACTGGTCAACAAGTTAACAATGACCTAATTGACATGGGTATTTAAACTGATGCCCAGGGAAGAGAACCACACCTCCTAAAGAAGTAATTAAATTATGAAACATGTTGAAGCAGTGGCTTGTGATGTGGAAGCTGTATGTGTCTAGAGCCAGTGTTACTCGTGGAAGAGATCTTATTCCTGGAGCTGCTATTATCTGCCAGGGATTGGGTGGCCGCTGAAATTTCATGTTTGCTGCTTTTAAAATTTTATGTATGTGGTTATTTACACAAGTAAACATTGTGTCTTACTCTATTACTGAGTGTGCTCTCCTGTATACATTTGTTTCATATATATATATATATATATATATATATATATATATATGTCAGGTGCATAAAATTGGGACATTGACAGAAATTTCATATTTTGGCCTCTATTCACCACCACAATGGCTTTGAAATGAAACAAACAAGATGTGTTTTAACTGAACACTTTCAGATTTAATTTGAGGGTAATTACATCCAAATCAGGTGAACGGTGTAGGAATTACAACGGTTTCTATATGTGCCTCCCACTTTTTAAGGGGCCAAAAGTAATGGGACAAACTAAACAATCCTAAAACTAACTTTCACTTTTTAATACTTTGTTGCAAATCCTTTGCAGGCAATTACAGCCTGAAGTCTGGAATGCATAGACATCACCAGACGCTGGGTTTCATCCCTGGTGATGCTCTGCCAGGCCTCTACTGCAAATGTCTTCAGTTCCTGCTTGTTCTTGGGGCATTTTCCCTTCAGTTTTGTCTTCATCAAGTGAAATGCATGCTCAATCGGATTCAGGTCAGGGGATTGACTTGGCCATTGCATAACATTCCACATTTTAGCCTTAAAAAACTCTTTGGTTGCTTTTGCAGTATGCTTTGGGTCATTGTCCATCTGCACTGTGAAGCGCCGTCCAATGAGTTCTGAAGCATTTGACTGAATATGAGCATATAATATTGCCCGAAACACTTCAGAATTCATTCTGCTGCTTTTGTCAGCAGTCACATCATCAATAAATACAAGGGAACCAGTTCCATTGGCAGCCATATATGCCCACGCCATGACACTACCACAACCATGCTTCACTGATGAGGTGGTATGTTTTGGATCATGGGCAGTTCCTTTCCTTCTCCATACTCTTCTCTTCCCATCACTCTGGTACAAGTTGATCTTTGTCTCATCTGTCCATAGGATGTTGTTCCAGAACTGTAATGGCTTTTTTAGATGTTGTTTGGCAAACTCTAATCTGGTCTTCCTGTTTTTGAGGCTCACCAATGGTTTACATCTAGTGGTGAACCCTCTATATTCACTCTTGTGAAGTCTTCTCTTGATTGTTGACTTTGACACATATAAACCTACCTCCTGGAGAGTGTTCTCGATTTGGCCAACTGTTGTAAAGGGGTTTTTCTTCACCAGGGAAATAATTCTTCTGTCATCCACCACAGTTGTTTTCCGTGGTCTTCCGAGTCTTTTGGTATTGCTGAGCTCTCCGGTGCATTTTTTCTTTTTAAGAATGTTCCAAACAGTTGATTTGGCCACACCTAATGTTTTTGCTATCTCTCTGATGGGTTTGTTTTGATTTTTCAGCCTAATGATGGCTTGCTTCACTGATAGTGACAGCTCTTTGGATCTCATATTGAGAGTCGACAGCAACTGATTCCAAATGCAAATGTCACACCTAGAATCAACTCCAGACCTTTTACCTGCTTAATTGATAATGAAATAACGAGGGAATAGCCCACACCTGTCCATGAAATAGCTTTTGAGTTGATAGTCCCATTACTTTTGGCCCCTTAAAAAGTGGGAGGCACATATAGAAACCTTTGTAATTCCTACACCGTTCACCTGATTTGGATGTAATTACCATCAAATTAAATCTGAAAGTCTGCAGTTAAAACACATCTTGTTTGTTTCATTTCAAAGCCATTGTGGTGGTGAATAGAGGCCAAAATATGAAATTTCTGTCAATGTCCCAATATTTATGCACCTGACTGTATATATAGATCCACACATACACACACACACACACACACACACACCTCCCTTTGCAGCACTCAGGTAATAAAACACTGCAACACAAAGGATATATACTGTATGTACAGTATATTGGGGACCCCGTGCAGTAGGGTTCTGTCGGAAGGCACCAGGGCCTGCATTTATTAATTTATACTGTGAGTGCCACCCAATAATATATACAATGACAAAGGCGCCTCCTGGTGCAATAAAGTGCAAATGCCACCAATATGTGCTCAAAAAGCTGACAAGTGGACCCGTACCAAATAAAGAAATGAATAAGCTTATCTCAATGTTTTCCCACAGGTATACACAAATTCATCCACCATAGGATTTTTCATAAATTTTAATGGAACTCCATCTCCGGTCGGCAGCGGGAGCAATCTCGGTGCTTCAGCTTCAAGCTTGCACCTTGTTTTACTACCCCGGCACAGTCTCCTGAGGAACCAATGCAGATTGGAAAATTAAGTTTGCCAGTCGCAGAGAGAGAAAGGAGATTCAAAAATAAACTGTGCCTGTACTGCGGTGATCCAGATCACCTTCTCATTCATTGACCTAAACGTCCGGGAAACGGCAAGGCCTAACAGATCAAGGGGTGGTCAGCTCAAGTGCGCTCCAGCACACCCCCAACTGAGAAAAATTTACCACAGTTTGCTATCGATGTGATCCTGCTGCTAGAAAAATTCACCAAGACAATTAAGGCATTTCTGGATTCAGGAGCCGATGGTAATTTCATCACTACTAAAAAGGTCCAGGAGTTAGGAATCCGTAGTGTGCCTCTACAAAGTCCACTCTATGTCACTGGAGTAAATGAGAATAAACTTCCTATGGCCACCATCAGCTCCAGGACTCCAGAGATTGCCATGCAAGTTGGTGCTCTTCACAAAGAGTTAATTTATTTTCACATAATTCCATCAGCTGACAGTCCGATTATCCTGGGTCTTCCATGGTTATGCAAGCATGCTCCTATGTTAGACTGGAATGAGCCCCAAATTTTGTCATGGGGACCTCAGTGTTATCAGAGTTGTTTACCATTGATCCGACCTCCAGAACGGATCATCCAGAGTATGAACATCGTCCCAAATGATTTTCTACCTGCTCCATAGCAGTCCTTCAGGGACGTATTCAGTAAAAATGGTGCTGAAACACTTCCTGCCCATCGGGAGTGGGACTCTGCCAAAGTGTTAGTGCCAGGGAAGATGCCTCCTTTTGCGGAAGAGTGTTTCCCCTATCGCTTCCGGAGACCCAGGCAGTAACTGCCTATATCAAGGAGAATCTCGAACACATGTTTATCCAAGAATCCAAGTCACCTGCAGGTGCCGGTCTTCTTTGTCAAGAAGAAAGATGGAGACTTGAGATCGTGCATTGACTATCAGAGTTTGAACGCTATTACTATCAAAGATCGGTATCCTCTGCCATTAATATCTGAGCTCTTTGATCGAATAAAAGGTGCAAAGATTATTACTAAATTAGATCATCATGGGGCATACAATCTGATTACAGTCCAAGCAGGGGACGAGTGGAAAACTGCCTTTAACACTCGAGATGGGCACTAGGAGTACCTGGTCATGCCTTTTGGTTTAAGTAATGCACCTGCGGTTTTTCAGAAATTCATGGAGCACATCTTTTGAGATCTGTTGTACCAGTATGTAGTAGTATATCTTGATTATATCTTGATATTCTCCAAAGATTTGGCAAGTCATCACAAGCACGTCTGTGAAGTTTTATTTGTATTAATCAGCTCTACTGCAAATGAGAGAAATGCTCCTTTGACCAAACAGAGTTAAAGTTTTTGGGTTATATAATTTCGGGTTCAAGTCTCCAGATGGACCCAGAGAAAATTTCCGCCATCATCAGTTGGCCTTGACCGACAGGACTAAAGGCAATACAGCATTTCCATGGTTTCTGCAATTTCTACCATCAATTTATCAGAAACTATTCATCCATTGCAGCCTCCATCACTGCACTCACCAAGAAAGGCCAGGATATCAGGGTCTAGCCACAGGATGCAGAGGAAGCATTTGTCAAATTGAAGCAGTGTTTAATTTTGGCTCCCATTCTGAATCAACCCAATTCTGATCAACCTTTCTTCCTAGAAGTGGACGCCTCTATAGTTGGAGTTGGGGCGCTCTTGTCCCAGAAGGATGAAGGGGCTAAATGTTACTCTTGTGGTTTCTTTTTCCATAAATTCTCAGCATCAGAGAAGAACTATGCAGTCGGGGATAAGGAGTTTTTAGCCATTAAATTGGCTTTGCAAGAGTGGAGATATCTGCTGGAGGGGGCAAAATTCCCGGTCACAGTTTTTACAGATTGCAAGAATCTCACTTCTCAAAACTGCTCATTGTCTCAATTATTGCCAGTCCAGATGGTCGCTGTTTTTTTATCGTTTTAACCTGATTATCACTTATCGTCCAGAATGTAAAAACGTGAAAGCTGATGCTCTGTCTCGAGCATTTAGTTCCCTCGAGGAGAATGAGGAGGACAAGCCAACCCTGCGTGTTTTGTTGCAGTTACTAAGATCAAGATTCCACCAGGGAAAATGTTTGTAGCACCTGAACTCCAAACTAAATTACTTCAATGGGCTCATTCTTCATGCTTCGCTGGTCATGCAGGAGTGGGAAAAACATTGGAGTTGATCCTCAGGAAGTACTGGTGAGTGACCGTACATCACGATGCTCAACACAAGGTGCCTCCTCAACTTTCCACGGGTTCTTTATGCCCACTTTCAGTACCTGATCACCCTTGGTCTCATATTTCCATGGGCTTCATAACGGATGTACCTTCCTGCCAGGGTTTTAATACAATCTTGGTAGTGGTGGACAGGTTCTCCAAAGTTGCTCACTTTGTCCCATTTAAAGGTTTACCATCAGCTCTGAAAATTGACTGACATATTTATAAAGGAAATCTTTAAGCTACATGGATTTCCCAAAGACATTGTCTCAGACTGTGGGGTGCAGTTTACTTCTAGGTTCTGGAGGTTCTTATGCAAGTGCTTTGATATCAACCTGAGTTTTTCCTCTGCATACCACCCTCAGAGTAATGGTCAAACGGAGTGTCTAAATCAAGATCTAGAGAAATTTATTCGGATGTATGTGTCAGCCAATCAAGGTGATTGGGTTTCTTTGTTGCCATGGGCTGAATTTGCTCACAATATTTTGTACCACGAGGCATCGGGGCACTCTCCATTCTTCATTCAGTATGGGTTGCATCCTGTGATACCCGAGTTGCCAGCTCTTCAGTCAGTATCCCTTTCAGCTGTTGGTGGCACTGTGAGTTGGTTCCTCAAGATTTGGAGAGAGGTAAAGCCTCTGCCAGGTATAAACAGGTGGCGGACAAGAAAAGAAGGAGGGGCCCTATATTGAACCCTGGTGATAAAGTCTGGTTGTCCACTAAACACTTGCAATTGAAAGTTCTCACCATGAAGTTTGCTTCCAGATTCATTGGTCCTTTCAAGATCCTGCAGGTAATCAATCCAGTGGCTGTCCTTTTAAAACTTCCTGGTATTCTCAAGATTCCCAACGTATTTCATATCTCTCTTCTCAAACCTCTGGTGCTCAATCGATATTCGAGACATTGCAATCCTCCCTCTGCTATTCCAGTGGATCATCAAGAGGAGTATGAAGTTGGACAGATTTTGGACTCCAGAATGTCCTGAGGTTCAGTTCAATTCATGGTGGATTGGAAAGGATATGGTCTGGAAGAACGTTGTTGGGTTAAGGCTTCAGATATTCATTTAACTCAACTCCTTTGAAAGTTTCACCAAAAGTTCATAACAAACCATTTGTGGAGTGTTTGTAGAGGGGGGGGGTAATGTTACAGTGTGCCGGACACCGGTTTGTACTTACCGGGGGCCTGATTCAGAGCCGCTCACAATTGCGAGCGGCCATGATGATGGTCACGATGGTCAAGACCATCGCGACCATCGAGCTTGCGACGAGACCCTTGTGGTAGGGTCTCATTCGCGCAAGCCCGAGAGAGATTTTGGCTCTAACAGAGCCGGAATCTCCCCACTGACATCACTCGTGATGTCAGTGGGGCCACCCCCAAACGGCAGGTGTTCTCATGGGAACGCCTCTGTTTGGGTAGCCACCCCCCCAGCCCGCCCACCAAAGGGGGCGAGCTGTCACTCAACATCGACAGCTCGCCCCCTTTGGTGCGATTGCCCGTCGCTAGCCGGGTCTCGCGCATGCACACGACGGAGCCAGCTCCATCGTGCGCATGCGCAGTGGGCCACCATCGACCCAGTTACGAGCGCTCAGCACTTGCGACCGGGTCTGATTCAGGCCCCGGGTCCGGCAGCACTGGAGTCCCAGGCAGTGGGCGGGGAGTCTCCGGCGCCCGCTGCCGATATGTTCAGCCTCCTCCTGTGTCAGTGTGCCAGACACCGGCTTGTGCTTACCGGGTCCAGCGGCACTGGGATCCTGGGCAGCGAGCGGGGAGTCCTCGGCGCCGCTGCCAATGTATGCAGCTTTCCCCACTGTGTGGCTGCTGAAGTGCAGGTGGCTGTAGCTCTCCTAAGAGCGCACGCGCTGACCTGCAGTAGAATTTAAAGGACCATGGTCCTCATTCAGACCCAGTCACAAGCGCTGAGCGCTCACAACCGGGTGAATGTTTATGCCCTGCGCACGCGTAGAGGCCGCACTGCACGTGCGCAAGTCCCAGAGCGAGAGAGAAATTCTCTTGCTCTGGAGCTCTCTACAAAAGGGTCGACTGTTGATGTTGATCGACAGCTCGACCCGTTTTGTAGGCGTGGTGGGGGGTGGTTTCACAAACGGAGGCGTTCCTTAAGGAGCCGTTTTGTGGCGGCCGCACTGACATCAGCAGTGATGTCAGTGAGGAGTTTCCTGGAAACCCACAGCTTAACTAGCGAGCAGGAGACCGAACTTAAAATTACAAGCTCCCGCCCTCATTCAGAACGAGCAGTCGCTTCTTGCGACCGCCTCTGAATGAGGGCCCATGTACACTAATTAGAATGAGGTCACAGGAAGCAACAAATTTAATCCTGCCTATTTAAGGAAGTCTATGGGAACACTCCTGTGCCAGAGTGTAGGCTCCATTACCTTACTCCAGCGTTCCTGTGCATTACCTGTTGTTGTTTGTTGCTGACCTTGGCTTTGTTCGTGACTACGGTTCCGTTTGATTCCTGGTACTGCATTTGATATCTGGTGCTGACCTTGGCTTTCCTGTGACCCGCATACGTCTGCTCCCTGGTACCCTCTTACCCGTTGGTTCTGGTCCGGACTGTCGACTACGCTACAAGTCTTTTCCACTTCATCCAAAGTTCACCAGCACCTGTATAGGGGAGCCTATACTGAGGGCTGCGACCTGTGTGTCGGACGCAGCCAAGTCCATAACTTCTTGCGAGGGTCCCTGGTGAATACTGCCTGCACATTAGACTCTGCGCCATGGAAATAGGCCATGCCAATCCCTAAAAACGGGTTGCATCCTATCTATCAGAGACTTTATGACAATTGGGTAGAAAGTTTCTGGAGATAATGTGCCACCTGTTGTTGAGCTGCTTCCTGGTTCTCCATACGAGAGGCAAGATCTCGCATAGCCTCTGCACCCTGAGAACCCGTGGCTTCCATTTGGCCTGAACAAACTGTCATCACCCGGCCCTGGGGATCCTCAGTCAGATGACTGAGAGTCGGGGAACTAGGACATGGAGAAAGCAGCAGATGAGGATGGACATAAGTCTTCCTCATCAGCTAGAATCGGGTGTTGGTGAGACCTGACCAGAGGCACAGAGTCTAACTCATTGAGGGTTTTTGGTATTTTTGCCAGTGACCCCCTCCAATTGGGATATGGGCTTCGCAGCACCCAGCGAGTATTTTGCGGCCCCCTGGTCAGGTTCCTGGGAAATAGCGAGGAGACTAGGTGACAGGAATATATGATAATGGGACTTAACAGTAGTGGAAATGAAGAGAGGATTGTACTGAAGGATATCACTGGGGTCAGCACTGGTAGATAGCACTTGTGATTCGTACTGGAGAATATCACTGGTGATTGATACACAGGGTACTGCTGAAGAATACCACTGGTGATTGATACGCAGAATGTCACTGAAGAATGTCTTCGGAGATCAGTACGCAGATTACTAATGTAGTATATTACTGGAGATCAGTACGCAGGATAGTACTGAGGGCCTGATTCAGAGCCGCTCGTAAGCGGCCGCTCGCTCCGAGCGATGTTCGCACATCTGCGCATGCATATGGGTCGTAATGCGCATGCACCAACCAGTCATTGTGGTCGGAAATCGTGCGCTCGCAAAACAGCGAGAGCCTGCTAATTTGAGTGACAGAATGAGGCATTTGTGGGTGGTAACAGGGGAAGGTGCTTGAAAACGGGGAGTGGAGATCCGAACGCAGGCGTGCCAAACGGTCAAAACGGGTGTTTAATGGGAGTGCATAATTAGTAAAGGAGCGTCATCGACCACGTCACTTGGTTGTCTTTTAGCCTGAACTGCTCGCAGTGATTGCGGGAAGTAAAACCTACCACAAGCACTGCGATCAGTTCAGACGCCTTTCGATGTACTCGATTAATCTAATAAATAGTGGAGATGGCGTATGATGCGAACGGTCACGGGGCGTCTTTACAAAATAGCGAGTGCATGTTTCGTTTTCTCGCTCTGACATAGAAGCGTCAACAGACCGCAAAGAGCGAGGGATCAATTAAAAAAGCCAGCCCCTTTTTCTGAACGACCGTTCGCAAAACGCGTCCGGCTCTGAATCAGGCCCTGCGTGTATCACTAGAGATCTGTACATAGAGCAGCACAGAGAAATATCACTGTAGATCTGTACGCTGATTAGTACTGAGTGTATCACTAGAGATCTGTACGTAGAGCAGCACAGAGATATATCACTGGAGATCAGTATGATGATTAGTATTGAGTATTTCACTGGAGATCTGTACACAGAATAGCACTGAGAAATATCACTTGAAGTAATCAATGGAAATGAACACAGCGTGGAGCCTGGAACGATGCAACAGAAAACAGTCACTTGACGTTGTGAAATTGTTCAGGCAAATTCCTGTTCGTGGAGCCCAGTTATATGCCCCTAGGTAGTTTGTCACAGGAGAGAAACAGCTGAGTGAACGCAGGGCTACCATTGGAGGAAAGTCCAGTCAGGTGATACAGACAATATGGCTGCACCCATGACCGCAGCCGCGGGAAGTCCACAGTGGAGCAATGCACTAAAGTATTACCAGACCCTGGCGAGAATACTCAGCACACCACTAGCTGCTGCACCTGGCGTCTGACCGCCCGGAAGATCAGGGGAAGCTGGCACTGCGGTGAGTAGCAGCCGGTCACATTCTGACAACCCGGACACTTCAGCTAGCATATATATATATATATATATATACATATATATATATATACAGTCAGGTGCATAAATATTGGGACATTGACAGAATCTCATATTTTGGCCTCTATTCACCACCACAATGGCTTTGAAATGAAACAAACAAGATGTGTTTTAACTGCAGACTTTCAGATTTAATTTGAGGGTAATTACATCCAAATCAGGTGAACGGTGTAGGAATTACAACGGTTTCTATATGTGCCTCCCACTTTTTAAGGGGCCAAAAGTAATGGGACTATCAACTCAAAAGCTATTTCATGGACAGGTGTGGGCTATTCCCTCATTATTTCATTATCAATTAAGCAGGTAAAAGGTATGGAGTTGATTCTAGGTGTGACATTTGCATTTGGAATCACTTGCTGTCAGTGAAGCAAGCCATCATTAGGCTGAAAAATCAAAACAAACCCATCAGAGAGATAGCAAAAACATTAGGTGTGGCCAAATCAACTGTTTGGAACATTCTTAAAAAGAAAGAACGCACCGGAGAGCTCAGCAACACCAAAAGACCCGGAAGACCACGGAAAACAACTGTGGTGGATGACAGAAGAATTATTTCCCTGGTGAAGAAAAACCCCTTCACAACAGTTGTCCAAATCAAGAATACTCTCCAGGAGGTAGGTATATATGTGTCAAAGTCAACAATCAAGAGAAGACTTCACAAGAGTGAATATAGAGGGTTCACCACAAGATGTAAACCATTGGTGAGCCTCAAAAACAGGAAGACCAGATTAGAGTTTGCCAAACAACATCTAAAAAAGCCATTACAGTTCTGGAACAACATCCTATGGACAGATGAGACAAAGATCAACTTTGGGAAGAGAAGAGTATGGAGAAGGAAAGGAACTGCTCATGATCCAAAACATACCACCTCATCAGTGATGCATGGTGGTGGTAGTGTCATGGCGTGGGCATGTATGGCTGCCAATGGAACTGGTTCCCTTGTATTTATTGATGATGTGACTGCTGACAAAAGCAGCAGAATGAATTCTGAAGTGTTTCGAGCAATATTATATGCTCATATTCAGTCAACTGCTTCAGAACTCATTGGACGGCGCTTCACAGTGCAGATGGACAATGACCCAAAGCATACTGCAAAAGCAACCAAAGAGTTTTTTAAGGCTAAAAAGTGGAATGTTATGCAATGGCCAAGTCAATCCCCTGACCTGAATCTGATTGAGCATGCATTTCACTTGATGGCGACAAAACTGAAGGGAAAATGCCGCAAGAACAAGCAGGAACTGAAGACATTTGCAGTAGAGGCCTGGCAGAGCATCACCAGGGATGAAACCCAGCGTCTGGTGATGTCTATGCATTCCAGACTTCAGGCTGTAATTGCCTGCAAAGGATTTGCAACAAAGTATTAAAAAGTGAAAGTTAGATTTAGGATTGTTTAGTTTGTCCCATTACTTTTGGCCCCTTAAAAAGTGGGAGGCACATATAGAAACCGTTGTAATTCCTACACCGTTCACCTGATTTGGATGTAATTACCCTCAAATTAAATCTGAAAGTCTGCAGTTAAAGCACATCTTGTTTGTTTAATTTCAAAGCCATTGTGGTGGTGAATAGAGGCCAAAATATGAGAATTGGTTGGGCCATTAATAAAATCAGTATGTTTTGCAACAATAAGGTTGCCAAGGTCTTGAGAGTGCTCTTTGCTTTTACCCATCATGAGATGTTTCTTTTGTGACACCTTGGTAATGAGACACCTTTTTATAGGCCATCACTTGGGACTGAACCAGCTTATATTAATTTGCACTGACAATGGGCATGATTGCTTTCTAATTACTGATAGATTTCAGCTGGTATCTTGGCTTTTCATGTCTGTTTGCACCTCCCTTTCTTCATGTGTTCAATACTTTTTCCCTGTGTCATTTCACATTATTACACATAACTTAATTTATGGACATCTATGGTTTGATTGCTATGCATGTGTGAATTGCATGAGTTGTTGCTGACATTTGGTGAAAATGTAATTTCAGATACCCCCATTACAAATCTATTGACTGAGAAAAATGTTGATGTGTTCAATACTTATTTTACTCGCTGTGTGTATGTATATATATATATATATATATATATATGTATATATATATATATGTCATGGGATAGTAGTATGTCATTATGTACACGTAATGGTTGGTGACGTCACTGTACTTAGACATCTTGGTAATGCACAGATCCACATCAGTTGTAATCTGACATCTCGTGAACCAGTTTGAACACCGGCTATGGTGCTCATGGCAAGGCAACGTGAATTATCAGAGTTCGAATGGGGCATGATAGTGGGTGCCCGACAGATGGGACATTCTATTTCCAAAGTTGTGCGAACATTCAGCATTCCTCAATCTATGGTGTCACATGTGTACCAGGACTACCTCATGAAAATTATTACCACCCACCATGGACAGAGCAGAGCAGTGGCTAAACATGGTTGATTAATGATCGTGACTAGCAGAGTCTGGCCAAAATTGTCCGTGATAACAGACAAGCGACACTGGCTCAAATTATATCCACATTTAATGCAGGAGGTGCAGCGTTCTTTAGCTTCCATGGGATATGAGAGCAGAAGACCCACCAGAGTGCCCCTGTTAACACTACGACACAGGACACAGCACCTCACCTGGGCTGGTGACATCACTAATTGGACCCTGGAGGACTGGCAACATGTGGTCCAATGAGTCACGATTCCAATTGTTTCAGGCTGACGGTAGGGTTCGGGTGTGGCGCAGACCCTATGCCATGGACCCTAGTTGTCAACAAGGCACCGTACAAGCTGGTGGTAGTTCATTTTGGTGTGGGTCCGCTGGTCTGAACACATCATTGACTGGTAACCATTACGTTGCATTGCTTGCATTTGCAGCTCTTCATGGATTTCATGTACCCCCAAAAGATGGAATATTCTAGCAGGATAATGCACTGTGTCATCGATCCCAAGTTGTCCAGAATTTTTTTGAGGAACATTCCAGAGAGTTCCGGTGAATGCTGTGACCACCACGTTCGCCCGACATGAACCCAATCAAGCATTTATGAGACATGGTGGAGAGGTCCATTCGCACTCAAGATCCTGCACCTACATATATCTGGGAGCTGTGGGAAGCTATCCAGACTGCATAGATCAACATCTTTCCACATTGAGGAGCTGCGCTCCACCGGACTAGAAGGGGTCCTACACAATACACACACATATATATATATATATATATATATATAATCACACACACACACACACACACACTGTGTGTATTTATTTAACATGGTCACAGTTGTGGCCTACATTAATGATGATGGATAATATTTCCAGGTTCTTGCACTTAGGGCCGTATTCAATTAGTTGCGAAAAGTCGTGTTAGCGAAAAGCGTTCGCTGGTGCAAACTTTTCATGCATATGTGCTTATCACGCCATCCAATTGCCTGAGTTTTCGCATGTGCGAAAACTCCATAGGCAGAAACCGGCGCTATGTTTTCACAATCACAGAGGCAGGTGATCTCTATTTTTGGGTAAAAATGTGGGGACTTGTTGCCTGATTCAGACCCACTCGCGAGCGGCTGTCTGCTCGCAAGTGGGTCGATGGTCCGCACTGCGCATGCGCACGATGGAGGGAGCTCCGTCGTGCGCATGCGCCAGATGCGACGAGCGAAGGACTTTCCTTCGCTCGTTGTGTCTGATCAAAGGGGGTGTGCTGTTGATGTTGATTGACAGCACGCCCCCTTTGGTGGGCGTGCCGGGGGCGTGTCTCCCAGACGGGGGCGTTCCCAAGGGAACGCCTACCGTCAGAAGCCGGCCCCACTGACATCACTAGTGATATCAGTGGGAGTGATTTTGGCTCTGATAGAGCCAAAATCACTCCGGGCCTTGCGGTTGAGAAACTCAACCGCAGGCTTCGGCTCGCACTGGCGATGGTCAAGACCATAGCGACCATCAACCTGCACGCTCGTATATGCTGTGGGTGGTGACCCACAGCTATACGAGCGTCCAGGAGGACGCTCCATAATTATGGAGGTGGGCCTTGATTCAGAGCGAGCGCTCTGGTCAGAGCGTCCGGCTCTGAATCAGGGCCTTGGTTCAGAACCCTTTGGACACCCCCCTAATGACTAATTAGGTCAAACAAATTTTAAATGAGCTTAATTCCTCCTAATAATGACATGTCATTTTTGGGGTGAAAATGTACAAAGAGTTGGAAAATGTGTCTAAAGTACTGGCTCAGGTATTTTGGGGGCTGTATGGATGGGACAGGTGGTTCAAACATTGCAGGTGGCTGCAGAAGGTTTTTTAAAAAAAACACTTTATAGACACAAAAATACTAGCACCCATTTTAAGGTATCCCCAATTTAACTACAATTATGTTTTCCAAAAGAAATTGCTAGATATAATTTTTCCACACTTATGCGAATATGTATATAACTCACTTTAAGAAGGCAAAATACTTTTATTAGGGCTATGAATACACTTCCATTTTGATTTCCAGTGTCAGTTAGAATTTTTTTGGGGTACAGACTGATTTCCCCAAAATGTGCTGCACCTTTCGCTAGTTTTGCCATGCACAATTATCACACATATGCGTTTTCGAGTGCTTTGCAATTGGATAGGGCGAAAAGCAGGATCGCGCATTGAGAAAAGATTGCATCAAAACTGGCAAATGCAGCGATAACTTTGCCATGCGAACGCTTTTCGCTAAACGTGACTTTCCTCACCTAATTGAATACGGCCCTTAGTCGGTTATCAGGTGGTTTGGCTTTATGAAATTAGATTGGTCACAATTGTTTATTGTCTGTTCTATGGGCCTGATTCACTATGGATCGCTTTTGCGATCGCATCTGCGATTATGCATGCAGACCTGTTGCGAAAATATGCTAATGTCTGCAATCACAAAGCCAGCGTAGAGACGCCCACTACCACTTTCTCACATCCGTCCCTTGATCTGCGATGGGTTTGTATCCACGTAGGTGATCGCAGTGCGATCGGAATGCCAACTCACGCATGTGCACTGCGGTGCATACACATACCTCCCAACATTTGAATATCTCAAGGAGGGACTGGTCGCACACCGAAGGCGCCTCCGACCAAAAAGGGGGTGTGGTTTATGCAAAAGGGGTGGAGCCTATTGAAACCAGGGCGGAGCCTCACGGCTTCCCCCGTTTTCGTCACTTTGGAGGCGTGCCCAGCACTCTCTGAGAAGCTGGGCAGCCCCCAGGCAGTCCGTACACATGAGAACAGATGCAGCGTTCTCCTCCTGCACAGACGTTGAAATAGGCTCTTGTCGCAATTACACCGCAACTACATGATCGAATTCTAATGGGTATGTGAATAACCACATTCACTAAACGAGAGTAGCATTGGGGAGGGCGGTTGCTCACTCCCTCAGGGCTTGTTTGAGAGATGGACGCAATGTCAATGTAGAATGCTGTGGAGGGATGTTTTGCTACCTGCGCATGTGCCAAAACCGCATTGCGATGGTTAGCGATGCAGAGAGGATTTATTCGCAAAGTGAGTGATAGGTAGTCAACGTTTGAGTGAGGTAACGGATGGGTGGCTAGAAAATCACAGGCAATGGGTCCATTTTATGGATGTGCCCTAGTGAGACTCTGCGAATTCGTATACAGGTGGAGAGGTCCCTGCATTTTCGGTAAGACGCTCATTTTAAGACCGCATTAGCTTGCTCAGAGGTTCGATGTGTGATCAATGTTTCCAGAGTTTTTGCTTTTGTACATAAGCGGTGAATGTGAGACCCTGGATGTTGGCGTCTCTGTGTACAACACGGTGACTGAGTCATTAGCATAGTTTTGCAAGTTTGCTGCATACAGGATTGCGGTAGCAACTGTCATTGCGGGTGTCTCTGAATCAGGCCCTCAGTGTGACCGTGATCTATTCAGAGGCCAAACAGCAGGGCCAGTGTCAGCTCCCTAAGAGACAGTGACAGTTATCTGCAGCTGTCATGTCATGTTATCTGAACACCTGGCTGTGGCTGAATTTAATGTCCAACACACAGGCTACCAAGTTGAAGCAAAATAACAGAGAGGCTGTCATTTCGTTACTGGCTGACCACAAAAATGATCACCACCATGCGGACCACACACTTGATGACCTAGACCACCCTCGGCTGGACGGCATCAGACCCCTGGTGGCCTGCTGCTCAACAGACAGGTTCCTAGGTTGCCTAGCGGGGAATTGGTCCCTGGGTAGGACACAAACTGTTTTCTTAGCCAGCTTCGTTCACTCGGAGTTGTTTGAATTTGTGGCCCCGCCCTCACACCTGACACCCGGCAACCAATGAGCATGTAGATGGCTCGGCCGGTAGGGTAGGAGGCGGGACAGAGACAGAAGGAGGCGGGATGGAGCCAGTGGGAGGTAGGAAGGAGCATAATGGAGGAGGAGGGACAGAGCCAGGATAGAGTTGAGGAAGATGGCAGACAATTAATTGCAGATACCGCCCATTAGGGTTTGCTAATCCTCGGGAGAAATTCAAGACCCAAAGGGTCATCTCTGCTATGTACTCTGCTGGGGATTAGGAAATGGTCCCTAATGTAAATCGCAACTGAATTCTCTCACAGATCGCAGTTGCTAAAATATGCTAATCCTTCCAAAGTTGAGTCCAGCACAGGGACGCCCACTGCTGCCTTTTTATATCCGTCTGACAACGTGCAACAGCGCAAACATCGGGAACATCGACGCATAGCGGGCAGCATATGTGGCAAATCTAACCAGCCGCAAACACTGCAGTTTCCTGAAACGCAGAGAGCTCTCATGCTGTGAAGGAGATTGCAATGGCTAATTTATGCACGCCCATGAAACTGCATTTAAACAGTCCAACAAGCATTTTTCTAACCACCCTCCCATTACAAAATGCTGACTACCTGTCACTCACTTTACGAGAGGTTCCTCTGTATGAGCGTAATCGCAATGCAATTGCTTAGTGCATACATGCCAACTCTCCCTGATTGTCAGGGAGACTCTCTGAAATAGCAGCAATCTCCCTGACTCCCTGAAGAGTATAGCAATCTCCATGATTGCACCTTACCCCATTATGTAGCTGTTATATTAAAAAAAAAAAAAAAAAAAAAAAAAAAGATATGTACATTCAAATGGGATCTTTAGTATAATTTTCCTGCATTGGTTATGACACGCCTCTCTGGTGTAGCAGTACATGCCCACTTTAACGCAGCGCTCATAGGTGTTGCTTTCACAATCTTCCTGAAATGCTTTTTCAAAAGTAGGCAAGTATGACTTAGTGCAGCTTACATGCATGCGCAATGGCAAACAATAGCTCCATCTGCGTAAATATCACTATTGCGTACATCTCTGAAACAGGCCCTCAGGGCCTTATTCAGATGAATGCTCGCTAGATGCGTTTGCACGCAGCCATCAGCTGCCAAAGTATGCAAATCCCGCGATCGCACAGCAAGACATTAGTACGCCCACTATGTCTTGACGTGCGATCGCGGTATGTATTTAGATGCGCACCAGCCTGTCACAAGACGCCCACTTTTCCTTAGTAACACACGTCATCTCCAGGAAGTGTATTAAACAATCGGTAACATCGAGTAACATTGGACCCATACACAGCACTTGTGGCTGACCATACCCTACCGCAAGCACTGCAGTGTGTAATTCAGCCATGTGATGTGTATGCTGTCGCTGCATCTTAATTATGCACAACCTGAAACAGCGTTAAGACTCACAGATACGACTGCGTTCGCACCACCACACCCCCGTTTTCATCGTCCACTCCGTCCCCACCCACAAATGGCTCGTCCTGCCACTCATTCTAGTGAGGTGTCTATGTACAAGGGACGATCGCTTTGCGATTGCATGAACTGGTTCACACACGCGCACTGCGTCTTATACGCACGCAGAGATTGCAAACATCGTCAGGCTACGTGCGAATGCAGCCTAGCAAACGGGTCTGAATCAGGCCCTCAGTCCTCAAGGACCCCTAACAGTTCAGGTTTTCTTAGGTAGTGCACAGGTATATTCAATACAGACACATTTTAAAAGATCCACAGGTGGTCTGGAAAATATAAACTGTCTTTGAGGACTCAGGAGGTGATTCAGAGATGGTCATGCAGATTTTCAATTATATATGAGCTGCACATATGCCGATCTGTTCCCTCAGTGCCCCGAAAGCTGCTGTATGATTGACATTCTGCTGGCGTTTGGGGGCAGTGATAGGGAACATTCCAGAAAATGGGGGCCTTTGGCTGGAATAAGTTTATTCACATTCACAAGATACTTTTTTATTGGTCTTATTGCAGTTCTGTTAACTACTAGAAGTCTGTGTGGCACTGTTTGAAGAATGGCGCTGTCACTCAAAGTAGCGTCCAGTCTGTGTACTACAAACGCACGATTCCTGGCCGCAGTGACTGGTTCGCGCATGCGTACTTTGAAGCATACGCATGCACAGATGTGTGATAATCGCCCCTAGCAAGTGAGCGCAGCTTAGCTCACCGGGTCTGAATCAGGCCCTCAATGCGATGCGACTAGGATGGACCAGAAGTCTGTGCTGATTAATTTTATATGTGACACTTGCAGGGGCGGATTGGCCATGGACCTCCCCAGGAGTTTTCCCGATGGGCCAGACTGTTTTGGGGCCACTGAAAACAATTTATTTTTCTGTTGTTCACCTAGTGCTCTGGAGCTGGGTGCCCTCTACTCATGGTAATCCAACTCCTGTAGTGTCTGCAAACACATGTGCACAAGTTGCGACTCTTGTTAATGCAGCTGGGGGCAGCCCCATGGGCACTCCGTCGGCTCCGTCGTGTGTATGCGCGAGACCCGGATAGCGACAGGCAATCCGTCGCTCCGGGTCTCGCACCAAAGGGGGTGTGCTGTCGATGTTGAGTGACAGCACGCCCCCTTTGGTGGGTGGACCGGCGGCGTGGCTATCCAGATGGAGGCGTTCCCATGAGAAGTGATGTCAATGGGAGAGCTTTCGGCTCTGCTTGAGCCGAAAGCTCTCTGGGGTTTGTGGCCCTACCACAATGGTCTCGTCGCAAGCCCGATGGTCGCGATGGTCTTGACCATCGCGACCATCATCATGGCCGCTCGCATTAGCTGTGGGTGGTCAAAAAAAATGCCCGGCCCTGATTCAGAGCGAGCGCTCTGTCAGAGCGACTGGCTCTGAATCAGGCCCACTGTGTACTCTGTAAATGTCTCTCACCCCAGCTGAAGTTCCACTACTGGCCCAGCTCCCTTTGATGAATAAGCTGCTGAACCAGCCTTGCTTTCCTAAACATGGCTGACAGGCAGGGCTGCATTAAGGGCTACATGGGCCTGCGCCTGTAAATGTTTAATGGTCCATGTTGACAAGGGGAGAATCTGTGACCAGTGCTGTGTGGGTGTGCCCCCCCCCCCAACACACACACACACACTTTCAGCCCCACTGTCTCCCTAAATACATAAAAATAGAAAAGTTGCAGAATTTTGTGGGGAAAAAAAAGAGAAATACCATTTTAATAGTTAAGATTTATGGCCGACTATTTGATGCAGCTGGTCATCATGCTACCATGATGATGGACCTATTTTTATGCGGAGGCCTGGAGCTGTAGCTCATCTACCCCATTGTTAATCTGGCCCTGCTGACAGAAGGAGAACAAACACCCCAAGACCAGCAGCTGGAAAACTCCCTCACAGAGAAGAAAGTCCTGTCTACTTGGTCACCAACCAGCTAGAGGATTCACCTCTGGGGATTAGCAGAGTGGGCCCCAGCCAACAAGACCTCCCCTCCTCAACATTTCATTGACTCCTCCTCTCTCATAAATGGGGTGAGGGAAATATTACGTAAACATCCAAACACACAGTGCACATATGAAGATCCCTTTATCAAACTAATAGAAACACACACTATTGGGCAGCACATATGGTGTAATGGTTAGCATTACTGCCTCACAGCACTGAGGTCATTGGTTCGATACCCACTATGGCCCTAACTGTGTGGAGTTTGTATATTCTCCCTGTGCTTGCGTGGGTTTCCTCTGTGCTTGCGTGGGTTTCTTCCCACACTCCAAAAATATACTGGTAGGTTAATTGGCTCCTAACAAAATTACCCCTAGTGTGTATGTGTGTGAGCATGTGGTATGGTATATAGAGTGTAAGCTCCACTGGGGCAGGGACGGATGTGAATGGATGAATGTTCTCTGTACAGCCCTGCGGAATATGTGTGCGCTATATAAATACCTGGTAATAAATAAATAATAATATTTATGCCAGCTATCAAAATACAATTGTGATTAACCATGTAGGTGCACATGGTTATTCTAGTCTACATCAACAGCAGAGTGGATTGGTTCTAGGCTTCACTGATGGATGTATTAAATTTGCTTTGTCCAACAGGTAACAGGAATTAGGCAACAAGGGTCCAAGTCCACAGATACTCAAGCATGGTGATCTTCCCATGATAGACTCCACACAGTATGTTGGACACAGGCTATGGCCAGAGTGCTGTTCCATGAGTTTGTCATCCAGAAGTGATCAAGCTACAAGTCTGGTGTGCTATGTACATTATGATGTTCTGTATGGCATCACCTTGATGCTCAATGTACTGTACTGTATGACATTCAATGGAATGCTGTCTGTACAATATGGCAGTCACTGGGATGCTGTCAGTGCTGTACGGTGCTGATGGGATACAGTCTTTGCTGTATGGTGGTAACTAGGATGCTGTTTGTGCTGTATTATCATTAGGATGCTCAATTGAATATGTGCCAGTCCCTGGAATGATCTCTGTACTTTACGGTGGTAAACAAGCTGGTCTCTAAACTTGTGGCAGTGACTGAGATGCTCTCTGTACTGTATGATGATCACTGGGATCAGGGGCATAGCAAAACCTATGGGGGCCCCATAGCAACATTTCCAAAGGAGACCCCCATGCAAATTATTTAGCAGTTTATCCATTTTGATTGTAACTGATCTAATATTTGCACTATCTGCCTACTTAGCTGACATGCAGAATTAAATAAATTGAGATTAGCATATAGTAGGCATCATAAACGAAAAAACATATTTAATAATATAAAGTATAGTCTCCCTAATCCCAAATGTTTATGATATAATCCTAAATGTTTATGATATAACATGGTATATAAGAAGACTATGATTCACTAATAAGCCAGTTAGTGAGGAGAGATGGAGGCAGAGACGGCTGGGCCAGTAACAGCAGATGCCCTGCAGCAACACTGAGAGGCAGCCTAGGCTCCATAGCAGCCCCATTCTCTGCACCTACTGTTTGAGTTCTGCTGCAAAATTGGACAGGTGCGTAGGCAAATACTGGGTGTTGAATCTGCATCCAGGTCTCTGGTAGGATTGTGTCAATAGTCTTGTCTGGAGTTTAATCGTCAGTGGATTGGACAAGTGTGTATCAAATGAATAGGTTGCTTTATCCATTGTTTCTTAATTAAAAACTGCAGATAAATGGAGAGAGGTGTCTGAAGGGGTAAGGGTGACAGGTCAGCATTTGTTGTAAAGTCCTTACCTGAAGATGTTGTTAAGATTCTTTTTTTTGATGATGTTGCTGTTCAGGACCTTATTGGAAGAAATAATCCATCATATCAGTAGTCGTTATCCAAAGTCGCATAAATAAAGCAGGAACTACTCAGAGAGTAACAATGTAGCAAAATGT
Source organism: Taudactylus pleione (assembly GCA_031769625.1). Lineage (NCBI taxonomy): Eukaryota > Metazoa > Chordata > Amphibia > Anura > Myobatrachidae > Taudactylus > Taudactylus pleione. The sequence goes on along the minus strand of JAUIMM010000255.1, from coordinate 17,560,970 downwards.
CACTACAAAATGGCTGCCAGTAGCTGGGCATCCTTTATATAGGGCTGTGACCTGCATTGTGACATCACAATGCATGTAGGCAGCAGCTAGAGATGGCTGTAGCTTGGATCATCTCTGGGCCCAGATACCCTGCAGCAGCACTCTGGTGAGAATAGAAAAGCCGGGGTTCAGGAGATGGCATTGTAACTCAGTGCAGGGAGAGGGAAGGGGCACCAGAGGCGGCCGCTTGTCCATATCAGCCACACTCTCCACACCTACTATACCTACGGCCTTGACTGGGATGCTGTTTGTGCTGTATGGCAGACACATAGATGCTCTCGGTATAGTATGGCTGTCAAGTTGGCTGTTTGCTAGCACAACTTATGATTGTTTTGGGTCACCTACAGTTTAAATTTGAATAAAGACAGTCTCAGAATTTTTTCCAGGGCCACTTTAAGTTCCCAATCCACCCCTGGACACTTGTATATCTGTGTGCACCTGAGTCTGTATATGAAGCACAACAGAACTTGTAATGAAAAAAACTGCGGCCGCTATATTGTAGCACTAGTTTGTATACAGATTCAGAGGCTCAGTCGCACACATATATACAAGTATCGCATAACAAATGAATCAGAACAGTCTCCTGGTGCATCTTAGTCACAGTGCATTGTGAGTTTGTGACTGAGACGTATTTGCGGCAAAAAAAGATGTCCGGCGCTAGCAGAGTCTCACTTGACCTGGGGCGTCGAGAGGGGTTTTTTAGTGTGACTGCAGCAAAGATGTATAATGACACAACGGTACCTGCCTTGCAGTTGGATAACTTGCATACATGTAAAAATGTATGAATCTAGAAGAAACTATATTGCAGTCATATTTAATGGGCTGTATTACTAACATGTTATCTATTCTAGATGTTTTTTGTGTAGTTGTGTATATTTGGCATATGTACTTAAAGTCCCCTGATGGAGCATCAATCTACTTTTGTAGTTCA